>CM057339.1:598614608-599244028 GCA_030015575.1 Agapanthus africanus
AATAAAAAAAAAGCAAGTAATAAATAAGCAATAAAAAAGAACAAGAAACTAGAACTCAAGACAAGCATGGGATCAATAGCCAACCCTTAAACTTGCAAGCTCAATCAAGAGGTTGCAAGATCAAGAGAAGGGTAAAGAACTCATGTGAAGTGAAGAACCAATTCCACAAGAAAATACGACCCTTGAGATCAATAACAAACCCTTAAACTTTCAAGCTCAATGAAGAGGTTGAAAGATCAAGAGAAAGCAAGGATCTCAAGGGGAAATTAAACAAAAAGAGAATGATACAAAAGCCCTCATCTTCATTAACATCCACTCAATGCTCTCACTACATTTTCATGGAGGAAGAATGAAGAAGAAGAAGAAGAACTACACTAAAACCTACAAAAGAGGAACAAAGAATTTTTACCCCTTGGCTTGGCTCATATCTGGGGTATTTATAGGAGGAGAACTGAAAACCTAGGGCAAGATTATCTGTCCAAATGTACTGTGCCACCTACCCCCAAAAACCCATCATCTGACAAGCCCACATGGCCGCGGATCTGCGGCTTATACCCTATATTGGCCGCGGATCCGTGGCCGTATAGGGGACTTGGGTCCTCGGATTTTTGGTGCTTCCCTGCTTTTATTTTTCATTGTGTTTGAAATCTTTAAACTGCACAAAATCTTTCAGAATTCTTAGTCCAAGATTGCTATCTTTTCTTCACTTTTGACTTCTATCTCTCTCGAGCTCCGCGCATCCATTGATTCTTGTGCTGCCCCCCTCGTGCTCTGTGCTTGTCCCAGACATGAATGACCACTGTCATATGTCTTGTCTCAGGAACTGGTACTCGGCACTGGACGGATATGGATGACCGGAACCCGTCTTTTATCTGCTGTCAACAGATGTTCTGCTTTTGGCGTAACTGTGGAGATTTTGTCTTGATTTGCAATATTTGGACTGGAAACCTGTACTCTGTAAATATGTAACAAACACGGATTAAAAGAACCTACCTATAAACACTCGAGCGTAAGAATGGGCGGTATAAAATGCAGTATTCTGTTATGAACAGCTCCCACCTCTGGACCGAGGAAACTCGGGCACGAAGTTGGCGAGCCGATGTGCCCAAGGATACTGTAGGCTGGGTGTAGTAAGCTATTGTCTCAATGGAGTAGTGAAGTTGCCTTTTGATGGAGAAGGGAAAAAGAGCTTTGGAAGAAAAATGGTGCTCTCATTTTTCTAGTAAGTAATGAGATGAAGAATCTCCACACCACAAAATGAACCTCTCCCTCTCTCTCATAATGTGGCCGGCCAGACAAAAATGGTGGTGGGAAAAAAGGGAATAGAAAATGTATGATCACAATGTAAGTCACACTCAAGACCAAATTAACTCCTTTCATAACCAATCACAATAAATGCAAAGGATGAGATTAAAATGGAATGTCATGATGAAAGAACCATCATGAAGCCGCCATTTACAAGAAACCCCTCCACAAAAGATAATTTGCACACTTGCAAATAACCCCCTCCATCGGAAAAATTCGGCCGTGAAGGAACAAGGGAAAACTGGCCGGAACGGAATGCAAACTGCCAACTTCAGAAAACTGATCACATAATAAATTACAGGAAAACCCCGCGACTGTATATACAAACCCGCATTTGTATTCCCACTGAATACAAATGCAAAGAGACAAAATCTACACTGTACAATACTAGGATCCGGCTTAAACCAAAGCCCGCTAGTATTATCCGTCCGATCATGATCCGTGCAATACCGCACGTACCTTATCGAACCCAGCCATATCTCCATACGGCCTCTACAGCGTTTCTCCCGAAACTTGAGAAACTGGTCTGTGGGGGACTCTAAAGACTCATCAATACTTTGGTTGTGGATTTAACCACTAGCACGTTAGAGGTATTAGCCAATACGTAACGGGCTACCAGGTATTGAACAAAAAGGACGTCGATGAGCGAACTCATACTGACACCCTACTGAGCCTGTCAGTGACAATATTCGTACAGTCCGGTCCGTTCGTCTATGAGTATCGCATGGCGGGCCTAGGGGGTTGGAAAAAGCCAGACCCCCAAAAGCGGTACAAGTCGTGTCGGAGTGTAGTCCAGAACACCCTGAGATACTACTGGAATACCTGCCCGTAAATCTTCTGCCTTGGCCTAGGACTTTCATGTTCTGGCTCTCCTAGACACAGTGCGACCTCACCCCCAATACCGGGAGAGTCGAACCTATGCAGATCCGCTCACTGCTTCCATGTGGCTCGGGACTGTACCGAACTAAAACCTGTTTGCTAATCTCCTTTGAGCGTGGTAGTGTAGTAATCAAAGCTGTAGGGTTCCTAGGCACTCTCAAGAGGTCTCACGAGGCATCAACCATGCCAATTTCAAAAATACGGTGCCGAGAAACCCTAGACTACGGATCGTTGGCTAGAATTCTAGGCGATAAAATGAAACTAGTTAACACTTAACTACAAGAACGGAAATACAACCTTTATAGATCCGTTTCTCCACCTCCATAGCTCCATGAAGAAGTCCACTCCGCTGTACAAATCCGATCTTGGACTCTCGCGTTAGCTTCATCGGAGAAATAGGTGGGCAAGGTCGTCGGCTTCATGCCGAAGATGATCTACGTCGAGGCATCACTCGATCAAGCTCCAACTTCACCAAGTCAAGAAACTTGTGAAGAAAACACACTCTACTACTTGGCAAGAGGTAGAGGATGAAGAAATAGGAAGTGGGTAAACTTTAGAATTGGATTTCTCACTCATTTTCATCAATCACCATTGATGAAGAAAGGTTTTCTTCAAGTGAAGAAGAAGAAGAAGATGAAGAATATGATAAGTATTTGAGTTATCTTCAAAATAGAAAATAATTAGATACTTATCATAATCTCAACCATAGTTAGGTGTAGAGAATATACCATGGTTAGTGTGAATGGTTAGGGTTAGGCATGAAGACAAAATGGTCACTTAGTCAAAGCTTCATGAAGCTTCAACTAGAATACAAATCAAGCCACCATTTTATTTTCTTTAATCTTTTGCCAAAATAAATAAATAAATAAATAAATAGATAAGAAAAAGAAAACCCTAACCATCACTTAACCATGGTTTAATCTAAACATACACACTAACAATCATGTATCATCAAACATGATACAAACTTGTGTACAAAAGTATATCACATATACAATGTGCACAAGTCAAGTGAGAAAATCCATTTAAAGTGAACCAATACTAGTTAATGCAAAGTAATATATCAAATATATAATTATACATTAAATCATTAAATCAACACTTGATTTAACGATCCGGTCATATCGCATATAACCCACTAGTATCCAATGTATCGGCTTATCGAATCAACCCTCGATTCGATAACTAGGTTATATCGCATATAACCATTCGATACATTCATCGCGAGAATGGAATACAGTATCACATACACGCATTATTCTCGGTCCCGCACATATCTCATATGCGCTCCTATTTCGTTTCGCTTGAGCCAGGAAACCTCTGTGTAGGACTCTAAAGACTCGTCAATACGCCGGCAGCAGATGATGATCATATCAAGCACCCACAAGCCGCAAGCGGTCTGCTAAACGTAACGGCCACCCGGGTATTGAGCGATCAGAAGATCGACGAGCAAGCCCGCTCACACTCCAGTGAATCCAACCAGTAACACTACCGTACAGTCCGGTCTCGTCGTCTGATATGTCGCATATCTCACCTAGGGGTGGTAAACGTCAGACCCAAATAGCTCGATAAGTCGTGTCGATATGAGGTCTATAACAATTCGAGAAACTACTGGTAACACTTACCAGTAAATCTCAGCAACCCTGGCCAGGGATTTCCTGTTATAGCCAATCGAACACAGCGTAACATCAACCCCCTATACCGGGAGAGACGAATCCCCTCCTATCGCTCATTGCCTCCATGTGACTCGGAATTGTACCCAAAAACCACCGTTTTGCACGCCCTCTTGGACGTGGTAAGATGGAAATCAAAGCACAGTGGGAACCACACAAGACTCTATGACGATCTCGGGTCAACAGACTACTCTGTACCAGTGTCACCAGAGAACTGCCATCTGACGTAAGGTATAATACCATCTGGGAGTTCTCGGCGTGTCCGTCCAGTATACCCAGTCTCTACTGAACACCCGTATATCATCTCTGATGTCAAACACCAATGGATATGGGATCATCCATCGCCCATCTGTATGGGTCGAGAAGGTACACGCTAGTCTACTCTGGTATATCGATGCCCCATCTCGATACACCCACGACTAGGGACTTTCAAGGATGTACTTATGGACTACCATTTCCCCACTAGTATGATCCGCATCATAGTCCAGGTAGTCAAGTACACATCCTAAGGGCTTTACCAACATGTAACAGAGAGACAATCAGTGTACACGTTAAGGTAAAGAGTAACCAGATAACATACTATCATGTCGAGCAAGAAAGTCCTCCCTATATATGTTCCAGCATCCACTACAATATACATCCTATGTACAGTAATGGCCTCTATGGCATACATATAACTAACAATCTCCCACTTGCACTAGGACCATCTGTAGCAGTGGTTGTAGTATCTCATACTCTACCATCCCATAAAAGTCTCTCTCTGGGAATGGGCCTTCGTGAGTGGATCCGCCGTGTTATCCTCTGAGTCTGCTCTCCTTGCCTCGATCACCTTGGAGATCAACCATCTCCATGATCAGGTGATACTGCCTTAGAATAAGTCTGGATCACTGATGGGACCTGCGTTCCTTGGCATAAGCCACAACTCCATTGTCACACAATGGTAGGAACCTAGTTCATCTCATGAACCAATATACACCCAAACAGCCTCTTTGGTAGCATCTTAAGTAGCGATGTATCCAACCTTTATCGTCTAGTATGCCACGGTATCTAGCTTGGAACTCTTCCAACATACCGTCCCTTTACTGAGGGTAAAGACAATGACTGCGACTGACATTCAGTCGTCTTTATCACCCTGGAACCTTTCCAGTGATTCTCCCCAGGATCGATTGATACCATCTCACTACGACTAGTGAGAATCCTAACACCCAATTAGATCTATCACATAGATCCAAAATCCAGGATTTAGTAGGTATCATTTTGATCCTATATGGAGAATCATTGTGATAAGCGGAGATTGACTGAGCGTAGCATAGGAAACTCCTTCCCTATCTTGAGTATGTCATCCACGTACTCTACGAGGATCACCACCATACTCCCTACTACCTTTTTGTATATACAAGGTTCATCTACCATTTTGATGATGTCAAACTCTTTGACTAATCCATCAAAACAGATGTTCCAACTCCGCAATGCATGCTTTATCCTATAAAGCATCTTGCACACGTTTCCGCAGCTCCCACTGTCTACGAGGCCCTCTGGCTGTGTACTTATAGACGCACTCTTCTAAAACATCATTTAGAAAAGCAGTCATGACACCCAACCACCAGATATCGTAGTCATGGTATGTAGCCGTGACAAGTAGGATCTGGATGGACTTAAGCATAGGTACTGGAAAAGGTTTCATCATTATCCACGCCTAGTTGATGACGAAAACCTTTAACAAGTCTAGCATTGAAAGTCTCAACTTTTCCATCTACACCAAGTAATCTTCTCAAGATATACTTGATCCTGATGGGGATTTAACCCTTCAGATATAGCAGCCAAAGTCCATACTTTGCTGGTGTATAAGGATTCCATCTCATATCTCTAAGCATCCAGCCATACTTACAGAGTCTTACTCCTGGTGGCCAGCCCGAAACTAGTTGGGTCATCATCTCATTATGCAATCCTCGCTCCCACTGTCATAGAGAAACCGAAGTATCTCTCAGGTGGGTGAGAAACCTTACTAGATCGGCGGAGAGGCTGAGGTTCGTTGGCATCTACTGAATCCTTCGGTTCTACCAAATCATCTGCTGTAGCTTGTATAGCTGGAACCTTTCTAGTTGTACATAACTGACCTTGCCTCGAGCTTGTCCGTATTTTTCTTTCAAACATAGGCCGGACAACCCCAAATCTTAACTAACTTAAGATATGGGCTCTTCCCTTTCCATATCACATATGAAGTGGTAGGCACTGATTTGATTCGAACCCTATTCAATAGGTATGCAACTTCTCAAGTGCATAACACCCAATAGGAAATAGGTAACTCAGTAGTACTCATCATAGAGCACACCATATCAAATAGGGTGTATCTGCTCTGCCCCGACATACCATCGTGCAATGGTGTATACGGAGGAGTAATTCTGAGAGAGAATCTCATTCTCCTTTAGAATAGTCCAGGAATTTCCGTGCTCAAGTATTCTCCTCCTCGATCACATCAAAGGACATAATACTTATACCCGTATTTTGGTTCTCTACTTCTAGCTTATATTCTGTGAATATCTCAAAAGGTTCGGACTCATGTTTCAACAGGAACATATGACTGAATCTTGAGAGATTATCAGAGAATATAATGAAGTATAAAGAATCAGTCCTGGCATGTGTAGACAGGAGACCTTACATACATCATCATGTATCAGTCCCAAGAGTTCACTAACTCTTTCTCTGTTTCCATTAAACAGAGCTATGGTCATCTTATCTTTGTGACATGACTGGCGAGTTTCACAAGATGTAAATTCAAACTGATTTAAATATGCATCTAAATGTAACTCAGCTAGTCGGGTCGCATTGATATGACCTAGTCTACAATACCTCAAGAAGGATTCGTTCATTTCTGAACTCTTTCTCTTGTGTGTGTTCTGTATACTAAGAACTGTAGTTTGATTTAGAACATCAATGCTTTTAGATAACGTGCCTGAACCGATCAACTTTTGATATAGGAAATGTTCAAAACATTATCCAACAATACAAAATTTTATCATTTCTTTACTAATAAAGAGACTGATATGATTTTGTATATCAGGTTCGGTATCTAATAACATTCATTCAGAATCAATGTATTGGTAATACAGGGTGACAGTGACCGACAGACTTGGCTGCAACACTTGCCCCGTTTTCTGCCTCATGAAACTTATCACCCGTTCTCAGTTTTTCTACCCTTTTGTAGCCCTATGTAACAAATTACATATCTGGGATTCTGATCCGGTATCATATACCCAGGATGCGGAGGATACTGAGAAACAGTTCTTTATAATGAACACACCCGAAGATGATGCATCAGCATGCACTCTCTTCGTTTGGGCGTCACGAGAATTCTGGTATTTCCCAATTTCCTGCTCGATCTTATAACAATTATAAGTAGGAGCGGGACCAACGTTCCCCAGCTCAGTATAACAAGCGGGTTCGGTCAATTGTCCGTATTATTATCTTGATTAAGGCGTGACATGGTCGCTACCAGGAGAGAGAGAGAAGAAAACACTCAGCGTGCGCTCTTGCAAGAATAGATTGGTTATTATTTTATCTAATCAGGATGGCTCCCACTGCTTTTTATCAAATCTTCCTTCAAACCCTAAAAGGAAAGACTAGCCGGGATTAATTACACACAACAAGTTCGCCAATCTTTCAGCCAGGCCAGTGTCGGTACTTTGAGGGAGGTGCCCCGTGCTTTCGCACGGACCTAATTAATGTAAACCTCGTTTTCCCAGAGGCGTAACCCCGTTGACACCTTTCTAGACACCTACTTGATCGGCTAATTGTAATGTGTAAAACTCTCCCAGGAGTAACAATTACTCGCAGCGGGTATCGGGATCCAACTATCTCATAGAAGGTATGCAATCTCATTGCAAATTTCAACACTTGAAATTCCCGATAATATTTTGCCCCTAGCGTGCTATGACCTTGACGAAAGCCAACAAACCATAGCCCGCTAGTCAAGTTCAACCCGTATATTTCTTGATCGAATTAAACCCACCCGCACGACCCTTGACGAAAGCCAACAAAGCCGCACGAATACCCTAATCCAATCGCATCGTATGCTAGCAGATAAGCAGCATATAGCTACCGCACACTGCACCTTGACGAAAGCCAACAAATGCAGCACGAATACTATATACAACTTATCTGAAATGACGTAGGGCTACGACAGGTTTTTCTGAAAACCTATTGCGTAATGAACTTGATATCGTTGTAGAATCAAACGATTTTAAAAATGGAGTGCTTTTGAGGCTTTTCTAGTTTTGCTAAAGGAGTCACTCCCGGTGAAGGGATCGTCGGTCCTTTCCTCATCGAATGAGGTGCGGGATATATCATATATATCACTGTGCAAAGCAAAAACACTTAAAAGCAATCAAAAGACAAACCAGGGGTGTAGCATCTGCCAGTTATTGCTAAAGGAGTCACTCCCGGTGAAGGGATCTCGGTCTTTCCTCATCGAATAAGGTGCAGGATATATCGTATATACCGCTGTGCAAAGCAAGAACTGTAGCTACCTGTTTTATTTTGAAATTCGATTCTACAACATCTTAGGTTTCTTTTATTTCATTAATCACATTAATGAAGTCCCATCATTTAAGTACCTAAACATCACAGATAAATACGACGTACACTTATGCCATCCGCATTCGCCTCGATGTCCCCTCGGGCACCGTTAGGTTAGGTAACTAACGACAGAGCGGGGCAGGGCTAGCGCGGGTGTAAAACATAAGTAACGGCTATATAATATATCATATATACTATATACTGTATCTATCACAGAACATCACATGATCACATCACAGATATCGCAGCAGAAGAATCAAATGAAATATTGGATATACTAGGACGTCCGTGTTTTCAATACGAGCCAGTAGAAAACACGGATTCCACGGTCGCGATGAATAGCCAAACCCACACCCCTAGACACCTACGAGAGCGGAAAGCGACCCTACCAATTCTGGAGTTAGGAGACCCGGCCTCGACTCCTCGAGTTGGTCTCCCACTGGACTCCAGAACCCGGTTACTTGTGCCCTCCTCCATGGGTCTATCCTAGTGCGGAAAAGTAAATAATATACAAAAGGGTGACAACTTCCGCAACCTGGAAGTGCCCCAAATAAAAGAATATTACATACAAGTTTTTACATGAATGAAAATGAAAAACACTCATCTCACATAAAAACCCCCCGGCTATTCAAACAGAACGATCCAATATAACATATCCAGCAACATATAACATCACATGTCATCAACGTAAGTAAATATGCGCATCCCAATTGTCGTTGACATATAGCAACGAAACCGGCGATATCACATATTACACTTACGGTCACAGAAAAGAAAGTGTAAAACTACAACAGTTGGAATCCGCAACCACCTCAGACATCGCATGCCTGACCAAATGAATTACTTAGACATCGCATGCCTAACAATTATAAACCCCGCATTTTAGTCTCATTATCGAAAACTCTTTTCAATACCAAGTCGGGGAATTCAACAAGATTCCCGATATCCTGATCGAATACTCGTCGCAAACTTTAGTAGACGGCCGTACCCCCGATGCCGTCGACGAAGTGCACCAAGGCGGAACACCGCTGCCGCGAGCACCCGAACGGATGCTTTCGGTGACGGGGTTCTCCTACAGTCACTTGGTCGGGGCTAAGGAATGTAGCTGTCTAATAAGTTTACCCGGCGAGTATCCGCGTACGCTACGTGATTGCGACGGACTTTTGATCACATCAAAATTCTGTGGCAACCGATCAAGTGAGACTAAACTGCTATGTTTATAATATTCATTCAGTTATCACATAACTTTTTGTTGATTCCAATTATTGTTTCACATTCCAGATAATTAGAAAATGTTAAACTTTCCGATCGAACAGCCAAACACCCAAGTTTTCCCGATACAGATCAACACATGAAACAAGTCTAAAAACATTCAGTTCGTGCCTCAGTACCAACGGTCCAGCCGTAGAAGGGTCAAGCCAACGCCTTACATGTGGAACGCCGTACTACCCCAAACCCGAAGGTTCAAAGGGCAGTTCAAGACGGTCACATAATCGAGTTAAGGTTTGTTGTCTTCTAGAGGGTCCATCGAGTTACTTGCACTACTTAAAACGTCTTTAAACTATGGAAAAATCCAACACTTGGAAATTTCCCGACAGGGGAAAAATTGGGTATTTATATCCGGTCGAACTTTTTAACATATTCTAAAATTTATCCGGAAAGCCACATAGACAAAATCTGATACTCCGATCGAAACACCGAATCCCCAAAACAACCCCAGAAAACTCAACTGTTGAGTAAATATTAAAAATTTCCAGAAGACTCAGTACTTCAAGACAAGAATTACTGTGCAAGCCACGTGGTCTAACTCAACAAAGTGGCCGCGGAACCGCCGCGAAGCCCATGGTGGGGGCCGCGGTTCCGCGCCTCTGTAGTCGAGTTAGCATCACATGCTTCACAGTAACTCATGCAATTCCCTGCTGAATTTTTTGGCAATTTTTAATCTGGAAAAACCCAGTTTTTAGAAAAAGTCCAGATAGCATGTTTGTGTTAGGGTTTCGGGTTCGTTCGGGTTTCAAACTTCGTCTAGATTTCGCCTAAGGCTCTAGCTAGGCTCTGATACCACTGTAGGGTTACTAGGCACTCTCAAGAGGTCTCACGAGGCATCAACCATGCCAATTTCAAAAATACGGTGCCGAGAAACCCTAGACTACGGATCGTTGGCTAGAATTCTAGGCGATAAAATGAAACTAGTTAACACTTAACTACAAGAACGGAAATACAACCTTTGTAGATCCATTTCTACACCTCCATAGCTCCATGAAGAAGTCCTCTCCGCTGTACAAATCCGATCTTGAACTCTCGCGTTAGCTTCATCGGAGAAATAGGCAGGCAAGGTCGTCGGCTTCGTGCCGAAGATGATCTACGTCGAGGCATCACTAGATCAAGCTCCAACTTCACCAAGTCAAGAAACTTGTGAAGAAAACACACTCTACTACTTGGCAAGAGGTAGAGGATGAAGAAATAGGAAGTGGGTAAACTTTAGAATTGGATTTCTCACTCATTTTCATCAATCACCATTGATGAAGAAAGGTTTTCTTCAAGTGAAGAAGAAGAAGAAGATGAAGAATATGATAAGTATTTGAGTTATCTTCAAAATAGAAAATAATTAGATACTTATCATAATCTCAACCATAGTTAGGTGTAGAGAATATACCATGGTTAGTGTGAATGGTTAGGGTTAGGCATGAAGACAAAATGGTCACTTAGTCAAAGCTTCATGAAGCTTCAACTAGAATACAAATCAAGCCACCATTTTATTTTCTTTAATCTTTTGCCAGAATAAATAAATAAATAGATAAGAAAAAGAAAACCCTAACCATCACTTAACCATGGTTTAATCTAAACATACACACTAACAATCATGTATCATCAAACATGATACAAACTTGTGTACAAAAGTATATCACATATACAATGTGCACAAGTCAAGTGAGAAAATCCATTTAAAGTGAACCAATACTAGTAAATGCAAAGTAATATATCAAATATATAATTATACATTAAATAATTAAATCAACACTTGATTTAACCATCCGGTCATATCGCATATAACCGACTAGTATCCAATGTATCGGCTTATCGAATCAACCCTCGATTCGATAACTAGGTTATATCGTATATAACCATTCGATACATTCATCGCAAGAATGGAATACGGTATCACATACACGAATTATTCTCGGTCCCGCACATATCTCATATGCGCTCCTATTTCGTTTCGCTTGAGCCAGGAAACCTCTGTGTAGGACTCTAAAGACTCGTCAATACGCCGGCAGCAGATGATGATCATATCAAGCACCCACAAGCCGCAAGCGGTCTGCTAAACGTAACGGCCACCCAGGTATTGAGCGATCAGAAGATCGACGAGCAAGCCCGCTCACACTCCAGTGAATCCAACCAGTAACACTACCGTACAGTCCGGTCTCGTCGTCTGATATGTCGCATATCTCGCCTAGGGGTGGTAAACGTCAGACCCCAATATCTCGATAAGTCGTGTCGATATGAGGTCTATAACAATTCGAGAAACTACTGGTAACACTTACCAGTAAATCTCAGCAATCCTGGCCAGGGATTTCCTGTTATAGCCAATCGAACACAGCGCAACATCAACCCCCTATACCGGGAGAGACGAATCCCCTCCTATCGCTCATTGCCTCTATGTGACTCGGGACTGTACCCAAAAACCACCGTTTTGCACGCCCTCTTGGAAGTGGTAAGATGGAAATCAAAGCACAGTGGGAACCATATAAGACTCTATGACGATCTCGGGTCAACAGACTACTCTGTACCAGTGTCACCAGAGAACTGCCATCTGACGTAAGGTATAATACCATCTGGGAGTTCTCGGCGAGTCCGTCCAGTGTACCCAGTCTCTACTGAGCACCCGTATATCATCTCTGATGTCAAACACCAATGGATATGGGATCATCCATCGCCCATCTGTATGGGTCGAGAAGGTACACGCTAGTCTACTCTGGTATATCGATGCCCGATCTCGATACACCCACGACTAGGGACTTTCAAGGATGTACTTATGGATTACCATGTCCCCACTTGTATGATCCGCATCATAGTCCAGGTAGCCAAGTACACATCCAAAGGGCTTTACCAACATGTAACAGAGAGACAATCAGTGTACACGTTAAGGTAAAGAGTAACCAGATAGCATACTATCATGTCGAGCAAGAAAGTCCTCCCTATATATGTCCCAGCATCCACTACAATATACATCCTATGTACAGTAATGGCCTCTAGGGCATACATATAACTAACAAAAGCACAGTGGGAACTCACACGAGACAAATGACGATCTCAGGTCGATGAACTAACCTCTACACATGTTACCAGGGAACTTCCATCTGACGTCTGGTATAATCCCAACTAGCATGTTCCCAGCGAGTCCTGTCCGGTGTACTCATAACCCAATGAGCACCTGTATACATCTTAGGTGAACCAACTGACACCGATGGCTTGTGAGACCGGCCACCGCCCCTCATCGGGGTCTCGACTTTATACACTAGTCTATTCTGGAGTATCGATGCCCTGTCTCGAAACCCCCACGACTAGGGACCTTTTAAGGATGTGCTTATAGACCCCAGCTCCCATGTATATGATCGCCCTCATACTGCTGGTAGTCAAGCAAAAATCCTAGGGGCTCTATCAACTTGTAATAGCGACTCATAAGGTCACCTAAAGCAGTACACGATGATAAAGATAAAGCAGGTAGCATACTATCATCTTGAGTAAGCCTGTCCTACCGGTATAGGTCCTCCCTCAATCATTGCAATCACGTGCCAGTGATCCAATAATTGAATCTGAGGGCACTATCTCCAATAATCTCCCACTTGCACTCAAGGCTATTTATTGCGGTGTCGCATACTCACAGCCCGTGTGATACCGAACACCCAACTCCTCTACTAGTCAGTCTCATAAAGCTCGTTTGTGAAACTATTACGTTCGAGGAATAGCCTCAGTGAGTGGATCCGTTGTGATGTTTCTTCCTATGTCTCTCTTTATCTCAAGTTCACAGAGAAAACCATCTCCCGAAATGAGCAATACCTGTCTTACAATATTTCTGGATATCTGATGGGACCTAGCTCATAAATGAACTCCAAATCCAAACTTCTTAGACTGTATAATCAACTGACCTTAATCAGTATCCTGCGCCATCCTTCCCTCAGTATCCACCTGGACCACCTGTCCAAAATACTGCCCCTCGTCAGAGGGAAAACTATAACTCTGACAGCCACTCTGTCATCCAGGTCACCTTGGAAGCCTGGAATGATAGCTGTTTCCCGAAGGAGGCTGCCGTTATCATATACCTAGAACATCAACATATGTTCTAAAACTGCTTCCGATCGTTTCTCCAGGATTGGATTAATATCAACTTACTGTATCTCGTGCAAAAACAACATCTGGTGTGGTACTTGACATGTCATGATTGACTCAATTGCCTAAGCAAGTGATCTGCCAATCATGCACATCCCTCTCCCCTTTTGTCTGTAAGACACCTTTAGAGAGGGTGACTCCATCAGCTGCAGGTACACTACCATGCCAGGAGTCGTCCATTCTAAAAACTCTTAGAATGCTGTCTAAGTACCCTGATTGGGAAACCACCCAAATCTAGATCCATAGATCTAGTAACCAGAATGTCTTGATATTATATCCAAGTCCCATGTGGAGAAACCACCGTATGACAACCAAAGTATAACCGACCGTAGTATAGGAATTTCACTTCCTACTCTGTGTATGTCATCCAAATACCAGGACATCACACCCAACTACCTTCTTAACAAATCCATCCCCTATTCTGATGAAGTCAAACATATGACTGTCACATCAGAAATAGATGATCTATCTCCGCTATGTCTTCTTTAGTCTATAAATAGACATAAGCCACTTGTCCACCATGCTTCCGCTGCTCCCACCGACTACGACAACCCTCTGGCAGAGCCATATACATGTACGCTTCTAAAGCCAGTTTAGAACGACGCTATACTCATCCTCCTGCCGGGTCTCACAGTCTGGAACAACAGCAATGGCAAGTCTGGGTAAACAAGAACCTCCCGGCCACCGTCCTTGAGCATACCGAAGTACCTCTCGGGTGCCTGAGGTTACCCACTTTATCTGCGGAGTGGCCAATGGAATGTCAAACCAGATGTAATCTTTAGGTTGTTATTAAATCTTCAGTAATCGTTTGCGGTTCTGGAATCACTTCCAGTTCTACCATACTCCCACTACTGTTTTCTGAAAAAATCCATTTTTATTAAAACTGTGGCGAGTCAAGAACAATATCACTATTGATCTTCCAGATGGTAGAAAATCAACCCTCGTCATAGCCCAGGTCAACCCACAAACAGCCATTACAGAAACGTGCCTTGAGTTATCCGGAGTCTGGTTTTAAGCATAAGCCGGACAACTCCCCGTATCTTAACAATGTCAAGATATGAACTGTTCTATATCAAATACAGAAACAGAGGCACTGATTTAATTGAACCAGATTCAAATCATGCAGCTGTCTCCAGTGCATGTCAAGTAAATGGAGAGAGGCCGATCAGCGTTACTCAGCTTAGGAGTACTTCCAATTATGAGTAACCTAAAAGAGAAGCAAGTTCTCTTAATCATTACTATTAACTGAATACCATACACAAGTATCTACATCTTCGATCACCTTGAAGAATCCCGATACTTGCATTACCTGGTTCTCTACTTTACTCATATACCTATAACTTCTCAAAACTTTGACCTTGTATTTCTACGAAACATATGTCTAAGAACTAGAGAAGTCACAAGTAAACAGAATATAGTACGAGGACCAACCCCTCTGTCCTAATGGACACTGGACAACATACAATACTCTGTATAAGTTCCCTAAGTTTAGTGACCCATTCACTGTGTGTTGTAGGTTGAAAACTGTACTTATGGTTAAGAAGAATTACACCGTTGTTTAATGCTCCTTACCTAATCATCCACTGATATAGGTAAATGTCATAGACATAATTTCAAAAAGTTACATATCACTCTATAAAAATAGACGTACAGATATAACAGTTTGAAATTGGTGCATAACGACGGATATTCAAAACCAAATGTTTGTCGTCCGGCAAACAACCCAGGTGACTTCCTCAAATATCACCAATTTCAACGAATCCCGATATAATGAGGATGATCACCTAATTCCCAATAACTTACTCCCACTCATCATCTGTAAAACCATACAGATGTGAGAATCAAACCTGGTAAATACATACCCTGGAGCAAGTGTCTAATTGGGAAATCAGTTTTCTTTTAACAGTACACAGTGAAACTGAAACATTGAAATTTTTCGATGGGGTATCCCGGTATTCCTAGTAATGACTCTTCCATTATCCGATTCTCAACTATAACCGTATATCTCTTTGCTATCTCCCCAAATCTCTTTATATGTCTTTAGTCGTTACCTTCTGTACACCCCTTTAGGCCAAATGGTTTTCTTCCTTCCCTACCGTTCGGCACCAGCCTATGGTTTGGAAGAAGACTATCTAATAAGCATAATGGGTGTACTGTCCTAATCCTAGGAGCAGTCGCAACCCGAGAGAAGGTAAAGATAAAAGACAACTGAATAAAACCTTATTCCTATTTCTCCTGAAGCAGAATCCATCCCCGAACTGGAACAAGTTCCTTTCGAGTTCGTATATGATGGAGTATCCAATAAACTCTGGATCTTCGTAGTGATACGGAGTGTCCTGGAGAAATACAAAGGTGATTTAGGATTGGCGAAGAAATACTTGGTTTGGTCGTGAATAGCAGTCGCAATTTACTTTGCTATCTTACTAATCCCTTGATATGTCTTTACTTAATACCTTCTGTACACCATCGTTATGCTAATTGGTTTTCTTCATTCCCCACCGTTCTGCACCAGCCTAAGGTTTGGAAGAAGACTATCCAATTTGCTTAATAGGTGTACTATCTCCTAAACCAAGGAGTACTCACAACCTGAGAGAAGGTAAAAAGGAAAAGACAACTGAATAGTCCTATTCGTTTTCTCCAGAACCGGAAACCATCCTCGAATAAATTCCTTCGAGTTCGTATATAACCATACGATGATTTTGTCCAATGGAAGTGGACGTTCGTAGTAATACGGGGTGTCCTGGAGAAAAGGGTAAAAGTAGGAGTGGCAATGAGGTTTGCAACTCTGATAATCCAAACGCCAGTGTTTAAGAAGGTTCAGTCAATTTTGGTCACTGAGTCATAGTCAAGGGTCGGGCCATGGTCGCTGCCAAAGAGAGAGAGAAAAGAAACACTCAGCGTGCACTCTAACCTAGATCAGAATGGTTATCACTTTATCTAATCTGGAAACCTCCCACTGTAACGTCAAATTCTTCTCCAAACCTGAAAGAAGAATTAGTCGGGATCACCTGAGGAGTAAACCAACTCATCAGTGGGAATCGGGATCCAACTATCATCGCATGATAACGTGACGGAATCCGCTCACGTTATCACAATCCAGAAGGTATGCGCATATCTGGCAAATTTCAGTTTCTTTAGAAACTCCCGATGTGATTTTTACCCCATGCTCTTATGACCTTGACTTTGGCCAACAAATCATAAGTCACATGTCAAGTTCTACCCGTCATTCTCCAGGTTAATTTGAACCCACCCGTACAAGCCCTTGACTTTGGCCAACAAGGCTATACGATTGTCCCAAACCAACGCATCTATCTATGCACAAATGAATACCCAATAGCTACCAATCACTACGCCTTGACTTTGGCCAACAAACACAGCTTGAATACTTATTGACTATCCATATGGAACGACGGAGGGTTACGAATGGTTTTTGGCGAAAAACTTTAACGTAATGAACTTGATATCGTTGAAGGAACCGGATAGCTTTTTAAAAATATAGTGACGAAAACCTTTGCCAAAGAGGTCACTTCCGGTGAAGGGATCTCAGCTCTTTCCCCGTAGAATGAGGTGCAGGATATTCCAACTGAATACCACGATGCAAAGCAAGAGCAATCGGCTATAGTGAAGTTATTGCCCTGACGCAAACTTCTGTCCAAGGGGTCACTCCCGGTGAAGGGATATCGGCCCTTGCCTCTTCGACTGAGGAGAAGGATATTTCAACTGAATACCACGATGAAAAACAGAAGAGAATGTCCTTGCAATAACAGCTTTTTGAAAAAAGTTCCAACAACATCAAAATAGGTTTGTTTAGCTTGCATTGATCCGAATCAACGCAGTTCCATTAATTGATTACACCAATAAAGAACGAAAATAATGATGTACGTATATGCCATCCGCATTCGCCACTGGGTCCCGTCATCACCCGTTAGGTTACTTAACTAACGACAGAGCGGGGACTGGACTAGCGCGGATGCAAAACATATACAACATCTACTAGTATATATATCAATATATAATATTCGATCAAGCTGTGATAAAATGCAACATCACAGAAATGTAATAAGCATCACAGAACAATACAGATATCTGGGATCCCCGTTTTTCATAGAGCCGCTACTGAAACCCGACGTTCCCCTGGTCGTGTGGATAGCCTGTGCAATGAAATCCTAGACCCCAACGGGAACGGCAAGTTACCCGCCAAAACCTGAAGAGAGGCAGCCCCCTTCAGCAACGTGAATGGACCACCCAGCACTTCACGGAATCCGGTAACTTGGGCACCCTTCCTGGGTCAACCTGTACCCCCTACAAGTGCGGCGAATAGCCCGCCAATTCTAGAGTGAAGCACCCTCCGTCTCAAAGCCATGAGATGCGGGCCCGTTTCCCTCTAGAACCCGGCTATCCGTGCACCCCACCGCGGGGTAATCCTAGTACAGAAAGTAAAATATTCAATGGGTACATCGACCTCAACTCGGTCGTGCCCCAAAAGAATAATATACAAACAGGCAGTGACAGCAGTCCACATGTCGGACGCTCGCCCCGCAATATCAAATGTACATAAATAACGAAACTGTACTACCATTGCATCCAGGCTATCCCCCACGACCAATCCGCAACATCACAGCACAACAAAGAACAACAACGTGAATGTCACGTTCGCAAATCCGTCTAAAAGGGCTATAGCAGATAGACTGGATTTACCGATCGAATGACATTCACGGTCACAGATATAATGTATATACTTTGAACTAACATATTTAAAATTTTCGATCGATCAAATTTCCCGAAGTGGGTCTCAAGAACAACTATAGCACTCAAAAACATCTGGGCCCAAAAAGAATATACCAGAAACCCTATTTCCATGTCAGAAGCCTACTGTGAAAATTTGGTGCAGTGAAGCCAAAATTCGGCGGCGGTTCCGCGGAAAAAACGTGGTTTTGGCCGCTGTTCCGCCGCGCTACAGTAACTTCAGCCTACCAAATTTTCACAGAATTCATAAAAAACCCTGCACGTATTTTTACAATGTACCAAATAATTTTTAAACCATTGTACAAATTCGACAGAAACTACGACATGGAAACGCGGTTTTTGGAAATTCGTTCGATCGAACTTGTAAACACGTTAGAGCAAGCTAGACTAGGTTAATGGCTTGTCTCTGATACCACTATAAGTGCACGGCGGCGCCCCGGCCGTCAATCCGACGCCGGAATGCGAAAATGAAAACTTTTCTATAAACTAGAACCGGCACCACCGCACACTAAAAACCCGTATCGGGCCATTAATCTAACTCTTGCAAACTAGAAAAAGGGAAAGAAGCTATACCGAGCGATCCGTGTCCTTCGGTCTTCGGCCTCCACTCCGATCTCCTCGCGGAATCTCCGGTCTTCAGCTCCACGTCGGAACGGGCACCACAACGCCGGGTTGTTTTACGGGCCCCCAACTCTGGACCGAGGCAACTCGGGCATGAAGTTGGCGAGCCGACGTGCCCAAGGATATTGTAGGCTAGGTGTAGTAATCTATTGTCTCAATGGAGTAGTGAAGTTGCCTTTTGATGGAGAAGGGAAAAGGAGCTTTGGAAGAAAAATGGTGCTCTCATTTTTCTAGTAAGTAATGAGATGAAGAATCTCCACACCACATAATGAACCTCTCCCTCTCTCTCATAATGTGGCCGGCCAAACAAAAATGTTGGTCGGTAAAAAGGGAATAGAAAATGTATGATCACAATATAAGTGACACTCAAGACCAAATCAACTCTTTTCATAACCAATCACAATAAATGCAAAGGATGAGATTAAAATGGAATGTCATGATGAAAGAACCATTATGAAGCCACCATTTACAAGAAACCCCTCCACAAAAGATAATTTGCACACATGCAAATAACCCCCTCCATCGGAAAAATCCGGCCGTGAAGGAACAAGGGAAAACTGGCCGGAACGTAATGCAAACTGGCAACTTCAGAAAACTGATCCCGTAATAAATTACAGGAAAATCCCGCGACTGTATATACATACCCGCATTCGTATTCCCACTGAATACAAATGCAAAGGGACAAAATCTACACTGTACAATACTAGGATCCGGCTTAAACCAAAGCCCGCTAGTATTATCCGTCCGATCATGATCCATGCAATACCGCACATATCTGATCGAACCCTGCCATATCTCCATACGGCATCTACAGCGTTTCGCCCGAAACTGGTCTGTGGGGGACTCTAAAGACTCGTCAATACTTTGGTTGTGGATTTAACCACTAGCACGTCAGAGGTATTAGCCAATACGTAACGGGCTACCAGGTATTGACCAAAAGGGACGTCGATGAGTAAACTCATCCAGACACCCTACTGAGCCTGTCAGTGACAATATCCGTACAGTCCAGTCCGTTCGTCTATGAGTATCGCATGGAGAGCCTAAGGGGTTGGTAAAATTCAGACCCCCAAAAGCGGTACAAGTCGTGTCGTAGTGTAGTTCAGAACACCCTGAGATACTACTAGAATACCTACCAGTAAATCTCCTTCGTTGGCCAAGGACTTTCATGTACTGGCTCTCCTAGACACAGCGCAACCTCACCGCCAATACCGGGAGAGACGAACCCCTGCAGATCCGCTTACTGCCTCCATGTGGCTCGGGACTGTACCCAACTAAAACCTGTTTGCACGTCTCCTTTGAGCGTGGTAGGGTAGTAATCAAAGCACAGTGGGAACTCACACGAGACAAATGACTATCTCGGGTCGATGAACTAACATCTACACATGACACCAGGGAACTGCTATCTGACGTCTGGTATAATCCCAACTAGCATGTTCCCGGCGAGTCCTGTCCGGTGTACTCATAACCCAATGAGCACCTGTATATATCTTAGGTGAACCAACTGACACCAGTGGCTTATGAGACCGGCCACCTCCCCTCGTCGGGGTCTCGACTGTATACACTAGTCTATTCTGGAGTATCGATGCCCTGTCTCGAAACTCCTACGACTAGGGACCTTTTAAGGATGTGCTTATAGACCCCAGCTCCCACGTATATGATCGCCCTCATACTGCTGGTAGTCAAGCAAGAATCCTAGGGGCTCTGTCAACATGTAATAGCGACTCGTAAGGTCACCTAAAGCAGTACACGATGATAAAGATAAAGCAGATAGCATACTATCATCTTGAGTAAAACTGTCCTACCGGTATAGGTCCTCCCTCAATCATTGCAATCACGTGTCTGTGATACAATAATTGACTCTGAGGGCACTATCTCCAACAAAACCCACCTATAATCAAAACGGCTCACTGCCAACTGTAGCGGTATCCGCAGCAAAAAAGATATAATTGATAGCCCCTGCCGCGACTACTCTGAGGGTCAACCTGTAAAACACTGTGGCACAACGGAGGTGAGTTTCAAACTCGTGAATAGTAAGTAACATATATAGGTAATCGCAGGTATACACGTACTGCGATACCCTATCACATGCAGTCTGATAGCGTAATAAGTCAAATAGATATGCAACAATCATGAAATGTACTTTATCAGGTACTAAAATTACATGAAGCAATGCATATCAATGAATGCTGAGTATGGGAAAAAACACATCATCACTATTGAGTCATCATCATGGAAAGACCCGGTGTCCATCAACGACACCCCAAATCCCAATAACTCGGGCGCCATCACTCTGATCGGACCTCATGTCCTGTAAATCTCATGGAACCTGAGTGCCCAATATCGGCACTCGAATACATCATGAAATACTCGTGTCCAACACCGACATGTAAATACTCATCTCTCGGGCACCGCATACCAGATCGGCCCTCAATATATCTCATGTCATAACTCCCAGACGGTATCCTTCGGATGTCTGTCGGGCTCCTTACTATCACCGGTGGGTAGTAGTCCCTCCGCCGGGCTCACCGCCTATCTATGCAAGTCTTCTTGCCCCGGGGTACCATACCGGGTCCACCATGTACCCGCAGACGGTGTCTACCGCTCCTCTAATCGGGTATACTCTCACAAGCTCTCAGAACCGAGAAAACTCATGGTAGACGCACTGAAATATCATATCAAAAGAAACCAGGTTTTCAAAACAATGCATACCTTCTTGAAATAATACAACGGTTTTCAAATCCAGAAATCACATGAAATCCATAACTCAATGCGCAAATCCATGCAATATGATATATGCAACATAAAACTATAATAGGAGCACAAGAGGGAAAACCACTCTTTTAAATGAATCCAGTTTTAAATTATATCATGCGGTTCCCAATTCTCCAAAATCAAAGCCAGCATCATCTATGGATGTACAAATATGTATGTATGCAAGTATGGATGTATAATATGTATGTACATTAGTATGGATATACAATATGTATGTATGCAAGTATGTCTGTACAATATGTATGTACGCAAGTATGGATGTACAATATGTACGTACGCAAGTATGATGTAAAATATGTACGTACGCAAGTATGGGTGTACAACATGTACGTAAGCAAGTATGGGTGTACAACATGTATGTACGCAAGTATGGGTGTACAATATGTATTTACGCAATTATGGATGTTCAATTTGTATGTACGCAAGTATGGGTGTACAATATGTATGTACGCAAGTATGGGTGTACAATATTTATGTACGCAAGTATGGGGTTCAATATGTATAATAGAACCATAACTCATGTGTCAATGTAAATGACAATAAAATACTGTACATGTGTATCGGCATGTCATGGCTATTACCGACGGTGTGGGTTGTTGGAGATAGTGCCCTCAGAGTCAATTATTGGATCACAAGCACGTGATTGCAATGATTGAGGGAGGACCTGTCCCAGAAGAACAGTCTTGCTCGAGATGATAGTATGCTATCTGGTTTATCTTTATCATCGTGTACTGCTTTAAGTGACCTGACAGGTCGCTATTACACGTTGGTAGAGCCCCTAGGATTCTTGCTTGACTGCCAGCAGTATGAGGGCGATCATATACGTGAGAGCTGGTGGTCTATAAGCACATCCTTAAAAGGTCCCTAGTCGTGGGAGTTTCGAGACAGGGCATCGATACTCCAGAGCAGACTAGTGTATACATTCGAGACCCCGACGAGGGGCGGTGACCGGTCTCACAAGCCACTGGTGTCAGTTGGTTCACCTAAGATGTATACAGGTGCTCATTGGGTTATGAGTACACCGGACAGGACTCGCCGGGAACATGCTAGTTGGTCTTATACCAGACGTCAGATAGCAGTTCCCTGGTGACATGTGTACAGGTTAGTTCATCGACCTGGGGATCGTCATTTGTCTCGTGTGAGTTCCCACTGTACTTTGATTACTACCCTACCACGGCTCAAAGGAGTCGAGCAAACAGGTTTTAGTTGGGTACAGTCCCGAGCCACATGGAGGCAGTGAGCGTATCTTCAGGGGTTTGTCCTTCCCGGTATTGGGGGCGAGGTCGTGCTGTGTCTAGGAGAGCCGGAACATGAAAAGTCCTTGGCCAAGGCAGGAGATTTACTGGTAAGTATTCCAGTAGTATCTCAGGGTGTTATGCGCTACACTCCGACACGACTTGTACCGCTTTTGGGGGTCTGACTTTTACCAACCCCCTAGGCCCGCCATGCGATGCTCATAGACGAACGGACCGGACTGTACGGATATTGTCACTGACAGGCTCAGTACGGTGTCAGGATGAGTTCCCTCATCGACGTCCCTTTTAGTCAATACCTGGTAGCCCGTTACGTATTGGCTTATACCTCTGACGTGCTAGTGGTTAAATCCACAACCAAGGTATTGACGAGTCTTTAGAGTCCCCCACATTCAGTTACTTAGCTTTCGGGCGAAAAGCTGTAGAGGCCGTATGGAGATATGGCAAGGTCCGATCAGATACGTGCGGTATTGCACGGATCCGGATCGGACAGTTTGTACTATAGGCCGTATGGATATATGGCAGGGTTCGATCAGAGACGTGCGGTATTGCATGAATCAGGATCGAACGGATATTACTAGCCGGCTTTGGTTTAAGCCGGATCCTAGTATAGTACGGTGTAGATTTTGTCTCATTTCATTTGTATTTCGGTCGGAATACAGATGCGGGTGTGTATACACAGTATCGGGGTTTTCCTGTAATTTATTACGGGAACAGTTTTCTGGAGTTTCCAGTTTGCTTTCCGTTTCGGCCAATTTCCTTTGTATCTTTCATTGGCCGAAGTTTGGTGGAGGAGGGCTTATTTGCATTTGTGCAAATAAGCAATTTGGAAGGGGGTCTTTGCATTTCTTTGTATCATGATGATGAACCATCCCTTGACCATTTGACTTCTTCATCCATCATGGCTTGACTTTTATATGATATGGTTGTTGATGATGGCATGACTTTTGGAAGTGATGATTGTTGTTTGAGTGTTGGATTTTCCTAGCTATCATTTCTTTGCATGATAACCATTCCTCTCTCTCTCATTCTCTCCACTCCCTCCACACATGGCCGGCCAAGCATGGAGAGGGGCTGCCCAATTCTTTTGGTGTGGGGTTTTGTTCATTTGGCTTTGCAAAAAAAATCCCACAAGATCAATCTCCAGAACTCCAAGTATCATTCCTCCACCAAAGGCAACTCCATAAACCCCAAATGAGACACAAGCCTCTATACTACATTCTACAGCAAACCTTGGGCACGTCGACTAGCCAGCTTCATGCCCGAGTTGCCTCGGCATTGAGGTGGGAGCCCGTAAAAGATGTAGGCGATATGGTGCACTTCCGGCGATGAGGTAGAGACAGGACATTCCACGAGAGATCGGGACGATGACGAGAAGACCGGAGAGATCGGGACGATGACGAGAAGACCGGAGGACTCGGATCAGTCGGTATATCTCTATTCCCTATCTTGTAGTTAGCTAGGACTAGTTAATGGTTCGATCCGGGTATTAGTGCGCGGTGGTGCCAGTTCATGAAAAATTTAAGTATATCACCGCTTCCGCATTTTGGCCTCGGGATGGAGGCCGGGGCGCCGCCATGCACTTACAGTGGTATCAGAGCCTCGCCATTAATATAGTCTAGCTTTGTTTAATGTGTTTACATTTCCGATCGACCAAAATTCCAAAATCCGCGTTTTTCACATGCATCAGTTTTCTGTTGAAATTTTCTGGAGTCGAAAATTTTTTCAGGTTGTAGAAAAGTGATGTACTGGAAATTCTAAGATCACTGTAGAAATTCGATACAGTGACTCCATAATGGGAGCGCGGAACCACGGCCAAACCCCCCTTTAGGCCGCGGTTCCGCCGCACTATGTTGAGATCAGTGTGTCAAATTTCTACAGTTGCTTTCTGGGGTGATTTTAGGGGTTTTGGAATATTAATATTGGGCCCAGAATTTCTTGATGTGCTACAGTAGTACTTGGGGGCCCACTTGTTAAAATTTGATCGATCGGAATATTTTAAACACATTATTTCACAGTATTTACATTATACCTGCGACCGTGAATGTCACTTGATCGGTAAATCCAGTCTAACTGCTATAGCCCGGTTAGACGGATTTGCGAACGTGGCTTTCACGTTGATGTTCTGTGTTTTGCTGTGATGTTGTGGATCGGTCGTGGGGATAGCCTGGATGCAATGCTAGTACAGTTTTTTGTTGTATTATGTACATTTGATATTGCAGGACGAGCGTCCGACATGTGGACTGCCGTCACTACCTGATTGTATTATTATTTTGGGGCACGACCAGGTTGCGGTCGATGTACCCGTTGTATGTATATTTTACTTTCTGTACTAGGATTACCCCAAGGTGGGGTGCACGGATAGCCGGGTCCTAGAGGGCAACAAGCCCGCATCTCATGGCATTGAGACGGAGGGGGCTTCACTCTAGAATTGGCGGGCTATTCGCCGCACTCATAGGGGGTACAGGTTGACCCAGGAGGGGTGCCCAAGTTACCGGATTCCGTGAAGTGCTGGGTGGTCCATTCACGTTGCTGAAGGGGGCTGCCTCGCTTCAGGTTTTGGCGGGTAACTTGCCGCGTCCGTAGGTGTCTAGGTTTTCATTGCACAGGCTATCCACACGACCAGGGGAACGTCGGGTTTCAGTAGTGGCTCTGTGAAACCCGGGGATCCCAGATATCTGTATTATTCTGTGATGCTGTACATTTCTGTGATGTTGCATTTTTATCACGCCTTGAGCAAATATAATATATTGGTATATATATTAGTAGATGTTGTATATGTTTTGCATCCGCGCTAGTCCAGTCCCTGCTCTGTCGTTAGTTAGCTAACCTAACGGGTAATGACGGGACCCAGTGGCGAATGCGGATGGCATATACGTACATCAGTATATTTTCGTTCTTTGTGGTGTCATCAATTGATGGGACTGCGTTGATTCGGATCAATGCAAGTTAAAAACAAACCTAATCTGATGTTGTTGGAACACTTTTCAAAAAGCTGTTATTGCAAGGACGTTCACTTTTGTTTTGCATCGTGGTATTCATTTGGAATATCCTGCTTCTCAGTCGACGAGGCAAGGGCCGAGATCCCTTCACCGGGAGTGACCCCTTGGACAGAAATTTGCGTCAGGGCATTAACTTCACTATAGCCGATTACTTTTGCTTTGCATCGTGGTATTCAGATGGAATATCCTGCACCCCATTCTACGGGGAAAGAGCCGAGATCCCTTCACCGGGAGTGACCTCTTTAGCAACGGTTTTCGTCACTATATTTTTAAAAAGCTATCCGTTCCTTCAACAATATCAAGTTCTTTACGTTAAAGGTTTTCGCCAGAAACCATTCGTAGCCTTCGTCGTTTCATATGGGTAGTCAATAGTATTCAAGCTGTGTTTGTTGGCCAAAGTCAAGGCATAGTGTTTGGTAGCTGTTGGTTATTCATATGCAGCATAGATAGATGAGTTGGTTTGGAACAGTCGTACTGCCATGTTGGCCAAAGTCAAGGGTAGGTACGGGTGGATTCAAAACAACCTGGAGAATGACGGGTAGAACTTGACATGTGACTTATGATTTGTTGGCCAAAGTCAAGGTCATAAGAGCATGGGGTGAAAATCACATCGGGAGTTTCTAAAGAAACTGAAACTTGCCAGATATGCGCATACCTTCTGTAGTGTGACACCGTGAGCGGATTCCGTCACGTTATCATGCGATGATAGTTGGATCCCGATTCCTACTGGTGAGTTGGTTTACTCCTCGGGTAATCCCGACTAGTTCTTCTTTCAGGTTTGGAGGAGAATTTGAGGTGACAATGGGAGGTTTCCTGATTAGATAAATTGGTAACCATTCTGATCTAGGTTAGAGTGTACGCTGAGTGTTTCTTTTCTCTCTCTCTTTGGCAGCGACCATTGACCCGACCCTAAGACTATGACTCAGTGACCAAGTTGACCGAACCTTCTTAAACACTGGCTTTTGGATTGTCAGAGTTGTTAACCTCATTGCCACTCCTACTTTTACCCTTTTCTCCATGACACCCCGTATTACTACGAACGTCCACTTCCATTGGACAAAACCATCGTATGGTTAGATACGAACTCGAAGGAATTCGAGGATGGTTTCCGGTTCTGGAGAAAACGGATAGGACTATTCAGTTGTCTTTTCTTTTTATCTTCTCTCAGGTTGTGAGTACTACTTGGTTTAGGAGATAGTACACCTATTACGCAAATTGGATAGTCTTCTTCCAAACCATAGGCAGGTGCCGACCGGTAGGGAATGAAGAAAACCAATTAGCCTAACGATGGTCTACAGAAGGTATTAAGTTAAGACAAAGCAAGGGATTAGTAAGAGGGCAAAGTAAATTGCGACTGATAGTCACGACCAAACCAGGTATTTCTTCGCCAATCCTAAAATCAACTTTGTATTTCTCCAGGACACTACGTATCACTACGAAGATCCACAGTTTATTGGATACTCCATCGTATGGTTATATACAAACTCGAAAGGAACTTGTTCCAGTTCGGGGATGGATTCTGGTTCAGGAGAAATAGAAATAAGATTTATTCAGGTTTCTTTTATCTTCACCTTCTCTCGCATTGCGAGTGTTCCTAGGATTAGGACAGTACACCCATTATGCTTATTGGATAGTCTTCTTCCAAACCATAGGCTGGTACCGAACGGTAGGGAAGGAAGAAAACCATTTGGCCTAAAGGGGTGTGCAGAAGGTAATGACTAAAGACATATGAAGGGATTTGGAGAGGTGGCAGAGATTTATACGGTTACAGTTGTGAATCTGGAAGAGGCATTACTTGGAATACCAGGATACCCCTACGAAACATTTCAATGTTTCAGTTTCACTGTGTAATGTTAAAAGAAAACTGATTTCCCGATTAGATACTTACTCCAGGGTATGTATTTACCAGGTATGATTCTCACATATGTATGGTTTTACAGATGATGAGTGGGAGTAAGTTATTGGGAATTGGGTGATCATCCTCATTATATCGGGATTCGTTGTAATCAGTGATATTTGAGGAAGTCACCTGGGTTGTTTGCCGGACGGCAAATATTTGGTTTTGAATATCCGCTGTTATGCACCAATTTCAAATTGATATATCTGTACGTATATTTTCATAGAGTGAGACATACCTTTTTTAAATTATGTCTGTGACATTTACCTATATCAGTGGATGGTTAGGTAAGGAGCATTAAACAGCGGTGTAATTCTTCTTAACCATAAGTACAGTTCTCAACCTACGACACACAGTGAATGAGTTATCAGACTCAAGGGACTTATACAGAGTTTTGTATGTTGTCCAGGGTCAATCAGGACAGAGGGGTTGGTCCTCGTACTATATTCGGTTTACTTATTACTTCTCTAGTTTTTAGACAGGTGTTTCTTGGAAACACAGGGTCTGAATTTTGAGAAGTTATAGGTATTTGAATAAAGTAGAGAACCAGGTATTGCAAGTATCGAGATTCTTCAAAGTGATCGAAGATGTAGATACTTGAGCATGGTATTCAGTTGATAGTAATGATTAAGAGAACTTGCTTCTCTTTCAGATTACTCATAATTGGAAGTATTCCTAAGTTGAGTAACGCTGATCGGCCTCCTTCCATTTAGTTGACATGCACTGGAGATAGCTGCATGATTTGAATCTGGTTCAATTAAATCAGTGCCTCTGGTTCTATATTGGATACAGTACAGTTCATATCTTAACATTGTTAAGGTACGGGGAGTTGTCCGGCTTATGATTAAAACCAGACACTGGACAACTCAAGGCACATTTCTGTAATGGCTGTTTGTGGGTTAACCCAGGCTATGACGAGGGTTGATTTTCTACCATCTGGTAGATCAATAGAAATATTGTTCTAGACTCGCCACAGTTTTTATTAAAAATAGATTTTTTTTCCAGAAAAACAGTAGTGGGAATATGGTAGAACTGGAAGTGATTCCAGAACCACAAACGATTACTGAAGATTTGATAGGAACCTAAAGATTCAATCTGGTTTGACATTCCATTGGCCACTCTGCAGATAAGATGGGTAACTTCAAGCACCCGAGAGGTACTCCGGTAACCTCAAGGACGGTGACTGGGAAGTTCTTGTTTGCCCATACTTGCCATTGCTGTTGTTCCAGGCTGCGAGACCCGGTAGGAGGATGAGTATAGCGTCGTTCTGAACTGGCTTCAGAAGTGTACGTCTATATGACTCTGCCAGAGGGTTGTCGTAGTCAGTGGGAGCAGCGGAAGCATTGGTGGACAGGTAGCTTATGTCTATTTATAGACTGAAGCACCAGTAGCGGAGATAGATCATCTATTTCTGATGTGACAGTCATAGGTTTGACTTCATCAGAATAGGGGATGGATCTGTTGAAAAGGTAGTAGGGTGTGATGTCATGGTATTTGGATGACATACACAGAGTAGGAAAGGAAACTCCTATACTACGATCGGTTATACTTTGGTCGTCACACAATGGTTTTTCCACATGGGACTAGGACATTATATCAGACATACTGGTTACTGGATCTATGGTTTTAGATCTAGATTTGGGTGGTTTCCCAATCAGGGTACTTAGACAGCATTCTGAGAGTATTTAGAATGGACGACTCCTGGCACGGTAGTGTACCTGCAGGTAATGGAGTCACCCTCTCTAAAGGTGTCTTACAGACTAAAGTGGAGAGGGATGTGCATGATTGGCAGATCACTTGCTCAGGCAATTGAGTCAATCATGAGATGTCAAGTACCACACCAGATGTTGTTCTTGCACTAGATGCAATAAGTTGATATTGATCCTATCCTAGAGAAACAGTCGGAAGCAGTTTTAGAACATAAGTGGATGTTCTAAGGGATATGATAACGACAGCCTCATTCGGGAGACAGTTATCATTCCAGGCTTCCAAGGTGACCTGGACGACAAGGAGGTTGTCAGAGTTATAGTTTTCCTTCTGACGAGGGGCAGTATTTTGGACAGGTGGTCCAAGGCAATACTGAGGGTGGCATGGTGCAGGATACTGATTAAGTTCAGTTGACGATACAGTCTAAGAAGTTTGGATTTCGAGTTCATTTATGAGCTAGGTCCCATCAGACATCCAGACACATTCTAAGACAGGTATTGCTCATTTCGGGAGATGGGTTTCTCCGCGAACTTGAGATATAGAGAGACATAGAAAGAAACAACAAAGCGGATCCACTCACTGAGGCTATTCCTCGAACGCAATAGTTTCGCAAACGGGTTTTGTGAGACTGAATAGTAGAGGAGTTGGGTGTTCGATATCACACGGGCTGTGAGTATGCGACATCGCAATAATTAGCCTTGAGTGCAAGTGGGAGATTTTTGGAGATAGTGCCCTCAGAGTCAATTATTGGATCACAAGCACGTGATTGCAACGATTGAGGGAGGACCTGTCCCAGTAGGACAGTCTTGCTCGAGATGATAGTATGCTATCTGGTTTATCTTTATCATCGTGTACTGCTTTAAGTGACCTGACAGGTCGCTATTACACGTTGGTAGAGCCCCTAGGATTCTTGCTTGACTGCCAGCAGTATGAGGGCGATCATATACGTGAGAGCTGGTGGTCTATAAGCACATCCTTAAAAGGTCCCTAGTCATGGGAGTTTCGAGACAGGGCATCGATACTCCAGAGCAGACTAGTGTATACAGTCGAGACCCCGACGAGGGGCGGTGGCCGGTCTCACAAGCCACTGGTGTCAGTTGGTTCACCTAAGATGTATACAGGTGCTCATTGGGTTATGAGTACACCGGACAGGACTCGCCGGGAACATGCTAGTTGGTCTTATACCAGACGTCAGATAGCAGTTCCCTGGTGACATGTGTACAGGTTAGTTCATCGACCTGGGGATCGTCATTTGTCTCGTGTGAGTTTCTACTGTACTTTGATTACAACCCTACCACGGCTCAAAGGGGTCGTGCAAACAGGTTTTAGTTGGGTACAGTCCCGAGCCACATGGAGACAGTGAGCGTATCTTCAGGGGTTCGTCTCTCCCGATATTGGAGGTGAGGTCGTGCTGTGTCTAGGAGAGCCGGAACATGAAAAGTCCTTGGCCAAGGCAGGAGATTTACTGGTAAGTATTCCAGTAGTATCTCAGGGTGTTCTGGGCTACACTCCGACATGACTTGTACCGCTTTTGGGGGTCTGACTTTTACCAACCCCCTAGGCCCGCCATGCGATGCTCATAAACGAACGGACCGGACTGTACGGATATTGTCACTGACAGGCTCAGTAGGGTGTCAGGATGAGTTCGCTCATCGACGTCCCTTTTAGTCAATACCTGGTAGCCCGTTACGTATTGGCTTATACCTCTGACGTGCTAGTGGTTAAATCCACAACCAATGTATTGACGAGTCTTTAGAGTCCCCCACATTCAGTTACTCAGCTTTCGGGCGAAAAGCTGTAGAGGCCGTATGGAGATATGGCAAGGTCCGATCAGATACGTGCGGTATTGCACGGATCAGGATCGGACAGTTTGTACTATAGGCCGTATGGATATATGGCAGGGTTCGATCAGAGACGTGCGGTATTGCACGAATCAGGATCGAACGGATATTACTAGCCGGCTTTGGTTTAAGCCGGATCCTAGTATAGTACAGTGTAGATTTTGTCTCATTGCATTTGTATTTCGGTCGGAATACAGATGCGGGTGTGTATACACAGTATCGAGGTTTTCCTGTAATTTATTACGGGACCAGTTTTCTGGAGTTGCCAGTTTGCTTTCCGTTTCGGCCAATTTCCTTTGTATCTTTCATTGGCCGAAGTTTGGTGGAGGAGGGCTTATTTGCATTTGTGCAAATAAGCAATTTAGAAGGGGGTCTTTGCATTTCTTTGTATCATGATGATGAACATGTTGGGTCCACGTTGCCCACCCCGGTGCTTACGGGGAGGCGGAAAACATAATAAAAAACGGATTTTTATTGACTTAGGCAACATGGACCAAGCTTGTGAGGATCTTTGCTAAACAAAAACTAGCTAAAGCAAACTAACAACTAGCTAAGTTGTAGAAAGGTTATACCTTGAGCTCGAAGTCCTTCTCTCCTTGCTCGTCGGAATGGTAGAAAGACCTCACCTCGCTTGTCTTCTTCCGTCAAAGAAGGATCCACCCGAAAGCCTCGACCTTTAGCTTCAACTCCAAGCTAGGAGTAACTAGAGTGCAAGAAATGCTAAGACTTGAACCCTAGAAGAGAGTAGAGAAGATCAAGTGAAGGTTTTTCTCAAGCTTTTTGTTTCTCAACACATGAGAGGGAGAGAGCTTGAGGGAGAGGATGAGCAAGAGAGAGAAAATGATATGAGAGAATGAATTATTAGTGAGCCATTCTCACTAATATGTGTGTAATATTTTAATTCCATAATTATCTAGAAAATTGTCATGGTTTAAACAAGAGGTGACCATTATCATTTCAATATTAATGCAAATTGCAAGGATCAAAGAGCATCTTCCAAATGAAATGATTATGGTCAAGTTGTCAACTTGGTCAACAAGTCAATGAAGTCAAATGGTCAACAACAACAACCATGCACAATAATTAAGCTAATTATCAATTAACAATAATACACACAAAAGCAATAGGGTTAATAAAATGACAATAGTCATTAACCCTAAACAAGGTCCTCTCCCTCAATCTCAAGCAACTGTGCATACGCACCCGCATTCGTGATCCGGGGAACACGAATACACTGAGAAAAACCAATCTCAAATCATATACTAGGATCCGGCTTAAACCAAAGCCCGCTAGTATAAACTGTCCGGACAGCAAACGTGCACAAGTGCGCGGATGCGAACGAACCCTGTCGCAAAACCATGCGACCTCTACTCATTTTGCCTAAAGGCGAATAGTTTTCTGTGTGGGACTCTAAAGACTCGACACTACACTGGCAGTGGGTTTAACCACAGACCGCAAGCGGCACTAGCTGTACGTAACGGTCCCCAGGTAGATGTCGATAAGAAGACTGACGAGGTGAGCCCCATCTGCACTCCTACTGAGCCTGTATGTGACAGTCTCCGTACAGTCCGGTCTGTTCGTCTGATACATCGCATGGCGGGCCTAGGGGGGCGGTAAACGTCAGTCCCCTAATAGCGGTACAAGTCGTGTCGGAGTGAAGCCCAATACACCCTGAGATAACACTGGAACCTACCAGTAGATCTCGCTTGCCCTGGCCAGGGACTACTTGTGTAATGGCTCTCCTAGACACAGCGCGATGTCAACCCCTAATACCGGGAGAGACGAATCCTGTCTAACCGTCACTGCCTCCAAGTGCTTCGGGACTGCTCCCAACTACTACCTGTTTGCACGACTCAGTAGAGCCGTGGTAGGATAGTAATCAAAGAACAGTGGGAACACACTCGAGGCGAAGTGATAGTGTCAAGTCAGCGGACTAAGCTGTACTCATGTCACCTGGGAACTGATAACTGACGATAGGTATAATACCAACCATCTGTTCCCGACGAGTCCTGTCCAGTATACTCGTAACCCAACGAGCACCCGCATACTATCTCAAGTATGACGTACTGACGGCTGTGGGACAGACCGTCTCCCGTGCTGGGATGAGAAGCGCATACGCTAGTCTACTCCGGAGTATCGATGCCCTATCTCGATACTCCCACGACTAGGGACGTGTATAAGGATGTGCTTGTAGATTACCCAGCCCCCAAGAGTGTGATCGCCATCACAACGCCGGTAATCAAGCAAAGATCCTAAGGGCTCTACTAATGCGTATAGGTGATATAATAAATAAACACACATGTACACATTAAAGCAGAGACAAACCAAGTAGCATACTACTATATTGAGCAAGATTTTCTTTACAACTATGAATATCCCAAGCTTCCATCAAGTAATATACATACTAGTATGATACAGTAATGGCCTCTAGGGCATATACACTAACAATCTCCCACTTGCGCTAAGGCCATGTACTGGCGTATCGAAGACCTATCATCTCGATCAGCCGCTCGAACTGAGTCTGGGGTAAAGCCTTCGTGAATGGGTCCGCAGTGTTGTCCTTTGTGTCCACTCTCCGCACCTCGATCTCCTGTCGATCAATGATCTCCCTGATCAGGTGATACCGCCTTAAGATGTGCCTGGATTTCTGATGGGACCTTGGTTCCTTCGCTAAAGCTATAGCCCCATTGTTATCGCAATACAAAGGTATTGGCTCAACATTGGACGGAACCACCTGAAGTTCACTAATGAACTTCTTAATCCAGACCGCCTCTTTTGCGGCATCGCTTGCAGCAATGTATTCAGCCTCCATCGTCGAGTCTGCGACGGTATCCTGCTTGGAACTCCTCCAACATACCGCCCCTCCGTTGAGGGTAAACACAAAACCCGAGACAGACTTGCTGTCATCTTTGTCACTCTGGAAGCTTGAATCGGTAAAGGACTCGACCCTGAGGTCTCCATTACCGTAAACCAGGAACATCTCCTTAGTCCTTCTCAGGTACTTGAGAATGTTCTTCACTGCTGTCCAGTGGTCCTCCCCTGGGTCTGACTGATATCGGCTTACCGCGCTCAACGCGTAAGCTACATCTGGTCTTCTACATAGCATCGCATACATTATAGATCCTACCGCCGAAGCGTAGGGTATAGTGCTCATGCGAACCCTCTCCTCGTCAGTCTTAGGAGACATCTTCTTGGAGAGGGTAATTCCGTGCAATACGGGTATGTTACCGCGCTGGAAATCCTCCATACTAAATCTCTTTAGTACGGTCTCTATGTACCTGGACTGCGAAAGTCCTAGTAGTCTCTTGGATTTATCTCTATAGATCTTGATCCCCAGAATGTATGAGGCATCACCCAGGTCTTTCATGGAGAACCTTTGTGACAAAAAATAGCTTGACCGATTGTAGCATAGGAATATCATTTCCTATCAAAAGAATGTCGTCCACGTACAAGACTAGGAACACGGCAGTTCGTCCTACAAACTTCTTATAGACACAGGGTTCATCTTCGTTCTTGATGAAATCAAATTCTTTGATTGCCTCATCAAAACAGATGTTCCAGCTCCGCGATGCCTGCTTTAATCCATAAATGGATTTGAGCAACTTGCACACCTTCCCGCTGCTCCCACTGTCTACGAAACCTTCTGGTTGATCCATGTAAACGCACTCGTCCAAACAACCGTTTAGGAAAGCCGTTTTAACATCCATCTGCCAGATTTCATAGTCATGGAAGGTAGCAATGGCAAGTAGGATCCGAATGGATTTGAGCATAGCCACCGGAGAAAAAGTCTCGTCATAGTCCAAACCAGGTCTTTGACGAAAACCTTTTGCAACGAGTCTAGCTTTATAGGTTTCCACCTGCCCATCTACACCAAGTTTCCTTTTGTAGATCCATTTGCATCCAACGGGTTTTACCCCAGGTGGAGCAATATCCTAGGTCCACACTTTATTGGCGTACATGGACTCCATTTCGGATTGCATTGCTTCCTGCCACTTATCAGAGTCCCTACTGATAATGGCCTGCCTGAAACTGGTAGGGTCATCTTCTTCCAAGATGCAATCCTCCCGATCCCCGTCAATGAGAAAACCGTAGTATCTCTCGGGCGGATGAGAAATCCTACCAGATCTGTGGAGTGGCTGAGGTTCGTCTGGGGTTATTGAATCCCGAGGTTCTGTTAAATTTTCAGTTTCAGTTTGTGGTCGCTGAATTTCTTCCAATTCTACCGTGCTCCCACTAATTTCTTTTGCAAGAAACACCGTTTCTAAGAAAACGGCATGCTGAGCAACAAACACCTTCTGTTCCTCGGTGTGGTAGAATAGATATCCATAACCATTCTTTGGATATCCCACAAACTTACATAAAACTGACCGTGCCTCTAGTTTATCCGGTTTATGCGTTTTGACATAAGCCGGACAACCCCATATCTTAGATCTTTTAAGATATGGCCTCTTTCCATTCCATATCTCGAACGGAGTCTTAGGCACTGATTTAGACGGAACATCATTCAATAGGTATGCTGCTGTCAATAGCGCATGTCCCCAAAATGAAAGAGGTAACTCGGCATTACTCATCATGGAGCGAACCATATCCAGTAGGGTACGATTCCTCCGTTCCGAAACACCGTTGTGCTGTGGTGTATAAGGAGGACTAAGCTGAGAGAGAATACCATTTTCTTTTAAGTAATCTAGGAATTCCGTGCTTAAGTACTCCCCTCCCCTGTCAGACCGGAGGATCTTGATACTTTTGCCTGTCTGGTTCTCTACTTCGTTTCTGAATTCCTTGAATTTCTCAAAAGCTTCAGATTTGTGTTTCATCAGATACACATATCCGAACCTAGAGAGATCGTCAGTGAATGTGATGAAGTACGAGAACCCACCCCTTGCATGTATAGACATCGGACAACATACATCACTATGTACGAGTCCCAAGAGCTCGGATGCTCTTTCTCCATGTCCGGTGAACGGAGATTTGGTCATCTTCCCTTTGAGACAAGACTGACAAGTTCCATAAGATGAAAACTCGAACGCATTCAAGAGTCCATCTTTATGCAACTTACTCAGTCTTTTCTCTCCGATATGACCAAGTCTACAATGCCACAAGTAGGATTCATTCGTATCTGAATTCTTCCTCTTGCGAGTGTTTTGTATATTGAGAACTGTATTCTGATTTAGAACGTAGATACCATTACACAGTGTAACCTCTCCAACCAGTACCTTATGAAGGTAAATGTTCTTGATATTCTTTTCAAGAACAAAGTTATATCCATCTTTATCGAGTAAAGACACTGATATGATGTTGCAAACCATGGAGGGTACATAGTAGCAATCGTTCAAAATCATAGTCTTTCCATTTGGCAATACTAGGTGATATTCACCGACGGCTGCCGCATAAACTTGTGCTCCGTTCGCTACTCTGAGCGACATATCACCCGGTGCAACTTTCCTACTTTTTCTCAGTCCCTATAATAAATTACAGATATGAGATCCTGATCCGGTATCAAGTACCCAGGAGGTAGGGCTGACCGTAAAACAGTTCTCAATTACAAGAACACCTGAAGTAGATGCAAAACCATGCTTCTTCTTCGCCTGGGTATCCTGGAAGTCCATACTTTCCTCTTTCCCATTCTCATACTCATGACTGTTGTCACAAGTTAGAGCTGAACCAACTTTCCCCAGTCCCGAATAAGAATTCGGATCGGTCAAGCGATACATTTTATTATCTTGATTAGGGCGTGAAAAGGTTGCTGCCTGGAGAGAGAGAAAAGAAACACTCAGCGTATGCTCTTGCAAGATTAGATTGGTTTATTAATTTATCTAACCAGGATGTCTCCCACTGTTTCCTCAAATTCTTCTTAAAACCTTTTTAAAAGAAGAACTAACCGGGTTTTAATTCACGTCACAATACTTGCTTAACCTTTCAGCCAGGCTAGTGTTGGTACTTCGAGGGACGTTTTCCAACGCTTTCGCGAAGTTCCTTAATTAAAGAACCTCTTTTCCCTGGGGGCGTAACCCCGCTAACACCTTTCTAGACACCTACTAGGTTTATAGCATTGATCGTTAAGTGAAATAATCTCCCGAGAGTAAACCAACTCATCAGTGGGATCGGGATCCAACTGTCATTGTGTGATAACCTAGATGGAATCCACTCTAGTCACCACACTCCAGAAGGTATGCTAAATCTGCAAGTTTCAGTTCTTTTGAAACTCCCGATGTGGTTTTTGCCCCTAACGGTTCATGACCTTGACTAGGTCAACAAGCCATAAACTGTTAGACAAGTTCTACCCGTCATAATCCAGATTGCATTAGACCCACCCGTACGTGCCCTTGACTAGGTCAACAAGGCCGCACGACTGTCCTAACCAATCACATTTGCAATCCACAGAAAAATATTATTTAGCTACCGTTCACTACGCCTTGACTAGGTCAACAAACGCAGCACGAATACTGAATAATATTAATCCGAAATGACGGAGGGCTACGGCTGGGTTTTTGGCGAAAAACCCGTTAACATAATGAACTTGATATCGTTGAAGGAACATGATTGCACCCTTTTTGAAAATATAGTGGCAAAAACTTTTGCTAAAGAGGTCACTCCCTGTGAAGGGATCTCGGCTCTTTCCTCGTCGAATGAGGTGCAGGATATTCCAAACTGAATACCTCGATGCAAAGCAAGCATAATCGACTATAGTGAAGTTATTACCCTGACGCAAACTTTTGTCCAAGGGGTCACTCCCGGTGAAGGGATCTCGGCCCTTGCCTCGTCGACTAAGGTGCTGGGCATTCACAACCGAATACCGCTATGCAAAACAAAAATGAACGTCCTTGCAATAACAGCTTTTTGAAAAACTTGTTCCAACAATGTCTTTTAGGTTTATTTTCTTGCATTAGTTCTTTTAATGCGTCCTATCATTTAAGCCTACCATTGCAGAAAACAACCAAAATATGACGTACGCTTATGCCATTCGCATTCGCCACGGGGCCCCGTCATCACCCGTTAGGTTACTTAACTAACGACAGAGCGGGGGCTGGGCTAGCGCGGCTGTAAAACATAAGCAACGCCTAAATAGTTATTATATATAAATATATAGCAATGATAGACATTACAGATCACAGATGAATACATTGGATATACTAGGAATCCGCAATGCGTTCGAGCCTGCAACGTAAAGCGGATTACACGGTCGCGGTGAATAGCCAATACCCCACCCAAGACCCCTACGGGTGCGGCAAACTACCAGCCAAGCACCCGAAGCGAAGCAACCTCCCTCACCACCGTGAGTAGGCCACTCGGCGCTTCGAGATACCCGGTAGTTTGTGCACCCCCTCCATGGGTCTATCCTAGGAGCAAAAACAGTAAAAAGAATTATACAATGACGGCTACAACCCCGACCCGGTTGTGCGGCCATACAAATAATATTATTACATCAATTTACATGTTACAAATGAATGAAAGAAAAATAACGCTCATCTCACATCCATCCCGGCTATTCACCCGCGACAATCCAATCCATTCATATCCACAAACCAATAACAATCACAGATCACAGAGATGTATAACCCCGACTAATCGACTTATAGCGATTAGCCGACGTTCAATACATACAAGCATCACAGATATAACCGATATAGTTAAAGTGTAGTGAAGTTCCGAAAAAAAATACGGATTTATAGGCCCCCAAAAGTAAATTTTAGTTCTGGAAAATCTGGGCACATATAACATATCCTAAAAATCCCAAAACCAACACAGAAACACTCTGCACCAAAATCGAAGCAGAGAGGGGACCAGACGGCCGCGCTTCCGCGGCAAGAGCTTCCTCTTGCCGCAGATCCGCGCTCCTCTGATCGCCTCTCTGGTTCGTATTTGGTGGTTTTCTATACAAAAGCCTGAGATAATTTTTGGTGTATAACGAATGTCATTTTGACCAGAAAAAAAATTAACAGAAACTAGGGTTTTGCAAAGTTTGGTTTTTGGATTTTCCGGTTTCGAAACTTCGTTACACTTCACTACCTAGCTAGTTTAAGTTTAACCTGGCGCTGATACCACTGTTGGGTCCACGTTGCCCACCCCGGTGCTTACGGGGAGGCGGAAAACAAAATAAAAAAACGGATTTTTATTGACTTAGGCAACATGGACCAAGCTTGTAAGGATCTTTTCTAAACAAAAACTAGCTAAAGCAAACTAACAACTAGCTAAGTTGTAGAAAGGTTATACCTTGAGCTCGAAATCCTTCTCTCCTTGCTCGTCGGAATGGTAGAAAGACCTCACCTCGCTTGTCTTCTTCCGTCAAAGAAGGATCCACCCGAAAGCCTCGACCTTTAGCTTCAACTCTAAGCTAGGAGTAACTAGAGTGCAAGAAATGCTAAGACTTGAACCCTAGAAGAGAGTAGAGAAGATCAAGTGAAGGTTTTTCTCAAGCTTTTTGTTTCTCAACACATGAGAGGGAGAGAGCTTGAGGGAGAGGATGAGCAAGAGAGAGAAAATGATATGAGAGAATGAATTATTAGTGAGACATTCTCACTAATATGTGTGTAATATTTTAATTCCATAATTAGCTAGAAAATTGTCATGGTTTAAACAAGAGGTGACCATTATCATTTCAATATTAATGCAAATTGCAAGGATCAAAGAGCATCTTCCAAATGAAATGATTATGGTCAAGTTGTCAACTTGGTCAACAAGTCAATGAAGTCAAATGGTCAACAACAACAACCATGCACAATAATTAAGCTAATTATCAATTAACAATAATACACACAAAAGCAATAGGGTTAATAAAATGACAATAGTCATTAACCCTAAACAAGGTCCTCTCCCTCAATCTCAAGCAACTGTGCATACGCACCCGCATTCGTGATCCGGGGAACACGAATACACTGAGAAAAACCAATCTAAAATCATATACTAGGATCCGGCTTAAACCAAAGCCCGCTAGTATAAACTGTCCGGACAGCAAACGTGCACAAGTGCGCGGATGCGAACGAACCCTGTCGCAAAACCATGCGACCTCTACTCATTTTGCCTAAAGGCGAATAGCTTTCTGTGTGGGACTCTAAAGACTCGACACTACGCTCGCAGTGGGTTTAACCACAGACCGCAAGCGGCACTAGCTGTATGTAACGGTCCCCAGGTAGATGTCGATAAGAAGACTGACGAGGTGAACCCCATCTGCACTCCTACTGAGCCTGTATGTGACAGTCTCCGTACAGTCCGGTCTGTTCGTCTGATACATCGCATAGCGGGCCTAGGGGGCGGTAAACGTCAAGTTAGAGATAGTGCCCTCAGAGTCAATTATTACATCACAGGCACGTGATTGCAATGATTGAGGGAGGACCTATCCCGGGAGGACAGTCTTACTCGAGATGATAGTATGCTATCTGGTTTACCTTTATCATCGTGTACTGCTTTAGGTGACATGACAGATCACTATTGCACGTTGATAGAGCCCCTAGGATTCTTGCTTGACTACCGGTAGTATGAGGGCGATCATATACGTGGGAGCTGGTAGTCTATAAGCACATCCTTAAAAGGTCCCTGGTCGTAGGAGTTTCGAGACAGGGCATCGATTCTCCAGAGTAGACTAGTGTATACAGTCGAGACCCCGACGAGGGGCGGTGGCCGGTCTCACAAGCCACTGGTGTCAGTTGGTTCACCTAAGATGTATACAGGTGCTCATTGGGTTATGAGTACACCGGACAGGACTCGCCGGGAACATGCTAGTTGGTCTTATACCTGACGTCAGATAGCAGTTCCCTGGTGACATGTGTACAGGTTAGTTCATCGACCTGGGGATCGTCATTTGTCTCGTGTGAGTTCCCACTGTACTTTGATTACTACCCTACCACGGCTCAAAGGAGTCATGCAAACAAGTTTTAGTTGGGTACAGTCCCGAGCCACATGGAGGCAGTGAGCGGATCTTCAGGGGTTCGTCTCTCCCGGTATTGGGGGTGAGGTCTAGCTGTGTCTAGGAGAGCCATTACACGAAGACCTTGGCCAAGGCAGGAGATTTACTGGTAGGTGTTCCAGTAGTATCTCAGGGTGTTCTGGGCTACACTCCGACACGACTTGTACCGCTTTTGGGGGTCTGACTTTTACCAACCCCCTAGGCCCGACATGCGATGCTCGTAGACGAACGGACCGGACTGTACGGATATTGTCACTGACAGGCTCAGTAGGGTGTCAGGATGAGTTCGCTCATCGACGTCCCTTTTGGTCAATAGCTGGTGGCCCGTCACGTATTGGCTTATACCTCTGACGTGCTAGTGGTTAAATCCATAGCCATAGTATTGACGAGTCTTTAGAGTCCACCACACTTTCAGTTACTCAAGCTTTCGGGCGAAACGCTGTAGAGGCCGTATGGAGATATGGCAGGGTCCGATCGGATACGTGTGGTATTGCACGGATCAGGATCGGGCGGTTTTGTACTAGTGGCCGTATAGTTATATGGCAGTGTTCGATCAGATACGTGCGGTATTGCACGGATCAGGATCGGACGGATATTACTAGCCGGCTTTGGTTTAAGCCGGTCCTAGTTTAGTACAGTGTAGATTTTGTCTCTTTGCATTTGTATCCGGACGGAATACAGATGCGGGTGTGTATGCACAGTATCGGGTTTTTCCTGTAATTTATTACGGGACCAGTTTTCTGGAGTTGCCAGTTTGCTTTCCGTTCCGGCCGGTTTTCCTTTGTTCTTTCCCGGCCGGACTTTTCCGATGGAGGGTGTTATTTGCAAGTTTGCAAATAACACATGGTGGGGGGTTTTATTGCATAAGGTGTGATATGATAAGCATCTTTGCTTTTCATGCTTTATTGTGATAAGAAAGGATTAGGATTGATGGAAAGTTTTGTGATGATTATGTTTATGGTTATGGTCACCCTCCTCCTTTTACTACCATCACCTCCCTTCATGCTTCATAATTCCTTCTTCCACCATTTTGTTATGATAGTTTTCATTTTAGAAAAGAGAGAAGAAGAAAAGAGAAGAGAGGAAGAAAAATGAGAGTGATTCATTTTTGTGCATATCATTCTTCATCTCATTCCATTGCTAGAAAATTGAAAGCACCAATTTTCTATACACCATTCCTCCATCTATGGCAACCAACCCCAAAGTGAGACATACACTCTACACTATATTCCTACAGCAAATCTTGGACGCGTCGATTCGCCAGCTTCGCGCCCGAGTTGCCTCGGTATTGAGGTGGGAGCCCGTAAAAGTACCCGGCTTCGTGGTGCCCTTTCCGACGAGGAGGAGACGACCGGAGATCCCGCGAGGAGATCGGAGTGGAGATGAAGACCGGAGGACTCGGATCAGTTGGTACATCTCTAACCCTTCTCTTGTTTGCTAGAATTAGTTTAATGGCACGATCCGGGGTTTAGTGCGCGGTGGTGCCGGTTTGCTAAGTCCGCAAAAATTAAAGTTTACCACCGTTTCCGCGTTTGGCCGTCGGATTGACGGCCGGGGCGCCGCCGTGCACTTACAGTGGTATCAGAGCCTCGCCATTAACTTCGTCTAGCTTCGTTTAATGTGTTTTACGTTTCCGATCGACCAAAACTACAAAATCTACATTTTTGTTAGCATCAGTTTCTGTTGAAATATTTTGGTCTCGAAAATTTTTTCAGGTTGTAAAATATTGATGTACTGGAAAATCTAAGAACTCTGTAAAATTTCGATGAAGTGATTCCACAGTGGGAGCGCGGAACCGCCGCACAAACCCCCATTCCGCCGCCCTTCCGCCGCGCACTGTGGAGATCACTGCACCAATTTTTTACAGAGGCTTTCTGGGCTTAAAATATGGGTTTTGGAATATTAAAATTGGGCCCAGGTTTTCTGTGAGTGCTACAGTTTTGATTGGGGGCCCACTTGTTAATTTTTGGTCAATCGGAAAATCTTAAACACATTTTTCACAGTATTTACATTATATCTGCGACCGTGAATGTCACTCGATCGGTAAATCCGGTCTAACTGCTATAGCCCGGTTAGACGGATTTGCGAACGTGACTTTCACGTTGATGTTCTATGTTTATGCTGTGATGTTGCGGATCGGTCGTGGGGATAGCCTGGGTGCAATGCTAGTACAGTGTTGTTGTATTATGTACATTTGATATTGCGGGGCGAGCGTCCGACATGTGGACTGCCGTCACTGCCTGATTGTATTATTCTTTTGGGGCACGACCTGGTTGCGGTCGATGTACCCGGTGTATGTATATTTTACTTTCTGTACTAGGATTACCCCGCGGTGGGGTGCACGGATAGCCGGGTTCTGGAGGGCAACAAGCCCGCATCTCATGGTATTGGGACGGAGGGGGCTTCACTCTAGGATTGGCGGGCTATTCGCCGCACTCGTAGGGGGTACAGGTTGACCCAGGAGGGGTGCCCAAGTTGCCGGATTCCGTGGAGTGCTGGGTGGTCCATTCACGGAGCTGAAAGGGGCTGCCTCGCTTCAGGTTTTGGCGGGTGACTTGCCGTGCCCGTAGGGGTCTAGGATTTCATTGCACAGGCTATCCACACGACCAGGGGAACGTCGGGTTTCAGTAGTGGCTCTGTGAAACCCGGGGATCCCAGATATCTGTATTGTTCTGTGATGATGTACATTTCTGTGATGTTGCATTTCTTTTCACGCCTTGAGCGAAATATAATATATTGGTATATATATATTAGTAGATGTTGTGTATGTTTTTCTTCCGCGCTAGTCCAGTCCCCGCTCTGTCGTTAGTAAGCTAACCTAACGAGTGATGACGGGACCCAGTGGCGAATGCGGATGGCATATACGTACGTCAGTATGTTTTCGTTCTTTGTGGTGTGATTAATTGATGGGACAGCGTTGATTCGGATCAATGCAAGCTAAACAAACCTATTCTGATGTTGTTGGAACACTTTTCAAAAAGCTGTTATTGCAAGGACGTTCACTTTTGTTTTGCATCGTGGTATTCATTTGGAATATCCTGCTCCTCAGTCGACGAGGCAAGGGCCGAGATCCCTTCACCGGGAGTGACCCCTTGGATAGAAGTTTGCGTCAGGGCATTAACTTCACTATAGCCGATTACTTTTGCTTTGCACCGTGGTATTCAGTTGGAATATCCTGCACCCCATTCTACGGGGAAAGAGCCGAGATCCCTTCGCCGGGAGTGACCTCTTTAGTAAAGGTTTTCGTCACTATATTTTTATAAAGCTATCCGTTCCTTCAACGATATCAAGTTCATTACGTTAAAGGTTTTCTCTAGAAACCATTCGTAGCCCTCCATCATTTCAGTTAAATATTCGGTAGTATTCAAGCTATGTATTTTGACCTCACGCCAAGGCATAGTGTTTGGTAGTTGCCAGGTATTTATCTGTTGCATAGATAGATGCGTTGGTTTGGGACAGTCGTACTACTATTTTGGCCTACGTCAAGGGTATGTACGAGTGGGTTCAAATTAACCTGGACAATGATGGGTAGAACTTGACATGTGACTTATGATATTTTGACCTCACGCCAAGGTCATAAGAGCATGGGGTAAAAATCCACATCGGGAGTTTCAAAAGAACTGAAACTTGCCAGATATGCGCATACCTTCTGGAGTATGATACCGTGAGCGGATTCCGTCACGTTATCATGCGATGAGAGTTGGATCCCGATTCCCACTGATGAGTTGGTTTACTCCTCGGGTGACCCCGACTAATTCTTCTTTCAGGTTTGGAGGAGAATTTGAGGTACAGTGGGAGGTTTCCAGATTAAAAAAAGGTGATAACCATTCTGATCTAGGATAGAGTGCACGCTGAGTGTTTCTTTTCTCTCTCTCTCTGGCAGCGACCAATGACCCGACCCTAGACTATGACTCAGTGACCAAGTTGACCGAACCTACTTAACACTGGCTTTTGGATTGTCAGAGTTGCAGACCTCATTGCCACTCCTACTTTTACCCTTTTCTCCAGGACACCACGTATTACTACGAACGTCCACTTCCATTGGACAAAACCATCGTATGGTTATATACGAACTCGAAGGAATTTATTCGAGGATGGTTTCCGGTTCTAGAGAAAACGGATAGGATTATTCAGTTGTCTTTTCTTTTCACCTTCTCTCAGGCAGCGAGTACTCCTTGGTTTAGGAGTAGTACACCTATTACGCAAATTGGATAGTCTTCTTCCAAACCATAGGCTGGAGCCGACCGGTAGGGAATGAAGAAAACCAGTTAGCCTAAATGGTGTACAGAAGGTATTAAGTTCAGACAAAGAAAGGGATTAGTAAGAGAGCAAAGTAAGTTGCGACTGCTATTCACGACCAAACCAAGTATTTCTTCGCCAATCCTAAATCACCTTTGTATTTCTCCAGGACACTCCGTATCACTACGAAGATCCCATTTTATTGGATAATCCATCGTATGGTTATATACGAACTCGAAAGGAACTTGTTCCAGTTCGGGGATGGATCCTGGTTCAGGAGAAATAGGAATAAAGTACATTCAGGTGTCTTTTATCTTCACCTTCTCTCACGTTGCGAGTGCTCTTAGGATTAGGACAGTACACCCTTTATGCTTTTTGGATAGTCTTCTTCCAAACCATAGGCTGGTGCCGAACGGTAGGGAAGGAAGAAAACCATTTGGCCTAAAGGGGTGTACAGAAGGTAATGACTAAAGACATATGAAGGGATTTGGAGAGGTGGCAAAGAATTATACGGTTACAGTTGTGAATCTGGATAATGGATGAGGCATTACTAGGAATACCAGGAAACCCCAACGAAACATTTCAATGTTTCAGTTTCACTGTGTACTGTTAATGGAAAAACTGATTTCCCGATTGGACACTTGCTCCAGGGTATGTATTTACCAGGTTTGATTCTCACATCTGTATGGTTTTACAGATGATGAGTGGGAGTAAGTTATTGGGAGTTGGGTGATCATCCTCATTATATCGGAATTCGTTGTAATTGGCGATATTTGAGGATGCCACCTGGGTTGTTTGCCGGTCGGCAAATATTTGGTTTTGAATATCCGCTGTTGTGCACCAATTTCAAATTGATATATCTGTACGTCTATTTTCATAGAGTGAGATATACCTTTTGATATTATGTCGATGACATTTACCTATATCAGTGGATGGTTAGGTAAGGAGCATTGAACAGCGGTGTAATTCTTCTTAACCAAAAGTACAGTTTTCAACCTACGACACACAGTGAATGAGTCACTAGACTCAAGGGACTTATACAGAGTATTGTATGTTGTCCAGGATCCATCAGGACAGAGGGGTTGGTCCTCGTACTGTATTCTGTTTACTTATGACTTCTCTAGTTCTTAGACAGGTGTTTCGTAGAAACACAGGGTCGAAGTTTTGAGAAATTATAGGTATAAGAATAAAGTAGAGAACCAGGTATTGCAAGTATCGGGATTCTTCAAAGTGATCAAAGATGTAGATACTTGTGTATGGTATTCAGTTGATAGTAATGACTAAGAGAACTTGCTTCTCTTTCGGGTTACTCATAATTGGAAGTATTCCTAAGTTGAGTAACGCTGATCGGCCTCTCTCCATTTAGTTGACATGCATTGGAGACAGCTGCATGATTTGAATCTGGTTCAATTAAATCAGTGCCTCTGGTTCTATATTGGATATAGCACAGTTCATATCTTAACATTGTTAAGGTACGGGGAGTTGTCCGGCTTATGATTAAAACCAGACTCTGGATAAATCAAGGCACGTTTCTGTAATGGCTGTTTGTGGGTTGACCCAGGCTATGACGAGGGTTGACTTTCCACCATCTGGGAGATCAATAGAAATATTGTTCAAGACTCGCCACAGTTTTATTAAAAATGGATTTTTTCAAAAACAGCAGTGGGAGTATGGTAGAACTGGAACTGATTCCAGAACCGCAAACGATTACTGAAGATTTGATAAGGAACCTAAAGATTCAATCTGATTTGACATTCCATTGGCCACTCCGCAGATAAGGTGGGTAACTTCAGGCACCCGAGAGGTACTCCGGTAGCCTCAAGGACGGTGACAGGGAAGTTCTTGTATACCCACACTTGCCATTGTTGTTGTTCCAGGCTGCGAGACCCGGCAGGAGGATGAGTATAGCGTCGTTCTAAACTAGCTTTTGAAGTGCACGTCTGTATGACTCTGCCAGAGGGTTGTCGTAGTCAGTGGGAGCAGCGGAAGCGTTGGTGGACATCAGGCTTATGTCTATTTATAGACTAAAGCAGATGTAGCGGAGATAGATCATCCATTTCTGATGTGACAGTCATAGGTTTGACGTCATCAGAATAGGGGATGGATCTGTTGAGAAGGTAGTAGGAAGTGATATTCTTATACTACGATCGGTTATACTTTGGTCGTCACACAGTGTTTTCTCCACATAGGACTTGGATATTATATCAGACATTCTGGTTACTAGATCTATGGTTTTAGATCTAGATTTGGGTGGTTTCCTAATCTGGGTACCTTGACAGCATTCTAAGAGTATTTAGAATGGACGACTCCTCGCACGGTAGTATACCTGCAGGTGATGGAGTCACCCTCTCTAAAGGTGTCTTACAGACTAACGTGGAGAGGGATACGCATGATTGGCAGATCACTTGCTTAGGCAATTGAGTCAATCATGAGATGTCAAGTACCATACCAGATGTTGTTCTTGCACTAGATGCAATAAGTTGACATTGATCCAATCCTGGAGAAGCAATCGGAAGCAGTTTTTAGAACATAAGTGGATGTTCTAGGGATATGATAACGACAGCCTTATTCGGGAGACAGTTATCATTCCAGGCTTCCAAGGTGACATGGACGACAAGGAGGTTGTCAGAGTTGTAGTTATCCTTCTGACGAGGGGCAGTATTTTGGACAGTTGGTCCAGGGAGATACTGAGGGAGGCATGGCGCAGGATACTGATTAAGTTCAGTTGACGATACAGTCTAAGAAGTTTAGATTTGGAGTTCATTTATGAGCTAGGTCCCATCAGACATCCAGACATTCTAAGACAGGTTTTGCTCATTTCGGGAGATGGTTTTCTCCGCGAACTTGAGATTTAGAGAGACATAGAGAGAAACACCAGAGCGGATCCACTCACTGAGGCTATTCCTCGAATGCAATAGTTTCGCAAACGAGAATTGTGAGACTGACAAGTAGAGGAGTTGGGTGTTCGGTATCACACGGGCTGTGAGTATGCGACATCGCAGTAATTAGCCTCGAGTGCAAGTGGGAGATTGTTAGAGATAGTGCCCTCAGAGTCAATTATTACATCACAGGCACGTGATTGCAATGATTGAGGGAGGACCTATCCCGGGAGGACAGTCTTACTCGAGATGATAGTATGCTATCTGGTTTACCTTTATCATCGTGTACTGCTTTAGGTGACATGACAGATCACTATTGCACGTTGATAGAGCCCCTAGGATTCTTGCTTGACTACCGGCAGTATGAGGGCGATCATATACGTGGGAGCTGGTAGTTTATAAGCACATCCTTAAAAGGTCCCTGGTCGTAGGAGTTTCGAGACAGGGCATCGATTCTCCAGAGTAGACTAGTGTATACAGTCGAGACCCCGACGAGGGGCGGTGGCCGGTCTCACAAGCCACTGGTGTCAGTTGGTTCACCTAAGATGTATACAGGTGCTCATTGGGTTATGAGCACACCGGACAGGACTCGCCGGGAACAAGCTAGTTGGTCTTATACCTGACGTCAGATAGCAGTTCCCTGGTGACATGTGTACAGGTTAGTTCATCGACCTGGGGATCGTCATTTGTCTCGTGTGAGTTCCCACTGTACTTTGATTACTACCCTACCACGGCTCAAAGGAGTCGTGCAAACAGGTTTTAGTTGGGTACAGTCCCGAGCCACATGGAGGCAGTGAGCGGATCTTCAGGGGTTCATCTCTCCCGGTATTGGGGGTGAGGTCGCGCTGTGTCTAGGAGAGCCATTACACGAAGACCTTGGCCAAGGCAGGAGATTTACTGGTAGGTGTTCCAGTAGTATCTCAGGGTGTTCTGGGCTACACTCCGACACGAATTGTACCGCTTTTGGGGGTCTGACTTTTACCAACCCCCTAGGCCCGACATGCGATGCTCGTAGACGAACGGACCGGACTGTACGGATATTGTCACTGACAGGCTCAGTAGGGTGTCAGGATGAGTTCGCTCATCGACGTCCCTTTTGGTCAATAGCTGGTGGCCCGTCACGTATTGGCTTATACCTCTGACGTGCTAGTGGTTAAATCCACAGCCATAGTATTGACGAGTCTTTAGAGTCCACCACACTTTCAGTTACTCAAGCTTTCGGGCGAAACGCTGTAGAGGCCGTATGGAGATATGGCAGGGTCCGATCGGATACGTGTGGTATTGCACGGATCAGGATCGGACGGTTTTGTACTAGTGGCCGTATAGTTATATGGCAGCATTCGATCAGATACGTGCGGTATTGCACGGATCAGGATCGGACGGATATTACTAGCCGGCTTTGGTTTAAGCCGGTCCTAGTTTAGTACAGTGTAGATTTTGTCTCTTTGCATTTGTATCCGGACGGAATACAGATGCGGGTGTGTATGCACAGTATCGGGTTTTTCCTGTAATTTATTACGGGACCAGTTTTCTGGAGTTGCCAGTTTGCTTTCCGTTCCGGCCGGTTTTCCTTTGTTCTTTCCCGGCCGGACTTTTCCGATGGAGGGTGTTATTTGCAAGTTTGCAAATAACACATGGTGGGGGGTTTTATTGCATAAGGTGTGATATGATAAGCATCTTTGCTTTTCATGCTTTATTGTGATAAGAAAGGATTAGGATTGATGGAAAGTTTTGTGTTGATTATGTTTATGGTTATGGTCACCCTCCTCCTTTTACTACCATCACCTCCCTTCATGCTTCATAATTCCTTCTTCCACCATTTTGTTATGATAGTTTTCATTTTAGAAAAGAGAGAAGAAGAAAAGAGAAGAGAGGAAGAAAAATGAGAGTGATTCATTTTTGTGCATATCATTCTTCATCTCATTCCATTGCTAGAAAATTGAAAGCACCAATTTTCTATACACCATTCCTCCATCTATGGCAACCAACCCCAAAGTGAGACATACACTCTACACTATATTCCTACAGCAAATCTTGGACGCGTCGATTCGCCAGCTTCGCGCCCGAGTTGCCTCGGTATTGAGGTGGGAGCCCGTAAAAGTACCCGGCTTCGTGGTGCCCTTTCCGACGAGGAGGAGACGACCGGAGATCCCGCGAGGAGATCGGAGTGGAGATGAAGACCGGAGGACTCGGATCAGTCGGTACATCTCTAACCCTTCTCTTGTTTGCTAGAATTAGTTTAATGGCACGATCCGGGGTTTAGTGCGCGGTGGTGCCGGTTTGCTAAGTCCGCAAAAATTAAAGTTTACCACCGTTTCCGCGTTTGGCCGTCGGATTGACGGCCGGGGCGCCGCCGTGCACTTACACGTCAGTCCCCTAATAGCGGTACAAGTCGTGTCGGAGTGAAGCCCAATACACCCTGAGATAACACTGGAACCTACCAGTAGATCTCGCTTGCCCTGGCCAGGGACTACTTGTGTAATGGCTCTCTTAGACACAGCGCGATGTCAACCCCCAATACCGGGAGAGACGAATCCTGTCTAACCGTCACTGCCTCCAAGTGCTTCGGGACTGCTCCCTACTACTACCTGTTTGCACGACTCAGTACAGCCGTGGTAGGGTAGTAATCAAAGAACAGTGGGAACACACTCGAGGCGAAGTGATAGTGTCAAGTCAGCGGACTAAGTTGTACTCATGTCACCTGGGAACTGATAACTGACGATAGGTATAATACCAACCATCAGTTCCCGACGAGTCCTGTCCAGTGTACTCGTAACCCAACGAGCACCCGCATACTATCTCAAGTACGACGTACTGACGGCTGTGGGACAGACCGTCTCCCGTGCTGGGATGAGAAGCGCATACGCTAGTCTACTCCGGAGTATCGATGCCCTATCTCGATACTCCCACGACTAGGGACGTGTATAAGGATGTGCTTGTAGATTACCCTGCCCCCACGAGTGTGATCGCCATCACAACGCCGGTAATCAAGCAAAGATCCTAAGGGCTGTACTAATGCGTATAGGTGATATAATAAATAAACACACATGTACACATTAAAGCAGAGACAAACCAAGTAGCATAGTACTATATTGAGCATGATTGTCTGTACAACTATGAATATCCCAAGCTTCCATCAAGTAATATACATACTAGTATGATACAGTAATAGCCTCTAGGGCATATACACTAACAGAACCATCTCTTGACCATTTGACTTCTTCATCCATCATGGTTTGACTTTTATATGATATGGTTGTTGATGATGGCATGACTTTTGGAAGTGCTGATTGTTGTTTGAGTGTTGGATTTTCCTAGCTATCATTTCTTTGCATGATAACCATTCCTCTCTCTCTCATTCTCTCCACTCCCTCCACACATAGCCGACCAAGCATGGAGAGGGGCTGCCCAATTCTTTTGGTGTGGGGTTTTGTTCATTTGGCTTTGCAAAAAAATCCCATAAGATCAATCTCCAAAACTCCAAGTATCATTCCTCCAGCAAAGGCAACTCCATAAACCCCAAATGAGACAAGCCTCTACACTACATTCTACAGCAAACCTTGGGCACGTCGACTAGCCAGCTTCGTGCCCGAGTTGCCTCGGCATTGAGGTGGGAGCCCGTAAAAGATGTAGGCGATGTGGTGCACTTCCGGCGATGAGGTGGAGACAGGAAATTCCGCGAGAGATCGGGACGATAACGAGAAGACCGGAGGACTCGGATCAGTCGGTATATCTCTATTCCCTATCTTGTAGTTAGCTAGGACTAGTTAACGGTTCGATCCGGGTATTAGTGTGCGGTGGTGCCAGTTCATGAAAAATTTAAGTATATCACCGCTTCCGCATTTTGGCCTCGGGATGGAGGTCGGGGCGCCGCCGTGCACTTACATGGGTGTAGCATACAAATTAGTGCTCGAGTAACATGAACCGTTAGTAATAATGCAGTGTCCCCTATATTCTAAGTTAAGACGCAACAAGAAATGGTATGTTTGATGATCAGGCACAATCAATATATATGGATATAAACATGCGGCTACACTAGTATATCATGCCCTAACGCATAACGCTATATGGGCGATTTCCCCGTAGATGTTAAATCTACTCAGCGGTGATCTCGAGCTAAGTGTATCCGACCACCAACTTCCCTTTCTTCCCAGCGTCCGAAGTCCCCGCCTGCGATCCTATTAAAAATAGCAACATAGCAAGTACAACTCTGAAACGACCAATAAAACATACAATTACGCTCAAATCGACGCACCGACTCCAACGCCCTCTAAAGTGCTCGCTTAATGGCTAACGTGTGTGACGACACTATATCAACAGACCCTATGCATAGAAATCACGCGAAGCACAGAACTGAGTCGGACATCGAATCGCGCGTCGACGTAACGCTAAAAACTACCTAAACAATCCTAGATTTTACCCCTGTAACAATACAAAAATCAAACAGTACCAAACAACCTTAAATCACTGCAGACAGCTACCCTGAAAATATCAACATCTCAGGCCACCGTACGGCCGAGATCTCCGGAAAATTCCCTAATGTCGCCGGCCAAATCCGGTGGGTTTGGGTTCGTTCATCAGGTGGTCACTCAGGGAAGCTAACACTACACTACTAGACTGTTTGGTTTTACAGAAAACCCTCGACATAACAGCAGGTTACAGACACGCAAAAACGACACTAAAATACGATATTTTGCACAAAACTGAAACTTTATTGTTCTAAACTGAAACTAATTAGCAACACAACACATTAACTACCTAATTAACAGTAGAGAGTCATTACCTAACCAAACTTGCTCCAAAACCCAAGCTTTCCAAGCCCCAAGTGATTCTAGTGGCTTGATCTTGGCTTGAGAAGGGTTTTGATGGAGATTTGTGTGGGTTTGTGAAGGTGAGGTTAGGGTTTCAGTTCAGGGAGTGTGAGGAAATGATATGAAGAATAGAATTGAGAATAAGAGAATGAAATTGGAGTGTGAGGGTGTATGTGAGTGAGTGAGGGTTTGGGAATGATGGGTGAGCTTAGAGGAGCCATGCCTCCCCCCTCTCTCTCTCTTCATTTAATGCATGGCATGCTTGCCATGCTCATGATGCCCTCTCTCTCTTCCTCTCTCTCAAGTCAACCGAAAAGAAAAACCATTTATTTTTAAAATTTAAAAGCTAATTTACTGTAAGTCCACGTTACCCACCCCGGTGCTTACGGGAAGGCGGAATAGGTAAAAACGGTTTTTTAACACAAGGTAACATGGACTATAACTAGAGGATCTTTGCTAAACAAAAACTAACATACTAACTATAAGTTCTAGCTACTATGTTAGATGGTTATACCCAGGTCTTGAACTCCTTCTCTTCTTGTTGTGGTCCTCCTTCTTGCTTGCTCCTTAGAGTGATGTAGACGGCTCCTCCTCGTCGTCTTCTCTTTGCCGAAGAAAGATCCACCCGAAGGCCTCTACCTTGAGCTCCTACTTCAACCAAGAGGTAACTAGAGTGCTTGGCTTGCTAAACCTAGAACCCTAGAATGAGTAGAGAGAAGTCTTGATGGTTTTATCTCACAAGCTCATGGTTCTCAACACATGAGAGATGAGAGCTTTGAGAGAGAGATGAGAGCTTTGAGAGGAAGATGAAGAGCTAAACATGAGAGAGAAAGAGCAAGAGAGAATGACAGAAAAAAATAGCAACCATCTCTCATATGAGAGAAAATGATAATAATAATAATAATTAAATGAAATTGTGATGGTTAGTTTGGAATGACCATTAACATCTCACATTAAATGAAATTTGCAAGAATCAAGAAGTATCTTGCAAATGAAATGATGTTGGTCAAAAGGTCAACAAAGGTCAAAAGGCCAACAAGAGTCAAATGGTCAACCCAACCCTAACCATGGCCCAATTATCCTTAATTAATATTATTAATCATATTTCTCATTCTCATTAGGGTTTAGAAAAAGTCAATGGTCAACAACCCTAAAGAGATTCCTCTGCCTCTGTCAACTGTGCATACACACCCGCATCCGTGTTCCGGGGAACATGAATAAAATGAGACAAAACCAATCCCAAAATAAATACTAGGATCTAGCTTAAACTAAAGCCCGCTAGTAATAACTGCCCGGACACAAAACGTTCACAGGTGCGCGGATGTGAACGAACCCTGTCGCAAAACTATGCGACCTCTACTCTGTTTTGCCCAAGGGCGAATAACCCTCTGTGTGGGACTCTAAAGACTCGACACTACGCTGGCAGTGGGTTTAACCACAGGCCGCAAGCGGTACTAGCGGTATGTAACGGTCCCCAGGTAGATGCCGATAAGAAGACCGACGAGGTGAACCCATCCGAACTCCTACTGAGCCTGAATATGACAATCTCCATATAGTCCGGTCTGTTCATCTGAGTGTATCGCATGTCGGGCCTATGGGGGAGGTAAACGTCAGACCCCTAATAGCGGTACAAGTCGTGCCGGAGTGTAGCCCAGAACACCCTGAGAAACTACCGGAAACACTACCAGTAATTCTTGCTTGCCCTGGCCAGGGACTTTGTGTAATGGCACTCCTAGACACAGCGCGATATCAACCCCCAATACCGGGAGAGACCAATCGTATCTAACCGCTACTGCCTCCAAGTGCTTCGGGACTGCACCCAACTACTACCTGTTTGCACGACTCCTTTGAGCCGTGGTAGGGTAGTAATCAAAGTACAGTGGGAACACACTCGAGGCGAAGTAGCAGTGTCAAATCGACGGACTAAGCGGTACTCCTGTCACCTGGGAAATGTTATCTGATGATAGGTATTGTACCAACCAACAGTTCCCGACGAGTCCTATCCAGTGTACTCGTAACTTAACGAGCATCCGCATACTATCTCAAGTACTACGTACTAATGGCTGTGGGATAGACCATCTCCCCTGCTGTGTTGAGAAGCGCATACGCTAGTCTACTCCGGAGTATCGATACCCCATCTCGATAATCCTAAGACCAGGGACCTGTATAAGGATGTGCTTGTAGATTACCCAGCCCCCACTAGTTTGACTGCCATCACAACGCTGGTAATCAAACAAAGATCCTAAGGGCTCCACTAATGTGTATAGGAGATATGTTAAAAGAAACACATGCACACATTAAAGTAGAAACAAACCAAGTATCACTCTACCATTTTGAGCAAGATTGTCTATACAACTGTGAATATCCCAAGCTTCCATTAAGTAATATACAAACTAGTATGATACAGTAATGGCCTCTAGGGCATATACACTAAAAATCTCCCACTTGCACTAGGACCATGTACTGGTGTATCGAAGACCTATCATCTCGATCAGCCGCTCGAACTGAGTCTGGGGTATGGCCTTAGTGAATGGATCTGCAGTGTTATCTTCTCTAGCAACCCTCCGAACCTCGATCTCCTGGCGATCCATGATCTCCCTGATCAGGTGATACCGCCTCAAAATGTGTCTAGACTTCTGATGGGACCTGGGTTCCTTTGCTAAAGATATAGCCCCGTTGTTGTCACAATACAGAGGTATTGGATCAACAATGGACGGAACCACCTGAAGTTTTGTCAAGAACTTCCTCATCTAGACTGCTTCTTTTGCGGCATCTGATGCTGCGATATATTCCGCTTCCATCGTCGAGTCAGCAACGGTTTCCTGTTTGGAACTCTTCCAACACACCGCCCTTCCATTGAGGGTAAATACATATCCCGACATGGATTTGGAGTCATACTTGTCACTGTGGAAGCTGGAGTCAGCAAAGGCCTCCATCTTGAGGTCTTTTCTACCGTAAACCAAAAACATCTCCTTAGTCCTTCTCAAGTACTTCAGAATGTTTTTTACCTCTATCCAGTACTTCTCCCTAGGGTTTGACTGATACCGGCTTACCACACTCAGTGCATAAGCTACATCTGGTCTGGTACATAACATCACATACATTATAGAGCCTACCACAGAGGCGTAGGGTATAATAGACATGAGATCCCTTTCCAAATCAGTCTTGGGAGACATCTCTTTGGAGAGGGTGATCCCATGACAAGCCGGTAAATTACCGCGCTTAGAATCTTCCATACTGAATCTTTTCAGTATGGTGTCGACGTACCTGGACTGTGAAAGTCCTAATATCCTCGTGGACCTATCACGATGGATCTGGATCCCCATAATGTAAGAGGAATCACCCAGGTCTTTCATGGAGAACCTGTGTGACAAGAACCCTTTGACAGATTGTAGCATAGGAATGTCATTTCTTATCAAGAGAATGTCATCCACGTATAAAATGAGGAATACGACAGTTCGTGCTACCATCTTACTATAAATACATGGTTCATCTGGATTTTTGATAAAGCCAAATTCTTTGACCGTCTCATCAAAACAGATGTTCCAACTCCGCGAGGCCTGCTTCAGTCCATAAATGGACTTAAGCAACTTGCACACCTTCCCGCTGCTCCCACTGTGAATGAAACCCTATGGCTGGTCCATATAGACACACTCCTCTAAATTTCCATTTATAAAAGCGGTCTTTACGTCCATCTGCCAAATCTCATAATCGTGGAAGGAAGCATTGGCAAGAAGGATCCGAATGGATTTGAGCATAGCCACTGGAGAAAAGGTTTCGTCATAGTCCAAACCAGGTCTTTGATGAAAACCCTTTGCAACAAGTCTAGCCTTATAGGTCTCAACTTGTCCATCTACACCAATCTTCCTTTTGAAGATCCATTTGCAGCCTACGGGTTTTACCTCTTCTTGAGCAACGTCCAAAGTCCATACTTTGTTGGTGTACATAGACTCCATTTCGGTCCGCATTGCATCCAGCCATTTCATTGAGTCAGTGCTCTGAATGGCCTGCTGGAAGCTAGTCGACTCATCATTATCAATGATGCAATTCTCTCTATCCCCGTCTATGAGAAAACCATAGTATCTCTCGGGCGGATGGGACTGCCTACTACTCCTGCGGAGTGGCGCAGGAATGTCCTGTTCTTTCGAACCTTCTACTAAGCTTTCAGTAATAGATTATGGTTCTGGAATTTCTTCCAGTTCTATTGCGCTCCCACTTATCCGATTTTCCAAAAATTCAACTTCCAAGAAGAAGGCATGACGAGAAACAAAAACCTTTTGTTCCTCTGCGTAATAGAAGAAATATCCCTTGGAGTTCTTTGGATATCCCACGAACTTGCACTATATTGAGCGTGCCTCGAGTTTGTCCGCATGCTGCTTTTTGACAAAAGCTGGACATCCCCATGTCTTAATGTGTCCAGGATAGGGTTTCTTCCCACTCCACATCTGATATGGTGTGGTAGGCACTGTCTTAGTTGGAACTTGGTTCAAAAGATATGCAGCTGATTCTAGTGCACATCGCCAGAATGATCGCGGCAACTCAGCGTTACTCATCATGGAACGTACCATATCCAATAGGGTTCAGCTCCGTCTCTCCGATACACCATTATGTTGTGGGGTGTATGGAGGAGTAAGTTGAGAGAGAATTCCATTCTCTTTTAGGTAACCCAGGAACTCGGCACTCAAGTATTCACCACCTCGATCAGATCTCAATGCCTTGATACTTTTTCCTGTTTATTTTTCTACTTCATTCATGTATTCCAGGAATTTTTCAAAGGCTTCTGATTTATGCTTCATTAAGAAGACATGTCCATACCTCGAAAAATCATCCGTGAAAGTAATGAAGTAAGAATAACAACTTCGCGCATGTGTAGACATTGGACCACATACATGGTTATGTACGAGTCCCAAGAGCTCGCTCGCTCTTACTCCGTGTCCAATGAACGGAGTCTTTGTCATCTTTCCATTGCGACATGATTGACAAGTTGCATTTGATTGATATTCGAACGGATCCAAATATCCTTCTTTATGCAACTTAGTTAACCTTGTCTCTATGATGTGACCCAGTCTACAATGCCATAAGAAAGCATGATTTATTTCTGGAGACTTTCTTTTGTGTGTATTCTGGACCTGGAAAATCTGTGGTTGGTTCAATACGTATATACCGTTGCTTAATGTAACCGACCCAATCAGAACATGATTAAGGTGAATGTTTACAACATTGCTTACAAATACAAAATCATAACCTTCTTTAGACATTAAAGATACAGATATGATATTACAAGTCAAACTAGGTACATAATAACAATCACACAAAACCAAAACATGTCCATCTGACAATCCCAAGTGATAGTCCCCCACGGACTCGGCATCCATAATAGCTCCGTTTGCAACTCTGAGGGTCATATCACCTTCCTTCAAAACCCTACGCTTTCTCAGTGCTTGCAAAGAATTATAGATATGAGATCCTGATCAGGTATCTAATACCCAGGAAGTAGAGTTTATTGATAGACAATTTTCAATAACATACACACCTGAAGCCGAAGCCATAACTTGCTTCGGGTCCTGGTTCTTAGCCTTCCAAGCCCTGCAATCTTTCTTCCTGTATCCATTCTTGTGACAATAAAAGCACTCTTCCTTTCCCACAACCATTCCCGCTACCTTTGCTACTTTTGCCTTTCCCTTGGCTTCTACTTTACTAACACCGCCCCTTGGTTTGGTGGGGGCCTTTTTCTTCTTTCCTTTGGCTTTCTCCTTGGACCTAGAAGAGGAAGCTCCTCCAACAAACAAAGAGGGTGTTTCCTTGACTTTCTGTAGCGTGCCCTCTGCACTCCTCAACATGTTGAGGAGTTCCGGAAGCTCAACTTCTTTTCCTTGCAAGTTGATGTTCAGGATAAACTGGGCGTAAGTGGAAGGAAGGGACTGGAGAATCAAGTCAGTGTAGAGTTCGTTCTCTAACGTGGTCCCGAGGTCCGCGAGCTCTTCAATGTAGACAATCATCTTAAGCACGTGTTCCGCTTCAGATGATCCGATGGCCAATCTCGCTGAAAACAACTTTTTCGAGACTTCGTATCTGGTGATACGGGATTGCTCTCCATATAGTTCCTTAGTATGGAGAAATATGGATTCAAGGTCCATATTCTCGTGCCTCCTCTGATGTTCATTGTCCATAGAGGTAAGCACGAAGCACTTGCCTTTCGCGCAGACAATCTCCCAGGTCTTACGGATTTCCTTATCCATGACTCTGGATTGAGGACCTGGGACAACGGGGGCTTTGGTGGTAAGGAGATACCCCAACTTGTCATAAGTGATTGCCATTTTGACATTCCTGAGCCAATCTTTGTAGTTTGGCCCTGTCAGTATATTTTTATCTAGTAGTAATTTAAGGCCGGTCATGATATTTGGTCGCTGCAATTAGGAGAGAGAGAAGAAATACTTTAGCATGATGCTCCTGCAAGTTTAGAGTGGTTTTTAGTTTGTCTAAACAGGATGGCTCCCACTGTTTCTCGAATCCTTCCTCAAACCATAAAAGAAGAATTAGTCGGGATCAATCTCACCGTACAATACTTTCTTAACCGTTCAGCCAGGCCAGTGTCAGCACTTCGAGGGAGGTTTTACGACGCTTTCGCGAAGTTCCTTAATTAAATAACCTCTTTTCCCTGTGGGCGTAGCCCCACTAACACCTTTCTAGACACCTACTTGGTTTATAGCATTGATCGTTAAGTGAGAAAGTTTCCCGAGGAGTAGCATATACTCACAGTAGGATCGAGATCCAACTATCATCGTATGATAAAGCTAAAGGAATTTTACCAAAATCATCACACTCCAAATGGTATGCAACACTAGCAAATTTCAGTTTCTTTAGAAACTCCCGATGTGGATTTTTACCCCATGCTCTTATGACCTTGACTTTGGCCAACAAATCTTAAGTCACATGTCAAGTTCTACCCGTCATTTTCTAGGTTAATTTGAACCCACCCGTACCTACCCTTGACATTGGCCAACAAGGCAGTATGACTGTCCCAAACCAACGCATCTATCTATGCTACATATGAATATCCAATAGCTACCAATCACTATGACTTGACTTTGGCCAACAAATACAGCTTGAATACTATTGACTATCCATATGAAGGAGGGCTACGAATGGTTTTGGTGAAACCGTGAACGTAGTGAACTTGATATAATCGAAGGAACATGATAGCTTTTAAAAGGAGTGGTTTAATGTCACGACCCAAGAGTACGGAACGTGACCGGCACTTAGATTACGAAATGTCTAGAGGCGCAACGTAAGCTAAATAAGCCGAAGCCCAGAAATCTAAACCATATAAAAGAAGAAGAGCTAAAAGAAAACATGAAGAAAACAAGTTTAAAAACATCAGCAAATTTTCCCAAAAATTTCGGCGGAGTCTCCTCTGTTAAAACTGGCCCCAAACGGCTACAACAAGTATAATATACATAAACAATAAAAAGCATCCCCAAACGGGAGCTAGCTCAACGCCAACAGGCGGAAACAACCACAACAAGCAAAATAATATACAACGCCAAAGGGCGAGGCTCAAAACTCAAAAGAAAACAAATCCACCAAATCAGAATAATACACGCGACTCTAAGGTCGAAATAAATAAATGGTTCAGTAACCTATCAAATAATACAAGTTTGGTTGATGGAGCTTTCTAGATACAAATGAAATAATAAAAATACAACGGCGGTTCAGATACAAATGAACCAACCTACCTTGCAAATCACCCGGAATGAAAATGATATGCCAGCAACTGCCAAGGGACCCAGTACATCAACCTGTAATAAAATTTGGCACAACGGGGGTGAGTTGCCAACTCGTGAGTAGAAGACATCTACGAAAAGAAATCGAATGCACGACGCTATCCTTGGTCATAATAATATACTAATATACTCCTAGTCATCAACTAAGACAGGATAATAAACAACGTGTAAATGCAAATACTCCGTGCTCGTGTCAGTGCCTCATATAGTACTATGTCATATGAATGAGTATGCATGCACCATGAATGTAAAATGACCAATCCTGAAATCTAGGTATATCTGTATAAGAAATCTTTAACTTTTATCATAGTAAAATGTGTATAGAAATCTGAAATATCAATAATGAAATCCATGGAAATCCGTGTCAAGTATCGACACAAAGCATGTAAATCTCAAGTCTCAATACCTCATAATCTCAATGTCTCATAGTCTCAATATCTCGGGCTCCGTCAGTCCGGATCGGCCCATATCATCAAATCTCACGACAACGGTCGGTATCCTCCGGATATCCGCCGCGCCAGACATCACCGGTAGGTAGCCTTCCCCTGCCAGGCTCATCGTCTACAACTCGATCTTCTTTCCCTGGGGTACCATACCGGGCCCACCATGTACCCGAGACGGTTCATCCACTCCTCGAATCGGGTCTCGAAATCCAACAGAAAACATGAAATCTCATGGTGGACGACACATACATCACGAGAAAACCGCATCTTATGTTTTAAAAAAGAGGAGGAGAGAGAAAGAAGTTTTTATGTATTTTTGCGGTTTTCCCCAAAATCCAGAAATCTTATAGAAAACCAAAATCCCAAAATCATGAGAAAGTATATGATAAGTGTCGGCATATGCCCATAATACTGCATGACAACATGGAAATATGATTGCATGAAATGTCTAAGTAATCAATGCCATGTCTATACTAACCCCAAAGAGCAATCACGATATTACATCAATCTAGCTGTTAGCCGATTGCATCAATAAACGATAATATGATCTAAAGTGTATGTGACATAGCAATTACTGATGATGATGTGTGTGAGCCGGCAAATAAGTGTGTGTGGAATATGCGCATCATCGGTAATGGTGCTAGTGTCCTAACATGCAGAGTTTGATTCTTATTATAGAAACATATGTATGAACATGCAACATTATGATTACAGTATGAATGTAAAGACAGATGTGCAATAACCACTCATTTGATATACAAATATAACTACAACTATATGTCTCGAGCCTAACTAGTGTCCATCTAACCTCCTATAGAACTAAACCTAAGAACTAGTCGATAAGAAATAAGGGTACACCTAAAGTCTGAGTCTATATCTCTAATAGTCATCGATCCGGCCTCAATAGTGTCACGTATGTAGTACGGTTTTCTCGAAACAAGAGTGTGGAACAATAATCACATCTATGCCTCGTACGGTAAAATCCATCGTACGACATCCCAATATCGGGGTACGGGTCAAGTATCACCTACGTGTCTCATCATTCGTATAATATCATCATCAACACATGTCATGATCAAGGTGCTAGACGGTAATCGCATATATCAATCATATATCATTGTCAGCATAAATATACATCGTTAATTTATCCTCAGAAATGTCATGTCACACACATCATATCTTGATCAAGTCACATATGTCAAGTCGTGATTAAGTCACGCCCATAAGGTATCGAAATCAAGTTACACCTTTATGATATCGCAATCAAGTTACATCTATATGATGTCGTAATCAAGTCACGGATATAACATATCAGAATATCAATCACATGTTACGGTTCGGGTGCTATTTTAGAGTCCCATATACCTCTATATCATCACCACCCTCTTATTATCTATGTATACCTATTCATTATATCATTTTTTTAATGATCCGCTAACATCATAATACGACCGTATAGTCAAGAATCACGGCATCAAGCCCTGCTATACTGTTTCATTCCCGTGTATCATATCACATCATTGTATCCCATATACGTGTTGTATATAGATATATACCTACGCCCAGTCCTATATATATATACACATACACGTATACACCACGTCGAGTTTCATTGTGCGCGTATGTGTATCTACCTGAAACCTACGAATCTCTTCCAAGGTATTCATCCTCTGGTATGGTCTTCCTAAATCAGTCTAGTCCAGCCTAGGATCATTGCTAGGGTCCTACTTATTAAGAATCTAGGGTCACATCTGGCTTCCTAATGTCAATAAGTACCGTTCCTATTCTACGTGCGGGGGTGCTAAACGTCATCCACCCGACTTCCCCCCGTAGATATACATCTACTCACCTGGTCCATGTCTACCGACGACGGTGTCGCTATCCTCTTATTCATCGCCCGCAGTCCACGTGAGGGGTACCTATACGCAAACATATATAGTATCGTAGACTAAATCACGGACAAAAGTCAAAACGACACACGGAACACGCATAGGTTAAAACCTATGTCCTGTTCACGCAAAAGAACCAAATATCGCTCGATATCGGCGTACAAACTCCGATTAATCGAGATAAACATCAACAACCATCTCATAGTTTTAAAACTCATTACTTATAATATAAAACATCTTTTAATTCATCGAAACCCTAAAATCCATCAAATCGCCCGATTTCGTAAAACCCGAAAATGCCAATTTACCGTTTTTCTTCAAAACTTGTCATTTAAATGAAACCAATGGTCATAAAGCTCATTAAATAGCATAACTAGACTATAGAACCCATTAATATATTTTTATTACACAAATTTGTATTAATACAAAATTCCTAGTTTGCAACCTTTATAAATTTTCAACATCTTACAAACAATATTCCACAATTCCACAACAAACTTGATTTTGCATGAATTAATGTATTAAACTATAATTCATAATCATAATGATATAATGAAACCATAAATTATATTTTTTAATCTCAGTTATTTAAGAATTTCAAAAAAACTAGTTAGAAAAAATAGCAATTTTCTTAGTATTTTTAAATTATCAAAAGAAACTAGAGACCAAACTAAGTTTTTCATTCCTTAAACATGTCAATATCCTCATTTAAACAACAATCTAATGTTACAAACATTAATTGGAATTTATCTCACGAATATATATAATATATAGAAATCTAGTTTGCAAAAATTGTTTAATTTAAACAATTTTGGATAACAATTTACAATATATCAACCATGCATAATTTTCTATTTCTAAAAGGTTAAACAAGTTATTATAACCCTAATGAATTAATAAAACCACAACTTGAATTTACAAACCCTAACTTGAATTTTAAAATTTGCAAATAGAATTAATTTAATAAATCTAATTATTCTTAAAAGAAACATCTAATGAAAATAAATCAAAAGAAAAAGATTTATACCTCCACAACATAAATTCTAAACATGAAAATGAGCCTCTAAAATGAGTGTTTTCCATCTCCAAAATCCATGCAAAGAAGAGGAAAGAATAGAGGGTATGAATTTATTAGGATTTTGTGGATTTTTTATTGGATTTTTGATGAATTTTAAAGGATTTTTGAGACAAAATCAAGAGAGGAAAATGGGGGGCTGCTTGGGGAGGAGGCCGGCCACACCATGGAGGAGAGGGAGAGAAAGAAAAAGAGTGAGAATGATGTAGAAACTTCTCCACAACAACACCTCCTTTATGTCTTTTCATTAATTTCTTATTTAATAATTTTTCCTCTTCAAAAATTGATCCTAGAAAAATCTAGAATCATTAAAATGTTTGAGAAAGAATTTTGCATAAAAACACTTGATTCTAATATTGCATGGCTCATTTTGTGAAATTAACCCATTTCAAATTTGAAATTTACACTAATTTAGTGCATAAATAAAGCTTATGTTAATATTTAAAATAATTAATTTAGAAAAAATATTTAATTAAACTAAAAATCTATAAGTGACTAAATAAACACCATTTACTAGTAATATCATAATTAAAATAGGTATTTTTAAATTTATAGTGAAAAATAATTACGGTTTTGTTTTACGAAAAATACGTTTTACTTTACCGAAAATCATAAAATTCACTTAAATGATTTTATTTATTTAATTATTTATTTAATTATTTTTAAAACGTTACAATCTTCCCCCCTTTAAGAAATTCGGTCCCCGAATTTAAATTAAAACTCTCCCTCCAAATACTAAAACATTTATCAAAACACTCAATTCGTCGGGGCTCCGAAATCATCGATACATAACTAAAATCAACGCCGTCAAGCATAACGCAATCATCAGAGTTATGGTAAAGATAAAATATCAAAACCCAATACGAAAACCGACATAATATATATCAAAACTATAACTTATATATATATAGTGCGCATCGTAGTAAAATCGCCTAAACATCTTAATAAAGAAGCATACAAAAACCCCTCTTGAAAATCGCCGTGCGATGCACGTGTCACGGCATAGGTAGCGGACGTTTATTTAAAAAAAATAGCTATATATATATATTTTATTTAGCATACACGTCCTTCCTGGTTACTAAATCAATAATAATGATTATAAAAATATACTGATCAAACTGAAATCAATCCCAATCACATCATAAAAAATATCATGTAGGTCCGGTGCGCACTGAAATCGAAACCAAATACAGATGCCACAAATTCACACAAAAACAAAACTGAGTGCAACTGGTGTGCACCAAAAACATCTGTCAAGTGCAACGGGCGTGCACGACTTTAATATCAGGTGCAACTAATCTGCACAAAACCCCGATTTAGTGCATCTAGTGTGCACAAAATCACATCAAGTGCACCGAATGTGCGCAATAATCTCAATCATGTGCACATGGTGCACGAAAACATACACCGAATATCAAAATCGAAATCACAATACGAAAATGCATGAAAACTAGGTCGAAGCATATGTCAAAATCATGTGTAACCAATATGCACGAAATCAAATCAAAAATCTCAAAATGTATAAAACCAAATCGAGTGTACTGGATGTGTACTAAATAACATCAATACAACTGATATATGAAACACAATTAGAATGTAATGAAGGTATACATAAGAAATACCAATCGTAGAACAAAGTCCTCAAAATACCAAAATCCAATCAACGAAAATATGAAATTCAAATCACCAAATCATAATCGTAAACACTATCGTCAATGTTCGCCTCTTTCCTCTGATGTCGATTGCTTCGAACCCGTCTCTTCGTAACTGTGCTGACTACGCTACCAACGGCAATACGCATATCTAGAGTCTCCCACGTAGTCGATCCCTTCACCTGATATCCGGACTACATTAAAGTTTTCGATCGATCCATCAAAATCCCATAATTCCCCGAGAGCTCAACACTCAAGTACAGCTTAAAAAATATCCGGTACATACCCCAGCATCGATGGTCCAGCCGTAGAAGGGCAAACCCAAGCCTCACTAATGGCACCGCGGAACTGCCGTAAACCCTAAGGTTCAAGGGCGTTCTCGTGGTCATTATGTCGAGTTAGGGTTTCATTCTTATAGAGGGTCCATCGAAATACTTGCATGTTCTTCCGAATACCTTAAACTTGGGAAAATGGTTTTCTGATAATCGTTCGAACCCTTTAACTTCGTCGGGATGGCATGTGAATATCCTTCATCCTCACGCTAAGCAATGCTTCAATCCTCAAGAATAACCAATACCCTAATGGTTATCGCATTCGAGCCGCAGCTCCCTCTGCCCGTGCGCCCGTGGTAACAGAAACCACCCTCCGACATCGACGAAGATAGATCAAAGGAACGAATCAAATACGGTGCAAACAAATGTACATCCTAAGGCTCATTAAGCAGAGTAGCGTATCGTAAGTATGCCGCGGACCATACCCACGGTACGTTACTCTACCTAAATCGCCTACTCCATCAACCAAGGGTCACCTAGACATATACAAGGTTAAACCTAGTGCTCTGATACCAACTTTGTCACGACCCAAAAGTACGGAACGTGACCGGCACTTAGATTACGAAACGTCTAGAGGCGCAACGTAACCTATGTAAGCCGAAGCCCAGAAATCTAAACCATATAAAAGAAGAAGTAAAAGAAAACATGAAGAAAACAAGTTTAAAAACATCAGCAAATTTTCCCAAAAATTTCGGCGGAGTCTCCACTGTAAAAAATGGCCCCAAACGGGTACAACAAGTATAATATACATAAACAATAAAAAGCATCCCCAAACGGGAGCTAGCTCAACGCCAACAGGCGGAAACAACAACAACAAGCACAATAATATACAACGCCAAAGGGCGAGGCTCAAAACTCAAAAGAAAACAAATCCACCAAATCAGAATAATACACGCGACTCTAAGGTTGAAATAAATAAATGGTCCAGTAACCTATCAAATAATATAAGTTTGGTTGATGGAGCTTTCTAGATACAAATGAAATAATAAAAATACAACGGCGGTTCAGATACAAATGAACCAACCTACCGTGCAAATCACCCGGAATGAAAATGATGTGCCAGCAACTGCCAAGTGACCCTGTACATCAACCTGTAATAAAATTTGGCACAACGGGGGTGAGTTGCCAACTCGTGAGTTGAAGACATCTACGAAAAGAAATCGAATGCACGCCGCTATCCTAGGTCATAATAATATACTAATATACTCCTAGTCATCAAGTAAGACAGGATAATAAACTACATATAAATGCAAATACTCCGTGCTCGTGTCAGTGCCTCATATAGTACTATGTCATATGAATGAGTATGCATGCACCATGAATGTAAAATGACCAATCCTGAAATCTAGGTATATCTGTATAAGAAATATTTAACTTTTATCATAGTAAAATGTGTATAGAAATCTGAAATATGAACAATGAAATCCACGGAAATCCGTGTCAAGTATCGACACAAAGCATGTAAATCTCAAGTCTCAGTACCTCTTAATCTCAATGTCTCATAGTCTCAATATCTCGGGCTCCGTCAGTCCGGATCGACCCATATCATCAAATCTCACGACAACGGTCGGCATCCTCCGGATATCCGCCGCGCAAGACATCACCGGTAGGTAGCCTTCCCCTGCCAGGCTCATCGTCTACAACCCGATCTTCTTGCCCCGGGGTACCATACCGGGCACACCATGTACCCGAGACGGTTCATCTACTCCTCGATCGGGTCTCGAAATCCAACAGAAAACATGAAATCTCATGGTGGACGACACAAACATCACGAGAAAACCGCATCTTATGTTTTAAAAAAGAGGAGGAGAGAGAAAGAAGTTTTATGTATTTTTGCGGTTTTCCCCAAAATCCAGAAATCTCATAGAAAACCAAAATCCCAAAATCATGAGTAAGTATATGATAAGTGTCGGCATATGCCCATAATACTGCATGACAACATGGAAATAAGAATGCATGAAATGTCTAAGTAATCAATGCCATGTCTATACTAACCCCAGAGAGCAATCACGATATTACATCAATCTAGCTGTTAGCCGATTGCATCAATAAACGATAATATGATCTAAAGTGTACATGACATAGCAATTACCGATGATGATGTGTGTGAGCCGGCAAATAAGTGTGTGTGGAATATGCGCATCATCGGGAATGGTGCTAGTGTCCTAACAAGCAGAGCTTGATTCTGATTATAGAAACATATGTATGAACATGCAACATTATGATTACAATATGAATTTAAAGACAGATGTGCAATAACCACTCATTTGATATACAAATATAACTACAACTATATGTCTCGAGCCTAACTAGTGTCCATCTAACCTCCTAAAGAACTAAACCTAAGAACTAGTCGATAAGAAATAAGGGTACACCTAAAGTCTCAGTCTATATCTCTAATAGTCGTCGATCCAGCCTCAATAGCGTCACGTACGTAGTACGGTTTCCTTGAAACAAGAGTGCGGATCAATCATCACATCTATGTCTCGTACGGTAAAATCCATCGTACGACATCCCAATATCGGGGTACGGGTCAAGTATCACCTACGTGTCTCATCATTCGTATAATATCATCATCAACGCATGTCATGATCAAGGTGCTATACGGTAATCGCATATATCAATCATATATCATTGTCAGCATAAATATACATCGTTAATTTATCCTCAGAAATGTCATGTCACATATATCATATCTTGATCAAGTCACATATGTCAAGTCGTGATTAAGTCACGCCTATAAGATATCGAAATCAAGTTACACCTTTATGATATCGCAATCAAGTTACATCTATATGATGTCGTAATCAAGTCACACATATAACATATCAGAATATCAATCACATGTTACGGGTCGGGTGCTATTTTAGAGTCCCATGTACCTCTATATCATCACCACCCTCTTATTATCTATGTATACATATTCATTATATCATTTTTTTAATAATCCGCTAACATCATAATACGACCGTATAGTCAAGAATCACGGCATCAAGCCCTGCTATACTGTTTCATTCCCGTGTATCATATCACATCATTGTATCCCATATACGTGTTGTATATAGATATATACCTACGCCCAGTCCTATATATATATACACATACACGTATACACCACGTCGAGTTTCATTGTGCGCGTATGTGTATCTACCTGAAACCTACGAATCTCTTCCAAGGTATTCATCCTCTGGTATGGTCTTCCTAAATCAGTCTAGTCCAGCCTAGGGTCATTACTAGGGTCGTACTTATTAAGAATCTTGGGTCACATCTGGCTTCCTAATTTCAATAAGTACCGTTCCTATTCTACGTGCGGGGGTGCTAAACGCCATCCACCCGACTTCCCCCCGTAGATATACATCTACTCACCTGGTCTATGTCTGCCGAAGACGGTGTCGCTATCCTCTTCTTCATCGCCCGCAGTCCAAGTGAGGGGTACCTATACGCAAACATATATAGTATCGTAAACTAAATCACGGACAAAAGTAAAAACGACACACGGAATGTGCATAGGTTAAAACCTATGTCCCGTTCACGCAAAAGAACCAAATATCGCTCGATATCGGCGTACAAACTCCGACTAATCGAGATAAACATCAACAACCAACTCATAGTTTTAAAACTCATTACTTATAATATAAAACATCATTTAATTCATCGAAACCCTAAAATCCATCAAATCGCCCGATTTCGTAAAACCCGAAAATGCCAATTTACCGTTTTTCTTTAAAACTTGACATTTAAATGAAACCAATGGTCATAAAACTCATTAAATAGCATAACTAGACTATACAACCCATTACTATATTTTTATTACACAAATTTGTATTAATACAAAATTCCTAGTTTGCAACCTTTATAAATTTTCAACATCTTACAAACCATATTCCACAATTCCACAACAAACTCGATTTTGCATGAATTAATGTATTAAACTACAATTCATAATCGTAATGATATAATGAAACCATAAATTATATTTTAAATCTCATTTATCTAAGAATTTCTAAAAAACTAGTTAGCAAAAATAGCATTTTTCTTAGTATTTTTCAATAATCAAAAGAAACTAGAGGACAAACTAAGTTTTTCATTCCTTAAACATGTCAATATCCTCATTTAAACAACAATCTAATGTTACAAACATTAATTGGATTTTATCTCTCCAATATATATAATATATAGAAATCTAGTTTGCAAAAATTATTTAATTTAAACAATTTTGGATAACAATTTACAATATATCAACCATGCATAATTTTCTATTTCTAAAAGTGTTAAACAAGTTATTATAACCCTAATGAATTAATAAAACCACAACTTGAATTTACAAAGCCTAACTTGAATTTTAAAATTTGCAAATAGAATTAATTTAATAAATCTAATTATGCTTAAAAGAAATATCTAATGAAAATAAATCAAAAGAAATAGATTTATACCTCCACAACATAAAATCCAAACATGAAAATGAGCCTCCAAAATGAGTGCTTTCCATCTCCAAAATCCATGCAAAGAACAGAAAAGAATAGAGGGTATGAATTTATTAGGATTTTGTGGATTTTTTATTGTATTTTTGATGAATTTTTAAGGATTTTTGAGGCAAAATCAAGAGAGGAAAATGGGGGGCTGCTTGGGGAGGAGGCCGGCCACACCATGGAGGAGAGGGAGAGAAAGAAAAAGAGTGAGAATGATGTAGAAACTTCTCCACAACAACACCTCCTTTATGTCTTTTCATTAATTTCTTATTTAATAATTTTTCCTCTTCAAAAATTGATCCTAGAAAAATCTAGAATCATGAAAATGTTTGAGGAAGAATTTTGCATAAAAGCACTTGATAATAATATTGCATGGCTCATTTTGTAAATTTAACCCATTTCAAATTTGAAATTTACACTAATTTAGTGCATAAATAAAGCTTATGTTAATATTTAAAATAATTAATTTAGAAAAAATATTTAATTAAACTAAAAATCTATAAGTGACTAAATAAACACCATTTACTAGTAATATCATAATTAAAATAAGTATTTTTAAATTTATAGTGAAAAATAATTACGGTTTTGTTTTACGAAAAATACGTTTTACTTTACCGAAAATCATAAAATTCACTTAAACGATTTTATTTATTTAATTATTTTTAAAACGTTACATTTAAGCTCCGCGTTTTTAAAAATTTTCTGTTTTGAAAAGAAACCGAGTGGTTTTAAAATTGTTCCAACGATTATAACTTTGGTTTATTTTCTTTGCACTAATATAATGCGTCCCATCAATTAATCCTACCATTGCAGAAAACAATGAAAATATAACGTATGCTTATGCCATCCGCATTCGCTACGGGGCTCCGTCATCACCCGTTAGGTTACTTAACTAATGGCAGAGCGGGGGCTGGACTAGCGCGGATGCAAAACATAAGCAATGCCAACTAGATATCATATATAGATATATATAGATTCGTCAGATGCAATGATAGTCATTCCAGATCACAGATGAAAGCATTGGATATACTAGGAATCCGCATCTCGTTCGAGCCTGCAACGAAAGACGGATTACACGGTCGCGATGAATAGCCAAACCCACCCTAGACCCCAACGGGTGCGGCAAACTACCCGCCAAGTACCCGAAGTGAAGCAACCTCCCTCAACAACGTGAGTAGGCCACTCGACACATCGAAGTACCCGGTAGTTTGTGCACCCCACCTTGGGTCTATCCTAGGAGCAAAAGCAGTAAAAGAAATAATATACAATGACGGCTGCAACCTCAACCCGGATGTGCGGCCATAAAAATAATATTACATCAATTTACAATTTACATCAAATGAAAGATAAAGAAACTCTCATCTCACAACCCCGGCTATTCATCCGCGAAAATCCAACAAGTTCATATACACAATCCAACATCACAGATCACAGATATGCACAACCCCCACTAATCGACGTATAGCGATTAGTCGACGTTCAGTGAACATATCACATTACAGATATAACCATTTAGCAAAAGTTTATAGAACTTCGATCAATATACCAATTTGTAACTACCCCAAACACAACATTGTTCTCCGAAGAATCTGGGCAGAAACAAAGTACCTTAAAAATCACAAAACATCATTCTGAACACACTGCAGGAAAAACGAGTCGCGACCGAGTCAACTCGGCCGCGGATCCGCGGCGAAATGCTTGGTTTCGCCGAGCTTCCGCGACAGCTTGATCGACTAAGGGGCTCGTTTTTCTTGGTTGTTCCTTAAATACCCTGCACAGATTTTTAAGGTGTGTGGAAATATTTTTAGGGTTGTTTTAAAAATCGGCAGAAAGTATGAGATTTTGACGTGTTTTGCGATTTTTTTTTCGGATCGAACTTCTGAACACTTTGCTAACATGCTAGCTGTTGTTTAGCCAGGCTCTGATACCACTGTAAGTCTACGTTACCCACCCCGGAGCTTACGGGGAGGCAGAATAGGTAAAAAACAATTTTTTAACACAAGATAACATGGACTATAACTAGAGGATCTTTGCTAAACAAAAACTAACATACTAACTACAAGTTCTAGCTACTATGTCAGATGGTTATACCAAGGTCTTGAACTCCTTCTCTTCTTATTGTGGTCCTCCTTCTTGCTTGCTCCTTGGAGTGATGTAGACGGCTCATCCTCGTCATCTTCTCTTTGCCGAAGAAAGATCCACCCGAAGGCCTCTACCTTGAGCTCCTACCTCAACCAAGAGGTAACTAGAGTGCTTGGCTTGCTAAACCTAGAACCCTAGAATGAGCAGAGAGAAGTCTTGATGGTATTATCTCACAAGCTGATGGTTCTCAACACATGAGAGATGAGAGCTTTGAGAGGAAGAGGAAGAGCTAAACATGAGAGAGAAAGAGTAAGAGAGAATGATAGAAAAAAATAACAACAATCTCTCATATGAGAGAAAATGATAATGATGATAATAATAATAATTAAAAGAAATTGTGATGGTTTGTTTGTAATGAACATTATCATCTCACATTAAATGAAATTTGCAAGAATCAAGAAGCATCGTGCAAATGAAATGATGATGGTCAAAAGGTCAACAAAGGTCAAAAGGTCAACAAGAATCAAATGGTCAACCCAACCCTAACCATGGCACAATTATCCTTAATTAATATTATTAATCATATTTCTCATTCTCATTAGGGTTTAGAAAAAGTTAACGGTCAACAACCCTAATGATATTCCTCTGCCTCTATCAACTGTGCATACACACCCGCATCGGTGTTCCGGGGAAGACGAATACAATAAGACAAAACCAATCCGAAAACAAATACTAGGATCTGGCTTAAACCAAAGCCCGCTAGTAATAACTGCCCTGACACCAAACGTGCACAAGTGCGCGGATATGAACGAACCCTGTTGCAAAACCATGCGACCTCTACTCTGTTTTGCCCAAAGGCGAATAACCCTCTGTGTGGGAGTCTAAAGACTCGACACTATGCTGGCAGTGGGTTTAACCAAAGGCCGCAAGCGGTACTAGCTCTACGTAACGGTCCCCAGGTAGATGCTGATAATAAGACCGACGAGGTGAACCCATCCGAACTCCTACTGAGCCTGAATGTGACAATCTCCGTACAGTCCGGTCTGTTCGTCTGAGAGTATCGCATGTCGGGCCTAGGGGGCGGTAAACGTCAGACCCCTAATAGCGGTACAAGTCGTGCCGGAGTGTAGCCCAGAACACCCTGAGAAACTACTGGAAACACTACCAGTAATTCTCGCTTGCCCTGGCCAGGGTCTTTGTGTAATGGCTCTCCTAGACACAGCGCGATATCAACCCCCAATACCGGGAGAGATGAATCCTATCTAACCGCTACTGCCTCCAAGTGCTTCGTGACTACACCCAACTACTACCTGTTTGCACGACTCCTTTGAGCCGTAATAGGGTAGTAATCAAAGTACAGTGGGAACACACTCGAGGCGAAGTAGCAGTGTCAAGTCGACGGACTAAGATGTACTCCTGTCACCTAGGAATTGTTATTTGACGATAGGTATAGTACCAACCAACAATTCCCGACGAGTCCTGTCCAGTGTACTCTTAACCTAACGAGTATCCGCATACTATCTCAAGTACGGCGTACTAATGGCTGTGGGACAGACCATCTCCCCTTCTGGGATTAGAAGGGTATACGCTAATCTACTCCGGAGTATCGATGCCTCCTCTCGATAATCCTATGACCAGGAACCTGTATAAGGATGTGCTTCTAGATTACCCAGCCCCCATTAGTGTGACTGCCATCACAACGCTGGTAATCAAGCAAAGATCCTAAGGGATCCACTAATGTGTATAGGCGATATGCTAAAAGAAACACATGCACACATTAAATTAGAAACAAACCAAGTAGCATACTACCATTTTGAGCAACATTGTCTATACAACTATGAATATCCCAAGCTTTCATTAAGTAATATAGAAACTAGTATGATACGGTAATGGCCTCTAGGGCATATACACTAACATTAACTTAATAATTCATATATTATACATAATGAATGGGTTAAAATGCCATGGCTACTTAAACATGGTTTAACCCCAAATTAACCCTAGGTTAACATGCACATGAGTGTGCAAGCCCAAATTAAATATCAATAAATTTTCATTAATTATTATAAAATAATTGAAAACCATCTTGGTAAACTTTTTACTAAAAATCCCCATTATCGCTTAATTAACCACTAATCGCGTTCTAAGGTGTTACAATCTTCCCCCTTAAAGAAATTCGACCCCGAATTTTAAATTTTTTTTACTATGCGTACCTTTAAAGAGTTGAGGAAATTTCTTTCGCATCTCGCTCTCAGCCTCACATGCGACTTCTTCACCATTTAGGCTATGCCAAATAACTTTCACAGATGGCAAGACCTTTGACCGATATTTCTTCACCTGCCGATCCAATATCACTACTGGTTGTTCGGTGAACAAAAGATCGCGCTCTAGCTGAACGGTCTGGTGCTGAATCATGTGACAAGGGTCATGAAGGTATCTGCGAAGCATCGACACATGGAATACGGGGTGAACATTCGGAAAACTGGACGGAAGGGCCAAATGATAGGCAACGGTAACAACTCGCTTAAGGATCTCAAAAGGACCCACAAATCTGGGGCTGAGCTTTCCTTTCTTCCCAAATCTCATCACGCTCTTCATCAGAGAAATCCGTAGGAATACATTATCCCCCACCGCGAACTCGATCCTGCGACGACGACGGTCGGCATATGACTTCTGTCTGCATTAGGCTGCTATCATCCTATCCTGAATCAGTTGGATCTTCTCCATAGTCTCTTTAACTAGCTGGGGTCCTAAAATCGTGCTCTCACGAAGTTCGGTCCAACAGACTGGCGATCGACACTTTCTACCATACAAAGCCTCAAAAGATGCCATCTGAATGTCTCCTGATAACTCTTATTGTAGGAGAACTCTATCAACGGCAAGTGGCGATCCCAACTGTCCCAAAAATCAAGCACGCACGCACGAAGCATATCCTCCAGAGTCTGTATAGTCCGATCTGACTGACCAGCGATCTCCGGATGGAAAGCGGTGCTAAAGCTCAAACGGGTACCCAAGGTTTCCTGAAACTTTTGCAAAAGACGGCTAGTGAACCGGGTGCCCCTATCAGGTACAATGCATGAAGGAACTCTGTGCAAACGCACAATCTCATCAATGTACAACTGAGCATATTAAGCATAACCGAAAGTGGTCTTCACTGGAAGGAAGTGAGACGCTTTCGTCAACCGGTCTACAATCACCCAAATGGAGTCATACCATGGACTAGACCAAGGTACACTCACAACGAAGTCCATAGAAATCTGTTCCCATTTCCACTCCGGAACGGGTAAATATTACAACTCTCCTGCCGGCCTCTGATGCTCAGCCTTGACTTGCTGACAAGTCAGGCACCTCAAAAAAAATCCGAAACATCACTCTTCATCCCTGTCCACCAGTAGACATCTCTCAAGTCACGGTATTTCTTGGTGGAACCTGGTTGAGCACTAAAAGCTGACTGATATGCTTGTTCTAAGATCTCGCGCCTCAGCCCTTCGGTATCAGGTACACATAAACGAGTCCCAAAACGTAGGACACCCTGGTCATTAATCACGAACTCCGGATCTCTACCATACCGAACATGCTCACAAATCTCAGACAAACGGGCATCGGCGGGCTGCGCCTTACGAATATGATCTAGTAAAAGTGGACGGGCGCGGACATGAGCAAGTTGTCCCCCAGTGGAAGTGAACTCAAACTGTACTCCGCTGTCGCACAAGATCTGCCAATCTGCAGAAGACTGTATCTGAACTGCGCTCAACTAGGACAAGCTACCTCCGGGCTTACGACTCAAAGCATCGGCTACCACATTCGCCTTGCCCGGGTGGTAAAAGATCTCACAATCATAATCCTTCACAAGCTCCATCCAACGACGCTGTCTCAAATTCAGATCCCGCTGCTGGAAGATGTACTTTAAGATCTGGTGGTCCGTGAAAATCTGACACGACTCTCCGTACAAGTTGTCTCCAAAATCATAAGCGCAAAGACCACCACGGCCATCTCGATATCATGAGTGGGATAATTGTGCTCGTGCTTCTTTAGCTTCCGGGAAGCATAAGCGATAACTCTATTATGCCACATCACAACACAACCGATCCCCACTCACGAAGCATCATAGTAAACGATAAAGCCGCCCTATCCAGAAGGCAAAGATAAAACTGGTGCAGTCGTCAACCGAGTCTTCAACTGCTGAAAACTCTGCTCGCATGCCTCAGTCCAAAGAAAAGAAACCCCCTTCTGGGTCAACTGAACAACGGTGCAGCGATACGGGAGAAATCCTGAACAAAACGTCGATAATAACCGGCTAAGCCCAAAAAGCTGCGGACCTCTATCACTGATACAGGTCTGGGCCAAAGCTGCATGGCCTCGATCTTCCTCGGGTCCACACGAATACCGGCTCCCATAACCACATGGCCAAGGAAGTCAACCCTATCAAGAGAGAAGGCAGACTTTGAGAATTTAGTAAACAGCTGGTGCTCTCTCAATGTCTGCAACGCAATCCTGAAGTGATGCTCATGTTCCTTATGACTCTTGGAATAAACCAGAATGTCATCAATAAACACAATAAAAAACTGGTCGAGGAATGGCCTGAAAATCCGGTTCATCAAATCCATGAACGCTGCTGGGGCATTGGTGAGTCCAAATGACATCACCAAAAACTCATAATGCCCGCAGCGTGTACGAAAAGCAGTCTTCGGAACGTCATCATTCCGAACCCGTAACTGATGATAACCTGATCTTAAATCAATTTTAGAAAAATGTCCTGCACCCTGAAGCTGATCAAACAAATCGTCAATGCTGGGTAAAGGATACCTATTCTGCACCATCACTCGGTTCAATTGACGATAATCAATGCACAATCTCAAACTGCCATCCATCTTCTTGACGAACAGAACAGGAACTCCCCACGGAGAAATTCTCGGACATATAAGTCCCCTATCAACCAACTCTTGCAACTGATCCTTAAGCTCTTTAAGTTCTGCCGGGGCCATCCGGTATGGCGGTATAGAAATAGTCCCCATGCTGGGAATCAGATCAATGCAAAACTCTATCTCTCGCTCGGGCAGCAATCCGGGCAACTCATCGGAAAGACGTCGGGAAACTCTTGCACGATAGGAACCCGGTCCAACGACTCTACTGTGGCTCCGGTATCACGAATGCAAGCTAAGAATCCCCGATATCCCCGCCTCAAAAGCCGACTAGAGCAAAGGGCCTAAATCAAACTATAAGGGGTGGCACCACGGTCCCCCTACACAACAAGAACAGACTCGCCAGGAAAACAAAACCGAACTGTCTTCTCGTGGCAGTCCAAGGACGCATAGCACGTAGCTAACCAGTTCATGCCCAGGAGAACATCAAAGTCCAACATCTCAAGAATGATCAAGTCAACGGACGAATCTCTCTCTCCAATATAGACAACACACGATCGAAACACGTGTCGCGCAACAAACGACTCGCCAATAGGAGTGGTCACGAAAAGCGGCTTATCTAGCAAACACGACACTCGGCCCAACCTCGACACGGAGTGTGTAGAAACATACGAGTGCATAGATCCCGGATCAAACAATATGTGTGCATCGAAGGAACATACAGAAAGAATACCTGAAACCACTTCATTGGACGCCGGTGCGTCCTGATGAGTCAAAGAAAATACCCGTGCCTGCCCTCTACCGACAACTGGCTGTCCTCTGCCTCTGCCTCCACGTCCCCTCTGAACAACACCTCCGCGACCATGGCCTCTTTGAGCATAAGTCTGTCTGTAACACCTTAGGATGTGTTAGTGACTAATTATATTTAAATAAAGGGTTTTTGATGAAAAGTTTACCAAATTGTGTTTCAAATATTTTTCCTAATTTAATAAATATTTTTCTAAAATTTTCCTAGGCTTGCACACACATGTGCATGTAAACTAGGTTTTTAAATTGAGTTATTACCATGATTAGTAACCATGGTGGGTTAATCATGGGGATTAAGTCTTTTGGGTTTTTATTTGAGTTTAATTAGTTAATTAATAGTTGATTTAATTTGAATTTCCTTAGGGTGTTGACTTGGTGAGAGAGAGAGAGAGAGAGAGAGAGAGAGTGCATCATGGCTTGAGCCATGCTTGCAATTAATGAGGAGAGAGAGAGTGAGGGGTTGACATTGGGGTGATAATTTCCTCTCAATTGTTTTGTTTTCTTTCTCTCAACCTCACTCTCTCTCACACACACACACACACTTACCTCTTCAGCTGCAGAGCTCCTTGCATCCACAGCAGCAGCAGCAGACTTCACAGCAGCAGCAGCAAGCATTCCAGCAACAGCAACAGCACCAATAGCAGCAGTTAGCAGCAGCAACAGCCTCAACTTCGACAGCAGCCCCTTCCCTTCACTTCATCTTCTTCCTCCAGCTCCCTAGGGTCGATTGTGAGGTATATTTCCTAAACTTACTCCCTAGTTTACTTGTTTAGGGTAGTTTTGCTTCGGTTAGTGGTTTTTGGTGAGATTTAGTGCGATATGAGGCGTTTAGTGAGAACCTTGGCCAAGTGAGGTGTGTTTTGGTTTCAGTAGGTCGATAGAGTGTTGTTAAGGCCATTCCAACCCAGCTTAGCCCCCAATTGCACTAAATTACCACCAGATCCCTATTTGATGCATTTCGTCGTTTTAAGGCAAAATTTGAGTTTCTGGAAACTGCTATCGACCCGATGAGTTCAGATTAATTTTGAGAAGACTGCAGTATACTTGTTAGGTGCTGATACCCCAGGTAGAACCCGACCCCCTTTCTTCAAATTTGGGCCGCCGAAATATTCGATCTGGCCGCAATTTGCTGCCAGATGGGTAGGGTTTGGGTTGGGGTTTGGTCCTTTGGGTGTATTCTGCTGTGTGTAGTGTTATGATATATATATATTTTTGTAAGTTAAGTTCTGTCTAAAAATCTGGGGCTTATTACCTATTTCTCGTATTTTCTAAACCTTCGCGACACGCGTGATACGTGTGTGAGTTTGGGGTTTCTGCGTATCGCGACGCGTCAGGGTAGTTTCAGGCGCGTGATCACACGTTTTAGCGTATCGCGCACACGCGCGATTGGTTTGCGACACGGGTTTCTAGTTGGACCATAATACCACGTTTTTGTGAAATTAAGCTTATGTGTGATTTACGTTATGTGATTCTAGGTTCGCAGGCGAGTGAGACGGACGCTGCGAAGAAGGACAAGCAAGTCGTCGGCTACACTTAGCGCGAGACTTTGGTGAGTAGATTTAACATCTATGGGGATATCGCCCGCATGGCGTTATGCGTCAGGGCTGATAGGACCTTATTATTATATGTTGCATTTACCTCATGTACTGTCATCGCATATTGCATTCCCTGCTGTATGTATGCTTATAATTGATAGAACACCGCACTATTACTAACGGTTCATGTTGCACGAGCACTAATCTGCATGCTACACACACACCGTTAGTAATTGCCATGATACACTCACTGCAGAACTGCCATGATTATATTGCTATAGTTCATTTCATATATGATTCGATATGACTTTCATGGAAATTGGGAGTCGCATGATATCTTTAAAAACGGAAACTAATTTTAAAAGCGGTTTCCCTTATACCTATATCATGGATTGATGTACATGGCACATCGCCTTGGATTTACTTCTTGGTGTTGGATTTTCATGTGATTTCTGGTTTTGAGGACCGTGGAATTTTTTTAGAAAAGATGCACTATTTGAAAACCCGGTTCCTCGTGATATGATATTTTGGTGCGTCCACCACGCGTTTTCTCGGTGCTGAGATGTGTGCTTGAAACCCGATTCGAGGAGATGGATGATCCGTTTGCGGGTTCGTGGTGGACCCGGTATGGTTCCCCGGGACGAGAAATGTTTTTCGTGGAGTAGACGATGAGCCTGGCAGGGTGGCGAGTACCTACCGGTGATTGGTTGGACCTGGCGGTTATCCGGAGGATACCGACCAGAGTCGAGAGATGGATGCGGGATGATCCGTACTGCCGGGGCTGAGGGCCGATACCGCAGACGGAGCCCGTGGGCTATCCGGACTGACGGAGCCCGATATTTGAGGTTTTGCGTGTCGATGCTGGACACGAGTATTTTATGAGGTTTTGGGTGCCGATGTTGGGCACTCGTGATTTCTCAGAGGTTTACAGGATTTGAGGGCCGATGGGTGTGCCGGCTCCTGAGTTATTTGGGTTTTGGGTGCAGTTGTGGGCACCGATTGTTTTCCACGTTGATATTCCGTGTAGATGTTGTTTTTCCCATGCTCAGCGTTGATTACCATATATCTCATCCTGTAGTTATTTTACCTGACATAGCATCTGCATGATTACTGCACATACTGCTTATCATGCATTGATATCACCTGCTGGCATTTGTTAGCGTAGCGCAGTACGTGCATGCTCGCGATTACCTTTATATGTTATCTCTATTCACGAGTTGGCAACTCACCCCCGTTGTGCCACAGTATTTGCAGGTTGCCCTCAGCATAGTCGCGGCAGGCTGTCTTTTGCATCTTTTGGTTACAGATACCACTATAGTTACGGTGAGAGCTGTTTTGCATTTAGGTGGGTTGTGGTATTCTGAGTAATTTTATTGTATCCCTTTTGTATCTAGTACTCTCCATCTACCATTTATGTACTGGACTTAGATACTGTATGAGGACGATGATGTATATTTTGTATTCTGGTGTCGAGCTCGTAGGAGCCGACTGTTTTTATATGCAGTTTATATTCTATGATGTCTACTTATTGCTTATTCTTCGGTACGGCGTCGTATATTACTCTTTTGATGTTGGTTTCCGCCGTTGGGCGTGAATGCTCCCGTTTGGGGATGTTTCATTTCATTACATTTCATTTCACTTATATCTTGTTTTGTACCCGGTCTCGGGGCTACTTTTACAAAGGAAATGCTGCCAAAATTATTCAAATGATTAAGTAACTTTAAAAGGAATTTATTGAATTATTTAAGGTTTTCTAAAAGCTTTAACTAAATGTTTTGAACACTCACTATTTTTAAATGGTTTTGATTTCTGGGTTCGGCTTACTTAGTCGCGTTACGCCTGTAGACGTAGCGTGGTTAAGTGCCGGTCACGAGTCGAAATACTCGGGTCGTGACAAAGTTGGTATCAGAGCGTAGGTTTTACCTTCGGAGTGTAGAATGACCCTGGTATGATGGAGTAGGTAGCTGCAGCAGGGTAGCGTGGCGTGTGTATGTTCCGCGGCATACTCATGACACGGTACTCCGCCTAAGCGACCTTAGGACTTATTGATTTAATCCCTTTTTATATTCATGTGATTCGATTCCTGTATTCTTATCGAATCCTAATTTTCTTTCAGCCATTATGCCGCCAAAGACTACGAGGGCGCAGAGAGCGGCCGCGAGGGCCGAGATTCGAGTTGACTCGTCCGAGACGAGGACTGATCCGGGCGGTACATCGGTTGTACCCGAGCAGGCTGTTCCTGCCGTGACAGATCAGATCGCCACGCTAGGGGCTGGTATGCAGGAGATGCGCCAGACGGTGGGGTCTAGCATGCAGGAGATGCACCAGATGATAGGATCGCTAGTTGAGATGCTTCGAGCGCAGCGACCAGAGGTAGCTCCACCCGTTCCAGAGACCGCGATGGTACCTACCGCACAGCCAGTTACCCTTGCAGCCACGGAGGTGATTACAGTATCGCTATCAGAGTTCATGAGGCTGAAGCCTCCGGTCTTCACAGGCACCGATACAGCCGAGGACCCACAGTCTTTCATCGACAGGATGGCCCGGATATGCCGTTCCCTCAGATGCGCAGATACGAGATGGGTTGAGTTCGCGAGCTTTCGCCTGGAAGGTCTTGCGCAGAAGTGGTGTGATTCAGTTGAGAAGGGCAGAGCAGCAGGTCTTCCTCCTATGACCTGGACAGAGTTTGTGACAGTATTTCCAGCCCGTTTCCTTCCCCAAAGTGTTAGGGATGCCCGAGCACGCAGATTTGAGTCCTTGCACCAGACACCAGGGATGACAGTGGCAGAGTATGACGTGCTGTTTACAGAGCTAGCAGTCTATACCCCATATTTAGTGGCTACCGAGGAGTTGCGAGTCAAGAGATTTGTTCAAGGCTTGCTTACACCACTGTTCCTCGCGATCAGCGTGCAGCACTACGAGACCTATGCAGCAGCTATAGACGTAGCCCTAGTAGTCGAGGAGCACCTTGCTGAGACTTTGGTAGTTCCAGAGCCGAAGAGAGTTCGTACCAGTATATCCGCACGGAGGCAGTCATTCATACGCCGCGACAGGTATCATTTTGGTACGAGGAGTTGCAGAGATTCGGGACGAGGCCAGATGTTTAGTTCGTATCCCCAGGAGAGTCAGCAGTCGCCGCGAGGTTGCTTTAGGTGCGGCAGTCTACTTCACCTCGTTAGAGATTGTCCTGAGATACACCGGAGGGAGGCGGCAGCACCGGATGTTACCTTACCACCTTCACCACCCCAGAGGGCGTTGCCTGTTGTACCTACCGTTGCTCCACGCCAGACTCATACACAGCGAGGTCGTGGGCGTGGAGGAGTTGCTCAGAGAGGACGGGATGACCGAGGTAGAGGGCAGTCAGTCGTAGGTGGTGGACAGGCGCGGGTTTTTGCCTTGACGCATCAGGACGCGCAGGCGTCTAATGCGGTGGTTTCAGGTATCCTTCCTGTATGTACAGTTGATGCACACGTATTGTTCGATCCCGGATCCACGCACTCGTACGTATCCACACACTTCGTCCCGAGTTTGGGTAGAGAGTCCGGTTTGCTTGATCAGCCGCTTGTTGTGACCACTCCTGTGGGAGTGTCGTTTGTTGCTAGGCACGTGTTCCGATCCTGTACCGTCTGTATTGGCGAGAGAGAGTTGCCTTTCGACTTGATCCTTCTAGAGATGTTGGACTTCAACGTTCTTTTGGGCATGGATTGGTTAGCCACGTGCTATGCTTATGTGGACTGCCGTGAGAAGACAGTTATATTTTGTTTTCCCGGCGAGTCGGTTTTTGTTGTGTTGGGGGACCGTGGTGCCGCCCCGCACAGTGTGATTTCATCTTTTTGCGCTGGACAGCTTTTGAGGAAGGGATGTCAGGGATTTTTCGCTTATGTTTGCGATGCTAGTGCTACACCGGTTCCATTGGATCGGGTTCCGGTTGTTAGCGAGTTCCCAGATGTGTTCCCTGACGAGCTCCCTGGGCTACCGCCCGAGCGCGACATTTCTTTCTGTATTTATTTGGTTCCTGGCACGGGGCCTGTTTCCATACCGCCTTATCGGATGGCCCCGGTGGAACTTCGAGAGTTGAAGGGTCAGTTGCAAGATTTGTTGGATAAGGGACTTATTCGACCCAGTGTTTCTCCTTGGGGTGCTCCAGTCCTGTTCGTCAAGAAGAAGGACGGCAGCTTGCGTCTGTCTATCGACTACCGCCAGCTGAACAGGGTGACAGTGCGGAACAGGTATCCTTTGCCGCGCATCGACGATTTGTTCGACCAGCTTCAGGGGGCAGGGTACTTTTCGAGGATCGATTTACGATCGGGCTATCATCAGCTGCGGGTTCGACAGGAGGACATTCCCAGGATAGCTTTCCGTACGCGCTACGGCCATTATGAGTTTTTGGTGATGTCGTTCGGACTCACCAATGCGCCAGCAGCATTCATGGACTTGATGAACCGTATTTTCCGGCCATATTTGGATCTGTTCATTATAGTGTTCATTGACGATATCTTGGTGTATTCCCGGAGTAGTGAGGAGCACGAGCAGCACCTGCGGATTATACTGCAGACTTTGAGGGAGCACCAGCTTTATGCGAAATTCTCCAAGTGTGCTTTTTGGCTGGACAGCGTAGACTTCTTGGGGCATGTGATCTCACGAGACGGTATATGTGTAGACCCGAGGAAGATCGAGGTCGTTCAGCGTTGGCCCAGACCCACATCGGTTATGGAGATTCGCAGCTTTTTGGGGTTGGCCGGTTACTACAGGCGATTTGTGCAGGACTTCTCCAGTATTGCTACCCCTTTGACCGGGTTGACCCGGAAGGGAGTCCCTTTCGATTGGATGGAGGAGTGCGAGCACAGTTTTCAGCAGTTACGGACTCGGCTGACGACGGCACCGGTGTTATCTTTACCTTCAGCCTCAGGCGGGTTTGTGGGCTATTGTGATGCCTCTCGAGTGGGGCTAGGGTGCGTTTTGATGCAGCATGACAGGGTGATCGCGTATGCTTCGCGACAATTGAAGAAACATGAACAGAACTTCCCCACTCATGATTTGGAGATGGCTGCAGTGGTCTTTGCACTTAAGATCTGGCGACATTACCTATACGGCGAGTCGTGCCAGATATTCACTGATCACAAGAGTTTAAAGTATATATTTGAGCAGCGGGACCTGAACCTTAGATAGCGCCGATGGATGGAGTTAGTGAAGGATTACGACTGCGAGATCCTGTACCACCTGGGCAAGGCGAATGTAGTGGCGGATGCGTTGAGCAGGAGGCCCGGGGGTAGTCTATCTTATTTGAGCGCAGTACAGGGGCGGTCGTCGGCAAATTGGCAGATATTATGCGACAGCCGAGTACAGTTCGAGTTCACGCCGATTGGAGGACAGATCGCGCATGTTCGTGCAGGCCCACAGTTACTTGATCGCATACATGAGGCACAGCGCAGCGATGACCGATGTTCGGAGATCATGGCACAGATTGGACAGGGCAGATTTTCCGAGTTCGTGATCGATGATCAGGGGTTACTACGATTTGGAGTTAGACTGTGCGTACCAGATGCTGAGGGACTGCGGCGCGAGATTCTTGAGGAAGCACATCGATCGGTGTACAGCGTCCATCCCGGTTCCACCAAGATGTATCATGATATGAGAGATGTTTATTGGTGGGAAGGAATGAAGAGGGACATCGCAGATTTCGTGTCGAGATGCCTGACTTGTCAGCAAGTCACGGCAGAGCACCAGAGGCCCGCGGGAGAGCTACAGCCATTACCCATTCCGGAGTGGAAATGGGAGCAGCTTTCGATGGATTTCGTTGTGGGTCTACCCAGGACTAGTCGAGGGTATGACTCCATCTGGGTGATCGTGGATCGTTTGACGAAGGCGGCTCACTTCCTACCAGTGAAGACGACTTTCAGATTTACTCAGTATGCCCAGATCTATATCGACGAGATTGTGCGACTACACGGAGTCCCGACATGTATTGTGTCCGACAGAGGCACCCAGTTTACCAGCCGTTTATGGCAGAGGCTTCAGGAGGCTTTGGGCACTCGCTTGAGTTTTAGTACATCATTTCATCCGCAGACCGACGGACAGTCAGAGCGGACGATTCAGACTCTCGAGGACATGCTCAGAGCGTGTGTATTAGATTTCGGAGGTAGCTGGGATCATCACTTACCCTTGGTAGAGTTCTCCTACAATAACAGCTACCAGGAGACCATTCAGATGGAACCGTTTGAGGCTCTCTATGGGAGGAGATGCAGATCGCCTGCCTGTTGGACAGAGCTCAGTGAGGGCAGTATCTTAGGGCCATAGATTGTTGAGGAGACGACCGCGAAGATCCAGTTGATTCACGATAGGATGAGAGCAGCACAGAGTAGGCAGAGATCTTATGCGGACCGTCGGCGGCACAGGCTTAAGTTTTCGATTGGTGATCATGTTTTCTTCCGGGTCTCCCCTATGAAAGGTGTGATGAGGTTTGGGAAGAAGGGGAAGCTCAGTCCCAGATATATGGGCCCCTTCGAGATCCTCGAGCGTATTGGTGCAGTAGCATGCCGATTAGCCCTTTCGCCCAGTTTTCCAGATGTGCACCCCGTATTTCATGTTTCGATGCTCCGTAGATATCTTCATGATCCTTCGCATGTGATTCAGCACCCGACGATCCAGCTTGAGCGCGACCTTTCCTATGCAGAGCAGCCGATGATGATCTTGGATCGACAAGTGAAGAAATTGAGATCGAAGGACATCCCATCAGTTAAGGTACTTTGGCGTGGTCAAAACCGTGAGGAGGTCACTTGGGAGACCGAAAGCGAGATGATGAAGACGTATCCCCATCTTTTCAAAGGTACGTATAGTTAGATTTTGAAATTCGGGGACGAATTTCTTTAAGGGGGAGAGATTGTAACACCTTAGGATGTGTTAGTGACTAATTATATTTAAATAAAGGGTTTTTAATGAAAAGTTTACCAAATTGTGTTTCAAATATTTTTCCTAATTTAATAAATATTTTTCTAAAATTTTCCTAGGCTTGCACACACATGTGCATGTAAACTAGGTTTTTAAATTGAGTTATTACCATGATTAGTAACCATGGTGGGTTAATCATGGTGATTAAGTCTTTTGGGTTTTTATTTGAGTTTAATTAGTTAATTAATAGTTGATTTAATTTTAATTTCCTTAAGGTGTTGACTTGGTGTGAGAGAGAGAGAGAGTGCATCATGGCTTGAGCCATGCTTGCAATTAATGAGGAGAGAGAGAGTGAAGGGTTGCCATTGGGGTGATGATTTCCTCTCAATTGTTTTGTTTTCTTTCTCTCAACCTCACTCTCTCTCTCACACACACACACACACTTACCTCTTCAGCTGCAGCAGCTCCTTGCATCCACATCAGCAGCAGCAGCAGACTTCACAGCAGCAGCAACAGCAACAGCGCCAAAAGCAGCAGTTAGCAGCAGCAACAGCCTCAACTTCGATAGCAGCCCCTTCCCTTCACTTCATCTTCTTCCTCCAGCTCCCTAGGGTCGATTGTGAGGTATATTTCCTAAACTTACTCCCTAGTTTACTTGTTTAGGGTAGTTTTGCTTCGGTTAGTGGTTTTTGGTGCGATTTAGTGCGATATGAGGCGTTTAGTGAGAACCTTGGCCAAGTGTGGTGTGTTTTGGTTTCAGTAGGTTGATAGAGTGTTGTTAAGGCCATTCCAACCCAGCTTAGCCCCCAATTGTACTAAATTACCACCAGATCCCTATTTGATGCATTTCGTCGTTTTAAGGCAAAATTTGAGTTTCTGGAAACTGCTATCGACCCGATGAGTTCAGATTAATTTTGAGAAGACTGCAGTATACTTGTTAGGTGCTGATACCCAAGGTAGAACCCGACCCCCTTTCTTCAAATTTGGGCCACCGAAATATTCGATCTGGCCGCAATTTGCGGCCAGATGGGTAGGGTTTGGGTTGGGGTTTGGTCCTTTGGGTGTATTCTGCTGTGTGTAGTGTTATGATATATATATATATTTTTGTAAGTTAAGTTCTGTATAAAAATCTGGGGCTTATTACCTATTTCTCGTATTTTCTAAACCTTCGCGACACGCGTGATACGTGTGTGAGTTTGGGGTTTCTGCGTATCGCGACGCGTCAGGGAAGTTTCAGGCACGTGATCACACGTTTTAGCGTAACGCGCACACGCGCGATTCGTTTGCGACACGGGTTTCTAGTTGGACCATAATACCACGTTTTTGTGAAATTAAGCTTATGTGTGATTTACGTTATGTGATTCTTGGTTCGCAGGCGAGTGAGACGGACGCTGCGAAGAAGGGAAAGCAAGTCGTCGGCTACACTTAGCGCAAGACTTCGGTGAGTAGATTTAACATCTATGGGGATATCGCCCGCATGGCGTTATGCGTCAGGGATGATAGGACCTTATTATTATATGTTGCATTTACCTCATGTACTGTCATTGCATATTGCATTCCCTGCTGTATGTATGCTTAGAATTGATAGAACACCGCACTATTACTAACGGTTCATGTTGCACGAGCACTAATCTGCATGCTACACACACATCGTTAGTAATTGCCATGACACACTCACTGTAGAACTGCAATGATTATATTGCTGTAGTTCATTTCATATATGATTCGATATAACTTTCATGGAAATTGGGAGCCGCATGATATCTTTAAAAACGGAAACTAATTTTAAAAGCGGTTTCCCTTATACCTATATCATGGATTGATGTACATGGCACATCGCCTTGGATTTACTTCTTGGTGTTGGATTTTCATGTGATTTCTGGTTTTGAGGACCGTGGGATTTTTTTAGAAAAGATGCACTATTTGAAAACCCGGTTCTTCGTGATATGATATTTTGGTGCGTCCACCACGCGTTTTCTCGGTGCTGAGACGTGTGCTTGAAACCCGATTCAAGGAGATGGATGATCCGTTTGCGGGTTCGTGGTGGACCCGGTATGGTTCCCCGGGGGCGAGAAATGTTTTTCGTGGAGTAGACTATAAGCCTGGCAGGGTGGCGAGTACCTACCGGTGATTGGTTGGACCTGGCGGTTATCCGGAGGATACCGACCAGAGTCGAGAGATGGATGCGGGATGATCCGTACTGCCGGGGCCGAGGGCCGATACCGCAGACGGAGCCCGTTGGCTGATCCGGACTGACGGAGCCCGATATTTGAGGTTTTGCGTGTCGATGCTGGACACGAGTATTTTATGAGGTTTTGGGTGCCGATGTTGGGCACTCGTGATTTCTCGGAGGTTTACAGGATTTGAGGGCCGATGGGTGTGCCGGCGCCTGAGTTATTTGGGTTTTGGGTGCAGTTGTGGGCACCGATTGTTTTCCATGTTGATATTCCGTGTAGATGTTGTTTATCCCATGCTCAGCTTTGATTACCATATATCTCATCCTGTAGTTATTTTACCTGACAGAGCATCTGCATGATTACTGCATATACTGCTTATCACGCATTGATATGACCTGCTGGCATTTGTTAGCGTAGCACAGTACGTGCATGCTCGCGATTACCTTTATATTTTATCTCTATTCACGAGTTGGCAACTCACCCCCGTTGTGCCACAGTATTTGCAGGTTGCCCTCAGCATAGTCGCGGCAGGCCGTCTTTTGCATCTTTTGGCTACAGATACCACTACAGTTGCGGTGAGAGCTGTTTTGCATTTAGGTGGGTTGTGGTATTCTGAGTACTTTTATTGTATCCCTTTTGTATCTAGTACTCTCCATCTACCATTTATGTACTGGAATTAGATATTGTGTGAGGACGATGATGTATATTTTGTATTCTGGTGTCGAGCTCGTAGGAGCCGACTGTTTTTATATACAGTTTATATCCTGTGATGTCTACTTATTGCTTATTCTTCGCTACGGCATCGTATATTACTCTTGTGATGTTGGTTTCCGCCGTTGGGCGTGATTGCTCCCGTTTGGGGATGTTTCATTTCATTACATTTCATTTCACCTATATCCTGTTTTGTACCCGGTCTCGGGGCTACTTTTACAAAGGAAATGCTGCCAAAATTATTCAAATAATTAAGTAACTTTAAAAGGAACTTATTGAATTATTTAAGGTTTTCTAAAAGCTTTAACTAAATGTTTTGAACACTCACTATTTTTAAATGGTTTTGATTTCTGGGTTCGGCTTACTTAGTCGCGTTACGCCTGTAGACGTAGCGTGGTTAAGTGCCGGTCACGAGTCGAAATACTCGGGTCGTGACACAGTCACGGAGCAACAACAGCCGTAAGAGCCGACGCTCTCTGAGGTGGAGAAGGTGGTAAGGTAACATGTGGAATCGCTTCCTGCCTCCGGCATATCTCAGTACAATCTCTGATACGGTGATAAGAACTGCCACACCCGAAACATCCATACGATGGCTGCTGACTCTCCTGGAGATACGAGCTAAACAACCGGCCTCGTCCCGAACCTCTGCTACTCCTCGCACCAGAACGAACTTTGTCGTGGCGTCTAAACATCTGTCTCTATGCTGACACACCAGTACAGACTCTCTTCGGTTACGGAATGACCGACTCCTCGGAAAGACGCTCCTCGACTAATAGGGCTGCATCCACTGCTGCTGCATATGTATCACACTGCTTGGCACTGACAGCGAGGAACAACTGGGTAAGAAAGCCTCGAACAAACCTCTTGATCCGCATCTCCTCAGTAGATACCAAATACGGAGCATACACAAATAGCTCGGTAAATTGCATATCGTACTTTGCCACCGTCATACCCGGAGTTAGGCGTAACAACTCGAATCAGCGCGCTCGAGCATCCCTGATGCACTGTGGAAGAAAACGGGCAAGAAACACCGTCACGAACTTAACCCAGGTCATAGGAGAAAAACCTGCGGCTCTGCCCTTCTCTAAGGACTCACACCACTTCTGCGCAAGACCTTCCAAACAAAAACTCGCGAACTCTACCCATCTCGCGTCGGAGCATCTCAGCGAATGACATATCCTGGTCATACGATCAATAAATGACTGTAGATCCTCCGCTGCATTAGTGCCGGTGAAAACCGGAGGCTTCAGCCTCATGAACTCAGATAACGATACGGTGTTTGGTTAGCATAGCACCTTAACAATGTTTTGGCAAGCATCAATCATGCTACTTAAAAAATTTTGGGCTGCTAAACAAACCCTAACCAAGATCTTAACTAGAGAATTAGGGTTAACTTGCATGAAAACAACTTTACATCTAAGAGAGAGGGATTACAACATTTGTAGTCCGTTCCTTCGCTTCATAAGCTCCGAGTAGTAGTCCTTTCCCCGTGATCCATGAACTTCCAGACTTTAGAGAGGCTCCACAAGTCGAATGATCCATGCTTGCTTGAAGTCTTCCTTTTCGAAGATGATCTACCTTGAAAAATCTCAAACTCAAGCTCTCACTTCTCTAATCAAGTATTAGTGAAGTAAACACCCTAATCTATGTGGCTAGAATAGATGAGGATGATGAAGTAGGAATTTTTTCCTCTTTTGTTTTCAATTTCTCACTTTAAATCATCACAACACAAAAAGCTAGAAAGCTTTTTCATGGAGGAAGAAGAAGAAGAAAGCTTTTATGATGAATAATGAATTATTTTTTTTGTTACAATTACAACCATGAGTTAATAAAATGAAGGCTTTAACTCATGTAGTGAATAAACTAGTGTTAAGGGTTTGGGTTGGGTTAACAAATATCTACACAAAATATCAAAGCAAAATAAAAAAAAGGAAGCTTCATGAAAAAGCTAACCCAAATCCAAACCCTAACTTTGTTTAAACTTAACAACCATGTTACATTTGTAACCCTAACTTGTTACAATATTATATATCACATATACAATATATTTTGTAACAAAATAAAATAATACAATTAACATATATCTCATATACTTCAATGTATTATCCAGTGAGAAAATGAATCAATAAAGCGAGATTATATTAGTTAACGTAATGTAATATATCACATATATAATTATACATTAAATTATCGAATCAACTCTTGATCCGACAATCCAGCTATTTTGCATATAACTGACTAATATAACATATACTAATTCATCGAATCAACACTTGATTCGATGACCCGACTATATCACATATACCCGGCCGATATCTCATATCGCGAGAAGATAATACGGTATCTCATATCATATTATTCTCTGTCCCGCAAATATCACATATGTGCTCCTACTCCGTTTTGCCTGAGCCATGAAACCTCTGTGTAGGACTCTAAAGAATCGTCAATACGCCGGCAGTAGGTGATGATCATATCAAACACCCACAAGCTGCAAGCGGTTAGCTAAACGTAACAGCCACCCAGGTATTGAGTGATCAGAAAATCAACAAGTAAGCCTGTACTTTCTCCTGTGAATCCAATCAGTAAACACTACCGTACAGTCCGGTCTCTTCGACTGATATGTTGCATATCTAGTCTAGGGGTAGTAAACGTCAGACCCCAGTAAATGATAAGTCGTGTCGATGTAAGGCTCATAACGGGTCGAGAAAATACTGATAACTCATACCAGGAAATCTCCATATCAGCCCTGGCCAGGGACTTCCAGTTATAGCCATTCGAACACAGCAAAACATCAACTAGCTATACCGGGAGAGACGAAACCCCTCCTATCGCTCATTGCCACCGTTTTGCATGCCTTTTTGGACGTGGTATGGTGGAAATCAAAGCACGGTGGGAATCACACAAGTCTCCATGACGATCTCGGGTCTACAGACTAACATGTACCAGTGTCACCGGAGAACTGCTATCTGACGATAGGTATAATACCATCCAGGAGTTCTCGGCGAGTTCGTTCAGTGTACCCAGTCTCCACTGAGCACCCATACACCATCTTTGATGTCCAACACCAATGGATATGGGATCTGTAAGTCGATGTACAACACCCCACAACTTGCGGGGAGGCGGAAATATGAAAAACGATCTTGTTCTTTGCTTAAACATTGACTAACCGCACGAATCGAAGCTAAACGATAACTAACAACAAACATAGAAGTTAACAACTACTATGTTAAGGGATTATACCTCAAGAACCGTGTCCTTCGTCTTTACGAACTCCACCTCCTCCTCGGCCTTCTCCAAGTAGTAGACGATCCACCACGAGAGCTAAACTCTAAGCTTTGCCTCTAAACTTGAGGCAACTAGGTATCTTTAAGTGCTAATCAAAGTACATAGATGAAATAGAGAGAGGGTTAAGGATTAAGTAGTCTAACTAATCCTTGTACTCAACACATGAAATGGGAGGATTAGGGTTTGAAGAGAGAGAGCTTGAGGAGAGAGAAGGGGAGAATAATAATGAAATGAGATAAAGAGTTATCATAATATATATCAAGCATTTTATTTTATCAAGAAAAGAAAAGATAATGTTTTACAACCATGCTTGATAAATATCTAATGGTGATTCACATCCATGAGTCATTAAGCAATTATGAAGTATTAATGACATGGATGAATATCCATATGACTCACTAATCTCATTTAATGTATATGCCACCTTAACCTCCTTAGTCACCATCTTCTAGAAGTTTCTCGTGCAATTACGAGATCGCCCCTCCAATCCGTGAAAACACGGAAAAACTTTAGACTGTATAAATCCAATAACCGGATACTAGTAACTGGCTTAAACCAAAGCCGACTAGTAAAAACTGTCAGAAAGTCGTACGTGCGTAAACACACGTATGCGTCCGAACCCTTGTCGTAAAACCATACAACCTCTATATCATTTCGCCTAGAGTAGGGAAACTCTCTGTGTGGGACTCTAGATACTCGACTACTACGCTGGCAGTGGGTTTAACCACAGACCGCAAGCGGCACTAGCTGTACGTAACGGTCCCCAGGTAGATGTCGATAAGAAGGCCGATGAGGGAACCCATCCGAACTCCTACTGAGTCTGATGTGACAATCTCCGTACAGTCCGGTCCGTTCGTCTAAGACTATCGCATATCGGGCCTAGGGGGGCGGCAAGCGTCAGTCCCCTAATAGCGGTATAAGTCGTGTCGGAGCGAAGACCATTACACCCTGAGAAACTACTGGAACCTACCAGCAAATCTCGCTTGCCCTGGCCAAGGACTTTGCGTAATGGCTCTCTGACACAGAGCGATATCAACCCCCAATACCGGGAGAGACGAATCCTGTCTAACCGCCACTGCCTCCAAGTGCTCGGGACTGCACCCAACTGCTACCTGTTTGCACGACTCCTTTGAGCCGTGGTAGGGTAGCAATCTAAGAACAGTGGGACACACTCGAAGAGAAGTAGCAGTGTTAAGTCTGCGGACTTTGCTGTACTCATGTCACCTGGGAACTGTTCACTGACGACTGGTATAAAACTAACCAACAGTTCCCTTTGAGTCCTGTCCGGTGTACCCGTAACCTAACGAGCACCTGTATACTATCTCCAGTACGACGTACTGACGGCTGTGGGACAAACCATCTCCCCAACTGGGATGAGAAGCGTACACACTAGTCTACTCCGGAGTATCGATGCTCTGTCTCGATAATTCAACGACTAGGGACCTGAATAAGGATGTGCTTGTAGACTACCCAGCCCCCACTAGTGTGGCTGCCATCACAACGCTGGTTGTCAAGCAAGATCCTAAGAGCTCTATCAATACGTATACTCACATATTAAGATAGAAAAACCAAGTAGCATACTACCATGTTTAGCAAGACTGTTATATACATGTGAATATCCCAAGCTTCCATTAAGTAATATACAGACTAGCATGATATAATAATGGCCCCTAGGGCATATACATTAACAATCTCCCACTTGCACTAGGTCCATGTACTGGCATATCGAAGACCGATGATCTCGAGTATCCTCTCGAACTGAATCTGAGGTAGGGCCTTCGTGAATGGATCAGCAATATTCTCTTCAGAAGCAACTCTCCGAACCTTGATCTCCTGACGATCAATGATCTCCCTGATCAGGTGATACCGCCTTAAGATGTGTCTGGATTTCTGATGGGACCTTGGTTCCTTCGCTAAAGCTATAGCTCCGTTGTTGTCGCAATACAGAGGTATTGGATCAACTATGGTAGGAACCACCTGAAGTTCTGTTAGGAACTTCTTCATCCAGACTGCTTCTTTTGCGGCATCGCAAGCAGCTATATACTCCGCTTCCATGGTCGAGTCAGCAACGGTGTCCTGCTTGGAGCTCTTCTAGTACACAGCCCCTCCATTGAGGGTAAAGACATAACCCGACATGGACTTGGAATCGTCCTTATCACTCTGGAAGCCGGAATCAGCAAAGGCCTCCAACCTGAGGTCTTTTCCGCCGTAAACCAAGAACATCTCCTTAGTCCTTCTCAGGTACTTGAGAATGTTCTTTACTGTTATCCAGTGCTTCTCCCCTGGGTCTGACTGATACCGGCTTACCACGCTCAGTGCGTAAGCTACATCTGGTCTGGTGCACAACATCGCATACATTATAGAGCCTACCGCAGAAGCATAGGGTATAATAGACATGCGTTCCCTTTCCAAATCAGTCTTGGGAGACATCTCTTTGGAGAGGGTGATTCCGTGACAAGCCGGTAGATTACCGCGCTTAGAATCTTCCATACTGAATCTTTTCAGTACAGTGTCGATATACCTGGATTGTGAAAGTCCTAACATCCTCTTGGATCTATCACGATAGATCCGGATCCCCAGAATGTAAGAGGCATCTCCCAGGTCTTTCATGGAGAACCTGTGTGACAAGAATCCTTTGACAGATTGTAGCATAGGAATGTCATTTCCTATCAATAGAATGTCATCCACGTACAAGACGAGGAATACGACACTTCTGGCTACAACTTTACTCTATATGCACGGTTCATCTGGATTTTTGACAAAGTCATATTCTTTGACTGTCTCATCAAAACAGATGTTCCAACTCCGCGATGCCTGCTTTAGTCCATAAATGGACTTAAGCAGCTTGCATACTTTCCCGCTGCTCCCACTCTCATTGAAACCCTCTGGCTGATCCATGTAGACGCACTCTTCTAAATTTCCATTCAGAAAAGCCGTCTTTATGTCCATCTGCCAGATTTCATAATCATGGAAGGCAGCAATAGCTAGAAGGACCCGAATGGATTTGAGCATAGCCACTGGAGAAAAAGTTTCGTCATAGTCCAAACCAGGTCTTTGACGAAAACCCTTTGCAACAAGTCTAGCCTTATAGGTTTCCACCTGTCCATCTACACCAATCTTTTTCTTGAAGATCCATTTGCATCCTATGGGTTTTACCCCATCTGGAGCAAAGTCCAAAGTCCATACTTTGTTGGTGTACATGGACTCCATTTTGGTCCGCATTGAATCTAGCCATCGTACCGAGTCGCCGCTCTGGATGGCCTGCTGGAAGTCAGTACGTTCATCATCATCTATGATGCAATCCTCTCTATCCCCATCTATGAGAAAACCGTAGTATCTTTCAGCCTGATGAGACGGCCTGCTACTCCTGCGGAGGGGTGCGGGAATGTCCTGTTCTTCATGAACTTCCGGTTCTACCAAACTTTCAGTATTAGTTTGTGGTTCTGGAATTTCTTCCAGTTCTATTTCGCTCCCACTTGATTCCTTTTCTAAAAACTAATGTTCTAGAAAATGGGCATTACGAGAAACAAATACCTTTTGTTCCTCTGCGTAATAGAATAGATATCCCCTGGAGTTCTTTAGATATCCCACAAACTTACACTTTACTGATCGTGCCTCGAGCTTGTCCACATGCTGCTTTTTAACAAAAGCTGGACATCCCCAAATCTTTATATACTGTAGATGGGGTTTCTTCCCGCTCCACATCTGATATGGAGTGGTAGGCACAGTCTTGGTAGGTACCATGTTCAAAAGATATGCCGCTGATTCTAGCACATAACCCCAGAAAGATCGCGGTAACTCAGCATTACTCATCATGGATCGTACAATATCCAATAGGGTTCGATTCCGTCTCTCCGATACACCGTTATGCTGTGGAGTGTATGGAGGAGTAAGCTGAGAGAGAATTCCTTTCTCTTTTAGGTAACCTAGGAACTCGGCACTCAAGTATTCACTACCTCGATCAGATCTAAGTGTCTTGATACTTTTGCCGGTTTGGTTTTCTACTTCATTCTTATACTCTTGGAATTTCTCAAAAGCCTCGGATTTATGTTTCATCAGATAAATGAATCCGTATCTTGAGTAATCATCCGTGAAAGTAATGAAATAGGAAAAACCACCTCTTGCATGCGTAGACATTGGACCACATACATCACTGTGTATGAGTCCTAAGAGCTCGCTCGCTCTTACTCCTTGTCCAGTAAATGGAGTCTTTGTCATCTTTCCTTTGAGACAAGATTGACAAGTGTCATAAGTTTGATATTCGAACGAGTCCAAATATCCTTCTCTATGCAACTTAGTCAACCTTCTCTCATTGATGTGACCCAGTCTACAATGCCATAAGAAAGCTTTATTTAAATCTGGAGACTTTCTTTTTAATGTATTCTGGACATTGAAAATTTGGAGTTGGTTTAAAACATATATACCGTTATTTAGTGTACCGGACCCAATCAAACCATGATTAAGGTGGATGTTAACAACATCTCTTACAAACGTGAAATCATAACCTTTATTTGATAACAAGGAAACTGATATGATATTACATGTTAAGCTTGGTACAAAAAAACAGTTATGTAAAACCAAAATGTGTCCACTCGTCAATCCTAGGTGATAATCCCCGACGGACGCAGCTCCCACGCTAGCTCCGTTAGCATCCTTTAGGGTCATATCACCTTTCTTCAGCACTCTACGGTTTCTCAGTACCTGCAATGAATTGCAAATATGAGATCCTGATCCAGTATCCAATACCCAGGAAGTAGAGTTGATCGACAGACAATTCTCAATTACAAACACACCTGAAATCGAAGCCACAGCTTGCTTCGGTTCCTGGTTCTTGGCGTTCCACGATTTGCAATCCTTCTTCCAGTGCCCTTTCCTGTGACAATGCAAGCACTCATCCTGGCCAACTACCGGTACCGCAAACTTTTTCTTTCCCTTCCCTCCCACCTTACTTACACCTCCTCTAGGTCTGGGGACAGCCTTCTTCTTCCTTCCTTTGGCCCTAGCCTTGGACCCGGAAGAAGATGCACCGCCAACAAACATAGCGGGTGTTTCCCTTGCCTTCTGCAAGGTGCCCTCTGCACTCCTTAACATGTTCAGAAGTTCCGGAAGTTCAAGTTCTTTTCTTTGAATGTTGAAGTTCAGGATAAACTGGGCGTAGGTGGGAGGAAGGGACTGGAGAATAAGGTCTGTATAGAGCACATTATCCAAAGTCGTCCCAAGGTCTGCGAGCTCTTCTATATAGCCGATCATCTTTAGGACATGTTCTCCTACCGATGACCCGACAACCAACCTCGCTCGAAACAAGTTCTTTGAGGTCTCGTATCTTGCTATACGAGATTGCTCTCCAGAAAGTTCCTTTGTATGGAGAAATATGGCATCTAGTTCCATATCCTCGTGCCTCCTCTGATGTTCATTGTTCATCGAGGCAAGCACGATGCACTTGGCTTTCGCGCAATCGAAATCCCAGGTTTTGCGGATTTCCTTATCCGCATTACTGGATTTGGGACCATGGACAGCAGGTGCCGTAGCGGTGAGGACGTACCCCATTTTGTCATAGGTCAAAGCCATTTTGACATTCCGCAGCCAATCTTTATAGTTTGGCCCTGTCAGTATATTTTTCTCTAAAAGCAACTTAAGTCTAGTCTTTTTCAGGGTCGCTGCAATTAGGAGAGAGAGAAGAAAACTCTTTAGCATGATGCTCATGCAAGTTTAGATTGGTTTTTAGTTTATCTAAACTGGATGGCTCCCACTATTTCTCGAATCCTTCCTCAAACCATAAAAGAAGAATTAGCCAGGACTATTCTCACTGTACAATTCTTGCTTAACCGTTCAGCCAGGCTAGTGTCGATACTTCGAGGGAGGTTTTCCAACGCTTTCGCGAAGTTCCTTAATTAAAGAACCTCTTTTCTCTGTGGGCGTAACCCCGCCGACACTTTTCTTGACACCTACTTGGTTTATAGTATTGATCGTTTAAGTGATGAATATCCTGATAAGTAGCATATACTCACAGTAGGATCGGGATCCAAATATCATCGTATGATAATGTTGAAGGAATGCTACCAACATTCATCAAACTCCAAATGGTATGCACCTCTTTGCAAATTTCAGTTTCTTTAGAAATTCCCGATATAAGTTTTTGCCCCATGCTCTTATGAACTTGGCGTTAGGTCAAAATGTCATAAGTCACATGTCAAGTTCTACCCATCATTATCTTGTCAATTTGAACCCATCCGTATATATCCTTAACGTTCGGCCAAAATGATAATACGACTGTCCCAAACTAACTCATCTATCTATGCAACAAATGAATATCCAGTAGCTACCAAACACTATGCCTTGGCGTTAGGTCAAAATGCATAGCTTGAATACTACTGAATACTCAGATGAAATGACGGAGGGCTACGAATGGTTTTGGCGAAACCGTGAACGTAGTGAACTTGATATAACGAAAGGAACGTGATAGCTTTTAAAAGGAGTGGCTAAAGCTCCGCATTTAAAAATGTCTGTTTTAAAATTAACCGAGTGGTTTCTTTTAAATTGTTCCAACGATTAAACTTTTGGTTTATTTTCTTTGCATTATAAATAATGTGTCCCATCATTAACCTATCATTGCAGAAAACAACGAAAATACAACGTCCTCTTATGCCATCCGTATTCGCCACGGGGTCCCGTCATTACCCGTTAGGTTACTTAACTAACGACAGAGCGGGGGCTAGGCTAGCGCGGGTGTAAAACATAAGTGACGTCTAAATAGCTATCATATATAGATATTGCACATTCATCTGACGCAATAATAGGCATTCCAGATCACAGATGAACTTTATTGGATTTGCAAGTAATCCGTGTTTGTTTTGAACCTGCAACAAAAGACGGATTACACAGTTGTGATGAATAGCCATTACCCCACCCAAGACCCCAACGGGTACGGCAAACTACCCACCCGGCAGTTTGTGCACCTCACCTTGGGTCTGTCCTAGGAGCAAAAACAGTAAAATGAAATAATACAACGGTGGCTACAACCGCAACCTGGATGTGCCCCGCAAAATAATATTACAACAAATTACAGTTACATCAAATGAATTAAATAATAACCCATTTTATAACCCCGGCTATACATCACAACAGTCCAACACAGTTCATATCCACAAACAGTAAAAACCATTACAGAAATGTGCAACCCCCTGCCAACCGACATACTAGCAGATAGGGGAGGTTTACGAACACATTATACAAACACAGATATAATCCAACAAGCAAATACCGTATAATTTCGATCGATTAAGCACTTTTAATTTTGCTCCAATACTTCTCTGTAAATCTGAAACCTGAGCAAAAATTAAAAACTTCCAGAAAATTCCAAATATCACAGAGAACCAACACAGGAAATTTGGGATGATGAATCGGCAACTCGGCGGCGGAATCGCGGCGGATCGGTGGGATCCGCGGCGGTTCCGCGGCGCTTTAGCCGATTCATGATCCCAATTTTCTTGTGTGTTCTTCTACTATTATTTAAGGCTTTCTGAAGGTCCCTGAAAAATTTTTGGACCTCTTTTAAAAAACGACAGAAACACATGATTTCGGAGTTTTCCGGTTTTGTTTTTTCCGTTCGAAATTCATACAATTATGCAAGTGAGTTAATTATTGTTTAGCGAGGCTCTGATACCACTTTAAGCCGATGTACAACACCCCACGACTTGCGGGGAGGCGGAAATATGAAAAACGATCTTGTTCTTTGCTTAAACATCGACTAACCGCACGAATCGAAGCTAAACGATAACTAACAACAAACATAGAAGTTAACAACTACTATGTTAAGTGATTATACCTCAAGAACCGTGTCCTTCGTCTTTACGAACTCCACCTCCTCGTCGGCCTTCTCCAAGTAGTAGACGATCCACCACGAGAGCTAAACTCCAAGCTTTGCCTCTAAACTTGAGGCAACTAGGTATCTTTAAATGCTAATCAAAGTACCTAGATGAAATAGAGAGAGGGTTATGGATTAAGTAGTCTAACTAATCCTTGTACTCAACACATGAGAGAGGAGGATTAGGGTTTGAAGAGAGAGAGCTTGAGGAGAGAGAATGTGAGAATAATAATGAAATGAGATAAAAAGTTATCATAATATATATCAAGCATTTTATTTTATCAAGAAAAGAAAAGATAATGTTTTACAACCAAGCTTGATTAATATCTAATGGTGATTCACATCCATGAGTCATTAAGCAATTATGAAGCATTAATGACATGGATGAATCATCCATATGACTCATTAATCTCATTTAATGTATATGCCACCTTAACCTCCTTAGTCACCATCTTCTAGAAGCTTCTCGCGCAATTACGAGAACGCCCCTCCTATCCGTGAAAACACGGAAAAACTTTAGACTGTATAAATCCAATAACCGGATACTAGTAACTGGCTTAAACCAAAGCCGACTAGTAAAAACTGTCCGAAAGTCGTACGTGCGTAAACACACGTATGCGTCCGAACCCTTGTCGTAAAATCATACGACCTCTATATCGTTTCGCCTGGAGTAGGGAAACTCTCTGCGTGGGACTCTAGAGACTCGACTACTAAGCTGGCAGTGGGTTTAACCACAGACCGCAAGCGGCACTAGCTGTACGTAACGGTCCCGAGGTAGATGTCGATAAGAAGGCCGATGAGGGAACCCATCCGAACTCCTACTGAGTCTGATGTGACAATCTCCGTACAGTCCGGTCCATTCGTCTAAGACTATCACATATCGGGCCTCGGGCGGCGGCAAGCGTCAGTCCCCTAATAGCGGTATAAGTCGTGTCGGAGCGAAGCCCATTACACCCTGAGAAACTACTGGAACCTACCAGCAAATCTCGCTTGCCCTGGCTAGGGACTTTGCGTAATGGCTCTCTGACACAGCGCGATATCAACCCTCAATACCGGGAGAGATGAATCCTGTCTAACCGCCACTGCCTCAAAGTGCTCGGGACTTCACCCAACTGCTACCTTTTTGCACGACTCCTTTGAGCCGTGGTAGGGTAGCAATCTAAGAACAGTGGGACACACTCGAGGAGAAGTAGCAGTGTCAAGTCTGCGGACTATGCTGTACTCATGTCACCTGGGAACTGTTCACTGACGACTGGTATAAAACCAACCAACAGTTCCCTGTGAGTCCTGTCCGGTGTACCCGTAACCTAACGGGCACCTGTATACTATCTCCACTACGACGTACTGACGGCTGTGGGACAGCCCATCTCCCCAACTGGGATGAGAAGCGTACACACTAGTCTACTCCGGAGTATCGATGCTCTGTCTCGATAATCCAACGACTAGGGACCTGAATAAGGATGTGCTTGTAGACTACCCATCCCCCACTAGTGTGACTGTCATCACAACGCCGGTAGTCAAGCAAGATCCTAAGAGCTCTATCAATACGTATACTCACATATTAAGATAGAAAAACCAAGTAGCATACTACCGTGTTTAGCAAGACTGTTATATACATGTGAATATCCCAAGCTTCCATTAAGTAATATACAGACTAGTATGATACAATAATGGCCCCTAGGGCATATACACTAACAGGATCATCCATAGCCCATCATATGGGTTAAGATGTGTATATGCTAGTCTACTCTGGAGTATCTATGCCCTGTCTCGATACTCCCTCGACTAGGAACAGTTATAGGATGTACTCGTAGACTACCCTGGCCCCACTAGTATGATCTGTATCATAGTCCTAGTAGTCGAGCACATATCCTAAGGGCTTTATCAACACGTGATCATAAAACAGTAATTGTTAACATGTTAAGATAAAGTGAAACCAGATAGCATACGATCATATCGAGCAAGAAAGTCCTCTCTATAAGTCCACGTTACCCGTCTCCGGTTCTTTGGGGTTGTGGAAATGGTGAAAAACGATTTTTCCAAGCATCCACTATAATATACATCATATGTACAACAATGGCCTCTAGGGCATATATATAACTAACAATCTCCCACTTGCTGTAAGGCCAACTGTTGCAGTATCTCGTACCCAACAACCCGAAGAGTCTCTCAAATTGTATCTGAGGAATGGCCTTTGTGAGTGGATCCGCAGTGTTGTCCTTCGTATCAACTCTCCTGACCTTGATCTCGCGGCGATCAATTATCTCCCGGATCAGGTGATACCGCCTCAGAATATGTCTGGACTTCTGATGGGACCTGGGTTCCTTGGCCAAAGCCACAGCTCCATTGTTATCACAATACAGAGGTATTGGATGCTCAATGGACGGAACCACACCAAGTTCAGTGATGAACTTCTTTATCCAGAAAACCACTTTGGCAGCATCATTGGCAGCGATGTATTCATCCTCCATTGTTGAGTCTGCCACGGTTTCTTGTTTGGAACTCTTCCAACAAACCGCCCCTCCATTTAGGGTAAAGACAAATCTCGAGTGCGACTTAGAGTCGTCCTTATCACTCTGGAAGCTCGAATCGGTAAAGGAATCCACCTGGAGTTCTCCGTTACCATACACTAAGAACATCTCTTTTGTCCATCTCAAGTACTTGAGAATGTTCTTCACAGCTGTCCAGTGATTCACTCCAGGATCTTCTTGATACCTACTCAATACACTTAGTGAGTATGCTACATCGGGTCTGGTACATAGCATCACGTACATGATAAAGCCTAATGCCGAAGCATATAGTATCCCTTGCATGCGAGCTCTTTCCAAATCAGTCTTGGGAGACATCTTTTTGGAGAGAGTGAGTCCAGAGATCGTGGGTTGGTTCCCACGCTTGTATTCTTCCATACTAAACCTCTTTAGTATGGTGTCAATGTACCTGGATTGGGACAATCCCAGTATCCATCTAGATCTATCTCTATAGATCTTAATTCCCAAAATGCAGGAGGCATCACCTAGATCTTTCATTGAGAATCTTTGTGATAAGAATAACTTGACCGAGTGCAGCGTAGGAACATCATTTCCTATCAAGAGTATGTCATCCACGTACAATACGAGGAAGACAACCTTACTCTCTGCCACCTTCTTGTATATACAAGGTTCATCTATGTTTTTGATGAAATCAAACTCTTTGACTACCACATCAAAACAGATGTTCCAACTCCGCGATGCCTGCTTTAACCCATAGATGGATTTAAACAGCTTTCATACCTTCCCACTGCTCCCACTGTCTACGAAGCCCTCTGGCTGAGTCATGTACACTCACTCCTCTAAATCACCATTTAGAAAGGCGGTCTTAACATCCATTTGCCAGATTTCGTAGTAATGGTATGCATCAATGGCAAGTAAGATCCGGATTGATTTAAGCATAGCCACTGGGGAAAAGGTTTCGTCATAATCCACACCTGGTCGTTGACGAAAACCTTTTGCAACAAGTCTAGCTTTGAAAGTCTCAACTTTTCCATCAACACTAAGTTTATTCTTAAAGATCCATTTGCTTCAAATGGGTTTTACCCCTTCAGGAGCAATTTCCATAGTCTATACTTTGTTGGTGTACATGGATTCCATCTCAGATCGCATTGCATCCAACCATTTCACAGAGTCACCACTCATTATGGCCTGCTCGAAACTAGTCGGGTCATCATCTTCCATGATGCAATCCTCGCTTCCGTCATCAATAAGGAAACCGTAGTATCTCTCAGGTAGATGAGGAAACCTGCTAGATCGGCGGAGAGGCTGGGGTTCGTCGGGGACTACTGAATCCTCTGGTTCCACAAAATCTTCTTTCGTAGTTTGTGTTGCTGGAACTTCTTCCAATTCTACCTCCTTGCCACTAATTTCCTTTGTAAGAAATTCCTTTTCTAAAAAGGTGGCATGTCGAGAAATAAACACCTTTTGTTCCTCAGTGTGGTAGAAGATATACCCTTGTGAGTTCTTGGGATATCCTACAAACTTGCACAGGACAGACCTTGCCTCGAGTTTGTCCGGATTGTGCCTTTTGACATAGACCGGATATCCCCGTATCTTAACATACTTAAGAGATGGTCTCTTCCCCTTCCATATCTCATATGGACTGGTAGGCACTGATTTGGTTGGAACCATATTCAATAGGTGTATGGCTGTCTCAAGCGCATACTCCTAGAAGGAAATAGGCAACTCAGCATTGCTCATCATAGAGCGCACCATATCTAATAAGGTGTGATTCCTCCGCTCCGATATACCGTTGTGCTGTGGTGTTTAGGGAGGAGTAAGCTGAGAGAGAATTCTATTCTCTTTTAGATAATCGAGGAACTCATTGCTCAAGTATTCTCCTCCTCAATCAGATTGAAGGATTTAAATACTTTTACCCGTTTGGTTCTCTACTTCGTTCTTATATTCTCTGAATTTCTCAAAAACTTCAGACTTGTGTTTTATCAGGAACACATGTCCGTATCTTGAGAGGTCATCAATGAATGTAATGAAGTAGGAAGAACCGTTCTAGGCTTGTGTAGACATAGGACCACATACATCACAATGTATCAGTCCTAAGAGTTCCGTAACTGTTTCTCCGTGTCCACTAAATGGAGTTTTGGTCATCTTGCCTTTGAGACTTGACTGGCAAGTGTTATTAGATGAAAATTCTAACGGATTCAAATATCCATCCTTATGTAACTTAGCTTTCCGTGTCGCATTGATATGATCTAGTCTACAATGCCACAAGAAGGATTCGTTCATTTCTGAATCCATCCTCTTGTGTGTGTTCTGTATATTAAGAACTGTGTTTTGATTTAGAACGTATATGCCAATATGTAACAAGCCTCATCCAATCAACTTTTGATTTAGGAAGGTGTTCATAACATTATCCTGTATTACAAAATTATATCCTTCTTTACTTAATAAAGAAACTGATATAATGTTGCATATCATGTTCGGTATATAATAGCAATCGTTCAGAATCAATGTATTACCACTTGGTAATACAAGGTGATATTCGCCAACTGCTTTGGCTGCAACATTTGCACCATTCCCTACTCTTACGGAATGATCACTCATTCCCAGTTCTCTACCTTTCTTTAGCCCATGCAATATATTGCATGTGTGGGATCCTGATCCGATATGTAATGCCCAGGATGTAGAGTGAACTGAGAAACAGTTCTCGGTAACTAACACATCCGAAGAAGATACATCAACATGTTTATTCTTCGTTTGGGCGGCGTGTGAATTCTGGTATTCCCCTATTTCCTGTTCAGTCTTATAACAATTATAAGAAAGAACTGAACCAATGTTCCCCTGCTCAGTATAACAAGCGGGTTCGGTCAATACATCCATATTATTAACTTGATTAAGGCCTGACATGGTCGCTACCTGGTGAGAGAGAAGAAAACACTTTAGCGTGCGCTCTTGCAAGATTAGATTTGGTTATTATCTTATCTAATCAGGATGGATCCCACTGTTTTAATCAAATCTTCCTTCAAACCCTAAAAGGAAAGACTAGCCGGGATTAATTACACCCTACAAGTTCGCCAATCTTTCGGCCAGGCCCGTGTCGGTACTTTGAGGGAGGTTCCCCGTGCTTTCGCACGGACCTAATTAAAATAAACCTCGTTTTCCCAGAGGCATAACCCCGTTAACACCTTTCTAGTGTTAGTGTATATGCCCCAGAGGCCATTACTGTATCATACTAGTATGTATATTACTTGATGGAAGCTTGGGATATTCACAGTTGTATAGACAATCTTGCTCGAAATGGTACTATGCTACTTGGTTTGTCTCTGCTTTAATGTGTACATGTGTTTCTTTTATTATATCACCTATACGCATTAGTGGAGCCCTTAGGATCTTTGCTTGATTACCAGCGTTGTGATGGCAGTCACACTCGTGGGGGCTGGGTAATCTACAAGAACATCCTTATTCACACGTCCCTGGTCGTGGGATTAACGAGACAGGGCATCGATGCTCCGGAGTAGACTAGCGTATGCGCTTCTTATCCCAGCTCGGGAGACGGTCTGTCCCACAGCCGTCAGTACGTCGTACTTGAGATAGTATGCGGGTGATCGTTAGGTTACGAGTACACTGGACATGACTCGTCGGGAACTGTTGGTTGGTATTATACCTATCGTCAGTTATCAGTTCCCAGGTGACATGAGTACAGCTTAGTCCGCTGACTTGACACTGTCACTTCGCCTCGAGTGTGTTCCCACTGTACTTTGATTACTACCCTACCACGGCTCAAAGGAGTCGTGGAAACAGGTAGTAGTTGGGTGCAGTCCCGAAGCACTTGGAGGCAGTGACAGTTAGACAGGATTCGTCTCTACCGGTATTGGGGGTTGACATCGCGCTGTGTCCAGGAGAGCCATTACACAAGTAGTCCCGGGCCAGGGCAAGCGAGATATACTGGTAGGTTTCCGGTGTTATCTCAGGGTGTTCTGGGCTACACTCCGACACGACTTGTACCGCTATTAGGGGACTGACGTTTACCGCCCCCTAGGACCGCCATGCGATGTATCAGACGAACAGACCAGACTGTACGGAGACTAACATATTCATGCTCAGTAGGAGTTCAGATGGGTTCACCCCGTCAGTCTTCTTATCGGCATCTACCTGGGGACCATTACGTACAGCTAGTGCCGCTTGCTGTCTGTGGTTAAACCCACTGCCAGCGTAGTGTCGAGTCTTTAGAGTCCCACATAGAGGGTTATTCGCCTTTAGGCAAAATGAGTAGAGGTCGCATGGTTTTGCGACAGGGTTCTTTCACATCCGCGCACTTGTGCACGTTTGCTGTCCGGACAGCTTATACTAGCGGGCTTTGGTTTAAGCCGGATCCTAGTATATGATTTGGGATTGGTTTTATCTCATTGTATTCGTGTTCCTCGGATCACGGATACGGGTGCGTATGCACAGTTGATTGAGACAGAGGGAGAGGACTTAGATTAGGGTTGATGACCATTGTCATTTTCTTAACCCTAATGCTTATGTGTGAATTATGATTAATTGATATTAGTTAAATATAATTGTGCATGGTTAGGGTTGTTGACCATTTGACTACATTTGACTTGTTGACTTAGGTTGACATGTTGACCATCATCATTCCATATGAAAGATGCTCTTTGATCCTTGCAAATTGTATTTAATGTGAAATGATAATGGTCAAGTTTTGATTAAACATGACAATTAACTTAGCTGATTATCTAATTTCCATAATTCACATATATGAGGAGAATGGTTCATTATCTTTTTCGTACTATCATTCTAGTTCTCTCTCCTCCTCTTCCTCTCTCTCTAGCTCTCCCCTCTCATGAGTTGAGAATCTCTTGAGCTTGAAATAAACCCCTCTAAAATACTCTCTATTCTTTTCTAAGGTTCTAGGATTAGCACTCCAAGCATCTTAGTTACTTCTAGCTTGAAGTTGAAGCCAAAGGTTGAGGCTCTCGGGTGGATCCTTCTTCGACACGAGAATGCGACAAGGAGATCACATCTATTCACTCCAAGGAGCAAGGAGAGAAGGACTAGAAGCCCTAAGTATAACCTCTTTTCCGAGTAGCTAAAATTTTTAGCTTTGTAGTTAGTTTTTGTTTAGAAAAGATCCTCCTCTAGTTAGTCCATGTTGCCTAGTATGTTAAAAATTCGATTTTTATACCGTTTTCGCCTCCCCGCAAGCACCGGGGTGGGCAACGTAGACTGACAGTGGCATCAGAGACTAACTAAACATAAACTAGCTAGTTAGTAAAGTGTATAGAAGTTCGATCGGTAAAAATCGCAAAACTAAATTTCAAAACCCTAAGTTTCAGTTATTTTTTTTTCTGCTCTAAAAATAATAAATCATACTTCAAAAATCGGCTCAGGGTTTTGTTAAGAATCACACCAAACACGATCCAGTGAACCCTTCAACTCACCGCGGTTCCGTGACAAGAACATGCTTCTTGCCGCGGATCCGCGGCCGAGTTGACTCGGTTGTGGATCGAGTTTGGTGCAGTGTTCTTCTACTAAGGTTTTGGGATTTTTAAGATATTTTATTTCTGCCCAGATTTTCCAGAATAGAAATTTGTATTTGGGGTGGCTATAAATCCGTATTTTTTGATCGAACTTCCCTATACTTTGACTAATGGGTTATATCTGTGATGTTTATATGTATTTAACATCTACTAATCACTATACGTCGATTAGTGGGGGTTATACATATCTATGATCTGTAATGATTGTTGGTTTGTGTATATGAACTCGGTGGATTGTCGCGGATGAATAGCCGGGGTGGATGTGAGATGAGAGTTTCTTTTTTCTTTCATTCATGTAATATGTAAATTGATGTTATATTATTTATTTGGCCGCACATCCGGGTTGAGGTTGTAGCCGCCTTTTTATAATTTCTTTTTACTGTTTTTGCTCCTAGGATAGACCCAGGTGGGGTGCACAAACTACCGGGTATCTCGAAGTGCCGAGTGGCCTACTCACGTCGTTGAGGGAGGTTGCTTCACTTCGAGTACTTGGCGGGTAGTTTGCCGCACCCGTAGGGGTCTTGGGTGGGGTATTGGCTATTCATCATGACCGTGTAATCCGCTTTTCGTTGCAGGCTCGAACGAATCGCGGATTCTAGTATATCCAAAGGGTTCATCTATGATCTAGATTGACTATCATTGCTATATATCTATATATGATATCTATTTAGGTGTTGCTTATGTTTTGCATCCGCGCTAGTCCAGCCCCCGCTCTGTCGTTAGTTAAGTAACCTAACAGGTGATGACGGGACCCCGTAGCGAATGCGGATGGCATAAGCGTACACCATATTTTGGTTGTTTTCTGCAATGGTAGGATCAAAAGATGGGACGCATTAAAATTAATGCATGAAAATAAACCAAGTAAAAGTCGATTGGAACACTTTGAAAACCACTCGGTTCTTTTCAAAACTAAACTTTTAAATGCGGAGCTTGAACCACTCCTTTTAAAAGCTATCTCGTTCCATCGATTATATCAAGTTCACTACGTTCACGGTTTCGCCAAAACCATTCGTAGCCCTCCGTCATTCCACATGAATGGTTAAAAAGTATTCAAGCTATGTATGTTGGCCAAAGTCAAGGCATAGTGATTGGTAGCTATTGGGTATTCATATGCAGCATAGGTAGATGCGTTGGTTTGGGACAGTCGTACTGCCATTTTGGCCAAAGTCAAGGGTAGGTATGGGTAGGTCCAAATTAACCAGTAGAATGACTGGTAGAACTTGACATGTGACTTATGATATTTTGGCCAAAGTCAAGGTCATCAGAGCATGGGGCAAAAATCCACATCGGGAGTTTCATAAGTACTGAAACTTGCCAGCGCTGCATACCATTTGGAGTGTGATGATTCTGGTAGGATTCCTTCAGTTTTATCACGCGATGATATTGGGATCCCGATCCTACTGTGAGTATATGCTACTCCTCGGGAAATTTCTCACTTAACGATCAATGCTATAAACCTAGTAGGTGTCTAAAAAGGTGTTAGCGGGGCTACGCCCACAGGGAAAAGAGATTACTTAATTAAGGAACTTCGCGAAAGCGTTGGAAAACCTCCCTCGAAGTACCGACATTGTCCTAGCTGAACGGTTAAGCAAGTATTGTACGGTGAGATTGATCCCGACTAATTCTTCCTTTATGGTTTGAGGATGGGTTCGAGAGACAGTGGGAGCTATCCTGTTTAGACAAACTAAAAACCATTCTAAACTTGCAAGAGCATCATTCTAAAGTGTTTCTTTTCTCTCTCCTAATTACAGCGACCAATCAAGATGACCGGACTTAAGTTATTACTAGATAAAAACATACTGACAGGGCCAAACTACAAAGATTGGCTCAGGAATGTCAAGATGGCAATAACTTATGACAAGTTGGGGTTTATCCTTACCACCAAAGCTCCCCCTGTCCCAGGTCCCACCTCCAGCGTCGCGGATATAGAAATCCGTAAGACAAGGGAGATTTATTCCGCGAAGGCCAAATGCCTCGTGCTTGCCTCTATGGACAACGAACATCAGAGGAGGCACGAGAATATGGACCTAGATTCCATATTTCTTCATACAAAAGAACTATATGGAGAGCAGTCTCGTATCGCCAGATACGAAGTGTCGAAGAAGCTGTTTTCGGCAAGATTGGCCGTCGGATCATCGGTAGCGGAACACGTGCTTAAGATGATTGGCTACATAGAGGAGCTCGCGGACCTTGGGACCACGTTGGAGAATGAAATCTACACTGACATGGTTCTCCAGTCCCTTCCTTCCACTTTCGCCCAGTTTATCCTTAACTTCAACATGCAAGGAAAGGAGATTGAACTTTCCGAACTTCTGAACATGTTGAGGAGTGCTGAGGGCACCCTACAGATAGGTAGGGAGACATCCACTTTGTTTGTAGGAGGATCTTCCTCTTCTAGGTCCAGGGCGAAATCCAAGGGAAAGAAGAAGAAAGCCCCGCCAAACCAAGGGGCGGTGTCAGTAAAGTGGATATGAAGGGAAAGGGAAAGGCAACAAAGGTAGCGGGAAAGCTTGTGGGAAAGGAAGAATGCTTCTACTGTCACAAAAGTGGACACTGGAAACTGGATTGCAAGGCTTGGAAGGCCAGAACCCAGGATCTGAAGCGAGTTGCGGCTTCAGCTTCAGGTGTGTATGTTATTGAAAACTGTCTATCAATAAACTCTACTTCCTGGGTATTGGATACCGGATCAGGATCTCATATCTGTAATTCTTTGCAGGCGTTGAGAAAGCGTAGGGTTTTGAAGGCAGGTGATATGACCCTCAGAGTTGCAAACGGAGCTAGCATGGATGCTGAGGCCGTGGGGAACTATCACCTGGGATTGTCAGATGGATACTTTTTGGTTTTGCGTAGTTGTTATTTCGTACCAAATGCAACTTGTAATATCATTTCTGTATCTTTATTATCTAAAGAAGGTTATGAATTTGCATTTGTAAGTAATGTAGTGAACATTCACCTTAATCAAGTTATGATTGGGTCAGGTACATTAAACAATGGTATATACGTATTAAACCAACCACAGATTTTCAATGTCCAGAATACACACAAAAGAAAGTCTCCAGAAATCAATCAGACTTTCTTATGGCATTGTAGACTGGGTCACATCAATGAGAGAAGGTTGACTAAGCTACATAGTGAAGGATATTTGGATCCGTTCGAATATCAATCATATGCAACTTGTCAATCCTGTCTTAAAGGAAAGATGACAAAGACTCCGTTCACTGGATACGGAGTAAGAGCGAGCGAGCTCTTGGGACTCGTACACAGCGACGTGTGCGGTCCAATGTCTACACATGCACGAAGCGGTTATTCTTACTTCATTACTTTTACGGATGACTTTTCAAGGTACGGATATGTCTTCTTAATGAAACATAAATCCGAGGCCTTTGAAAAATTCCAGGAATATAAGAATGAAGTAGAAAAACAAACAGGCAAAAGTATCAAGGCACTGAGATCTGATCGAGGTGGTGAATACTTGAGTGCCGAGTTCCTGGATTACTTACAAGAGAATGGAATTCTCTCTCAGCTTACTCCTCCATACACTCCGCAACATAACGGTGTATCGGAGAGACGGAACCGGACCCTATTGGATATGGTACGGTCCATGATGAGTAACGCTGAGTTACCGCAGTCATTCTGGGGATATGCGCTAGAATCAACTGCATACCTTTTGAACCGAGTTCCAACTAAGACCGTGCCTACTACACCATATCAGATGTGGTATGGGAAGAGACCCTATCTTAATCATATTAAGACATGGAGATGTCCAGCTTTTGTCAAAAAGAAGCATGCGGACATGCTCGAGGCACGCTCAGTACAGTGCAAGTTTGTGGGATATCCAAAGAACTCCAAGGGATATTTCTTCTATTGCGAAAAGGAACAGAAGGTTTTTGTTTCTCGCCATGCCCACTTTCTAGAACACCAGTTCTTGGAAAAGGAAATTAGTGGGAGCGCAATAGAACTGGAAGAAATTCCAGAACCACGAGCTATTACTGAAAGCTTAGTAGAACCAGAGGGTTTGAAAGATCAGGACATTCCCACGCCACTCCACAGGACTAGTAGGCAGTCTCATCCGCCCGAGAGATACTACAGTTTTCTCATAGACGGGGATAGAGAGGATTGCATCATTGATTGTGATGAGCCTACTAGCTTCCAGCAAGCCATTCAGAGCGTTGACTCGGTAAAATGGCTGGATGCAATGCGGACCGAAATGGAGTCCATGTACACCAACAGAGTATGGACGTTGGACATTGCTCCATATGGGGTAAAACCCGTAGGATGCAAGTGGATCTTCAAAAGGAAGATTGCTGTAGATGGACAGGTCGAGACCTATAAAGCTAGACTTGTTGCAAAGGGTTTTCGTCAAAGACCTGGTTTGGACTATGACGAAACCTTTTCGCCTGTGGCTATGCTGAAATCCATTCGGATCTTTCTTGCCATTGCTGCCTTCCACGATTATGAGATTTGGCAGATGGACGTAAAGACCGCTTTTCTAAATGGAAATTTAGAGGAGTGTGTCTATATGGACCAGCCAGAGGGTTTCATTCAGAATGGGAGCAGCGGAAAGGTGTGCAAGTTGCTTAAGTCCATTTATGGACTAAAGCAGGAATCGCGGAGTTGGAACATCTGTTTTCATGAGACGGTCAAGGAATTTGGCTTTATCAAAAATCCAGATGAACCATGCATCTATAGTAGATTTGTAGCGAGAACTGTAGTATTCCTCGTTTTATACGTGGATGACATTCTCTTAATAGGAAATGACATTCCTATGCTACAATCTGTCAAAGGGTTCTTATCACATAGGTTCTCCATGAAAGACCTGGGTGATGCCTCATACATTCTAGGGATCCGGATCTACCGTGACAGATCCAAGAGGATATTAGGACTCTCATAGTCCAGGTACATCGACACCATACTAAAAAGGTTCAGTATGGAAGATTCCAAGCGCGGTAATCTACCGGCTTGTCACGGGATCACCCTCTCCAAAGAGATGTCTCCCAAGACTGATTTGGAGAGGGATCGCATGTCTATTACACCCTATGCTTCTGTGGTGGGCTCTATAATGTATGCGATGTTGTGTACCAGACCAGATGTGGCTTATGCACTGAGTGTGGTAAGCAGGTATCAGTCAAACCCTGGGGAGAAACACTGGATAGCAGTAAAGAACATTCTTAAGTACCTGAGAAGGACTAAGGAGATGTTCTTGGTGTATGGCGGAAAAGACCTCCAGATTGAGGCCTTTGCTGACTCCAGCTTCCAGAGTGACAAGGATGATTCCAAGTCCATGTCGGGTTTTGTCTTTACCCTCAATGGAGGGGCGGTGTGTTGGAAGAGCTCCAAACAGGAAACCGTTGCTGACTCGACTATGGAAGCGGAATACATCGCTGCATCTGATGCCGCAAAAGAAGCCGTCTGGATGAGGAAGTTCTTGAAAGAACATCAGGTGGTTCCATCCATTGTTGATACAATACCTCTGTATTGCGACAACAACGGGGCTATAGTTTGAGGAAAGGAACCCAGGTCCCATCAGAAATCCAGACACATCTTGAGGCGGTATCACCTGATCCGGGAGATCATGGATCGCCAGGAGATCGAGGTTCGGAGGGTTGCTTCAGAAGATAACACTGCAGATCTATTCACGAAGGCCTTACCCCAGACTCAGTTCGAGCGGCTGATCGAGATGATAGGTCTTCGATACGCCAGTACACGGCCTTAGTGCAAGTGGGAGATTGTTAGTGTATATGCCCTAGAGGCCATTACTGTATCATACTAGTATGTATATTACATGATGGAAGCTTGGGATATTCACAGTTGTATAGACAATCTTGCTCGAAATGGTAGTATGCTACTTGGTTTGTCTCTGCTTTAATGTGTACATGTGTTTCTTTTATTATATCACCTATACGCATTTATGGAGCCCTTAGGATCTTTGCTTGATTACCAGCGTTGTGATGGCAGTCACACTCGTGGGGGCTGGGTAATCTACAAGCACATCCTTATTCACATGTCCCTGGTCGTGGGATTATCGAGACAGGGCATCGATACTTCGGAGTAGACTAGCGTATGCGCTTCTTATCCCAGCTCGGGAGACGGTCTGTCCCACAGCCGTCAGTACGTCGTACTTGAGATAGTATGCGGGTGCTCGTTAGGTTACGAGTACACTGGACATGACTCGTCGGGAACTGTTGGTTGGTATTACACCTATCGTCAGTTATCAGTTCCCAGGTGACATGAGTACAGCTTAGTCCGCTGACTTGACACTGTCACTTCGCCTCGAGTGTGTTCCCACTGAACTTTGATTACTACCCTACCACGGCTTAAAGGAGTCGTGCAAACAGGTAGTAGTTGGGTGCAGTCTCGAAGCACTTGGAGGCAGTGACGGTTAGACAGGTGTCACGTCCCGAAAGTACGGAACATGACCGACACTTAAACTACGAAACGTCTCGAGGCGTACGTAATCTAAGTAAACCGAAAACCCAGAAATCCAAACCAAGAAAAGAAGTAGAGTGAAGGAAAACCAATTTAAAACAAGTAGTTTTAATAGCATAAGCCGAATTATGCGGTTTTTAAGAACATCAAAATTTACTGAAAATTTCGGCAGAGTCTCTATTGTAAAAACTGACTCCCAAACGGGATACAACATGAATAGTATACGAAATCAATAAAAAGGCATCCCCAAGCGGGAGCTAGCTCTTCGTCAATCGACGGTCACAACCACACAAGCAATATAATATACAACGCCAACGGCGAGGATCAAAACTCAAAAGGAACTCAAAACCACCAGAAATATAACGAGCGACTCTAAGGTCGAAAGAATAAACAACACTGGTCTCTAACTCAATAAATACATGTTTGGTTGATGGAATTTACTAGATACAACTGAATAATATCATACAAGGTAAATAATGGGAGTATGATACAAGTAAACCCACCTACTAACAAATCACCCGAATGAAACTATGCCCGCAAAGCCGTAAGGAAACCTGTACGGCAAACCTGCAAGAAACTGGGGCACAACGGGGGTGAGTTGCCAACTCGTGAATAGAAAATATCTACGCACAGAAATCGCATAAATAACGCAATCCTAGGTCAATGATCATAATATAGCCTTAAAAATGTATATAACATGTAGCCTATAACAAGGCTAGGGTAAATATCTAACCGAGTGAAATCTCATGTGCCCGTGTCGGTGCCTCAGGTAGCAATATATCGTATGAATGAGGTATGAATTCATGAAACCGAATACATGTAATGAAGAAACTGTTTTCATAAATTAGTGAGATTTCCTTCGTATTTTTAAACTGAGGTATCATAATGAAATCAGTATCAACAGTGTCTAGCATCGACACAAAACATAAATCTCACTGTCTCGAAATATCAATGTCTCAATCTCAATATCTAGGGCGCCGTCAGTCCGGACCGGCCCCTACCATCCATCTCAAGAGCACGACGGTATCCTCCGGATATCCGACGCGTCGGATAATATCACCGGTAGGTAGTGCTCCCCAGCCAGGCTCAACGTCAACACCATATTCCTCTTGCCCCGGGGTACCATACCGGGTCCACCATGTACCCGTGACGGTTCCTCCACTCCTCAACACGGATCACCAAAACCACAGCAAACTCATGGTGGACGACACTTTACATCACTAGAAAACCGCAACATTTTATATTTTAAAAGATCATAAGTTGTAAATTTTGCGGCTTTCCCCGAAATCCAGAAATATCATAAATCTCAAGAAATCATCACAAGTGCATATGTCAATGATAATGAACTAGGCGTGAACAACTGAATAACAGTATGCATGAAGTGGTATGTAATAACCACAATGTCTAATATGGCATATAAGGGAAGTACACTAATATCATGTCAAAACTACCAGCTAACAATCTAAGTCAAGCAATTATATTCTCTAAAGTGTACGTGACATGGCAATTACCGATGAAGATGTGTGTGAGCCGGCAAGTAGGTGTACGTGGTACATACGCATCATCGGTAATGGTGCTGGTGTCCTAACAGCATGATATCAATAATGGAATATGCAGCAAAATAAATATGCAAGGCAGAGCGAACAGCAATAATGTGCGGGAGCTGAATACTAGACACAACGATAACTAATCTACAATAATCTAATATAAGTCCTACGAATGGTGCCTTTTGAAATAACACGAATCATGGGGTTTTGAAAATAGGGCTACGGTGTTTTTATGAAAGGATACGTCGTTTTTGAAATATCCGTAGATTCCCTTGAGCTGTCTTTAAAAATGCCCACGATTCGTTAGTTTTTGAAATAGGTAAGAAGTCAAATCTAATCTAACAACTACACTAAACTATACGGCTGAACTACAGGTAAGGAAACCACCTATCATCTGAGTCGATACATATACATACCTGTATATGTATAGTCGGTGATCCCGCCTCAACAATATCATATCCGATACCATATCTATAATCAGGCATCCCAAGTCAAGAGTGCGGATCAATCATCAATATAGCTCGTACGTAAATCTGTCGTACGGCATCCCAAATCTGGGTACGGGTCAATATCACATTCATCATACTATTCACCTGGTATCCTCTTTATCAAATATTATGATCGGGGTACTGATCTACGTATAGTACCATACTGATACCGCCTACGTATGCATGGACGTGTGTGAAACACTACGTCAACGACCCGCTACAACGTCATGTCGTATCTAAGATACGAACCCTGCTATATCACCGATCTCATGGCCTCAAATCGAATCTCATCGACTCAGCTCAATCCCAAGTATCATCCTCAATCCGTATGTGAACACATAGTCCCATACCCATGTGAACACATAACTATAAAGAATCCCATGAGTACATATCAATAGGAATGTATGCAAGTATGTATGTGTGTATGTGTAGTGCAACACTACCCTAGGGTTCGCAACACTAAAAATAGTCCAACATACCAATATCCATCCTAAGCATCGTTATTAATCCTAAATAACATATAATAATTGTTGGTGTGTATACGCATCTGTATACACCACCACGGACTGCGGGGGTGCTATACGCCATCCACCCGACTTCTCCCCGTAGATATAAATCTACTCACCTGGTCCTCGCTAGCCGGTGCCGACGTTGCCACGCGCTTGCTTGTCGTCTCGAAGTCCACATGGGGGTACCTACATATCATAACGCACCATATCTCATTAAAATCCGACTTATGATCAAAACGACGTACGAATCCCACATAGGTCAAAACCTATGGTTGCTTTCACAAATCAACCCAAAAAACCTCGGCGTCGGCGTACAACCGCCAAACCATCGAGAAAAACCCAAATACACTCATTTGCACATTCACGAACACTAATTTTAATACAAACTAGGTTAAAATTCACAAAAACCTTAATTTTGCTTAAAAAGTCATTTTTCCGAAAATCTAGCAAGCAAAAATCACCGTTTTAGTACAAAACTCGATGTATAAATGAATCTAGCGGCCACAATATTCGCTAAATATCTTAAATAAGTCATAAAAAAAATTCCCATAATTTAATCTCATTAAATTCCAAAAGCCCTAAAATTCTAGTTTACAAAATACCTAAATTTTAACAATTTTATAGCAAAAATGCACAAACTACAATCTAGCTTGGATTTTCATGAACTAAAAGCATTAAACCACTCAATATAATATTTATAATGACTTGAAACCTTAATTTGAATTTTATCTCACAAGAATATATTTATTTTAAAACCCTAGTTTACAATTTAGCATAATTAACAATTTTTTTTAAACTAACCAATAACAACTAGCTACTAACCTTGTTTTAACATGTCATAAGAGCCTAAAAACATCACACAACCATACACCAATCTCACAAAACCCTAACTTGATTTTAAAACCTAAATTCTAGAATTTCCAAACCCTAACTTGAAGATTTATAACTAGCAATTCAACCACTTTAACACTTAACTAAGCTAACATAAGTATTAATCAACAATTTAACTACAAGGTTAACATTATACCTCCACAATTTTGTAGATCCCATTTGAAATCTAGCCATCCAAAATGCTCTCTTGTCACCCCAATCCATGCTTGAAATGCTAAGGAATAATGGGTAAGAGTCGGATTTGGATTTAGATTTGAATTTGCATGGATTTTGAAGTGATTTGTGGATTTTTTTTTGATGAAGAAAAGAGTGGGATTTGGGGGGGGGGCTACTGCTGTTGGGAGGGGGAGAATTTCGGCCAGAAATGTGAGTGAGGAGAGAGAGGGAGGTAGAGAAAATACAAGGGAGGAAAGTCCAAGTCAACATAAAGTCAAAAGTCCACCTAATTCATCCATTTTCTTTTCTTTTCTATCATTTCTTTTCCTTTGAAATTCAAGTGGGGAAAAAAATGGGGGCAGCTGAATTTGGCTAAGGGGAGGAGTAAATGGGGGTGTGTAGGTGTGGGTACGGGTGTGGGGTGATGAAAAATGATAAATACAATACCCCAAACATCCATTTACGCTAAAAAAAGCCTTTTTTCTTCAATAATTTCTAAATCGTTTTGGCAAATGATTTCGTTCCAAAAACCGCATGACAAATTTTTATTTAATATTTTATGATGCACAAAATTTGTTTCAACTCATTCCAATTTGTAATTTTCCCTAATTAAATGTATTAGTGACGGCTTAAAATAATAATAAAATAATATTTTTTTTCAGAAAATTTGAAATTTTACCAGCGGCTCAATAAACACCAAATAATAGCAATTATATAGCTAGAATATGTATATTTATTTTTTATAATAAGATATTTGTATTTTGACTTTTTACAGAAAACCCCTTTATTTTACCGATTTTTTCGAAATTTCACCGAAACGATTTTCAAAACGCTACAACAGGATTCGTCTCTCCCGGTATTGGGGGTTGACATCGCGCTGTGTCCAGGAGAGCCATTATACAAGTAGTCCCTGGACAGGGCAAACGAGATATACTGGTAGGTTTCTAGTGTTATCTCAGGGTGTTCTGGGCTACACTCCGACACGACTTGTACTGCTATTAGGGGACTGACGTTTACCGCCCCCCTAGGCCCGCCATGCGATGTATCAGACGAATAGACCGGACTATACGGAGACTGTCACATTCAGGCTCAGTAGGAGTTCAGATGGGTTCACCTCGTCAGTCTTCTTATCGGCATCTACCTGGGGACCGTTACGTACAGCTAGTGCCGCTTGCGGTCTGTAGTTAAACCCACTGCCAGCGTAGTGTCGAGTCTTTAGAGTCCCACACAGAGGGTTATTCGCCTTTAGGCAAAATGAGAAGAGGTCACATGGTTTTGCGACAGGGTTCGTTCACATCCGCGCACTTGTGCACGTTTGCTGTCCGGACAGCTTATACTAGCGGGCTTTGGTTTAAGCCGGATCCTAGTATATGATTTGCGATTGGTTTTATCTCATTGTATTCGTGTTCCTCGGATCACGGATACGGGTGCGTATGCACAGTTGACTGAGACAGAGGGATAGGACTTAGATTAGGGTTGATGACCATTGTCATTTTCTTAACCCTAATGCTTATGTGTGAATTATGATTAATTGATATTAGTTAAATATAATTGTGCATGGTTAGGGTTGTTGACCATTTGACTACATTTGACTTGTTGACCTAGGTTGACATGTTGACTATCATCATTCCATATGAAAGATGCTCTTTCATCCTTGCAAATTGCATTTAATGTGAAATGATAATGATCAAGTCTTAATTAACCATAAAAATTATCTTAGCTAATTATCTAATTTCCATAATTCACATATATGAGTAGAATGGTTCATTATCTTATTCATTCTATCATTCTAGTTCTCTCTCCTCCTCTTCCTCTCTCTCTAGCTTTCCCCTCTCATGAGTTGAGAATCTCTTGAGCTTGAGATAAACCCCTCTAAAATACTCTCTACTCTTTTCTAAGGTTCTAGGATTAGCACTCCAAGCATCTTAGTTACTTCTAGCCTGAAGTTGAAGCCAAAGGTTGAGGCTCTCGGGTTGATCCTTCTTCGACACAAGAAGGCGACAAGGAGATCACATCTATTCACTCCAAGGAGCAAGGAGAGAAGGACTAGAAGCCCTAGGTATAACCTCTTTTCCGAGTAGCTAAACCTTTTAGCTTTGTAGTTAGTTTTTGTTTAGCAAAGATCCCACTTTAGTTAGTCCTTGTTGCCTAGTGTGTTAAAAATTCGATTTTTATACCGTTTCCACCTCCCCGCAAGCACCGGGGTGGGCAACGTGGACTGACATCTAGACACCTACTTCATCGGCTAATTGTCATGTGTAAAACTCTCCCAGGAGTAACTCTTACTCGCAGAGGGTGTCGGGATCCAACTATCTCATAGAAGGTATGCAATCTCATTGAAAATTTCAACATTTGAAATTCATGATAATATCTTTTACCCCTAACGTGCTATGACCTTGACGAATGCCAACAAACCATAGTCTGCTAGTCAAGTTCAACCCATACATTTCTTGATTGAATTAAACCCACCCGCACGACCCTTGATGAAAGCCAACAAAGCCGTACGACTACCCTAACCCAATCGAATCATATGCGGCAGATAAGCAGTAAATAGCTACCGCACACTATGCCTTGATGAAAGCCAACAAACGTAGTACGAATACTAAATATTACTTATCTGAAATGTCGGAGGGCTACACAGGTTTTTCTGAAAACCACGAGCGCAATGGACTTGATATCATTGTAGAAATAAGTGAATTTGAAAAAGGAATGTTTTTGAGACTTTTCTAGTTTCGCTAAAGAGGTCACTCCCGGTGAAGGGATCTCGGCTCTTTCCTCATCGAATAAGGTGCAGAATATTTCATAAATACCGCTGTACAAAGCAAGAACTATAGAAGCAATAAAAAACTAAACCGTGAGTTTGTAGCATCTGCCAGTTTTGCTAAAGAGGTCACTCCCGGTGAAGGAATCTCGGCTCTTTCCTTATCGAATAAGGTGCTGGATATTCTACAAGGAATACCGCTATGCAAAGAAAAAACTGTAGCTACCCTTTTTGAAAATTTGATTCTACAACATCTTTTAGGCTTCTTTTCTTTTATTAATCTTATTAATAATGTTAGTGTTTATGCCCTAGAAGGCCATTACTGTATCATACTAGTTTGTATATTACTTAATGGAAGCTTGGGATTTTCACAGTTATATAACAGTATTGCTAAACATGGTAGTATGCTACTTGGTTTTATCTATCTTAATATGTGAGTATACGTATTGATGGAGCTCTTAGGATCTTGCTTGACTACCAGCGTTGTGATGGCAGCCACACTAGTGGGGGCTGGGTAGTCTACAAGCACATCGTTTTTCAGGTCCCTAGTTGTTGGATTGTCGAGACAGGGCATCGATACTCCGGAGTAGACTAGTGTGTACGCTTCTCATCCCAGTTCGGGAGATGGTCTGTCGCACAGCCATCAGTACGTCATACTGGACATAGTATACAGGTGCTCGTTAGGTTACGGGTACACCGGACAGGACTCACGGGGAACTGTTGGTTGGAATTATTCCCATCGTCAGTTAACAGTTCCCAGGTGACATGGGTACAGCATAGTCCGCAGACTTGACACTGCTACTTCGCCTCAAGTGTGTCCCACTGTTCTTAGATTGCTACCCTACCACGGTTCAAAGGAGTCGTGCAAACCGGTAGCAGTTGGGTACAGTCCCGAGCACTTCGAGGCAGTGGCGGTTAGACGGGATTCGTCTCTCCCGGTATTGGGAGTTGATATCGCGCTGTGTCAGAGAGCCATTACGCAAAGTCCCTGGCCAGGGCAAGCGAGATTTACTGGTAGGTTTTCCATTAGTTTCTCGAGGTGTAATGGGCTACGCTCCGACACGACTTATACCGCTTTTAGGGGACTGACGCTTGCCGCCCCCTAGGCCCGATATGCGATAGTCTTAGACGAATAGACTGAGCTGTACGGAGATTGTCACAGCAGGCTCAGTAGGAGTTCGGATGGGTTTACTCATCGGCCTTCTTATCGACATCTACCTGGGGACCGTTATGTACAGCTAGTGCCGCTTGCGGTCTGTGGTTAAACCCACTGCCAGCGTAGTGTCGAGTCCTTAGAGTCCAACACAGAGAGTTTCCCTGCTTCGGGCGAAACGATATAGAGGTCGTATGGTTTTACTACAGGGTTCGGAAAGTTTTTACTAGTCGGCTTTGGTTTAAACCAGATTCTAGTATCGGGTTATTGGATTTATACAGTCTAAAGTTTTTCCGTGTTTTCACGGATTGGAGGGGCGTTCTCGTAATTTTCCGGGAAGCTTCCAGAAGCATGGTGACTTGGGGGCTAAGGTGGCATTTCCATTAATTGGATTAGTGAGTCATATAGTGATTCATGCAATGAGTTAATGTTTCATTTAATGATTTATATGACTCATATGATGAATCACTTAGGGTATTATTGAAAAATGATGATAATGCTTTATTTATTATTTACTTAATAATATCATATGTTTCATATATACTAAAATGATTTCATTCATCCAAAGAAATTCACTCTCACCTTCTCTCTCCTCAAGCTCTCTATCTTCAAACCCTAACCCTAACCTCTCATGTGTTGAGATCAAGGGTTAGCTAGACTAATACTTCCATAATCCAACTCTATATCACCTAGGTTGCTTAGATTAGCACTTTGAGTAACCTAGTTACCTCAAGTTAGAGGTTAAGCATGGAGTAGGAGCTCTCGGGTGGATCGTCTTTAACTCGAGGAGGCCGTTGAGGTGCCGACGTTCCAAAGAGCCAACAAGGAGTGGAGGATAGTGATGAAGACCCGAAGGACAAGGAACATGAGGTATAATTTCGAATCAGAGTAGTTAAACCTTTCGTAGTTTGCCAGTAACGGTTTAGATATGATTCATGCGCTCAACTCCGTGTTACGAAGCTTTGATAATCGTTTTTCATATATTCCGCCTCCCCGCAAGTTCGTGGGGTGTGTGACATGGACTTACAGTGGTATCAGAGCCAACTAAACTATTACTAGCATGTTAGCAACTAAGTAGAACTTCGATCGACGGAAAACACGAAAACAACACCCCGATACGCTATTCAGTTTCTGTTAATTTTAAAAGTGTCAGAAATTTTTTTTGATATGCCTTAAAATTCACAGCAGGGTATTTTAAGAATACTGGGAAAATACGAGCCACCAACTCGTTGTTATGACCGCGGATCCGCGTCAATAGAGTGCTTGTGCCGCGGATCCGCCGCCGAGTCAACTCCGAGTTGAATCGGATTTGCTCTGTTATTCTTATTTTATGGTGTTCTGTTTTCAGGTATGTTCTGTTTCTACCCAGGTTACTTCAGTGTAGGTTTCAATTGGGGTAGACACGGAAAATGGTTATCGATCGATATTCTAAGTCATTTTTTAATCGGTTTTTATCTGTAATGTTTAATGTGTTCGTAATCCTCCCCTAACTGCTAGTATGTCGGTTGGCAGGGGGTTGCACATTTCTGTAATGTTTACTGTTTGTGTATATGAACTTGATTGGATCGTTGTGATGATTAGCCGGGGTTTGAGATGGGTTTTAATATTAATTCATTCGATATAAATTGTAATATGATGTAATATTCTTTTGCGGGGCACATCCAGGTTGCGGTTGTAGCCACCGTTGTATTATTTCATTTACTGTTTTTTACTCCTAGGATAGACCCAAGGTGGGGTACACAAACTACCGGGTACGTCGAAGTGTTTAGAGGCCTACTCACGTTGTTGAGGGAGACCGCTTCACTTCGGGTACTTGGCGGGTAGTTTGCCGTACCCGTAGGGGTCTAGGGTGGGGTAAAGGCTATTCATCACAACTGTGTAATCCGTCTTTTGTTGCAGGCTCAAAGCAAACGCGGATTGCTTGTATATCCAATAATTTTCATTTGAGATCTGGATTGCCTATTATTGCGTCTGACGAATGTACAATATCTATATATGATAGCTATTTAGACGTCACTTATGTTTTACACCCACGCTAGCCCAGCCCCCGCTATGTCTTTAATTAAGTAACTTAACGGGTCATGACGGGACCCAGTGGCGAATGCGGTTGGCATAAGAGGACATTGTATTTTCGTTGTTTTCTGCAATGATAGGTTAAATGATGGGACGCATTATTTTAATGCACAGAAAATAAACCAAAGTTGAATCGTTGGAACAAATTTAAAAGAAACCACTCGGTTATTTTAAAAGAGCAGATTTTTAATTGCGGAGCTTTAACCACTCCTTTTAAAAAGCTATCAGGTTCCTTCGATTATATCAAGTTCACTACGTTCACGGTTTCGCCAAAACCAGTCGTAGCCCTCTGTGATTTCTTATGGATGGTCAGTAGTATTCAAGCTATGTTTGTTGGCTTTCATCAAGACATAGTGTTTGGTAGCTGCTGGGGTATTCATTTGTTGCATAGATAGATGAGTTTGTTTGGGACAGTTGTATAACCTTGTTGGCTTTCGTCAAGGGTATATACGGGTGGGTTCAAATTAACAAGATAATGATGGGCAGAACTTGACATGTGTTTTATGATTTGTTGGCTTTCGTCAAGGTCATAAGAACATGGGGAAAAAATCCTCATCGGGAGTTTCTAAAGAAACTGAAACTTGCTAGTGTTGCATACCATTTGGAGTTTGATGAATGTTGGTAGGATTCCTTCAACATTATCATACGATGATATTTGGATCCCGATCCTACTTTGAGTATATGCTACTTATCAGGAGATTCGTCACTTAACGATCAATGCTATAAACCAAGTAGGTGTCAAGAAAGGTGTCAGCGGGGCTACGCCCCTAGAGAAAAGAGGTTATTTAATTAAGGAACTTCGCGAAAGCGTTAGAAAACCTCCCTCGAAGTACCGACACTAGCCTGGCTGAACGGTTAAGCAAGTATTGTACAGTGAGAATAGTCCTGGCTAATTCTTCTTTTATGGTTTGAGGAAGGATTCTTGAAACAGTGGGAGCCATCCAGTTTAGATAAATTAAAAACCAATCTAAACTTGCAAGAGCATCATACTAAAGTGTTTTCTTCTCTCTCTCTCATTGCAGCGACCTTGTGACCATGACTAGGTTACATCTAGATAACAAGTTGACTGAATCTAACTTATATGACTGGCAAAGGTCGGTCCAGATGTCCATTGCCTATGACAAGCTGGACCGCCCTATTACTACTCAAGATCACGCCATCCCAGGTCCAGTTTCCACCGTCACGGATATGCATATCCGTCAGACAAGGGAAAAGGATAAAACGAAAGCTAAGTGCCTCGTGTTGGCTTCAGTTGATGGTGTATACCAGAAACAACACGAGAAGATGGACTTATTTTCCATCTTTCTCCATAACAAAGATTTTTATAGAGAGCAATCTCATATCGCAAGATATGAGACCTCGAACGATTTAATTCAAGCGAGGTTGGTTGTCGGGTCATCTGTAGGGGACAGCGTCCTTACAATGACTAGCTCTGTTGATGAGCTCAAGGACATGGAGACCACGTTGGGAAACAGGTCATACGCTGACTTATTTCCACAGTCCCTACCATCTATTTACACCCTGAAAGAAACCAGGGAGACACAAGCTTTGCTTAATGGGGGACCTTCTTCTTCTACATCCAGGGAGAAAGCAAAGGGTGAAAAGAAGAAGACCTCTACAAAGCCGATATACGGTGTCAATAAAGTAGGAGGAAAGGGAAGAGCAAAAGTTTCGGGACTTGGTATATCTAAGGAGGGATGTTCCTATTGTTATGGGAACGGGCATTGGTAGAAGGATTGCAGGGCTTTGGAAGCCAGTAGCCTGGATATGAAGATGTTGTGGCTTCAACCTCAAGTGTGTTTGTAATTGAGAACTATTTGTCAATTAACTCTACTTCCTGGGTACTAGATACCGGAGCAGGATCTCATATCTGTAATTCATTACATGCTTTGAGAAACCATAGAGATATAAGGATAGGTGATTTGTCTCTCAGAGTTGCAAACGGAATGAGCGTGGACGCTGAATCCGTGGGAGAATATCGCCTAGGTTTGACAAGTGGGAAGATATTGATTCTACATAACTATCTGTATGTACCTAGTTTGACTTGTAATATCATATCAGTGTCCTCACTTTCAAGAGAGGGATATGACTTTACATTCGTAAGCGATGTGGTTCACATCCACCTAAATCAAGTTCTGATTGGGTCTGGTACATTAGATGACGGTATATACGTATTGAGTCAAGCTCAGGTTTTCAATGTCCAGAACACACTTAAAATGAAAGTCTCCAGAAATGAATCAGGCTTTCTTATGGCATTGTAGACCAGGTTACATCAATGAAACACGATTAACAAAGTTACATAGAGAAGTATATTTGAATCCGTTCGAATATCAATCTTATGCCACTTGTGAATCTTGTCTCTTGGGAAAGATGACAAAGACTCCGTTTACTGGACACGGAGTAAGAGCGAGCGAGCTCTTAGGACTCGTACACAGTAACGTGTGCGGTCCAATGTCTACACATGTGCGAGGTGGTTATTCCTACTTCATTACTTTTACGGATGATTTCTCTAGGTATGGACATATCTTCTTAATGAAGCATAAATCCGAGGCCTTTGAGAAATTCCAGGAATACAAGAATGAAGTGGAAAACCAAACAGGCAAAAGTATTAAGACACTGAGATCTGATCGAGGTGGTGAATACTTAAGTTTCCGAGTTCCTGGGTTACTTAAAAGAGAATGGAATTGTCTCTCAGCTTACTCCTCCATACACACCACAACACAACGGTGTATCGGAAAGGAGGAATCGAACCTTATTGGATATTGTTCGTTCCATGATGAGTAAGGCTGAGTTACCGCGATCATTTTGGGGTTATGCGCTAGAATCAGCGGCATATCTTTTGAACAAGGTTCCAACCAAGACCGTGCCTACCACACCATATCAGATGTGGAGTGGGAAGAAACCCTATATTCGGTACCTGAAGACATGGGGATGTCCAGCTTTTGTAAAAAGGCAGCATCCGGACAAGCTCGAGGCACGCTCAGTAGAGTGTAAGTTTGTGGGATATCCAAAGAATTCCATGGGATATTGCTTCTATTACGCAGAAGAACAAAAGGTTTTTGTTTCTCGTCATGCCCGCTTCTTAGAAACTGAATTTTTAGAAAATCAGAAGAGTGGGAGCGCAGTAGAACTGGAAGAAATTCCAGAACCACAAGCTGTTACTGAAAGTTTGGTAGAACAAGAAGTTTCAGAAGAAAGGGACATACCAGAGCCTATCCGCAGAACTAGTAGGTAGTCTCATCCGCTCGGAAGATACTACGGTTTTCTCATAGACGGGGATTGAGAAGATTGCGTCATTGATAATGACGACCCTAGTAGCTTCCAGCAAGCCATTCAGAGAGGCGACTCGGTAAAATGGCTAGATGCAATGCGAACCGAAATGGAGTCCATGTACACTAACAAAGTATGGACTTTGGACATTGCCCCAGATGGGGTAAAACCCGTAGGATGCAAGTGGATCTTCAGAAAGAAGATTGGTGTAGATGCACAGGTTGAAACCTATAAGGCTAGACTTGTTGCAAAGGGTTTCCGTCAAAGACCTGGTTTGGACTATGACGAAACCTTTTCTCCAGTGGCTATGCTCAAATCCATTCGGGTCCTTCTTGCTATTGCTGCCTTCCACGAATATGAGATTTGGCAGATGGACGTAAAGACGGCCTTTCTAAATGGTAATTTGGAAGAGAGCGTCTATATGGATCAGCCAGAGGGATTCATTCAGAGTGGGAGCAGCGGTAAAGTATGCAAGCTGCTTAAATCCATTTATGGACTAAATCAGGCATCGCGGAGTTGGAACATCTGTTTTGATGATACTGTCAGAGAATTCGACTTTATCAAAAATCCAGATGAACCATGCATATACAGTAAGATTGTAGGGAGAGTTGTTGTATTCCTCGTCTTGTACGCGGATGGCATTCTCCTAATAGGAAATGATATTCCTATGCTACAGTCAGTCAAAAGATTCTTGTCACAGAAGTTCTCCATGAAAGACCTGGGTGATGCCACCTATATTCTGGGAATCCAGATCTATCGTGATAGATCAAAGAGGATGTTGGGACTTTCTTAGTTCAGGTACATCGACACCATACTGAAACAATTCAGTATGGAAGATTCCAACTGCGGTAATTTACCGGCTTGTTACGGAATCACCCCCTCCAAAGTGATGTCTCCCAAGACTGATTTGGAAAGGGCACGCATGTCATCAATACCCTATACATCTACGGTAGGCTCTATTATGTATGCGATGTTGTGTACCAGACCAGATGTAGCATACGCATTGAGCGTTGTAAGCCGGTATCAGTCGGACCCAGGGGAGAAAAACTGGATAGCAGTAAAGAATATTCTCAAGTACCTGAGAAGGACTAAGGAGATGTTCTTGGTGTATGGCAGAAAAGACCTCCAAATCGAGGCCTTTGCTGACTCCAGCTTCCAGAGTGACAAGGATGACTCCAAGTCCATGCCGGGTTATATCTTTACCCTCAATGGAGGGGCGGTCTATTGGAAGAGTTCCAAGCAGGACACCGTTGCTGACTCAACGATGGAAGCGGAGTACATAGCTGCTTGAGATGCAGCAAAAGAAGCTGTCTTGATGAAGAAGTTCCTCACAGAACTTCAGGTGGTTCCTACCAGTGTTGGTCGAATACCTCTGTATTGCGACAACAACGGCGCTATAGCTTTAGCGAAGGAACCCAGGTCCCATCAGAAGTCCAGACACATCTTAAGGCGGTATCACCTGATTAGGGAGATCGTCGATCGCCGGGAGATCGAGGTAAAGAGAGTAGATACAGAGAATAACACTGCCGGTCCATTCACAAAGGTCATTGCTCAGACGCAGTTCGAGAGGCTATTCGAGATGATAGGTCTGCGATACGCCAGTACGTGGCCCTAGTGCAAGTGGGAGATTGTTAGTGTTTATGCCCTAGAAGGCCATTACTGTATCATACTAGTTTGTATATTACTTAATGGATGCTTGGGATTTTCACAGTTATATAACAGTCTTGCTAAACCTGGTAGTATGCTACTTGGTTTTATCTATCTTAATATGTGAGTATACGTATTGATGGAGCTTTTAGGATCTTGCTTGACTACCAGCGTTGTGATGACAGTCACACTAGTGGGAGCTGGGTAGTCTATAAGCACATCCTTTTTCAGGTCCCTAGTCGTTGGATTGTCGAGACAGGGCGTCGATACTCCGGAGTAGACTAGTGTGTACGCTTCTCATCCCAGTTCGGGAGATGGTCTTGTAAGTCCATGCTACCTCTCCCGGTACTTTCGGGCATGCGGAATTTGATAAAAAACGATTATCTTAGAGGTGGCAACATGGACTTAAAACCCGGATCTTTGTTAAACATCTAACTAACAACCTAACTATGAGTTGCTAACTACTCGGTTAGGGGGTTATACCTTTCTTTTTCTCGAACTCCTTCGTCTTCAAGCTTCGATGGTCGTCCGAATCGGCTTCTCCCCTTCATCTCCTTGCGCCGAAGATAGATCCACCTGAAAGCTTCAACCTTTGGCTCCTTCTTCGATCTTGAAGAAACTAGTTCACTCGGTTTGCTAAACCTTGTGAACTAGAGTGAGCAGAGAAGAGTTTGTATAGGATTTTATCTATGGTTCTTGGTTCTCAACTCATGAGACAAGTGAACCATAGAGTCAAGAGAGGGAGAGCAAGAGGAGGAGATGAGAGCTCAAGAACAAGAGAGAGAATGAGCATGAAAGAATGAGAGAAGACTTTTCTCATTTGGCTCTCATAATCCAAAACAATCATAACACATCATATCAATCAAGTATTATATGATGGTTTAAGCAACCATAGACATATCATTTCATGCACTCATTTTGCACAAAAGAGCAAGCAAACAAAAGTCTTTGCCATGAAATGATAGCTATGGTTATCATGATGGTCAACTAGTCAAGCCTAGTCAACTGGTCAACAAGTCAACAAAGTCAACAAGTCAACAAAGTCAACCCCTCAACAACCATGTCACCATAATACTTAATTAATATAATTGTTAATCACATATCATATTCTCATTAGGGTTGAGCAAAAAGTTAATAGTCAACGGTCAACGGTCAACAATCCTAATGAGAATCCTCTGCCTCTGTCTTTCCGTCAACTGTGCATACACACCCGCATCCGCGTTCCGAGGAACACGAATGCATACTGGATAAATCCAATCCCAAAAGGTACACTAGGATCTGGCTTAAACCAAAGCCCGCTAGTGTAAACTGTCCGGACACTATATGTGCACAAGTGCACGGATGTGACCGAACCCTGTCGCAAAACCATGCGACCTCTACTCTTTTGCCTAAAGGAGAATAGCTTTCTGTGTGGGACTCTAAAGACTCGACACTACGCTGGCAGTGGGTTTAACCACAGACCGCAAGCGGCACTAGATGTGCGTAACGGTCCCCAGGTAGATGCCGACAAGAAGACTGACGAGGTGAAACCCACCTGAACTCCTACTAAGCCTGAATGTGACATTCTCCGTACAGTCCGGTCTGTTCGTCTGATACATCGCATGGCGGGCCTAGGGGGCGGTAAACGTCAGTCCCCCAATAGCGGTACAAGTCGTGTCGGAGTGAAGCCCAAAACACCCTGAGATAATACTGGAAGCCTACCAGTATATCTCGTTTGCCCTGGCCAGGGACTACTCGTGTAATGGATCTCCTAGACACAGAGCGATGTCAACCCCCGATACCGGGAGAGATGAATCCTCTCTAACCGTCACTGCCTCCAAGTGCCTCGGGACTGCACCCAACTACTACTTGTTTGCACGACTCCTTTGAGCCGTGGTAGGGTAGTAATCAAAGTGCTGTGGGAACACACTCGAGGCGAAGTGACAGTGTCAAGTCAGCGGACTAAGCTGTATTCATGTCACCAGGGAACTGATAACTGACGATAGGCATAATACCAACTAGTCAGTTCCCGACGAGTCCTGTCCAGTGTACCCGTAACCTAACGAGCACCCGCATACTATCTCAAGTACGACGTACTGACGGCTGTGGGACAGACCGTCTCCCACACTGGGATGAGAAGCGCATGTGCTAGTCTACTCCGGAGTATCGATGCCCTGTCTCGATAGTCCTGCGACTAGGGACCTGCATAAGGATGTTCTTATAGATTACCCAGCCCCACTAGTGTGACTGCCATCACATCGCCGGTAATCAAGTAAAGATCCTAAGGGCTCCACTAATGTGTATAGGTGATATACTGAAATAAACACATGTACACATTTGAAGTAGAAACAAACCATGTAGCATACTACTATTTTGAGCAAGATTGTATATACAAGGTGAATATCCCAAGCTTCCATTAAGTAATATACAAACTAGTATGATACAGTAATGGCCTCTAGGGCATATACACTAACAATCTCCCACTTGCACTAAGGCCATGTACTGGAGTATCGAAGACCTATCATCTCGATCAGCCGCTCGAACTGAGTCTGGAGCAGGGCCTTGGTGAATGGATCTGCAGTTTTATCTTCTGAAGCGACTCTCCAAACCTCGATCTCCTGACGATCTATGATCTCCCTGATCAGGTGATATCGCCTCAAGATGTGTCTGGATCTCTGATGGGACCTGGGTTCCTTCGCTAAAGCTATAGCCCCGTTGTTGTCGCAATACAGAGGTATTGGATCAACAATGGACGGAACCACCTGAAGTTCTTTCAAGAACTTCCTCATCCAGACAGCTTCTTTTGCGGCATCAGATGCAGCGATGTATTCCGCTTCCATCGTCGAGTCTGCAACGGTTTCCTGTTTAGAACTCTTCCAACACACAGCCCCTCCATTGAGGGTAAAGACAAAACCCGACATGGACTTGGAATCATCCTTGTCACTCTGGAAGCTGGAGTTAGCAAAGGCCTCGATCTGGAGGTCTTTTCCGCCATACACCAAGAACATCTCCTTAGTCCTTCTCAGGTACTTGAGAATGTTCTTTACCGCTATCCAGTGTTTCTCCCCAGGGTTTGACTGATACCGGCTTACCACACTCAGTGCATAAGCTACATCCGGTCTGGTACACAACATCGCATACATTATAGAGCCTACCGCAGAAGCGTAGGGTATAATAGACATGCGATCCCTCTCCAAATCAGTCTTGGGAGACATCTCTTTAGAGAGGGTGATCCCGTGACAAGCCGGTAGGTTACCGCGCTTAGAATCTTCCATACTGAATCTTTTCATTATGGTGTCGATGTACTTGGACTGAGAAAGTCCTAATATCCTCTTGGATCTATCACGATGGATCCGGATCCCCAGGATGTATGAGGCATCACCCAGGTCTTTCATGGAGAACCTGTGTGACAAGAACCCCTTGACAGATTGTAGCATAGGAATGTCATTTCCTATTAAGAGAATGTCATCCACGTATAAAACGAGGAATACTACAGTTCTCGCTACAAATCTACTATAGATGCATGGTTCATCTGGATTTTTGATAAAGCCAAATTCCTTGACTGTCTCATCAAAACAGATGTTCCAACTCCGCGATGCCTGCTTTAGTCCATAGATGGACTTAAGCAACTTGCACACCTTTCCGCTGCTCCCACTCTGAATGAAACCCTCTGGTTGGTCCATATAAATGCACTCCTCTAAATTTCCATTTAGAAAAGCGGTCTTTACGTCCATCTGCCAGATCTCATAATCGTGGAAGGCAGCAATGGCAAGAAGGATCCGAATGGATTTCAGCATAGCCACTGGAGAAAAGGTTTCGTCATAGTCCAAACCAGGTCTTTGACGAAAACCCTTTGCAACAAGTCTAGCTATATAGGTCTCAACCTGTCCATCTACACCAATCTTCCTTTTGAAGATCCACTTGCATCCTACGGGTTTTACCCCGTCTGGAGCAATGTCCAACGTCCATACCTTGTTGGTGTACATGGACTCCATTTCGGTCCGCATTGCATCCGGCCTTTTTACCGAGTCAACGCTCTGAACGGCCTGTTGGAAGCTAGTAGGCTCATCATAAACTATGATGCAATCCTCTCTATCCCCGTCTATGAGAAAACCGTAGTATCTCTCGGGCGGATGAGACTGCCTACTACTCCTGCGGAGCGGCGTAGGAATGTCCTGTTCTTTTGAACCCTCTGGTTCCACTAAGCTTTCAGCAATAGTCTATGGTTCTGGAATTTCTTCCAGTTCTACTGCGCTCCCACTAATTTCCTTTTCCAAGAACTGGTGTTCTAGAAAGTGGGCATTACGAGAAACAAGGACTTTTTGTTCCGCTGCGTGGTAGAAAAGATACCCCCTGGTGTTCTTTTGGTATCCCACAAACTTGCACAGTACTGAGCGTGCCTCGAGCTTGTCCGCATGCTGCTTTTTGACAAAAGCCGGACATCCCCAGATCTTCAGATATTGAAGATAGGGTTTCTTCCCACTCCATATCTCATATGGTGTGGTAGGCACAGTCTTAGTTGGAACTCGGTTCAAAAGGTATGCAGCTGATTCTAGCGCATACCCCCAGAATGATCGCGGTAACTCAGTGTTACTCATCATGGACCGTACCATATCCAATAGGGTTCGGTTCCGTCTCTCCGATACACCGTTATGTTGCGGAGTGTATGGAGGAGTAAGCTGAGAGAGAATTCCGTTCTCTTTTAAATAGTCCGGGAACTCGGCACTCAAGTATTCTCTACCTCGATCCGATCTTAGAATCTTAATACTTTTGCCGGTTTGTTTTTCTACTTCATTCTTATATTCCTGGAACTTTCCAAATGCTTCGGACTTATGTTTCATTAAGAAGACATAACCGTACCTTGAAAAGTCATCCGTAAAAGTAATGAAGTAAGAATAACCGCTTCGTGCATGTGTAGACATTGGACCGCACACGTCGCTGTGTACGAGTCCCAAGAGCTCGCTCGCTCTTACTCCGTGTCCAGTGAACGGAGTCTTTGTCATCTTTCCTTTGAGACAGGATTGACATGTGGCATACGATTGATATTCGAACGGATTCAAATATCCTTCTGTATGTAACTTCGTCAACCTTCTCTCATTGATGTGACCCAGTCTACAATGCCATAAGAAAGTCAGATTTATTTCCGGAGACTTTCTTTTGTGCGTATTCTGGACATTGAAAATCTGTGGTTTGTTTAATACGTATATACCATTGCTCAATGTACCTGACCCAATCAGAACTTGATTAAGGTGAATGTTTACAACATTACTTACAAACGCAAATTCATAACCTTCTTTAGAAACTAAAGATACAGAAATGATATTACAAGTTGCGTTGGGTACAAAAAAGCAATTACGTAAAACCAAAACATATCCATCTGACATTCCCAGGTGATAGTCCCCACGGCCTTAGCATCCATGCTAGCTCCATTTGCAACTCTGAGGGTCATGTCACCTGCCTTCAAAACCCTACGGTTTCTCAACGCCTGCAAAGAATTACAGATATGAGATCCTGATCCGGTATCCAATACCCAGGAAGTAGTGTTTATTGAAAGACAGTTTTCAATAACATACACACCTGAAGTTGAAGCCGCAACCTGCTTCAATTCCTATGTCCTGGCTTTCCAAGCCCTGCAATCATTCTTCCAGTGTCCTTTCTTATGACAATAGAAGCATTCTTCCTTATCCACAAGCTTCCCCGCTTTCTTTGTTGCTTTTGCCTTTCCCTTCGTATCCACTTTAGTAACACCGCCCCTTGGTTTGGCGGGGGCTTTCTTCTTCTTTCCCTTGGCTTTCGCCTTGGACTTAGAAGAAGATGATCCTCCTACAAACAAAGTGGATGTTTCCCTACTTTTCTGTAGGGTGCCCTCTGCGCTCCTCAGCATGTTGAGGAGCTCTGAAAGTTCAACTTCTTTTTCTTGTAAGTTGAAGTTCAGTATAAACTGGCGTAAGTGGAAGGAAGGGACTGGAGAACTAAGTCTGTATAGAGCTCACTCTCTAATGTAGTCCCTAGGTCCGCGAGCTCCTCAATGTAGCCGATCATCTTAAGCACGTGTTCTGCTACTGATGATCCGACGGCCATCCTTGCCGAAAATAACTTTTTCGACGCTTCGTATCTTGCGATACGAGACTGCTCTCTATACAGTTCTTTTGTATGAAGAAATATGGATTCCAGGTCCATATTCTCGTGCCTCCTCTGATGTTCATTGTCCATAGAGGCAAGCACGAGGCATTTGGCCTTCGCGCTATAAATCTCCCAAGTCTTACAGATTTCCTTATCCGCGACGCTGGAAGTGGGACCGGGGACAGGGGAGCTTTGGTGGTAAGAAGGTACTCCAGCTTGTCGTAAGTGATTGCCATTTTGACATTCCTGAGCCAATCTTTGTAGTTTGGCCCTGTCAGTATGTTTTTATCTAGAAGTAACTTAAGTCCAGTCATGTCGATTGGTCGTTGCAATTAGGAGAGAAGAAGAAACACTCAGCATGATGCTCTTGCATGTTTAGAGTGGTTTTTAGTTTGTCTAAACAGGATGGCTCCCACTGTTTCTCGAATCCCTCCTCAAACCAGAAAGGAAGAATTAGTCAGGATCAATCTCACCGTACAATACTTGCTTAACCGTTCGGCCAGGCTGGTGTCGGTACTTCGAGGGAGGTTTTCCAACGCTTTCGCGAAGTTCCTTAATTTAAGAACCTCTTTTCCCTGGGGGCGTAGCCCCGCTAACACCTTTCTGGACATCTACTAGGTTTATAGCATTGATCGTTATGTGAGAAATTTCCCGAGGAGTAGCATATACTCATAGTAGGATCGGGATCCAAATATCATCGCGTGACGAAACTGAAGGAATCCTACCAGAATCATCACACTCCAAATGGTATGCAACTCTAGCAAGTTTCAGTACTTATGAAACTCCCGATGTGGATTTTTGCCCCATGCTCTTATGACCTTGGCGTGAGGTCAAAATGTCATAAGTCACATGTCAAGTTCTTCCCATCATTATCCAGATTAATTTGAACCCACCCGTACATACCCTTGACGTAGGCCAAAATGGCAGTACGACTGTCTCAAACCAACGCATTCTATCTATGCAACAGATAAATATCCGGCAGCTACCAATCACTATGCCTTGGCGTGAGGTCAAAATACATAGCTTGAATACTACCGAATATTTAACTGAAATGATGGAGGGCTACGGATGGTTTTGGCAAAACCGTGAACGTAGTGAACTTGATATAGTTGATGGAACGAGATAGCTTTTAAAAGGAGTGGCTCAAGTTCCGCATTTAAAAGTTAGTTTTGAAAAGAACCGAGTGGTTTTTCGAAAGTGTTCCAACGACTTTTACTTGGTTTATTTTCTTGCATTAGTTCTTTTAATGCGTGATATTCTTGCATTAGTTCTTTTAATGCGTCCCATCATTTAATCCTACCATTGCAGAAAACAACCAAAATATGACGTACGCTTATGCCATTCGCATTCGCCACGTGGCCCCGTCATTACCCGTTAGGTTACTTAACTAACGACAGAGCGGGGGCTGGGCTAGCGCGGCTGTAAAACATAAGCAACGCCTAAATAATATCATATATAGATATATTGCAATGATAGACATTTCAGATCACAGATGAACACATTGGATATACTAGGAACCCGCAATTCGTACGAGCCTGTAACGAAAAGAAGATTACACGGTCGCGGTGAATAGCCAAAACTCCACCCAAGACCCCTACGGGTGCGGCAAACTACCTGCCAAGTACCCGAAGCGAAGCAACCTCCCTCATCCCCGTGAGTAGGCCACTCGGCACTTCGGCATACCCGGTAGTTTGTGCACCCCCTCCATGGGTCTATCCTAAGAGCAAAAACAGTAAAAAGAAATTATACAATGACGGCTACAACCCCGACCCGGTTGTGCGGCCATACAAATAATTATTACATAAATTTACAAATTTACATGAATTGAAAGAAAAGAAAACTCTCGTCTCACAACCCCCGTCTATTCACCCGCGACAATCCAATGAATTCATATACACATTCCAATGACATTACAGATCACAGATTTGTATAACCCCCACTAATCGACATATAGCGATTAGTAGACGTTCAATACAAATATCACATCACAGAAAAACCAGTCAGCTTAATTCTTTTAGAAGTTCGATCAAAAATACGGATTTATAGGCCCCCAATACAAAATTTTCGTTCTGGAAAATCTGGGCAGAAAATACATATTCCAAAAATCCCAAAACAACCCCAGAAATACACTGCACCAAAGATGGACCCCGGCCGAGTCAACTCGGCCGCGGAACCGCGGCGGGAGCGTGCTCCCGCCGCGTTTCCGCGGCGCTTTGAATCGATCGTGGGACCAAATTTGGTGGTTATTCTAATAAAAGCCTGAGCCGATTTTTAAGTTGAAAATGATCAACTTTTGAACAGAAAAAATTTCGGCAGAAACTTGAGAGTTTTGGGTTCGTTTTGCGACTTTTCTTTGATCGATCTTCTAGCTACTTTGCTAACATGTTAGATAGAGTTTAACTAGGCTCTGATACCACTGTAAGTCCATGCTACCTCTCCCGGTACTTTCGGGCATGCGGAATTTGATAAAAAACGATTTTCTTAGAGGTGGTAACATGGACTTAAAACCCGGATCTTTGTTAAACATCTAACTAACAACCTAACTACGAGTTGCTAACTACTCGGTTAGGGGGTTATACATTTCTTTTTCTCGAACTCCTTCGTCTTCAAGCTTCGATGGTCGTCCGAATCGGCTTCTCCCCGTCGTCTCCTTGCGCCGAAGATAGATCCACCTGAAAGCTTCAACCTTTGGGTCCTTCTTCGATCATTGAAGAAACTACTTCACTCGGTTTGCTAAACCTTGTTAACTAGAGTGAGTAGAGAAGAGTTTGTATGGGAATTTATCTATGGTTCTTGGTTCTCAACTCATGAGACAAGTGAACCATAGAGTCAAGAGAGGGAGAGCAAGAGGAGGAGATGAGAGCTCAAGAACAAGAGAGAGAATGAGCATGAAAGAATGAGAGAAGACTTTTCTCATTTGGCTCTCATAATCCAAATCAATCATAACACATCATATCAATCAAGTATTATGTGATGGTTTAAGCAACCATAGCAATATCATTTCATGCACTCATTTTGCACAAAAGAGCAAGCAAGCAAAAGTCTTTGCCATGAAATGATAGCTATGGTTATTATGATGGTCAACTAGTCAAGCCTAGTCAACCGGTCAACAAGTCAACAAGTCAACAAAGTCAACCCCTCAACAACCATGTCACCATAATACTTAATTAATATAATTGTTAATCACATATCATATTCTCATTAGGGTTGAGCAAAAAGTCAATAGTCAACGGTCAACGGTCAACAACCCTAATGAGAATCCTCTGCCTCTGTCTCTCCGTCAACTGTGCATACACACCCGCATCCGCGTTCCGAGGAACATGAATGCATACTGGATAAATCCAATCCCAAAAGGTACACTAGGATCTGGCTTAAACCAAAGCCCGCTAGTGTAAAATGTCCGGACACTGTACGTGCACAAGTGCACGGATGTGACCGAACCCTGTCGCAAAACCATGCGACCTGTCGCAAAACCATGCGACCTCTACTCTTTTGCCTAAAGGCGAATAGCTTTCTGTGTGGGACTCTAAAGACTCGACACTACGCTGGCAGTGGGTTTAACCACAGACCGCAAGCGGCACTAGCTGTGCGTAACGGTCCCCAGGTAGATGCCGACAAGAAGACTGACGAGGTGAAACCCATCTGAACTCCTACTGAGCCTGAATGTGACATTCTCCGTACAGTCCGGTCTGTTCGTCTGATACATCGCATGGCGGGCCTAGGGGGCGGTAAACGTCAGTCCCACAATAGCGGTACAAGTCGTGTCGGAGTGAAGCCCAAAACACCCTGAGATAATACTGGAAGCCTACCAGTCTATCTCGTTTGCCCTGGCCAGGGACTACTCGTGTAATGGCTCTCCTAGGCACAGCGCGATGTCAACCCCTAAAACCGGGAGAGACGAATCCTGTCTAACTGTCACTGCCTCCAAGTGCCTCGGGACTGCACCCAACTACTACCTGTTTGCACGACTCCTTTGAGCCGTGGTAGGGTAGTAATCAAAGTGCAGTGGGAACAGACTCGAGGCGAAGTGACAGTGTCAAGTCAGCGGACTAAGCTGTACTCATGTCACCTGCGAACTGATAACTGACGATAGGCATAATACCAGCTAGTCAGTTCCCGACGAGTCCTGTCCAGTGTACCCGTAACCTAACGAGCACCCGCATACTATCCCAAGTACGACGTACTGACCGCTGTGGGACAGACCGTCTCTCACACTGGGATGAGAAGCGCATGCGCTAGTCTACTCCGGAGTATCGATGCCCTGTCTCGATAGTCCTGCGACTAGGGACCTGCATTAGGATGTGCTTATAGATTACCCAGCACCACTAATGTGACTGCCATCACATCGCCGGTAATCAAGCAAAGATCCTAAGGGCTCCACTAATGTGTATAGGTGATATACTGAAATAAACACATGTACACCTTTGAAGTAGAAACAAACCAAGTAGCATACTACTATTTTGAGCAAGATTGTATATACAAGGTGAATATCCCAAGCTTTTATTAAGTAATATACAAACTAGTATGATACAGTAATGGCCTCTAGGGCATATACACTAACAGGTCTGTCCCACAGCCATCAGTACGTCGTACTGGAGATAGTATACAGGTGCTTGTTAGGTTACGGGTACACCGGACATGACTCACGGGGAACTGTTGGTTGGAATTATACCCATCGTCAGTTAACAGTTCCCAGGTAACATGAGTACAGCATAGTCCGCAGACTTGACACTTCTACTTCGCCTCGAGTGTGTCCCACTGTTCTTAGATTGCTACCCTACCACGGTCAAAGGAGTCGTGTAAACAGGTAGCAGTTGGGTGCAGTCCCGAGCACTTGGAGGCAGTGGCAGTTAGACAGGATTCGTATCTCCCGGTATTGGGAGTTGATATCGCGCTGTGTCAGAGAGCCATTACACAAAGTCCCTGGCCAGGGCAAGCGAGATTTACTGGTAGGTTTTCCATTAGTTTCTCAAGGTGTAATGGGATACGCTCCGACACGACTTATACCGTTTTTAGGGGACCGACGCTTGCCGCCCCCTAGACCCGATATGCGATAGTGTTAGACGAACAGACCAGACTGTACGGAGATTGTCACAGCAAGCTCAGAAAGAGTTCGGATGGGTTTACTCATCGGCCTGCTTATCGACATCTACCTAGGGACCGTTATGTACAGCTAGTGCCGCTTGCGGTCTGTGGTTAAACCCACTGCCAGCATAGTGTCAAGTCTTTTGTTTCCCACACAGAGAGTTTCCCTGCTTTGGGCGAAACGATATAGAGGTCGTATGGTTTTACGACAGGGTTCGGACGCATACGTGTTTTTACGCACGTACGATGTTCGAACAGTTTTTACTTGTCGGCTTTGGTTTAAGCCAGATTCTAGTATCGGGTTATTGGATTTATACAGTCTAAAGTTTTTCCGTGTTTCCACGGATTGGAGGGGCGTTCTCGTAATTTTCCGGGAAGCTTCTAGAAGCATGGTGACTTGGGGACTAAGGTGGTATTTGCATTAATTGGATTAGTGAGTCATATAGTGATTCATTCAATGAGTTAATGATTCATTTAATGATTTATATGACTCATATGATGAATCACTTAGGGTGTTAATGAAACATGATGATAATGCTTTATTTATTATTTACTTAATAATATCATATGTTTCATATATACTAAAATGATTTCATTCATCCAAAGAAATTCACTCTCACATTCTCTCTCCTCAAGCTCTCCATCTTCAAACCCTAACCCTAAGCTCTCATGTGTTGAGATCAAGGGTTAGCTAGACTAATACTTTCATAATCCAACTCTATATCACCTAGGTTGCTTAGATTAGCACATTGAGTAACCTAGTTACCTCAAGTTAGAGGTTAAGCATGGAGTAGGAGCTCTCGGGTAGATCGTCTTTGACTCTAGGAAGCCGTTGAGGTGCCAACGTTCCAAAGAGCCTACAAGGAGTGGAGGATGGTGATGAAGACCCAAAGGACAGGTAACGTGAGGTATAACTTCGAATCAGAGTAGTTAAACCTTTCGTAGTTTGCTAGTATCGGTTTAGATACGATTCATGCGCTCAAGTCCGTGTTACGAAGCTTTGATAATCGTTTTTCATATATTATGCCTCCCTGCAAGTTCGTGGGGTGCGTGACATGGACTTACAAATAAAACCCATCAATTAAGCTTCCTAAGCATCACAGAAGAAATGGAAGCAGTAATATTTATAAATCATATTTATATAGTATAAGCATTCGTCTCAGGCAGTAATATGATCTCATCATAGAACATTGCAGCAGAAGTCAACATATGAAATATTGGATATACTATGACGTCCGTGTTTTATTTTGAGCCTGGATAAAACACGGATTCCACAGTCGCGATGAATAGACAAACCCACATCCCTAGACCCCTATGAGAGCGACAAGTAACCCTGCCAATACTAGGGTTAGGAGACCCGATCTCAACTCCTCGAGATGGCCTCCCACTGGACCCTAGAACCCGGTTACTTATGCTCTCCACCTTGGGTCTATCCTAATGCGGAAAAGTAAATAATATATAATGGTGACATCATCCTCAACCCGGAAATGCCCCAATAAAAGAATATTACATACAAATGAATTTTACATGAATGAAAAAGAAAACTCTCATCTCACATAAAACCCACGGCTATTCAATACACAACGATCCAATATAACATATCACAGCAAGACATACTCATCACAGATAACTAGGCGATGTTAGATAATTCGATAGATTCAATGAATTCACAAAATACCCCAGTGAGCTCAACACTTGAGCAGAAATAAAAATTCCCAGTAGCATGCCCCAGCACCTATGGACCGTCGCTGAAGGGCCCGTCCCAAGCCTCCTTACTGGCGCCGCGGAACCGCCGCCAAGACCAGCTTTTGGCCGTGGTTACGCGATCACTGTAGCGAGTTAGGGACTCGTTCTTCAGGTGGGTCCATAAAATTCCCTGCATGATTTTCTGAGTATTTTTAATATGAAAAAATTCAACTTTTTGAAAAATTTCCAGAAAAGGGTTCGTTTCGGGGTTTCGGGGTTCGATCGGACTTCTAACATCGTCTAGACAACGCCTAATGCTCTAGCTTGGCTCTGATACCACTGTTGGGTTAGCATAGCGCCTTAACAAGGTTTTGGAAAGCATCAATCATGCTACTTTAAAATTTTTGGGGTGCTAAACAAACCCTAACCAAGATCTTAACTAGAGAATTAGGGTTAACTTGCATGTAAACAACTTTACATCTAAGAGAGAGGGATTACAACCTTTGTAGTCCGTTCCTTCGCTTCATAAGCTCTGAGTAGTAGTCCCTTCACCGCGTTCCATGAACTTCCGGACTCTAGAGAGTCTCCACAAGTCGAATGATCCATGCTTGCTTGAAGTCTTCCTTTTCGAAGATGATCTACCTTAAAGAATCTCAAACTCAAGCTCTCACTTCTCTAATCAAGTATTAGTGAAGTGAACACCCTAATCTATGTGGCTAGAATAGATGAGGATGATGAAGTAGGAATTTTGCTCTCTTTTGTTTTCAATTTCTCACTTTAAATCATCACAACACAAAAAACTAGAAAGCTTTTTCAAGGAGGAAGAAGAAGAAGAAAGTTTTTGTGATGAATAATGAATTATTGTTCTTGTTACAATTACAACCATGAGATAATAAAATGAAGGCTTTAACTCACGTAGATAATAAACTAGAGTTAAGGGTTTGGGTTGGGTTAACAAATATCTACACAAAATTTCAAAGCAAAATGACAAAAGGAAAGCTTCTTGAAACTTCATGAAAAAGATAACCCAAATCCAAACCATAACTTTGTTTAAACTTAACAACAATGTTGCATTTGTTACCCTAACTTGTTACAATATTATATATCACATATACAATATATTTTGTAACAAAAGAAAATAGTACAATTAACATATATCTCATATACATCAATGTATTATCCAGTAAGAAAATGAATCAATAAAGAGAGCTTATATTGGTTAACGAAATGTAATTTATTATATATATAATTATACAATAAATTATCGAATCAACTCTTGATCCGACAATCCGGCTATATTACATATAACCGACTAATATAGCATGTACTAATTCATCGAATCAACACTTGATCCGATGACCCAGCTAGATCACATATACCCGGCCGATATGTCATATCGCGAGAATATAATACGGTATCTCATATCGTATTATTCTCGGTCCCGCACATATCACATATATTCTCCTACTCCGTTTTTCCTGAGCCAGGAAACCTCTGTGTAGGACTCTAAAGAATCGTCAATACGCCGGCAGTAGGTGATGATCATATCAAACACCCACAAGCTACAAGCGGTCAGCTAAACGTAGCAGCCACCTAGGTATTGAGCGATCAGATGATCAACAAGCAAGCCTGTACTTTCTCCTGTGAATCCAATCAGTAAACACTACCGTACAGTCCGGTCTCTTCGTCTGATATGTTGCATATCTAGTCTAGGGGCGGTAAACGTCAGACCCCAGTAACCGATAAGTCGTGTCGATGTAAGGCTCATAACGGGTCGAGAAACTATTGATAACTCTTACCAGTAAATCTCCATATCATCCCTGGCCAGGGACATCCAGTTATAGCCAATCGAACACAACACAACATCAACTCCCTATACCGGGAGAGACGAAATCCCTCCTATCGCTCATTGCCTCCATATGATTCGGGACTGTACCAAAAAGCCACCATTTTGCACGCCTTTTTGGACGTGGTAAATTGGAAATCAAAGAATAGTGGGAATTACACAAGACTCTATGACGATCTCGGGTCTACAGACTAACCTGTACTAGTGTCACCGGAGAACTGCTATCTAACGATAGGTATAATACCATCCAGGAGTTCTCGGCGAGTCCGTTCAATGTACCTAGTCTCCACTGAGCACCCGTACACCATCTTTGATGTGCAACACCAATGGATATGGGATCATCCATCGCCCATCATATGGGTCAAGATGCGTATACGCTATTCTACTATGGAGTATCGATGCCCTATCTCGATATACCCTCGACTAGGAACAGTTATAGGATGTACTCGTAGACTACCCTGGCCCCACTAGTATGATCTGTATCATAGTCCTAGTAGTCCAGTACATATCCTAAGGGCTTTATCAACACGTGATCACAAAACAGTATTTGTTAACATGTTAAGATAAAGTGAAACCAGATAGCATACTATCATATCGAGCAAGAAAGTCCTCTCTGTAAGTCCACGTTACCCGTCCCCGGTTCTTTGGGATTGCGGATATGGTGAAAAACGATTTTTCGGCGGAGGTAACATGGACTCAAAAAACGGATCTTTGCTAAACAAACTATCTAACAACCAAGCTAAGAGTTTAGCTACTATGTTAGGGGTTATACCTATACTTGAACTCTTTCTCTTCAACTCCTTGTGGTGGTCGAATCGGCCTCACCTCATCGTTTCCTTGTGCCGAAGATGGATCCACCCGAAAGCTTCTACCTTTGGCTCCAACCTCAATCTAGAGGAAACTAGAATACTTGGCTTGATAGACCTTGTATACAAGGATGAGTAGAGAAGTGTTTTGGGTTTTATCTCTACGGTTCTTGTTTCTCAACACATGAGACAATAGAACCATGAACTAGAGAGAGAGCAAGAGGAAGGGGGAGAGCTTGAGGATGAGAGAGAATAAGAATGATAGAATGAGCAAGACCTTTTTCCACCAGCCTCTCATAACACCAAAATAATCATCATAATAATAGTAATCGAGTATTATGTGATGGTTCATGTCATATGGAAACATCATTTCATGCACTCATTTCGTAAAGAATAACAAGCAAGCAAAAGTCTTTGCCATGAAATGATAGCCATTGTCATGATGATGGTCAACAAGTCCAAGATAGTCAACCGGTCAACAAAGTCAAGCTGTCAACCCAACCATGGCATATTAATACTGAATTAATATTATTATTAATCATATTTCTTATTCTCATTAGGGTTTAGAAAAATTCAACAGTCAACAACCCCAATGAGAATCCTCTGCCTCAGTCAACTGTGCATACACACCCGCATCCGTATTCCGAGGAACACGGATACAAAGATATCCTATGCCTCCATCTCTGTCAACTGTGCATACACACCCGCATTCGTGTTCCGATGAACACGAATGCAAACGAGATAAAACCAATCCGAAAACGTATACTAGGATATGGCTTAAACCAAAGCTTGCTAGTAACAACTGCCCGGACACTAAACGTGCACAAGTGCACGTATGTGACCGAACCCTGTCGCAAAACCATGCGACCTCTACTCTTTTGCCTAAAGGAGAATAGCAATCTGTGTGGGACTCTAAAGACTCGACACTACGCTGGCAGTGGGTTTAACCACAGACCGCAAGCGGCACTAGCGGTGCGTAACGGCCCCTAGGTAGATGCCGATAAGAAGACTGTCGAGGTGAACTCATCCGAACTCCTACTGAACCTGAATGTGACAATCTCCGTACAGTCCGGTCTGTTCATCTGAGAATATCTCATGGCGGGCCTAGGGGCGGTAAACGTCAGTCCCCTAATAGCGGTACAAGTCGTGTCGGAGTGTAGCCCAGAACACCCTGAGATAACACTGGAAACCAACCAGTGTATCTCGCTTGCCCTGGCCAGACTGTGTGTAATGGCTCTCCTTGACACAACGTGATGTCAACTCCCAATACCGGGAGAGACGAATCCGGTCTAACCGTCACTGCCTCCAAGTGCTTCGGGACTGCACCCAACTACTACCTGTTTGCACGACTCCTTTGAGCCGTGGTAGGGTAGTAATCAAAGTACAGTGGGAAAACACTCGAGGCGAAGTGACAGTGTCAAGTCAGCGGACTAAGCTGTACTCATGTCACCTGGGAACTGATAACTGACGATAGATATAGTACCAACCAACAGTTCCCGACGAGTCCTGTCCAGTGTACTCGTAACCTAACGAGCACCCACATACTATCTCAAGTACGACGTACTGACGGCTGTGGGACAGACCGACTCCCCTGCTGGGATGAGAAGCGCATACGCTAGTCTACTACGGAGTATCGATGCCCTGTCTCGATAGTCCAATAACTAGGAACCTGCATAAGGATGTGCTTGTGGATTACCTATCCCCCACGAGTGTGACTGCCATCACAACACTTGTAATCAAGAAAAGATCCTAAGGGCTCCACTAATGTGTATCAGCGATATGTTAAAAGAAACACATGTACACACATTGAAGTAGAAACAAACCAAGTAGCATACTACTATTTTGAGCAAGATTGTCTATACAATAGTGAATATCCCAAGCTTCCATTAAGTAATATACAAACTAGTATGATACAGTAATGGCCTCTAGGGCATATACACTAACAATCTCCCACTTGCACTAAGGCCTTGTACTGGCGTATCGAAGACCTATCATCTCGATCAGCCGCTCAAACTGAGTCTGGGGTAAGGCCTTCGTGAATGGATCTGCAGTGTTATCTTCTGAATTCACTCTCTTCACCTCGATCTCCCTGATCAGTTGGTACCGCCTCAAAATGTTCCTGGACTTCTAATAGGAATTGGGTTCCTTCGCTAAAGCTATAGCGCCGTTGTTGTCACAATACAGCGGTATTAGATCAACACTTGTAGGAATCACCTGAAGCTCCGTGAGGAACTTCTTCATCCAGACAGCTTCCTTTGCGGTATCGCAAGCAGCTATGTACTCCGCTTCCATAGTTGAGTCAGCAACGGTTTCCTGCTTGGAGCTCTTCCAGCAAACCGCCCTTCCATTGAGGGTAAAGACATAACCCGACATAGACTTGGAGTCATCCTTGTCACTCTGGAAGCTGGAGTCAGCAAAGGCCTCGATCTGGAGGTCTTTTCTGCCATACACCAAGAACATCTCCTTAGTCCTTCTTAGGTACTTGAGAATGTTCTTTACTGCTATCCAGTGTTTCTCACCTGAGTTCGACTGATACCGGCTTACAACGCTCAATGTGTATGCTACATCTGGTCTGGTACACAATATCGCATACATAATAGAGCCTACCGCAGATGCATAGGGTATTGATGACATGCTAGCCCTTTCCAAATCAGTCTTGGGAGACATCTCTTTAGAGAGGGTGATTCCATGACAAGCCGGTAGATTACCGCGCTTGGAATCTTCCATACTGAATCGTTTCAGTATGGTGTCGATGTACCTGGACTGAGAAAGTCCCAACATCCTTTTAGATCTATCACGATAGATCTGGATCCCCAGAATGTAGTTGGCATCGCCAAGGTCCTTCATGAAGAACCTCTGTAACAAGAATCCTTTGACTGACTGTAGCATAGGAATATCATTTCCTATTAGGAGAATGTCATCGACGTACAAGATGAGGAATACCACATTTCTCCCTACAATCTTACTGTAAATGCATGGTTCATCTGGGTTTTTGACAAAGTCGAATTCTTTGACAGTATCATCAAAGCAGATGTTCCAACTCCGCGATGCCTGCTTCAGTCCATAGATGGACTTGAGCAACTTGCACACTTTACCACTGCTCCCACTCTGAATGAATCCTTCTGGCTGATCAATATAGACGCACTTTTCCAAATTTCCATTTAAGAAAGCAGCCTTTACGTCCATCTGCCAGATCTCATAATCGTAGAAGGCAGCAATGGCAAGAAGGATCCGAATGGATTTGAGCATAGCTACCGGAGAAAAGGTCTCGTCATAGTCCAAACCGGGTCTTTGACGAAAACCCTTTGCAACAAGCCTAGCTTTATAGGTTTCAACCTGTCCATCTACACCAATCTTCTTTCTGAAGATCCATTTGCCGCCTACGGGTTTTACCCCTTCTGGAGCAAAGTCCAAAGTCCAAACATTGTTGGTGTACATGGACTCCATCTCGGTCCGCATTGCATCCAGCCATTTTACAGAGTCACCGCTCTGAATGGCTTGCTGGAAGCTAGTAGGCTCATCATAATCAATGACGCAATCCTCTCTATCCCCGTCTATGAGAAAAACGTAGTATCTCTCGGGCAGATGAGACTGCCTACTACTCCTGCGGAGCGGCGCGGGAATGTCCGGTTCCCCTGAACCATCTGGTTGTACTAAGGTTTCAGTAATAGTTTGTGGTTCTGGAATTTCTTCTAGTTCTATTGCGCTCCCACTTATCTGATTTTCTAAAAACTCAGTTTCCAAGAAGCGGGTATGACGAGAAACAAAGACTTTTTGCTCCTTTACATAATAGAAAAGATACCCCTTGGAGTTCTTTGGGTATCCCATAAACTTACACTGTACTGAGCGTGCCTCGAGCTTGTCCACATGCTGCTTTTTAACAAAAGCTGGACATCCCCATGTCTTAAAGTGTTTAAGACAGGGTTTCTTCCCACTCGACATCTGATATTGTGTGGTAGTCATTGTCTTAGTAGGAACTTGGTTCAAGAGATATGCAGCTGTTTCTAATGCATAACTCCAGAAAGATCGCGGTAACTCAGCCTTACTCATCATGGAACGAACCATATCCAATAGAGTTCGATTCTTCCTTTCCGATACACCATTGTGTTGTAGTGTGTATGGAGGAGTAAGCTGTGAGAGAATTCCATTCTCTTTTAAGTAGTCCAGAAACTCAGCACTCAAGTATTCTCCACCTCGATCAGATCTCAGTGTCTTGATACTTTTGCCTGTTTTTTTTTCAACTTCATTCTTGTATTCCCGAAATTTCTCAAAGGCCTCGGATTTATGCTTCATCAGGAAGACATGTCCAAACCTAGAGAAATCATCTGTGAAAGTAATGAAGTATGAATAACCACTTCGCGCATGTGTAGACATTGGACCACACACGTCACTGTGTATGAGTTCCAAGAGCTCGCTTGCTCTTTCTCCGTGTCCAGTGAACGAAGTCTTTGTCATCTTTCCCATGAGACAGGATTGACAAGTTGCATATGACTGATATTCGAACGGATCCAAATATCCTTCTGTATGTAACTTCATCAACCTTCTCTCATTGATGTGACCCAGTCTACAATGCCATAAGAAGCCTGATTTGTTTCCGGAGACTTTCTTTTAAGTGTGTTCTGGACACTGAAAATCTGAGCTTGATTCAGTACGTATATCCCGTTATTTAATGTACCTGACCCAATCAGAACTTGATTTATGTGGATGTGGACCACATCGCTTACAAAAGTAAAATCATATCCTTCCTTAGAAAGTAAAGATACAGATATGATATTACAAGTCGCACCTGGTATATACAAACAGCCACGCAGAATCAATATCTGCCCAGTTGTCAGTCCAAGATGATATTCCCCTACGGATTCAGAATCCATGCTCATTCCGTTAGCAACCCTGAGAGTCATATCACTTTTCCTGATAACCCTACGGTTTCTCAGAGCCTGTAATGAATTACAGATGTGAGATCCTGATCCGGTATACAATACCTAGGAAGTAGGGTTAACTGACATACAATTCTCTATTACAAGCACACCCGAAGCCGAAGCCACAACATGCTTCGCATTTTGGCTACTAGCTTTGCTAGCCCTGCAATCCTTCTGCCAATGTTCATTCCCGTAACAATAGGAACGTCCCTCTTTTTCTACATCCAGTCCCGAAACTTCTGCCCTTCCCTTTCCTTCTTCTTCTCTGGTTTCCTTCAAGGTATAAGCAGAGGGCAGGGACTGTAGAATCAAGTCAGTATTTGACCCGTTCTCCAAAGTGGTCTTCAGGTTCGTGAGCTCAAAATAGCTGGTCTCTGTAAGGACGTTGCCCCCTACAGTTACCCGACAACCAACCTCGCTTGAACAATTCGTTCGAGGTCTCATATCTTGCGATACGAGATTGCTCTCCATATAAATCTTTGTTATGGAGGAAGATAGAAACTGAGTCCATCTTCTCGTGCTACCTCTGGTTTGCACCATCAACTGAGGCTAACACGAGGCACTTGGCTTTCGCACAGTCTTTTTCCGATGTCATACGGATGTCAATGTCCGTGACAGGGGAAACTGGTCCTGAGACGGCACGGGTTTGATTAGTTAAGAGGTGTCCCAGCTTGTCATGGGTAATGGACATCTGGACAGACCTTTGCCAATCATAACAGTCAGATTCAGTCAATTTTTTTATCTTGATGTAACCTATGTGTGGTCACTGGGTCGCTATAATTAAGAGAGAGAGAAGAAAACACTCAGCATGATGCTCTTGCAAGTTTAGATTGGTTTTTAATTTATCTAAACAGGATGGCTCCCACCGATTATCGAATCCCTCCTTAAACCAAAAAGAAAGAATTAGTCGGGATCAATCTCACGGTACAATACTTTCTTAACCATTCAGCCAGGCTAGTGTTGGTACTTCGAGGGAGGCTTTCCAACGCTTTCGCGAAGTTCCTTAATTTAAGAACCATTTTTTCCTTGGGGCGTAGCCCACTAACACCTTTCTAGACACCTACTTGGTTTATAGCATTGATTGTTAAGTGAGAAATTTCCCGAGGAGTAGCATATACTCACAGTAGGATCGGGATCCAAATATCATCGCGTGACAAAACTGAAGGAATCCTACCAGAATCATCACACTCCAAATGGTATGCATCGCTAGCAAGTTTCAGTTTCTTTTGAAACTCCCGATGTGGATTTTTGCCCCATGCTCTTATGACCTTGACTAAGGCCAACAAATCATAAGTCACATGTCAAGTTCTACCCGTCGTTGTCCAGGTTGATTTGAACCCACCCGTATATACCCTTGACTATGGCCAACAAAGTAATACGACTGTCCCAAACCAACACATCTATCTATGCAACATATGAATACCCACCAGCTACCAAACACTGTGCCTTTACTAAGGCCAACAAACACAGCTTGAATACTGTTGGATATTAATATGAAACGACGGAGGGCTACGAATGGTTTTGGCGAAACCGTGAACGTAGTAAACTTGATATAATCGAAAGAACCTTGATAGCTTTTAAAAAGAGTGGCTTAAGCTCCGCGTTTAAAAGTTGTTTTTGAAAAGAAACCGAGTGGTTTTGAAATTGTTCAAATGACTTTTACTTGGTTTATTTTCTTGCATTAATTTTAATGCGTCCCATCATTTAATCCGACCATAGCAGAAAACAACAAAAATATGACGTACGCTTATGCCATCCGCATTAGCCACGGGGCCCCGTCATTACCCGTTAGGTTACTTGTGTTAGTTATATGTATGCCCTAGAGGCCATTACTGTACATTGGATGTATATTGTAGTGGATGCTGGAACATATATAGGGAGGACTTTCTTGCTCGACATGATAGTATGCTATCTGGTTGCTCTTTACCTTAACGTGTACACAGATTGTCTCTCTATTACATGTTGGTAAAGCCCTTAGGATGTGTACTTGACTACCTGGACTATGATGCGGATCATACTAGTGGGGACATGGTAGTCCATAAGTACATCCTTGAAAGTCCCTAGTCGTGGGTATATCGAGACGGGGCATCGATATACCAGAGTAGACTAGCGTATACCTTCTCGACCCACACAGATGGGCGATGGATGATCCCATATCCATTAGTGTTTGACATCAGAGATGATATACGGGTGCTCAGAAGAGACTGGGTACACTGGACGGACTCGCCGAGAACTCCCAGATGGTATTATACCTTACGTCAGATGGCAGTTCTCTGGTGACACTGGTAAAGAGTAGTCTGTTGACCCGAGATCGTAATAGAGTCTTGTGTGGTTCCCACTGTGCTTTGATTTTCATCTTACCACGTCCAAGAGGGCGTGCAAAACGGTGGTTTTTGGGTACAGTCCCGAGTCACATGGAGGCAATGAGCGATAGGAGGGGATTCGTCTCTCCCGGTATAGGGAGTTGATGTTGCGCTGCGTTCGATTGGCTATAACCGGAAATCCCTGGCCAGGGTTGCTGAGATATACTGGTAAGTGTTACCAGTAGTTTCTCGAAATGTTATAGACCTCATATCGACACGACTTATCGAGCTATTGGGGTCTGACGTTTACCACCCCTAGGCAAGATATGCGACATATCAGACGACGAGACCGGACTGTACGGTAGTGTTACTGGTTGGATTCACTGGAGTGTGAGCGGGCTTGCTCGTCGATCTTCTGATCGCTCAATACCCGGGTGGCCGTTACGTTTAGCAGACCGCTTGCGGCTTATGGGTGTTTGATATGATCATCACCTGCTGCCGGCGTATTGACGAGTCTTTAGAGTCCTACACAGAGGTTTCCTGGCTCAAGCGAAACGAAATAGGAGCACATATGAGATATGTGCGGGACCGAGAATAATGCGTGTATGTGATACCGTATTCTATTCTCGCGATGAATGTATCGAATGGTTGTATGCGATATAACCAAGTTATCGAATCAAGGATTGATTCGATAAGCCGATACATTGGATACTAGTCGGTTATATGCGATATGACCGGATCGTTAAATCAAGTGTTGATTTAATGATTTAATGTATAATTATATATTTGATATATTACTTTGCATTAACTAGTATTGGTTCATTTTAAATGGATTTTCTCACTTGGATTGTGCACATTGTATATGTGATATACTTTTGTTCACAAGATTGTATCATGTTTCATGATACATGCAAGCTTGGGCATGTGTAAAGAATTGACCATGGTTATATGAATGGTTAGGGTTTCATTTTGTTTTCTTATTCATTTATTTATCTATTTATTCTTTTTGGAAAATGATTTGCATAAAGAGAAATGGTGGCTTTCTTTGGATGCATTATGAAGCTTCATGAAGCTTTGACTAAGTCACCATTTTGTCTCATGCTTAACCCTAACCATTCCCCTTAACCCTAGTCTATTCTCTACACTTGACCATGGTTGGATTATGATAAGTATTCTGTTTTTTTCTATTTTCTAATAACTTATCATAATTCTTTTCTCATCTTCTTCTTCTTCTTCACAAGAAAGAAAAGCTTGCTTCATCAATGGTGATTGATGAAAATGAGTGAGAAATCCAATTCTAAAGTCTACCCACTTCCTATTTCTTCATCCTCTACCTCTTGCCAAGTAGTAGAGGGTGTTTCCTTCAAAAGTTTTCATGGCTTGGTGAAGGTGGAGCTTGATCTAGTGATGCCTCGACGTAGATCATCTTCGGCATGTCGTCGATGACCTAGCCCGCTTTTTCTCCGATGAAGCCGATGCTAGAGCCCAAGATCCGATTTGTACAGCGAGGAGACTTCATTTCGGAGCTATGGAGGTGGAGAAATGGATCTACAAAGGTTGTATGTTCGTTTACTTTTAGTTAAAGTAGTTAACTAGTTGCTTTGTCGCCTAAACTTCTAGCCAACGATCCGTAGTCTAGGGTTTCTCGGCACCGTATTTTTGAAATTGGCATGGTTGATGCCTTGTGAGACCTCCTTGGGGTGCCTAGGAACCTTTCATTGGTATCAGAGCCTAGCTAGAGCCTTAGGCGATGCGTAGACGAAGTTTGAAACCCGAACGAACCGAAACCCTAACACAAACATGCTCTCTGGACTTTTTCCAAAATCTGGAGTTTTTCGATATTAAAAATATGCAGAAAAAGCAGCAGGAAATTCTAAGGGTTACTGTAAAATTCTTGTACCCAATTCCCTCAATGCACCGCGGTTCCGCGGCACGAGCATGGCTCGTGCGGCGGTTCCGCGGCCGTTTTGTCTTATGTAGAATCGAATTTTGCACAGTAATTCATAATATGCAGTGCTGGTTTTCCTGGGAATTTTTAATATTTTTTCAAGAGTTGAATTTTCTGGGTTGTTTTCGATTGGATTATCAAATTTTGTCAGTGTGGCTTTCCAGATAAATTTTAGAATATGTTAAAAAGTTCGACCGGATATAAATACCCAATTTTTCCCCAGTCGGGAAATTTCCAATTGTTGGATTTTTCCGTAGTTTAAAGACGTTCTAAGTAGTGCAAGTAACTCGATGGACCCTCTAGAAGACAACAAACCTTAACTCGATTATGTGACCGTCTTGAACTGCCCTTTGAACCTTCGGGTTTGGGGCAGTACGGCGTGCCACATGTGAGGCGTTGGCTTGACCCTTCTACGGCTGGACCGTTGGTACTGAGGCACGAACTGAATGTTTTTAGACTTGTTTCATGTGTTGATCTGTATCGGGAAAACTTGGGTGTTTGAATGTTTGATCGGAAAGTTTAACATTTTCTAATTATCTGGAATGGGATACAATAATTGGAATTCACAAATAGTTATGAGATAACTGAATGAATGTTATAAATCTAGCGGTTTAGTCTCACTTGATCGGTTGCCACGGAGTTTTGATGTGATCAAAAGTCCGTCGCAATCACGTAGCGTACGCGGATACTCGCCGGGTAAACTAAATAGACAGCCTCGCCCCATAGCCCCGACCAAGTGACTGTAGGAGAACCCCGTCGCCGAAAGCATCCGTTCGGGTGCTCGCGGCAGCGGTGTTCCGCCTTGGTGCACTTTGTCGACGGCGTCGGGGGTGCGGCCGCCTATTGAAGTTTGCGATGACTATTCGATCAGGATGCCGGGAATCTTGTTGAATTGCCCGACTTGATATTGAAAAGTGTTTTCGATAATTGAGACTAAAATGCGGGGTTTATAATTGTTAGGCATGCGATATCTAAGTAATTCACTTAGTCAGGCATGCGATGTCTGAGGTGGTTGCGGATTCCAACTGTTGTAGTTTTACACTTTCTTTTCTGTGACCGTAAGTGTAATATGTGATATCGCCGGTTTCGTTGCTATATGTCAACGACAATTGGGATGCGCATATTTACTTACGTTGATGACATGTGATGTTATGTGTTGCTGGATATGTTATATTGGATCGTCGTGTTTGAATAGCCGGGGGTTTTATGTGAGATGAGTGTTTTTCATTTTCATTCATGTAAGAACTGTATGTAATATTCTTTTATTGGGGCACTTCCAGGTTGCGGAAGATGTCGCCCTTTGTATATTATTTACTTTTCTGCACTAGGATAGACCCGAGGAGGGGAGCACAAGTAACCGGGTTCTGGAGTCCAGTGGGAGACCAACTCGAGGAGTCGAGTCCGGGTCTCCTAACTCTAGAATTGGTAGGGTTGCTTGCCGCTCTCGTAGGGGTCTAGGGGTGTGGGATTGGCTATTCATCACGACCGTGGAATCCGTGTTTTATACTGGCTCGTATTGAAAACAAGGACGTCCTAGTATATCCAATATTTCATATGTTTCTTCTGCTGCGATATCTGTGATGTGATCATGTGATGTTCTGTGATAGATACAGTATATAGTATATATGATATATTATATAGACGTTACTTATGTTTTACACCCGCGCTAGCCCTGCCCCGCTCTGCCGTTAGTTACCTAACCTAACGGTGCACGAGGGGACATCGAGGCGAATGTGGATGGAATAAGTGTACGTCGTATTTATCTGTGATGTTTAGGTACTTAAATGATGGGAATTCATTAATGTGATTAATGAAATAAAAGAAACCTAAGATGTTGTAGAATCGAATTTCAAAATAAAACAGGTGGCTACAGTTCTTGCTTTGCACGGTGGTATATACGATATATCCTGCACCTTATTGGATAGGGAAAGGACCGAGATCCCTTCACCGGGAGTGACTTCTTTAGCAATAACTGGCAGATGCTAAACCCCTCGGTTTGTCTTTTGATTGCTTTTAAGTGTTTTTTGCTTTGCACAGCGGTATATGTGATATATCCTGCACCTTATTCGATGAGGAAAGGACCGACGATCCCTTCATCGGGAGTGACTCCTTTAGCAAAACTGGAAAAGCCTAAAAAACACTCCATTTTAAAATCATTTGATTCTATAACGATATCAAGTTCAGTACGCAATAGGTTTTCAGAAAAACCTGTCGTAGCCCTCCGTCATTTCAGATAAGTTGTATATAGTATTCGTGCTGCATTTGTTGGCTTTCGTCAAGGTGCAGTGTGCGGTAGCTATATGCTGCTTATCTGCTAGCATACGATGCGATTGGATTAGGGTAGTCGTGCGGCTTTGTTGGCTTTCGTCAAGGGTCGTGCGGGTGGGTTTAATTCGATCAAGAAATGTACGGGTTGAACTTGACTAGCGGGCTATGGTTTGTTGGCTTTCGTCAAGGTCATAGCACGCTGGGGGTAAAATATTATCGGGAATTTCAAGTGTTGAAATTTGCAATGAGATTGCATACCTTCTATGAGATAGTTGTATCCCGATACCCGCTGCGAGTAATTGTTACTCCTGGGAGAGTTTTACACAATACAATTAGCCGATCAAGTAGGTGTCTAGAAAGGTGTCAACGGGGTTACGCCTCTGGGAAAACGAGGTTTACATTAATTAGGTTCGTGCGAAAGCACGGGGGACCTCCCTCAAAGTACAGACACTGGCCTGGCTGAAAGATTGGCGAACTTGTAGTGTGTAATTAATCCCGGCTAGTCTTTCCTTTTAGGGTTTGAAGGAAGATTTGATAAAAAGCAGTGGGAGCCATCCTGATTAGATAAAATAATAATCAATCTATTCTTGCAAGAGCGCACGCTGAGTGTTTTCTTCTCTCTCTCTCCAGGTAGCGACCATATCACGCCTTAATCAAGATAATAATACGGATTATTGACCGAACCCGCTTGTTATACTGAGCTGGGGAACGTTGGTCCCGCTCCAACTTATAATTGTTATAAGACAGAGCAGGAAATTGGGGAATACCAGATTTTCCGTGCCGCCCAAACGAAGAGAATGCATGCTGATGCATCATCTTCGGGTGTGTTCATTATACAGAACTGTTTCTCAGTATCCTCTGCATCCTTGGTATATGATACCGGATCAGGATCCCAGATATGTAATCTGTTACATAGGGCTGCAAAAAGGTAGAAAAACTGAGAACGGGTGATAAGTTTCATGAGACAGAAAACGGGGCAAGTGCATCCAAGTCTGTTGGTCACTGTCACCCTGTATTACCAATACATTGATTCTGAACGAATCTTATTAGATACCGAACCTGATATACAAAATCATATCAGTCTCTTTATAAGTAAAGAAATGATAAAATTTTGTATTGCTGGATAATGTTTTGAACATTTCCTATATCAAAAGTTGATCGGTTCAGGCACGTTATCTAAAAGCATTAATGTTCTAAATCAAACTACAGTTCTTAGTATACGGAACGCACACAAGAGGAAGAGTTCAGAAATGAACGGATTCTTCTTGAGGTATTGTAGACTAGGTCATATCAATGCGACCCGACTAGCTAAGTTACATAAAGATGCATATTTAAATGAGTTTGAATTTACATCTTGTGAAACTTGTCAGTCATGTCACAGAGATAAAATGACCACAACTCTGTTTACTGGAAACAGAGAAAGAGTTAGTGAACTCTTCGGATTGATACATGATGATGTATGTAAGGTCTCCTGTCTACACATGCCTGGACTGATTCTTTATACTTCATTATATTCTCTGATAATCTCTCAAGATTCAGTCATATGTTCCTGTTGAAACATGAGTCCGAACCTTTTGAGATATTCACAGAATATAAGTTAGAAGTAGAGAACCAAAATACGGGTATAAGTATTATGTCCTTTGATGAGATCAAGGAGGAGAATACTTGAGCACGGAATTCCTGGATGATTCTGAAGGAGAATGAGATTCTCTCTCAGCATTACTCCTCTGTACATACCATTGCACGATGGTATATCGGGGTGGAGCAGTCACACCCTATTTGATATGGTGTGCTCTATGATGAGTACTACTGAGTTACCTTTTTCCTTTAGGGGTTATGCACTTGAGAAGCTGCATACCTATTGAATTAGGGTTCGAAACAAATCAGTGCCTACCACTTCATATGTGATATGGAAAGGGAAGAGCCCATGTCTTAAGCTAGTTAAGATTTGGGGTTGTCCGGCCTATGTCTAAAAAGCAAAATCCGGACAAGCTCGAGGCAAGGTCCGTTATGTAGAACTGGAAGTGTTTCAGCTATACAAACTACAGCAGATGATTTGGTACAACCAAAGGATTCAGTAGATACCAACGAACCTCAGCCTCTCCGCCGATCTAGTAGGGTTCCTCATCCACCTGAGAGATACTTCGGTTTCTCTATGACAGTGGAAGCGAGGATTGCATCATGAGATGATGACCCAACTAGTTTCGAGCTGGCCATCAGGAGTAAGACTCTGTCAGAATGGCTGGATGCTTAGTGATCTGAGATGGAATCCTTATACACCAACAAAGTATGGACTTTAGTTGCTATATCTGAAGGGTTAAATCCCCATCAGGAGCAAGTATATCTTGAGAAGATTACTTGGTGTAGATGGAAAAGTTAAGACTTTCAAAGCTAGACTTGTTAAAAGTTTGCATCATTGACCAGGTGTGGATAATGATGAAACCTTTTCAAGTAGCTATGCTTAAGTCCATCCAGATCCTACTTGTCACGGCTACATACCATGACTACGATATCTGGTGGTTGGGTGTCATGACTTCTTTTCTAAATGATGTTTTAAAAGAGTGCGTCTATAAGTACGCAGCCAGAGGGCTTCGTAGACAGTGGGAGCAGCGGAAACGTGTGCAAGATGCTTTATAGGATAAAGCATGCATCGCGGAGTTGGAACATCTGTTTTGATGAAGTAGTCAAAGAGTTTGACATCATCAAAATGGTAAATGAACCTTGTATATACAAAAAGGTAGTAGGGAGTATGGTGGTGATCCTCGTAGAGTACGTGGATGACATACTCTTGATAGGGAAAGAGTTTCCTATACTACGCTCGATCAATCTCCGTTTATCACAAAGACTCTCCGTGTAGGATCAAAATGATACCTCCTAAATCCTGAGTTTTGGATCTATAAGATAGATTTAATTGGATGTTAGGATTCTCACTAGTTGTAGTGAGATGGTATCAGTTGATCCAGGGGAAAATCACTGGAAGTGTTCCAGGGTGATAAAGACGACTGAATGTCAGTCGCAGGCATTGTCTTTACCCTCAGTAAAGGGACGGTATGTTGGAAGAGTTCCAAGCTAGATACCGTGACATACTAGACGATAAAGGCAGGATACATCACTACTTAAGATGCTACCAAAGAGGCTGTTTAGGAGTATATTGGTTCATGAGATGACTACGTTCCTCCCATTGTGTGACAATGGAGTTGTGGCTTATGCGAAGGAACGCATGTCCCATCAGTGATCCAGACATATTCTAAGGCAGTATCACCTGATCATGGAGATGGTTGATCTCCAGGGGATCGAGGTTAGGAGAGTAGACTCAGAGGACAACACGGCGGATCCACTCACGAAGGCCTATTCCCAGAGAGAGACTTTTATGGGATGGTTGAGTATGAGATACTACAACCACTGCTACAGATGGCCCTAGTGCAAGTGGGAGATTGTTAGTTATATGTATGCCTTAGAGGCCATTACTGTACATTGGATGTATATTGTAGTGGATGCTGGGATATATATAGGGAGGACTTTCTTACTCGACATGATAGTATGCTATCTGGTTGCTCTATACCTTAACGTGTACACAGATTGTCTCTCTATTACATGTTGGTAAAGCCCTTAGGATGTGTACTTGACTACCTGGACTATGATGCGGATCATACTAGTGGGGACATGGTAGTCCATAAGTACATCCTTGAAAGTCCCTAGTCGTGGGTATATCGAGATGGGGCATCGATATACCAGAGTAGACTAGCGTATACCTTCTCGACCCATACAGATGGGCGATGGATGATCCCATATCCATTGGTGTTTGACATCAGAGATGATATACGGGTGCTCAGTAGAGACTGGGTACACTGGACGGATTCCCCGAGAACTCCCAGATGGTATTATACCATACGTCAGATGGCAGTTCTCTGGTGACACTGGTACAGAGTAGTCTGTTGACCCGAGATCGTCATAGAGTCTTTTGTGGTTCCCACTGTGCTTTGATTTCCATCTTACCACGTCCAAGAGGGTGTGCAAAATGGTGGTTTTTGGGTACAGTCCCGAGTCACATGGAGGCAATGAGCGATAGGAGGGGATTCGTCTCTCCCGGTATAGGGAGTTGATGTTGCGCTGTGTTCGATTGGCTATAACCGGAAATCCCTGGCCAGGGTTGCTGAGATATACTGGTAAGTGTTACCAGTAGTTTCTCGAAATGTTATAGACCTCATATCGACACGACTTATCGAGCTATTGGGGTCTGACGTTTACCACCCCTAGGCAAGATATGCGACATATCAGACGACTAGACCGGACTGTACGGTAGTGTTACTGGTTAGATTCATTGGAGTGTGAGGGGGCTTGCTCGTCGATCTTCTGATCGCTCAATAACCGGGTGGCCGTTACGTTTAGCAGACCGCTTGCGGCTTGTGGGTGTTTGATATGATCATCACCTACTGCCGGCGTATTGACGAGTCTTTAGAGTCCTACACAGAGGTTTCCTGGCTCAAGCGAAACGAAATAGGAGCACATATGAGATATGTACGGGACCGAGAATAATGCGTGTATGTGATACCGTATTCTATTCTCGCGATGAATGTATCGAATGGTTGTATGCGATATAACCTAGTTATCGAATCAAGGATTGATTCGATAAGCCGATACATTGGATACTAGTCGGTTATATGCGATATGACTAGATCGTTAAATCAAGTGTTGATTTAATGATTTAATGTATAATTATATATTTGATATATTACATTGCATTAACTAGTATTGGTTCATTTTAAATGGATTTTCTCACTTGGATTGTGCACATTGTATATGTGATATACTTTTGTTCACAAGATTGTATCATGTTTGATGACACATGCAAGCTTGGGCATGTGTAAAGAATTGACCATGGTTATATGAATGGTTAGGGTTTCATTTTGTTTTCTTATTCATTTATTTATCTATTTATTGTTTTCGGAAAATGATTTGCATAAAGAGAAATGGTGGCTTTCTTTGGATGCATTATGAAGCTTCATGAAGCTTTGACTAAGTCACCATTTTGTCTCATGCTTAACCCTAACCATTCCGCTTAACCCTAGTCTATTCTCTACACTTGACCATGGTTGGATTATGATAAGTATTCTTTTCTTTTCTATTTTCTAATAACTTATCATAATTCTTTTCTCATCTTCTTCTTCTTCTTCACAAGAAAGAAAAGCTTGCTTCATCAATGGTGATTGATGAAAATGAGTGAGAAATCCAATTCTAAAGTCTACCCACTTCCTATTTCTTCATCCTCTACCTCTTGCCAAGTAGTAGAGGGTGTTTCCTTCACAAGTTTTCATGGCTTGGTGAAGGTGGAGCTTGATCTAGTGATGCCTCGACGTAGATCATCTTCGGCATGTCGTCGATGACCTAGCCCGCTTTTTCTCCGATGAAGCCGATGCTAGAGCCCAAGATCCGATTTTTACAGCGAGGAGACTTCATTGCGGAGCTATGGAGGTGGAGAAACGGATCTACAAAGGTTGTATGTTCGTTTACTTTTAGTTAAAGTAGTTAACTAGTTGCTTTGTCGCCTAAACTTCTAGCCAACGATCCGTAGTCTAGGGTTTCTCGGCACCGTATTTTTGAAATTGGCATGGTTGATGCCTTGTGAGACCTCCTTGGGGTGCCTAGGAACCTTTCAACTTGACTAACGACAGAGCGGGGGCTGGACTACCGTGGATGCAAAACATAAGCAACGCCTAAATAGATATCATATATAGATATATACATTCGTCAGATGCAATGATAGCCATTCCAGATCACAGATGAACACATTGATACTAGGAATCCGCATTCCGTACGAGCCTGTAACGAAAAGCGGATTACACGGTCGCGGTGAATAGCCAATACCCCACCCTAGACCCCTACGGGTGCGGAAAACTACCCGCCAAATACCCGAAGTGAAGCAAGCTCCCTCAACAACGTGAGTAGGCCACTCGGCACTTCGAGGTACCCGGTAGTTTGTGCACCCCCTCCATGGGTCTATACTAGGAGCAAAAAAAGTAAAAAGAAATTATACAATGACGGCTACAACCTCATCCCGGATGTGCGGCCATACAAATAATATTACATCAATTTACATATTACATGAATTGAAAGGTAAAGAAAACTCTCATCTCACAACCCCCCCGCGAATTCATATACACATACCATCAACATTACAGATCACAGATATGTATAACCCCCCACTAATTGACGTATAGCGATTAGCAGAGGTTCAATACATATATCACATTACAGATATAACTCGTTAGCTAAAGTCTTTAGAAGTTCGATCAAAATACGGATTTTGAACCACCCCAAAAACAAATTTTTCTTTCTGGAAAATCTGGGCAGAAAAAACATATTGTAAAAATCCCAAAACACCCCACTGAACACACTGCAGGAAAAATTGCCCACGGCCGAGTCAACTCGGCCGCGTATCCGCGGCGAGAGCATGCTGCTGCCGCGGTTCCGCGGCGCTTTGACCGAGTCGCTGGACAATTTTTCTTGGGTGTGCTATAAAAACCCTGAGGCGATTTTTAGTGTATAATTTATTAACTTTTGAACAGAAAACAAAATCGGCAGAAAGTTGATATTTCGGGCATGTTTTGTGATTTTTTCTCCGATCGAACTTCTAGTTACTTTGCTAACATGTTAGATAGTGTTTAACTAGGCTCTGATACCACTGTAAGTCCACGTTACCCGTCCCCGGTTCATTGGGGTTGTGGAAATGGTGAAAACCGATTTTTCGGTGGAGGTAACATGGACTCAAAAAACGGATCTTTGCTAAACAAACTATCTAACAACCTAGCTAAGAGTTTAGCTACTATTTTAGGAGTTATACCTAAACTTGAACTCCTTCTCTTCAACTCCTTGTGGTGGTCGGATCGGCTTCACCTCGTCGTCACCTTGTTCCGAAGATGGATCCACCCGAAAGCTTCTACTTTTGGCTCCAACCTCAATCTAGAAGAAACTAGAATACTTTGCTTGCTAGATCTTGTACACTAGAATGAGTAGAGAAGTGTTTTGGGTTTTATCTCTATGGTTCTTGTTTCTCAACACATGAGACAATAGAACCATGAACTAGAGAGAGAGCAAGAGGAAGGGGGAGAGCTTGAGGATGAGAGAGAATAAGAATGATAGAATGAGCAAGACCTTTTTCCACCACCCTCTCATAACACAAAAATAATCATCATAATAATAGTAATTGGGTATTGTGTGATGGTTCATGTCAAATGGCAACAACATTTCATGCACTCATTTTGTAAAGAATAACAAGCAAGCAAAAGTCTTTGCCATGAAACGATAGCCATTGTCATGATGATGGTCAACAAGTCCAAGCTAGTCAACCGGTACACAAAGTCAACAAGTCAACAAATTCAAACATTCAACCCAACCATGGCACACGAATACTTAATTAATATTATTATTAATCATATTTCTTATTCTTATTAGGGTTTAGAAAAAGTCAACAGTCAACAACCCCAATGAGAATCCTCTGCCTCTGTCAACTGTGCATACACACCCGCATCCGTGTTCCGAGGAACACGAATACAAAGATATCCTATGCCTCCATCTCTGTCAACTGTGCATACACACCCGCATTCGTGTTCCGAGGAACACGAATACAAACGAGATAAAACCAATCCCAAAACGTATACTAGGATCTGGCTTAAACCAAAGCCCGCTAGTAACAACTGCCCGGACACTAAACGTGCACAAGTGCACGTATGTGACCGATCCCTATCGCAAAACCATGCGACCTCTACTCTTTTTCCTAAAGGCGAATAGCTCTCTGTATGGGACTCTAAAGACTCGACACTACGCTGGCAGTGGGTTTAACCACAGACCGCAAGTGGCACTAGCTGTGCGTAACGGCCCCCAAGTAGATGCCGATAAGAAGACTGACGAGGTGAACTCATCCGAACTCATGCTGAGCCTGAATGTGACAATCTCCGTACAGTCCGGTCTGTTCGTCTGAGAATATCGCATGGCGGGCCTAGGGGGCGGTAAACGTCAGTCCCCTAATAGCGGTACAAGTCGTGTCGGAGTGTAGCCCAGAACACCTTGAGATAACACTGGAAACCTACCAGTGTATCTCGCTTGCCCTGGCCAGGGACGACTGTGTGTAAAGGCTCTCCTTGACACAGCACGATATCAACTCCTAATACTGAGATAGACGAATCCTGTCTAACCGTCACTACATCCAAGTGCTTCGGGACTGCACCCAACTACTACCTGTTTGCACGACTCCTTTGAGCCGTGGTAGGGTAGTAATCAAAGTACAGTGGGAACTCACTCGAGGAGAAGTGACAGTGTCAAGTCAGCGGACTAAGTTGTACTCATGTCACCTGGGAACTGATAACTGACGATAGGTATAGTACCAACCAACAGTTCCCGACGAGTCCTGTCCAGTGTACTTGTAACCTAACGAGCACCTGCATACTATCTCAAGTACGACGTACTGACGGCGGTGGGACAGACCGTCTCCACTGCTGGGATGAGAAGCGCATACGCTAGTCTACTCCGGAGTATCGATGCCCTATCTCAATAGTCCTACGACTAAGGACCTGCATAAGGATGAGCTTGTGGATTACCCAGCCCCCACGAGTGTGACTGCCATCACAACGCTGGTAATCAAGCAAAGATCCTAAGGGCTCCACTAATGTGTATAGGCGATATGTTAAAAGAAACACATATACACACATTTAAGTAGAAACAAACCAAGTAGCATACTACTATTTTGAGCAAGATTGTGTATACAATGGTGAATATCCCAAGCTTCCATTAAGTAATATACAAACTAGTTTGATACAGTAATGGCCTCTAGGGCATATACACTAACACTCTCTATATATATCCAAGCATCCACTATAATATACATCATATGTAAAACAATGGCCTCTAAGGCATATATATAACTAACATACGGTGATCACCTCTGTAGCTGTAGGTGCCATAGCCTGAACCGTATGTACCATTGCGGTCCTCGTAACAGGTGGGACGACCTCCTGTTGCTGCGCTCTACTGGCCTCTACTAGTGATCCCATCATCTAGCGCAATTCCTGCATACCGGCCTCTGTCCTAGTAATACGATCGAGCGAAGGTGGATCAACCTGCTCCGGAAAGACGGGCGTGCTCTGCTCAGTTCTCGTCTCAGACGAGCTAACTCTGACCTCGGCTCTCACGGCCGCTCTTTGCGCCCTCGTAGTCTTCGGCGGCATAACGGCTGGAAATGAAAACAGGATTCGACAAGAACACAGAAATCGAATCTCAAGGATGTATATAATCATTGAAGGAATTATAACCAACAAGTCCTAAGGTCACTAAGGCAGAGTACCGTGTCGTAAGTATGCTGCGGAACATACACGCGCCACGCCACTCTGCTAAAGCTACCTACTCCATCATACCAAGGTCATCCTACACTCTGAAAGGTATAACCTAGCAATCTGATACCAACTTTGTCACGACCCAAAATTTGGCACGTGACCGACACTTAAACCACGTAACTTCTACTGGCGTAATGCAATTTAAGTAAGCCGAAACCCAAAAATCTAAACCATTAAAGTAGTAAGTGATGAAAACATTTGTTAAAAACATTTTTAAATCTCAAGTAAAAATCTTTAAATTTTAAATTATTTTCTTAAAAATTTCGGCAGCACCTCCTTTGTAAAAACTAGCCCCGAAACGGGTACAAACATAAGATAAAGGTAAAACAACATATGACATAAAATAAAGCATCCCCAGACGGGAGCAATCATGCCCAATGGCGGAAACAACCACCACAAGAATAATATACGCCGTCGTAGCGAAGAAATGGACAATATGTTGAATAACTGTTGGAGATAGTGCCCTCAGAGTCAATTATTGGATCACAGGCACGTGATTGCAATGATTGAGGGAGGACCTATCCCGGTAGGACAGTCTTACTCAAGATGATAGTATGCTATCTGGTTTATCTTTATCATCGTGTACTGCTTTAGGTGACCTTGCGAGTCGCTATTGCACGTTGATAGAGCCCCTAGGATTTTTGCTTGACTACCAGTAGTATGAGGGCGATCATATACGTGGGAGCTGGAGTCTATAAGCACATCCTTAAAAGGTCCCTAGTCATGGGAGTTTCGAGACAGGGCATCGATACTCCAGAGTTAACGAGTGTATACAGTCGAGACCTCGACGAGGGGCGGTGGCCGGTCTCACAAGCCACTGGTGTCAGTTGGTTCACCTAAGATGTATACAGGTGCTCATTGGGTTATGAGTACACCGGACAGGACTCGCCAGGAACATGCTAGTTGGTCTTATACCTGACGTCAGATAGCAGTTCCCTGATGACATGTGTACAGGTTAGTTCATCGACCTGAGATTGTCATTTGTCTCGTGTGAGTTCCCACTGTGCTTTGATTACGACCATACCACGCTCAAAAGAGACGTGCAAACAGGTTTTAGTTGGGTACAGTCCCGAGCCACATGGAGGCAGTGAGCGGATCTGCAGGGGTTCGTCTCTCCCGGTATTCGGGGTGAGGTCGCGCTGTGTCTAGGAGAGCCATTACACGAAGTCCTTGGCCAAGGCAGGAGATTTACTGGTAGGTATTCCAGTAGTATCTCAGGGTGTAATGGGCTACACTCCGACACGACTTGTACCGCTTTTGGGGGTCTGACTTTTACCAACCCCCTAGGCCCGCCATGCGATGCTCATAGACGAACAGACCGGAGTGTATGGATATTGTCACTGACAGGCTCAGTAGTGTGTCAGGATGAGTTTGCTCATCGACGTCCCTTTTTGTCAATACCTGGTATCCCGTTACGTATAGGCTAATACCTCTGACGTGCTAGTGGTTAAATCAACAAACAAAGTATTGACGAGTCTTTAGAGTCCCCCACAGACCAGTTTCTCAAGTTTCGGGCGAAACGCTGTAGAGGTCATATGGAGATATGGCAGGATTCGTTCAGATACATGCGGTATTGCACGGATAATGATCGGACGGATAATACTAGCGGGCTTTGGTTTAAACCGGATCCTACTATTGTACAGTGTAGATTTTTTTTCTTTTCATTTATATTCAGTGGGAATACAAATACAGGCATATATATGCAGTCGCGGGGTTTTCCTGTAATTTATTACGGGATCAGTTTTCTGAAGTTGCCAGTTTGCATTCCGTTCCGGCCAGTTTTCCTTTGTTCCTTCCCGGCCGGACTTTTCCGATGGAGGGGATTATTTGCAGTTGTGCAAATTATCTTTGTGGAGGGTGTTATTTGCATTTGTGGCTTCATGATGAGATTCTTTTTCCATCCACTCACTTGCATTAAATGAGATTAGAAAGGATTAGATATTGATATGATATTGTTATCATCACATTTGGTTGTGGTCACCCTTTTGCTATCCTACACTCACCTCCCTTCTTGATTATTTCTCCACCATTTGTTCATGAGGGGCCGGCCACTTTGGGAGGGGGAGGGGGTTCATTTTTGATGAGGGAAATTTGGTCATCTCATTTTTGCATGCTACACAAATTCATCAACCTCACTCCAAAGTCCATTGCTCATTCCTCCATCACCAAGGCAACTTCACAACCCCTAGAGACAATGGATTCTATACTTGCCTACAGCAATTCTTGAGCACGTCGACTCGCCAGCTTTGTGCCTGAGTTGCCTCAGTCCAGAGGTGGGAGCCCGTAAAAGAAACCGGCGATGTGGTGCCCGTTCCGACGAGGAGCTGAAGACCAGAGATTCCGCGAGGAGATCGGAGTGGAGGCCGAAGACCGAAGTACACGGATCGCTCGGTATAGCTTCTCTACTCCTCTTTCTATAGTTTGCTAGAGTTAGGTTAATGGACCGATCCGGGTTTTATAGTGCGCGGTGGTGCCGGTTTCTAGTTTTTAGAAAAGTTTCGTTTCCGCATTCCTGCGTCGGATTGACGGCCGGGGCGCCGCCGTACACATACATTGGTATCAGAGCCACGCCATTAACCTAGTTTAGCTTGCTCTAGTATGTTTAGAACTCGATCGAACAAAAATACCAAAAACTGTATTTTCTAGTGCTCAGGTTTCTGTCGAATTTTTTTTAGCTCTAAAAATTTTTCAGGTCATTGCAGAAACACGAGCAGAGAATTATAAGCATTATGGGAAAATTCGATGCAATGATTCCTTATACGACCGCGGAAACGCGGCCAAACCCCTGGTTTAGCCGCGGTTCCGCGGTGGGAAAGTGTTATCTTTGCACCATATTTTCACAGTAGGCTTCTAGTTAGGAAATGGGGGTTTTGGGATATTCTTTTTGGGCCCAGATTTTCTCTGAGTGCTACAGTTCTGCTTGGGGCCCACTTAGGTAAATTTGATCGATCGAAAAGTTTAAACATGTTGGTTCACAGTATTTACATTATATCTGCGACCGTGAATGTCACTCGATCGGTAAATCCAGTCTATCTGCTATAGCCCTTTTAGACGGATTTGTGAACGTGACATTCACGTTGATGTTCTGTGTTGTGCTGTGTTGTTGCGGATTGGTCGTGGGGGATAGCCTGGATGTAATGGTAGTACAGTTTGGTTATTTATGTACATTTGATATTGCGGGGTGAGCGTCCGACATGTGGACTGCCGTCACTGCCTGTTTGTATATTATTCTTTTGGGGCATGACCAGGTTGAGGTCGATGTACCCGTTGTATATTTTACTTTCTGTACTAGGATTACCCCAAGGTGGGGTGCACGGATAGCCGGGTTCTAGAGGGCAACGGGCCCGCATCTCATGGCTTTGAGACGGAGAGGGCTTCACTCTAGAATTGGCGGGCTATTCGCCGCACTCGTAGGGGGTACAGTTTGACCCAGGAGGGGTTCCCAAGTTACCGGATTCCGTGAAGTGCTGGGTGGTCCATTCACGTTGCTGAAGGGGGCTGCCTCTCTTCAGGTTTTTCGGGTAACTTGCCGCGCCCGTAGGGGTCTAGGATTTTATTGCACAGGCTATCCACACGACCAGGGGAACGTCGGGTTTCAGTAGCGGCTCTATGAGACCCAGGGATCCCAGATATCTGTATTGTTCTGTGATGCTGGTTACATTTCTGTGATGTTGCATTTTATCATGCCTTGAGCGAATATTATATATTGATATATATACTAGTAGATGTTGTATATGTTTTGCATCCGCGCTAGTCCAGTCCCCGCTCTGTTGTTAGTTAAGTAACCTAACGGGTGATGACGGGACCCAGTGGCGAATGCGGATGGCATATGCGTACATCATTATTTTCGTTCTTTATTGGTGTGATCAATTGATGGGACTGCGTTGATTCGGATCAATGCAAGCTAAACAAACCTATTATGATGTTGTTGGAACATTTTTCAAAAAGTTGTTATTGCAAGGACGTTCACTTTTGTTTTGCACAGTGGTATTCAGTTGGAATATCCTGCTCCTCAATCGACGAGGCAAGGGCCGGGATCCCTTCACCGGGAGTGACCCCTTGGAAATAAGTTTGCGTCAGGATAATAACTTCACTATAGCCGATTACTTTTGCTTTGCATCGTGGTATTCTGTTGGAATATCCTGCATCTTATTCCATAGGGAAAGAGCCTTATTCCATAGGGAAAGAGCCGAGATCCCTTCACTGGGAGTGACCTCATTAGCAATGGTTTTCGCCACTATTTTTTTAAAAGCTATCCGGTTCCTTCAACGATATCAAGTTCATTACGTTAAAGGTTTTTCACCAGAAACCATTCGTAGCCCTCCGTCATTTCAGACGGGTAGCACGTAGTATTCATGCTATGTTTGTTGGCCTTAGTCAAGGCATAGTGTATGGTAGCTGCTTGTTACCTTTCTGTTGCATAGATAGATGCGTTGGTTTGGGACAGTCGTATAGCCTTGTTGGCCCTAGTCAAGGGCTTGTACCGGTGGGTTCGAATTAACCTGGACAATGACGGGTAGAACATGACATGTGACTTATGATTTGTTGGCCTTCGTCAAGGTCATAAGAGTATGGGGCAAAAATCACATCGGGAGTTTCTAAAGAAACTGAAACTTGCCAGATATGCGCATACCTTCTGGAGTGTGATAACGTGAGCGGATTCCGTCACGTTATCATGCGATGATAGTTGGATCCTCATTCCCACTGATGAGTTGGTTTACTCTTCGGGTGATCCCGACTAATTCTTCTTTCAGGTTTGGGGAAGAATTTGACGTTACAGTGGGAGGTTTCTTGATTAGATAAAGTGATAACCATTCTGATCTAGGTTAGAGTGCATGCTGAGTGTTTCTTTTCTCTCTCTCTTTGGCAGCGACCATGGACCGACCCTAGACTATGACTCAGTGACCAAAATTGACCGAACCTTCTTTAACACTGGCTTTTGGATTGTCAGAGTTGCAAACCTCATTGCCACTCCTACTTTTACCCTTTTCTCCAGGACACCCCGTATTACTGCGAACGTCCACTTCCATTGGACAAAACCATCGTATGGTTATATACGAACTCGAAGGAATTTATTCGAGGATGGTTTCCGGTTCTGGAGAAAACGAATAGAACTATTCAGTTGTCTTTTCCTTTTACCTTCTCTCAGGTTGCGAGTACTCCTTGGTTTAGGAGATAGTACACCTATTACGCAAATTGGATAGTCTTCTTCCAAACCTTAGGCTGGTGCCGAACAATAGGGAATGAAGAAACTGGATTAGCCTAACTGAGGTATACAGAAGATATTAAGTAAAGATATATCAAGGGATTAGTAAGGGGGCAAAGTAAATTGCGACTGCTATTCACGACCAAACCAAGTATTTCATTACCACTCCCAATTCACCTTTGTATTTTTCCAGGACACTCCGTATCACTACGAAGATCCACTGTTTATTTGGATACTCCATCGTATGGTTATATAAGAACTCGAAAGGAACTTGTTCCAGTTCGGGGATGGATTCTGGTTCAGGAGAAATAGGAATAAGGTTTATTCGGTTGTCTTTTATCTTCACCTTTTCTCGCATTGTGAGTTCTCCTAAGATTAGGACAGTACACCCATTATGCTTATTGGATAGTCTTCTTCCAAACCATAGGCTGGTGCCGAACGGTAGGGAAAGAAGAAAACCATTTAGGCTAAAAGGGTGCACAGAAGGTAATGACTAAAGACATATAAAGGGATTTGGAGAGATGGCAAAGAGATATACGGTTATAGTTGTGAATCTGGAAAAAGGAAGAGGAATTACTAGGAATACCCTTACGAAACATTTCAATGTTTCAGTTTCGCTGTGTACTGTTAAAAGAAAACTGATTTCCCAATCAGATCTTGCTCCAGGGTATGTATTTACCTGGTATGATTCTCACATCTGTATGGTTTTACAGATGATGAGTAGGAGTAAGTTATTGGGAATTGGGTGATCATCCTCATTATATCGAAATTCGTTGTAATCGGTGATATTTGAGGAAGTCACCTGGGTTGTTTGCCGGACGACAAATATTTGGTTTTGAATATCCGCTGTTATGCACCAATTTCAAATCAATATATATGTACGTCTATTTTTATAGAGTGAGATATACCTTTTTGAAATTATGTCTATGACATTTACCTATATCAGTGGATGTTTAGGTAAGGAGCATTAAACAGCGGTGTAATTCTTCTTAACCATAAGAACAGTTTTTAACCTACGACACACAGGGATTGAGTTATCAGACTCAAAGGACTTATACAGAGTATTGTATGTTCTCCAGTGTCCATTAGGACAGAGGGGATAGTCCCCGTACTATATTCGGTTTACTTGTGACTTCTCTAGTTCTTAGACAAGTGTTTCGTAGAAACACAGGGTCCAAGTTTTGAGAAGTTATGGGTATAAGAGTAAAGTAGAGAACCAAATGTTGCAAGTATCAGGATTCTTCAAGGTGATCGAAGATGTTGATACTTGTGTATGGTGTTCAGTTGATAATAATGTTTAAGAGAAATTGCTTCCCTTTCAGGTTACTCATAATTGGAAGTACTCCTAAGTTGAGTAATGCTGATCGGCCTCTTTCCATTTCGTTAACATGCACTGGAGACAGCTGCATGATTTGAATCTGGTTCAATTAAATCAGTGCCTCTGTTTCTATATTGGATATAGAACAGTTCATATCTTGACATTGTTAAGATACGGGGAGTTGTCCGGCTTATGCTTAAAACCAGACTCCGGGTAACTCAAGGCACATTTCTTTAATGGTTGTTTGTGGGTTGACCCGGGTTATGACGAGGGTTGATTTTCTACCATCTGGAAGATCAATAGTGATATTGTTCTTGACTCGCCAAATTTTTAATAAAAATGGATTTTTCAGAAAACAGTAGTGGGAGTATGGTAGAACTGGAAGTTATTCCAGAACTGCAAACGATTACTGAAGATTTGATAAGAACCTAAAGATTCAATCTAGTTTGACATTCCATTGGCAACTCCGCAGATATGGTGGTTAACCTCAGGCACTCGAGAGGTACTTCGGTATGCTCAAGGACGGTGGCAGGAAGGTTCTTGTTTACCCAGACTTTTCATTGCTGTTGTTCCAGACTCTGAGACCCGGCAGGAGGATGAGTATAGCGTCGTTCTAAACTAGCTTTAGAAGTGCACGTGTATATGACTCTGCCAGAGGGTTGTCGTAGTCAATGGGAGCAGCGGAAGCATTGGTGGACAAGTGGCTTATGTCTATCTATAGACTAAAGCAGATATAGCAGAGATAGATCATCTATTTCTGATGTGACAGTCATAGGTTTGACTTCATCAGAATAGGGGATGGATTCTTTAAGAAGGTAGTAGGGTGTGATGTCCAGGTATTTGGATGACATACACAGAGTAGGAAGTGAAATTCCTATACTACGGTCGGTTATATTTTGGTTGTCACACACTGGTTTCTCCACATGGGACATGGATATAATATCAAGACATTCTGGTTACTAGATCTATAGATCTAGATTTGGGTGGTTTCCCAATCAGGGTACTTAGAAAGCATTCTAAGAGTTTTTAGAATGGACGACTCCTGGCATGGTAGTGTACCTGCAGGTGATGGAGTCACCCTCTCTAAAGGTGTCTTACAGACTAAAGGGGAGAGGGATGTGCATGATTGGCAAATCACTTGCTTAGGCAATTAAGTCAATCATGAGATTTCAAGTACCACACCAGATGGTATTCTTGCAGTAGATGCTGTAAGAGCACGACGGCGCCCCGGCCGTCAATCCGACGCCGGAATGCGGAAACAAAAAACTTTTCAAACTAGAAAACCGGCACCACCGCGCAATAAAATCCCGGATCGGGCCATTAACCTAACACTAGCAAACTAGAATAAGAGTAGAGAGATATACCAAGCAATTCGTGTCCTTCGGTCTTCGTCTCCACTCCGATCTCCTAGCGGAATCTCCGGTCGTCGCCTCCTCGTCGAAACGGGCACCACATAGCCGGGTTCTTTTACGGGGTCCCACGCCTGGACTGAGGCAACTCAGGCGCGAAGTTGGCAAGCCGACGCGTCCAAGAGTGCTGTAGGTGTAGTGTAGTAGGGTTGTCTCATTTGGGGTTGAAGTTGCCTTTGGATGGAGGTAAATAAAAGAGATGAACTTGGGAATTTTTGTGGCAAGCTAAAATGAGATCATTGATACTTTTTCCCACACCAAAAATAATATGAACCTCTCTCTCATCCCTCCTCATGTGGCCGGCCCCTTATCATAAAATGGTGGAGGGAAAAACAAAACAAAAAGGAAGGTAAGTGTAGTAAAAGCAAATGGGTGACCCCATCCAAATGTGATGATAACCAAGTCAAATCCATTTCTAATCCCATTTAATGCAAAGAGTGATGGAAAAAGAATCTCATCATGAAGGATTTATCATGAAGCTCTCAAATGCAAGAAACCCCCTCCTCAATAAGTTATTTGCAAACTTGCAAATAACCCCCTTCCATCACAAAAGTCCGGCCGTGAAGGAACAAAGGAAAACCGGCCGGAACGGAATTCAAACTGGCAACTTCAGAAAACTGATCCCGTAATAAATTACAGGAAAATCTCGCGACTTTATTTACATACCCGCATTTGCATTCCTACTGAATACAAATGCAAAGAGACAAAATCTACACTGTATAATACTAGGATCTGGCTTAAACCAAAGCCCGCTAGTAAAATCTGTCCGATCACGATCCGTGCAATACCGCACGTATCTGATCGAACCCTGCCATATCTCCATACGGCCTCTACAACATTTCGCCCGAAACATGAGTAACTGTGTGTGGTGGACTCTAAAGACTCGTCAATACTATGGCTGTGGATTTAACCACTAGCACGTCAGAGGTATTAGCCATACGTGATGGGCTACCAGCTATTGACCAAAAGGGACATCGATGAGCGAACTCATCCTGACACCCTACTGAGCCTGTCAGTGACAATATTCATACAGTCCGGTCCGTTCGTCTATGAGCATCGCATGGCGGGCCTAGGGGGTTGGTAAAAGTCAGACCCCCAAAAGCGGTACAAGTCGTGTCGGAGTGTTGCCCAGAACACCCTGAGATACTACTGGAATACCTACCAGTCAATCTCCTGCCTTAGCCAAGGGCTTTTCATGTACTGGCTCTCCTAGACACAGCGCGACCTCACCCCCAATACCGGGAGAGACGAACCCCTGCAGATCCGCTCACTGCCTCCATGTGGCTCGGGACTGTACCCAACTAAAACCTGTTTTCACGTCTCCTTTGAGCGTGGTAGGGTAGTAATCAAAACACAGTGGGAACTCACACGAGACAAATGACGATCTCAGGTCGATGTACTAACCTGTACACATGTCACCAGGGAACTGCTATCTGATGTCAGGTATAAGACCAACTAGCATGTTCCCGGCGAGTCCTGTCCGGTGTACTCATAACCTAATGAGCACCTGTATACATATTAGGTGAACCAACTAACACCAGTGGCTTGTGAGATCGGCCACCGCCCCTCGTCGGGGTCTCGACAGTATACACTAATCTACTCTGGAGTATCGATGCCCTGTCTCGAAACTCTCTCGACTAGGGACCTTTTAAGGATGTGCTTATAGACCCAAGCTCCTACGTATATGATCGCCCTCATACTGCTGGTAGTCAAGCAAGAATCCTAGGGGCTCTATCAACGTGCAATAGTGACCTGTAAGGTCACCTAAAGCATTACACGATGATAAAGGTAAACCTTATAGCATACTATCATTTTGAGTAAGATTGTCCTACCGGTATAGGTCCTCCCTCAATCATTGCAATCACGTGCCTGTGATCCAATAATTGAAACTGAGGGCACTATTTCCAACAATCTCCCACTTGCACTCAAGGCTAATTATTGCGATGTCGCATACTCACATCCCGTGTGATACCGAACACGTAACTCCACTACTAGTCAGTTTTACAAAGCTCGTTTGCGAAACTATAGCGTTCGAGGATTAGCCTCTGTGAGCGGATCCGCTGTGATGTTTCTTTCTATGTCTCTCTTTATCTTAAGTTCGCGGATAAACCCATCTCCTAAAATAAGCAATACCTGTCTTAGAATATGTTTGGATGTCTGATGGGACCTAGTTCACAAGTGAACTCTAAATCCAAATTTCTTAGACTGTATCGTCAACTGAACTTAATCAGTATCCTGCGCCATGCCTCCCTCAGTATCCGCCTGGACCTCCTGTCTAAAATACTGCCGCTCGTCAGAGGGAAAACTATAACTCAGACAGCCACTCTGTCATCCAGGTCACCTTGGAAGCCTGGAATGATAACCGTCTCCTAAAGGAGGCTGACGTTATCAAATCCCTAGAACATCCACTTATGTTCTAAAACTGCTTCCGAATGTTTCTCCAGGATTGGATCAATATCAACTTATTGCATCTACTGTAAAAACAAAATCTGGTGTGGTACTTGACATCTCATGATTGACTCAATTGCCTAAGCAAGTGATCTTCCAATCATGCATACCCCTCTCCACTTTAGTCTATAAGACACCTTAAGAGAGGGTGACTCCATCACCTGCAGTTACAACACCATGCCAGGAGTCGTCCATTCTAAAACACCTTTAGAATGCTGTCTAAGTACCCTGATTAGGACACTTCCCAAATCTAGATCTAAAACTAAAGTTCTAGTAACCAGAATGTCTGATATAATATCCAAGTCCTATGTGGAGAAACCTCTGTGTGAAAACCAAAGTATAACCGACCGTAGTATAGGAATTTCACTTCCTACTCTGTGTATGTCATCCAAATACAAGGACACTACACCCTACTACCTTCTTAACAGATCCATCCCCTATTCTGATGACGTCAAACCTATGACTGTCATATCAGAAATAGATGATCTATCCCCGCTATATCCGCTTTAGTCTATAAATAGACATAAGCCACATGTCCACCAATGCTTCCGCTGCTCCCACTGACTACGAAAACCCTCTGGCAGAGTCATATAGACGTACACTTCTAAAGCTAGTTTAGAACGACGCTATACTCATCCTCCTACCGGGTCTCCCAGTCTGGAACAACAGCATTGGCAAGTCTGGGTAAACAAGAACCTCCCTGCCACCGTCCTTGAGCATACCGAAGTACCTCTCGAGCGCCTGAGGTTACCCACTATATCTGCGGAGTGGCTAATGTAATGTCAAACCAGATTGAATCTTTAGGTTCTTATAAAAATCTTTAGTAATCGTTTGCGGTTCTGGAATCACTTCCAGTTCAACCATACTCCCACTACTGTTTTCTGAAAAAATCCATTTTTATTAAAACTATGGCGAGTCAAGAACAATATCACTATTGATCTTCCAGATAGTAGAATATAAACCCTCGTCATAGCCAGGGTCAACCCACAAACAGCCATTACAGAAACGTGCCTTGAGTTATCCAGAGTCTGGTTTTAAGCATAAGCCGGACAACTCCCCGTACCTTAACATCGTTAAGATATGAACTGTTCTATATCCAATATAGAACAAGAGGCACTGATATAATTGAACCAGATTCAAATCATGTATCTGTCCCCAGTGCATGTCAACTAAATGGAAGGAGGCCGATCAGCGTTACTCAACTTAGGAGTACTTCCAATTATGAGTAACCTGAAAGAGAAGCAAGTTCTCTTAATCATTACTATTTAATTGAATACCACACACAAGTATCTACATCTTCGATCACCTTGAAGAATCCCGATACTTGTAACACCTGGTTCTCTACTTTATTCATATACCTATAACTTCTCAAAACTCAGACCTTGTGTTTCTACGAAACACTTGTCTAAGAACCAGAGAAATCATAAGTAAACCGAATATAGTACGAGGACCTACCCCTCTTTCCAAATGGACACTGTACAACATACAATACTGTCACGTCCCGAAAGTACGGAACATGACTGGCACTTAAACTACGAACCTCTCGAGGCGTACGTAATCTAAGTAAGCCGAAAACCCAAAAATCCAAACCAAGAAAATTAGTAGAGTGAAGGAAACCAATTTAAAATCAAGTAGTTTTAATAGCATAAGACGAATTATACGATTTTAAAAACATCAAATATTTCCTGAAAATTTCGGCAGAGTCTCCTTTGTAAATACAGCCCCCCAAACGGGGTACAACATGAATAGTATACGAAATCAAAAAAAGGCATCCCCAAGCGGGAGCTTGCACTTCGTCAATCGACGGTCACAACCACACAAGTAATATAATATACAACGCCAAGGGCGAGGATCAAAACTCAAAAGGAAACTCAAAACAACAAGAAATCCACAGAAATATAACGCGCGACTCTAAGGTCGAAAGAATAACATCACTGGTCTCTATCTCAAAAATAAATACATGTTTGGTTAATGGAACTTCTAGATACAATAGAATAATGATATACAAAATATAATGATGGGTGCGATACAAATAAACCCACCTACTAGCAAGTCACCCGGAAATGGAAATAGTGCCAGCAAGCCGTAATGAAACCTGTACGGCGAAACATGCAAGAACTGTGGCACAGCGGAGGTGAGTTGCCAACTAGTGAGTAGAAAAACATCTACGCACAGAAATCGCATAAATAACGCAATCCTAGGTCAATGATCATAATATATCCTCAAATATGTATATAGCATGCAACCTATAACAATGGCTAGGGTAAATATCTAACCCGAGTGTAATCTCATATGCCCGTGTCAGTGCCTCAGGTAGCAATATATCATATGAATGAGGTATGAATGCATGAAAACAGAATACATGTAAATGAAGAAACTGTTTTCATAATTTAGTGAGATTTCCTTTTTATTTTTAAAATGAGGTATCATAATAAAATCAGCATCAACAGTGTCTAGCATCGACACAAAACATAAATCTCAATGTCTCAAAATCTCAGGCTCCGGCTATCCGGACTGGCCAGTATCATCAAATCTCAGTACCTCAATATCTCGAAATCTCAATGTTTCAATCTCAATATCTAGGGCGCCGTCAGTCCAGACCGGCCCCTACCATCCATCTCAAGACCACGACGGTATCCTCCGGATATCCGACGCGTCGGGTAATATCACCGGTAGGTAGTGCTCCCCTGCACAGGCTCAACGTCAACAACACGATCTTCTTGCCCCGGGGTACCGCACCGGGCCCACCATGTACCCGAAACAGTTCATCCATCTTCTCAAATCGGGTCTCGAAATCCATCTGCAAACTCATGGTGGACGACTCATCATCATGGGAAAACCGCAGTTTTATTTAAGAAGAGAGAAAGCAGTTTATATATGTTTTGTGGTTTTCCTCCAAATCCAGAAAATATCATAGAAATCCGAATCATCAATAGCATGTAAAACCATGAATATAAGCATGAGCATCCATGAATGCGGTATATAATGAATAACAGTATGCATGAAGTGACAAGTAACAACTATAATGTCTAAACTAGCATATAAGGCAAGCAACTAATCATCATGTCAAAACTACTAGTTAACAAGCTACATTAGGCGATAATATTTTCTAAGGTGTGCGTGACATGGCAATTACCGATGAAGATGTGTATGAGCCGGCAAGCAAGTGTACGTAGTACATACGCATCATCGGTAATGGTGCTGGTGTCCTAACAGTATGATATCAACAATGCAATAAGAAATTATAATATAAGTATGCGATGCGGAGCGAACAGTAATAATGAGCGGAATACTAGACACAATGATAACTAAACTGCATTATCCTAATATAAGTCCAACAATAGTGCCTTATGAAATAACACGAATCGCGGTGTTTTGAAAATAAGGGCTACGGTGTTTTTAGGAAAAGATACGTCTTTTGAAATATCAGTATAATCTCTTGACCTGTCTTTTAAAATACCCATGATTCGTAAGCTTTTGAAATAGGTAGGAGTCGAATCTAATCTAACAACTAAACTAAAGTAAGGGCTAAGCTGACAAGCTGGACTACAGGTAAGGAAACCGCCTAACATCTGAGTCGATATATATACATACCTGTATATATATTAGTCGGTGATCCCGCCTCAATAATATCATATCCGATACCATATCTATAATCAGACATCCCAAGTCAAGAGTGCAGATCAATCATCAAAATATTGCTGGTACGTAAATCCGTCGTACGGCATCCCTAAATCTGGGTACGGGTTAATATCATATCCATCACACTATTCATCCGGTATCCTCTTTATCAAAGATCATAGTCTAGGGTACTGACCTATGTCTAGTACAGTACTAATATCATCAATATAGTCATGATCTGGCTACTGATCGACAGTCTCATACAAACTGATATCATCATCACATATCATTATCAAAGGGTATACATCGCCCAATACGGCCTAGGATTAATATCCTAGCATACCATATCTCATATCACGATCACATGTCGACCATTTAATTAATAACACTATTCACCCGTATCGTCGTCCCAAGATCCGCTATAACACCAGGACGTACCTTAAGTACGAATCCTGCCATATCACCGTTCTCGCGGTCTCAATCAAATCTTATCGACTCATCTCAAATCCCAAATACTATCCTCAAATCCAGTATGTGAGCACATAGTCCCATACCCATGTGAACACATGACAATATAACCCGATATAAGCACATATGAAAGAAGAATGCATGCAAGTATGGTATGTGTGTGTAAATGTGGGGTAACCTCTACTCTAGGGTCTCGCAACACTAACTAATCCGATCACACACTAAATCCATCTATATCATCGATAACATCAAACAATACATAATCAATATGCGTGTATACGTATTCGTATACATCACCACGAACTGCGGGGGTGCTATACGCCATCCACCCGACTTCTCCCCGTAGATATGAATCTACTCACCTGGTCCTCGCTAGCCGGTGCCGACGTCGCCACGCGCTTGCTTGTCGTCTCGAAGTCCACATGGGTACCTACATATCATAACGCACCGTATCGCATTAAAATCCGACTCATGACCAAAATGACACACGAATCCCACATAGGTCAAAACCTATGGTTGCTTTCACAAATCAAGCCAAAAACCCTCGACGTCACCGTACAAACACCAGACTATCGAGAAAAACCCAAACACACTCATTTGTACAATCACGAGCACTAATTATAATATAAAATAGCTTAAAATTCACAAAAACCCCAAATTCACTTTAAAAGCCATTTTTCCGAAAATCTAGCAAGCAAAATTAACCGTTTTAGTACAAAACTCGATGTTTAAATAAATCTAGCGGCCCCAATATCCACTAAATATCATAACTAAGTCATATAAACCATTTCTATAATTTATTCTCATAAATTTGCATAAATTCCAAAATCCTAGTTTGCAAAAATATCAATTTTTAACACCTTTTAAAGCAAAATTCACAATTCATCAATTAAGCTTGGTTTTGCATGATTCAAAGTCATTAAACCACTCATTATAATATTAATAATGACATGAAACCTTAATTTAGATTTTAAACCCAAATATAAAACAATTTCAAAAAAACCTAGTTAGCAAAATAGCATATTTATCACAATTTCCAACTAACAATTTGAAATTAGTAATTGCATTAGGTTTTAGCAAAAATTAACATGTTAATTTACTCATGGCAAACTTAATGATGTGATAAAACCCTATCTTGATTTTAATCTCACATATAACCATTAATTCCACAATTCATGTTTGCAATATGAACACAAATTAAACACCAAATTTAGTTAAATTGGAGTAATTAACCAACAATTAAGACATGGGTTAAGATTTATACCTCCCAATTAGAGATCTAGCAAGGATCTAAGCCTCCTAAATTGCTCTCTTTTCACCAAGATCCATGCTAGATGGGATAAAGAATAATGGGTAAGAGTTAGATTTTGATTTTGTGAGTTTTTAGTTGATTTTTCATGGAATTTTTTGTGGATTTTTGGAGAAGAGATGAGGTGAGGAATTGAGAGGGGTGGGCTGCTGGAAATGTGCAGGATTCGACCAGCATGGGGAGGAGAAATGGGTGAGGGAGGAGAGAGAGTGAGGTGGAGAAAGTGGGAAAGTCAAAGTCCACCATTTTTTTTTATCAATTTCCTTTTCTTTTCTTATCTTTTCTTGGTGACTTGAGAGAGAGAGAGAGAGGGGGCTGTCATGGTGGGGCCGGCCACATGGGGAGAGGGAGAGAGGGTGAGGTGTGGGTGTATGGGTTAGGAAAAAAGATAAATGTATTGTTAGTTATATGTATGCCCTAGAGGCCATTACTGTACATAGGATGTATATTGTAGTGGATGCTGGGACATATATAGGGAGGACTTTCTTGCTCGACATGATAGTATGCTATCTGGTTGATCTTTACCTTAACGTGTACACTGATTGTCTCGCTATTACATGTTGGTAACGCCCTTAGGATGTGTACTTGACTACCTGGACTGTGATGCAGATCATACTAGTGGGGACATGGTAGTCCATAAGTACATCCTTCAAAGTCCCTAGTCGTGGGTGTATCGAGATGGGGCATCGATATACTAGAGTAGACTAGCGTGTACCTTCTCGACCCATACAGATGGACGATGGATGATCCCATATCCATTGGTGTTTGACATCAGAGATGATATACGGGTGCTCAGTAGAGACTGGGTACACTGGACGGACTCGCCGAGAACTCCCAGATGGTATTATACCTCACGTCAGATGGCAGTTCTCTGGTGACACTGGTACAGAGTAGTCTGTTGACCCGAGATCGTCATGGAGTCTTGTGTGGTTCCCACTGTGCTTTGATTTCCATCTTACCACGTCCAAGAGGGCGTGCAAAACGGTGGTTTTTGGGTACAGTCCCGAGTCACAAGGAGGCAATGAGCGATAGGAGGGGATTCGTCTCTCCCGGTATAGGGAGTTGATGTTGCGCAGTGTTCAATTGGCTATAACAGGAAATCCCTGGCCAGGGTTGCTGAGATTTACTGGTAAGTGTTGCCAGTAGTTTCTCGAATTGTTATAGACCTCATATCGACACGACTTATCGAGCTATTGGGGTCTGACGTTTACCACCCCTAGGCAAGATATGCGACATATCAGACGATCAGACCGGACTGTACGGTAGTGTTACTGGTTGGATTCACTGGAGTGTGAGCGGGCTTGCTCGTCGATCTTCTGATCGCTCAATACCCGAGTGGCCGTTACGTTTAGCAGACCGCTTGCGGCTTGTGGGTGCTTGATATGATCATCATCTGCTACCGGCGTATTGACGAGTCTTTAGAGTCCTACACAGAGGTTTCCTGGCTCAAGCGAAACGAAATAGGAGCACATATGAGATATGTGCGGGACCGAGAATGATACCAGTATGTGATACTGTATTCGATTCTCGGGATATGTGACATTGATCGGTTATATGTGATATAGCCGGGTTATCGGATCAAGTGTTGATTCGATAAGTTGGTACTGTTGATATTAGTCGGTTATATGCGATATGACCGGATCGTTAAATCAAGTGTTGATTTAATGATTTAATGCATAATTATATATTTGATATATTACTTTGCATTAACTAGTATCGGTTCACTTTAAATGGATTTTCTCACTCGGATGTGCGCATTGCATATGCGATATGATTTTGTGCACTTGCTTGTATCATGTTTGATGATACATGCCTTTTGGTTAAGTGTAAAGAATTAAACCTTGGTCAATGAAATGGTTAGGGTTTACTTTTTGCTTATTCATTTTATTCATTTACTTATTCTTTTGGAAAAAGGAAAGGAAATGATAAAATGGTGGCATTCTTTGTTCTTTCATGAATACTTTGACTAAGTCACCATTTTTGTCTCATCCTTAAACCTAACCATTCCATTTAACCATGATTCATTCTCTACACTAAACCATGGTTTGAATATGATAAGGTTTGATTTTCTTTTTCTTTTTTAATTAACACTTATCAAATTCTTCATCTTCTTCTTCTTCTTCACTTCAAGAAAAAGCTTGAAAGCTTTAATGGCAAAGTGAGAAAAAGAGTGAGAAATCCAAAACTAAAGTCTACCCACTTCCTATTTCTTCATCTTATACCTCTTGCCAAGTAGTAGAGTGTGTTTTCTTCACAAGTTTCTTGACTTGGTGAAGTCGGAGCTTGATTTAGCGATGCCTCGACGTAGATCATCTTCGGCATGGACATCGACGACCTAGCTCGCCATTTCTCCGACGAAGCAGACGCTAGAGCCCGGGAATTCCCTTGGACAGCGGAGATGACTTCATTGCGGAGCCGTGGAGGTGGAGCACCGGATCTACAAAGGTTGTATTTCCGTATTCTATTAGTTAAGTGTTAACTAGTTAGCATTTTCGCCTAGAAATCTAGCCAACGATCCGTAGTCGGGTTTCTCGGCACCGATAAATTTTGAAATTGGCATGGTTGATGCCTTGTGAGACCTCACTAGAGTGCCTAGGAACCCTACAGTAGTATCAGAGCCTAGCTAGAGCCTTAGGCGAAGTCCAGACGGAATTTGAAGTCCGAACGACCCGAAAACCCAACCCTAAATATGCTCTCTGTACATTTTTTAATTTCTGGGATTTTTCCTGATTAAAAATTGCCAAAAAATTCAGCAGGGAATTTCAGGAGTTACTGTGAAACGGGTGATGGTAACTCGACTACAGAGGCGCGGAACCGCGGCCCCCACCATTGGATTCGCGGCGGTTCCGCGGCCACTGTGTTGAGTTACATCACGTGGCTTGCACAGTAATTCATGTTTTGTAGTGCTGAGTCTTCTGGAAATTTTTAATATTTTATCCAGAGTTTTATTTTCTTGGTTGTTTTGGGGATTCGGTGTTTCGATCGGAGTATCAGATTTTGTCTATGTGGCTTTCCGGATAAATTTTAGAATATGTTAAAAAGTTCGAACGTATATAAATACCCAATTTTTCCCCTGTCGGGAAATTTCCAAGTGTTGGATTTTTCCGTAGTTTAAAGACTTTCTAAGTAGTGCAAGTAACTCGATGGACCCTCTAGAAGACAACAAAGCTTAACTCGATTATGTGACCGTCTTGAACTGCCCTTTGAACCTTCGGGTTTGGGGCAGTACGGCGTGCCACATGTGAGGCGTTGGCTTGACCCTTCTACGGCTGGACCGTTGGTACTGAGGCACGAACTGAATGTTGTTAGACTTATTTCATGTGTTGATCTGTATCGGGAAAACTTGGGTGTTCGATTGTTCGATCGGAAAGTTTAACATTTTCTGTTTATCCGGAATGGGATACAATAATTGGAATTCACAAGTAGTTATGTGATAACTGAATGAATGTTATAAACATAGCAGTTTAGTCTCACTTGATCGGTTGCCACGGAATTTTGATGTGATCAAAAGTCCGTCGCAATCACGTAGCGTACGCGGATACTCGCCGGGTAAACTTAATAGGCAGCCTCACTCCATAGCCCCGACCAAGTGACTGTAGGAGAACCCCGTCGCCGAAAGCATCCGTTCGGGTGCTCGCGGCAGCGGTGTTCCGCCTTGGTGCACTTCGTCGACGGTATCGGGGGTGCGACCGTCTACTGAAGTTTGCGACGAGCATTCGATCAGGGTGTCGGGAATCTTGTTGAATTGCCCGACTAGATATTGAAAAGTGTTTTCGATTTTGAGACTAAAATGCGGGGTTTATAATTGTTAGGCATGCGATGTCTAAGTAATTCATTTGGTCAGGCATGCGATGTCTGAGGTGGTTGCGGATTACAACTGTTATAGTTTTACACTTTCTTTTCTGTGACCGTAAGTGTAATGTGTGATATCGCCGGTTTCGTTGCTATATGTCAACGACAATTGGGATGCGCATATTTACTTACGTTGATGACATGTGATGTTATGTGTTGCTGGATATGTTATATTGGATCGTCGTGTTTGAATAGCCGGGGGTTTTTATGTGAGATGGGTGTTTTTCATTTTCATTCATGTAAAAACTTGTATGTAATATTCTTTTATTGGGGCACTTCCAGGTAGCGGAAGATGTCACCTTTTGTATATTATTTACTTTTCCGCACTAGGATAGACCCAAGGAGGAGGGCACAAGTAACCGGGTTCTGGAGTCCAGTGGGAGACCAACTCGAGGAGTCGAGTCCGGGTCTCCTAACTCTAGAATTGGTAGGGTTGCTTGCCGCGCTCGTAGGGGTCTTGGGGTGTGGGTTTGGCTATTCATCGCGACCGTGGAATCCGTGTTTTATACTGGCCCGTATTGAAAACACGGACGTCCTAGTATATCCAATATTTCATATGATTCTTCTGCTGCGATATCTGTGATGTGATCATGTGATGTTCAGTGATAGATACAGTATATAGTATATATGATATATTATATAGACGTTACTTATGTTTTACACCCGCGCTAGCCCTGACCTGCTCTGTCGTTAGTTACCTAACCTAACGATGCACGAGGGGACATCGAGGCGAATGCGGATGGCATAAGAGTACGTCATATCTATCTGTGATGTTTAGGTACTTAAATGATGGGACTTCATTAATATGATTAATGAAATAAAAGAAACCGAAGATGTTGTAGAATCGAATTTCAAAATAAAACAGGTAGCTACAGTTCTTGCTTTGCACAGCGGTATATATGATATATCCTGCACCTTATTCGATAAGGAAAGAACCGAGATCCCTTCACCGGGAGTGACTCCTTTAGCAATAACTGGCAGATGCTACACACTCGGTTTGTCTTTTGATTGCTTTTAAGTGTTTTTGCTTTGCACAGCGATATATATGATATATCCGGCACCTCATTCGACGAGGAAAGGACCGACGATCCCTTCACCTGGAGTGACTCCTTTAGCAAAACTAGAAAAGCCTCAAAAACACACCATTTCAAAATTCATTCGATCCTACAACGATATCAAGTTCATTACGCAATAGGTTTTCAGAAAAACCTGTCGTAGCCCTCCGTCATTTCAGATAAGTTGTATATAGTATTCGTGCTGCATTTGTTGGCTTTCGTCAAGGTGCAGTGTGCGGTAGCTATATGCTGCTTATCTGCTAGCATACGATGCGATTGGATTAGGGTAGTCATGCGGCTTTGTTGGCTTTCGTCAAGGGTCGTGCGGGTGGGTTTAATTCAATCAGGAAATGACGGGTTGAACTTGACTAGCGGGCTATGGTTTGTTGGCTTTCGTCAAGGTCATAGCACGTTAGGGGCAAAATATTATCGGGAATTTCAAGTGTTGAAATTTGCAATGAGATTGCATACCTTCTATGAGATAGTTGGATCCCGATACCCGCTGCGAGTAAGAGTTACTCCTGGGAGAGTTTTATACATTACAATTAGCCGATCAAGTAGGTGTCTAGAAAGGTGTCAACGGGGTTACGCCTCTGGGAAAACGAGGTTTACATTAATTAGGTTCGTGCGAAAGCACGGGAGACCTCCCTCAAAGTACCGACACTGGCCTGGCTGAAAGATTGACGAACTTGTAGTGTGTAATTAATCCCGGCTAGTCTTTCCTTTTAGGATTTGAAGGAAGATTTGATAAAAAGCAGTGGGAGCCATCCTGATTAGATAAAATAATAACCAATCTATTCTTGCAAGAGCGCACGCTGAGTGTTTTCTTCTCTCTCTCCTGGTAGCGACCATATCACGCCTTAATCAAGATAATAATACGGATTATTGACCGAACCCGCTTGTTATACTGAGCTGGGGAACGTTGGTCCCGCTCCAACTTATAATTGTTATAAGATCGAGCAGGAAATTAGGGGATACCAGAATTCCCGTGCCGCCCAAACGAAGAGAGTGCATGCTGATGCATCATCTTCGGGTGTGTTCATTATACAGAACTGTTTCTCAGTATCCTCCGCATCCTTGGTATATGATACCGGATCAGGATCCCAGATATGTAATTTGTTACATAGGGATACAAAAGGGTAGAAAAACTGAGAACGGGTGATAAGTTTCATGAGGCAGAAAACGGGGCAAGTGTTGCAGCCAAGTCTGTTGGTAACTGGCACCCTGTATTGTAATACATTGATTCTGAACGTATGTTATTAGATACCGAACCTGATATACAAAATCATATCTGTCTCTTTATTAGTAAAGAAACGATAATATTTTGTATTGTTGGATAATGTTTTGAACATTTCCTATATCAAAAGTTGATCGGTTCAGGCACGTTATCTAAAAGCATTGATGTTCTAAATAAAACTACAGTTCTTAGTATATGAAACACACACAAGAGGAAGAGTTCAGAAAAGAACGGATCCTTCTTTTGGTATTGTAGACTAGGTCATATCAATGCGACCCAACTAGCTGGAGTTACATTTAGATGCATATTTAAATCAGTTTGAATTTACATCTTGTGAAACTCGCCAGTCATGTCACAAAGATAAAATGACCATAGCTCTGTTTATTGGAAACAGAGAAAGAGTTAATGAACTCTTGGGATGATACATGTTGATGTATGTAGATCCCTGTCTACACTTGCCAGGATTGGTTCTTTATACTTCATTACGTTCTCTGATGATCTCTTTAGATTCAGACATATGTTCCTGTTGAAACACAAGTCCGAACCTTTTGAGATATTCACATAATATAAGTTAGAAGTAGAGAACCAAAATACGGGTATAAGTATTATGTCCTATGATGAGATCAGGGAGGAGAATACTTGTGCATGGAATTCCTAGACTATTCTAAAGAAGAATGAGATTCTCTCTCAGCATTACTCCTCCGTATACACCATTGCACGATGGTATGTCGGGGTGGAGCAGATACACCCTATTTGATATGGTGTGCTCTATGATGAGTACTACTGAGTTACCTTTTTCCTTAAGGGGGTTATGCACTTGAGAAGTTGCATACCTATTGAACAGGGTTCCAATCAAATCAGTTGCCTACCGCTTCATATGTGATATGGAATGGGACGAGCCCATCTCTTAAGTCAGTTAAGATTTGGGGTTGTCCGGCCTATGTCTAAAAGCAAAATCCGGGCAAGGTCTGTTATGTAGAACCGGAAATGTTCCAGCCATACAAACTACAGAAGATGATTTGGTACAACCAAAGGATTCAGTAGATGCCAACGAACCTCAGCCTCTCCGCCGATCTAGTAGGGTTCCTCACCCACCTGAGAGATACATCGGATTCTCTATGACAGTGGGAGCGAGGATTGCATCATGAGATGATGACCCAACTAGTTTCGAGCTGGCCATCAGGAGTGAGACTCTGTAAGAATGGCTGGATGCTTAGCGATCTGAGATGGAATCCTTATACACCAACAAAGTATGGACTTTGGTTGCTATATCTGAAGGGTTAAATCCCCATCAGGAGCAAGTATATCTTGAGAAGATTACTTGGTGTACATGGAAAAGTTGAGACTTTCAAAGCTAGACTTGTTAAAGGTTTTCGTCATCAACCAGGCGTGGATAATGATGAAACCTTTTCCAGTAGCTATGCTTAAGTCCATCCAGATCCTACTTGCCATGGCTGCATACCATAACTACGATATCTGGCGGTTGGGTGCCATGACTGCTTTTCTAAATGATGTTTTAGAAGAGTGCGTCTATAAGTACACAGCCAGAGGGCTTCGTAAACAGTGGGAGCAGCGGAAACGTGTGCAAGATGCTTTATAGGATAAAGCAGGCATCGCGGAGTAGGAACGTCTGTTTTGATGTGTTAGTCAAAGAGTTTGACATCATCAAAATGGTAGATGAACCTTGTATATACAAAAAGGTAGTAGGGAGTATGGTGGTGATCCTCGTAGAGTACGTGGATGACATACTCATGAGAGGGAGGAGTTTCCTATGCTACGCTCGGTCAATCTCCGCTTATCACAATGATTCTCCATAAAGGATCAAAGTGATACCTCCTATATCCTGGTTTTTGGATCTATGAGATAGATCTAATTGGATGTTAGGATACTCACTAGTAGTAGTGAGATGGTATCAATCGATCCTGGGGAGAATCACTGGAAGTGTTCCAGGGTGATAAAGACGACTGAATGTCAGTCGCAGGCATTGTCTTTACACTCAGTAAAGGGACGGTATGTTGGAAGAGTTCCAAGCTAGATATCGTGACATACTAGACGATAAAGGCACGATACATCGCTACTTAAGATGCTACCAAAGAGACTGTTTGGATGTATATTAGTTCATGAGATGAACTTAGTTCCTACCATTGTGTGACAATGGAGTTGTGGCTTATGCCAGAAACCCTCGTCCCATCAGTGATCCAGACATATTCTAAGGCAGTGTCACCTGATCATGGAGATGGTTGATCTCCAGGGTGATCGAGGCAAGGAGAGCAGACTCAGAGGATAACACGGTGGATCCACTCACGAAGGTCTATTCCCAGAGAGAGACTTTTATGGGATGGTTGAGTATGAGATACTTCGACCACTGCTACAGATGGCCCTAGTGCAAGTGGGAGATTGTTAGTTATATGTATGCCCTAGAGGCCATTACTGTACATAGGATGTATATTGTAGTGGATGCTGGGACATATATAGGGAGGACTTTCTTGCTCGACATGATAGTATGCTATCTGGTTGATCTTTACCTTAACGTGTACACTGATTGTCTCTCTATTACATGTTGGTAAAGCCCTTAGGATGTGTACTTGACTACCTGGACTGTGATGCGGATCATACTAGTGGGGACATGGTAGTCCATAAGTACATCCTTCAAAGTCCCTAGTCGTGGGTGTATCGAGATGGGGCATCGATATACCAGAGTAGACTAGCGTGTACCTTCTCGACCCATACAGATGGGCGATGGATGATCCCATATCCATTGATGTTTGACATCAGAGATGATATACGGGTGCTCAGTAGAGACTGGGTACACTGGACGGACTCGCCGAGAACTCCCAGATGGTATTATACCTCACGTCAGATGGCAGTTCCCTGGTGACACTGGTACAGAGTAGTCTGTTGACCCGAGATCGTCATGGAGTCTTGTGTGGTTCCCACTGTGCTTTGATTTCCATCTTACCACGTCCAAGAGGGCGTGCAAAACGGTGGTTTTTGGGTACAGTCCCGAGTCACATGGAGGCAATGATCGATAGGAGGGGATTCGTCTCTCCCGGTATAGGGAGTTGATGTTGCGCAGTGTTCGATTGGCTATAACAGGAAATCCCTGGCCAGGGTTGCTGAGATTTACTGGTAAGTGTTGCCAGTAGTTTCTCGAATTGTTATAGACCTCATATCGACACGACTTATCGAGCTATTGGGGTCTGACGTTTACCACCTCTAGGCAAGATATGCGACATATCAGACGATCAGACCGGACTGTACGGTAGTGTTACTGGTTGGATTCACTGGAGTGTGAGCGGGCTTGCTCGTCGATCTTCTGATCGCTCAATACCCGGGTGGCCGTTACGTTTAGCAGACCGCTTGCGGCTTGTGGGTGATTGATATGATCATCATCTGCTACCGGCGTATTGACGAGTCTTTAGAGTCCTACACAGAGGTTTCCTGGCTCAAGCGAAACGAAATAGGAGCGCATATGAGATATGTGCGGGACCGAGAATGATACCAGTATGTGATACTGTATTCGATTCTCGCGATATGTGACATTGATCGGTTATATGTGATATAGCCGGGTTATCGGATCAAGTGTTGATTCGATAAGTTGTTACTGTTGATATTAGTCGGTTATATGCGATATGACCGGATCGTTAAATCAAGTGTTGATTTAATGATTTAATGCATAATTATATATTTGATATATTACTTTGCATTAACTAGTATCGGTTCACTTTAAATGGATTTTCTCACTCGGATGTGCGCATTGCATATGCGATATGATTTTGTGCACTTGCTTGTATCATGTTTGATGATACATGCCTTTTGGTTAAATGTAAAAAATTAAACCTTGGTCAATGAAATGGTTAGGGTTTACTTTTTGCTTATTCATTTTATTCATTTACTTATTCTTTTGGAAAAAGGAAAGGAAATGATAAAATGGTGGCATTCTTTGTTCTTTCATGAAGCTTCATGAATACTTTGACTAAGTCACCATTTTTGTCTCATCCTTAAACCTAACCATTCCATTTAACCATGATTCATTCTCTACACTAAACCATGGTTTGAATATGATAAGGTTTGATTTTCTTTTTCTTTTTTAATTAACACTTATCAAATTCTTCATCTTCTTCTTCTTCTTCACTTCAAGAAAAAGCTTGAAAGCTTTAATGGCAAAGTGAGAAAAAGAGTGAGAAATCGAAAATTAAAGTCTACCCACTTCCTATTTCTTCATCCTCTAACTCTTGCCAAGTAGTAGAGTGTGTTTTCTTCACAAGTTTCTTGACTTGGTGAAGTCGGAGCTTGATTTAGCGATGCCTCGACGTAGATCATCTTCGGCATGGACATCGACGAGCTAGCTCGCCATTTCTCCGACGAAGACGATGCTAGAGCCCGGGAATTCACTTGGAAAGCGGAGATGACTTCATTGCGGAGCCGTGGAGGTGGAGCACCGGATCTACAAAGGTTGTATTTCCGTATTCTATTAGTTAAGTGTTAACTAGTTAGCATTTTCGCCTAGAAATCTAGCCAACGATCCGTAGTCGGGTTTCTCGGCACCGATAATTTTTGAAATTGGCATGGTTGATGCCTTTTGAGACCTCACTAGAGTGCCTAGGAACCCTACATGTATTACCCCAATTCCCGTTAATACTAAATTCACCGGAAAAAGCCTTTTTCTTCGATATTTTCTAAACCGTTTTGGCAAACGATTTCATTTCAAAAACCACAGGATAAAATTTTATTTAATGTGTTATGATGCACAAAATTTGTTTCAACTCATTTCAATTTGTAATTTTTCCTAATTAAATGTATTAGTGACGGCTTAAAATAATATTAAAATAATTAATTTCGGAAAAAATTTCAGAAAATTTGAAATTTCACCAGTGACTCAATAAACACCAAATACTAGAAATTACATAGCTAGAATATATATATTTAATTTTATAATAAAAATATTTGTATTTTGACTTTTTACAGAAAACCCCCTTATTTTACCGATTTTTTTCGAAATTTCACCGAAACGATTTTCAAAACGTTACAAATACTCTGTATAAGTCCCTTGAGTCAAGTGACTCATTCACTGTGTGTCGTAGGTTGAAAACTGTACTTATGTTTAAGAAGAATTACACCGCTGTTTAATGCTACTTACTTAACCATCCACTTATATAGGTAAACGTCATAGACATAATTTTAAAAAGGTATATCTCACTCTATAAAAACAGACGTACAGATATATCAATTTGAAATTGGTGCATAACAACGGATATTCAATAACAAATATTTGCCATCCGGCAAACAACCCAGGTGACTTCCTCAAATATCACCAATTACAACGAATTCCAATATAATGAGGATGATCACCTAATTCCCAATAACTTACTCCCACTCACCATCTGTAAAACCATATAGATGTGAGAATCATACCTGGTAAAGACATACCCTGGAGCAAGTGTCTAATTGGGAAATCAGTTTTCTTTAAATAGTACACAGTGAAACTGAAACATTGAAATGTTTCGATGGGGTATCCGGGTATTCCTAGTAATACCTCTTCCATTATCCAGATTCACAACTATAACCGTATAATTCTTTGCCATCTCTCCAAATCCCTTTATATGCCTTTAGTCATTACCTTCTGTACACCCCTTTAGGCCAAATGGTTTTCTTCTTTCCCTACCATTCGGCACCCGCCTATGGTTTGAAAGAAAACTATCCAATAAGCATAATGGGTGTACTGTCCTAATCCTAGGAGCACTCGCAATGCAAGAGAAGGTGAAGATAAAAGACAACTGAATAAAACCTTATTCATATTTCTCCTGAACCAGAATCCATCCCCGAACTGGAACAAGTTCCTTTCGAGTTCGTATATAACCATACGATGGAGTATCCAAATAAACTGTGGATCTTCGTAGTGATACGGAGTATTCTGGAGAAATACAAAGGTGATGTAGGATTGGCGAAGAAATATTTGGTTTGGTCGTGAATAGCAGTCGCAATTTACATTGCCCTCTTACCAATCCCTTTATTTGTCTTAACTTAATACCTTCTGTACACCACACTTAGGCTAATCGGCTTTCTTCATTCCCTACCGTTCGGCACCAGCCTAAGGTCTGGAAGAAGACTATCTGATAGGCGTAACGGGTGTACTATCTCCTAAACCAAGGAGTACTCGCAATCTGAGAGAAGGTAAAAGGAAAAGACAACTGAATAGTCCTATTCGTTTTCTCCAGAACCGGAAACCATCCTCGAATAAATTCCTTCGAGTTCTTATATACCCATACGATGGTTTTGTCTAATGGAAGTGGACGTTCGTAGTAATACGGGGTGTTCTGGAGAAAAGGGTAAAAGTAGGAGTGGCAATGATGCATGCAACTCTGACAATCCAAAAGCCAGTGTTTAAGAAGGTTCGGTTAATTTTGGTCACTGAGTCATAGTCAAGGGTCGGGTTATGGTCGCTGCTAAAGAGAGAGAGAAAAGAAACACTCAGCGTGCACTCTAACCTATATCAGAATGGTTATCTCTTTATCTAATCAGGAAACCTCTCACTGTACCGTCGAATTCTCTCCAAACCTGAAAGAATAATTAGTCGGGATCACCCGAGGAGTAAACCAACTCATCAGTGGGAATCGGGATCCAACTATCATCGTATGATAACGTGACGGAATCCGCTCACATTATCACACTTCAGAAGGTATGCGCATATCTGGCAAGTTTCAGTTTCTTTAGAAACTCCCGATGTGATTTCTACCCCATGCTCTTATGACCTTGACTTTGGCCAACAAATCATAAGTCACTTGTCAAGTTCTACCCGTCATTCTCCAGGTTAATTTGAACCCACCCGTACCTACCCTTGACTTTGGCCAACAAGGCAGTACGACTGTCCCAAACCAACGCATCTATCTATGCTGCATATGAATACCCAACAGCTACCAATCACTGTGCCTTGACTTTGGCCAACAAACACAGCTTGAATACTATTGACTATCCATATGAAACGACGGAGGGCTACGAATGGTTTCTGGCGAAAACCTTTAACGTAATGAACTTGATATCGTCGAAGGAACTGGATAGCTTTTTATAAATTATAGTGACGAAAACCATTGGTAAAGAGGTCACTCCCGGTGAAGGGATCTCGGCTCTTTCCCCGTAGAATGAGGTGCAGAATATTCCAACTGAATACCACGATGAAAAGCAAAAGTAAACGGCTATAGTAAAGTCATTGCCCTGACGCAAACTTCTGTCCAAGGGGTCACTCCCGGTGAAGGGATCTCGGCCCTTGCCTCGTCGACTGAGGTGCAGGATATTCCAACTGAATACCACTGTGCAAAACAAAAGAGAACACCCTTGCAAAAATAGCTTTTTGAAAAATATTCCAACAACATCAAAATAGGTTTGTTTAGCCTGCATTGATCCGAATCAACGCAGTCCTATCAATTGATCACACCAATAAAGAACAAAAATAATGATGTACGTATATGCCATCCACATTCATCACTGGGTCCCGTCATCACCCGTTAGGTTACTTAACTAACGATAGAGCGGGGACTGGACTAGCGCGGATGCAAAACATATACAACATCTACTAGTATATATATCAATATACAATATTCGCTCAAGGCATGATAAAATGCAACATCACAGAAATGTAATAAGCAACACAGAACAATACAGATATCTGGGATCCCCGGGTTTCATAGAGCCGCTACTGAAACCCGACGTTCCCCTGGTCGTGTGGATAGCCTGTGCAATGAAATCCTAGACCCCTACGGGCGCAGCAAGTTACCCGCCAAAACCTTAAAAGAGGCAGCCCCCTTCAGCAACGTGAATGGACCACCCAGCACTTCACGGAATCCGGTAACTTAGGCACCCTTGCTGGGTCAACCTGTACCCCCTACGAGTGCGGCGAATAGCCCGCCAATTCTAGAGTGAAGCCCCCTCCGTCTCAAAGCCATGAGATTCGGGCCCGTTGCCCTCTAGAACCCGGCTATCCGTGCACTCCACCGCGGGGTGATCCTAGTACAGAAAGTAAAATATACATACAACGGGTACATCGACCTCGACCCGGTCGTGCCCCAAAAGAATAATATACAAACAGGCAGTAACGGCAGTCCACATGTCGGACGCTCGCCCCGCAATATCAAAGGTACATATAAAACAAAACTGTGCTACCATTGGATCCAGGCTATGCCCCACGACCAATCCGCAACATCACAGCACATCACAGAACATCAACGTAAATGTCACGTTCGCAATTCCGTCTAAAAGGGCTATAGCAGTTAGACTGGATTTACCGATCGAGTGACATTCATGGTCGCAGATATAATATAAATACTGTGAACTAACATGTTTAAAATATTCGATCGATCAAATTTACCGAAGTGGGCCCCAAGCACTACTGTAGCACTCACAGAAAATCTGGGCCCAAAAAGAATATCCCAAAACCCTATTTCCTATTCAAAAGCCCAGGAAAAATTTGGTGTCGCGTTGACTTAATTCCGCCGCGGAACCGCGGCGCAAACGTGGGTTTGGCCGCATTTCCGCGGTGGAACTGTAGCCTCGCCTCACAAAATTTTTACAGCATGCTTATAATTCCCTGCACGTGTTTCTGAAAAAACTTGAAAAATTTTTGGAGCTAAAAAAATTTCGACAAAGAACAGATGCACTGAAAATACGGTTTTTGGGACTTTTGTTCGATCGAGTTCTAAACATACTAGAGCAAGCTAGACTAGGTTAATGGCGTGGCTCTGAAACCACTGTAAGTGCACGGCGGCGCCCCGGCTGTCAATCCGACGCCTGAATGCGGAAACGAAAAACTTTTCAAACTAGAAAACCGGCACCACCACGCACTAAAATCCCGGATCGGGCCATTAACCTAACACTAGCAAACTAGAATAAGAGTAGAGAGATATAACAAGCGATCCGTGTCCTCCGGTCTTCGTCTCCACTCCGATATCCTTGCGGAATCTCCGGTCGTCGCCTCCTCGTCGAAACGGGCACCACATAGCCGGGTTCTTTTACGGGCTCCCACCTCTGGACCGAGGCAACTCGGGCGCGAAGTTGGCAAGCCGACGCGTCCAAGAGTGCTGTAGGTGTAGTGTAGTAGGGTTGTCTCATTTGGGGTTGAAGTTGCCTTTGGATGGTGGTAAATAAAAGAAATGAACTTGGGAATTTTTGTGGCAAGCTAAAATGAGATGAGTGATACTTTTTCCCACACCAAAAATAATATGAACCTCTCTCTCATCCCTCCTCATGAGGCCGGCCCTTATCATAAAATGGTGGAGGGAAAAACAAAACAAGAAGGAAGGTAAGTGTAGTAAAAGAAAAGGGGTGACCACATCCAAATGTGATGATAACCAAGTCAAATCCATTTCTAATCCCATTTAATGCAAAGAGTGATGGAAAAAGAATCTCATCATGAAGGATCTATCATGAAGCTCTCAAATGCAAGAAACCCCCTCCTCAATAAGTTATTTGCAAACTTCTAAATAACCCCATTCCATCACAAAAGTCCGGCCGTGAAGGAACAAAGGAAAACCGGCCGGAACGGAATGCAAACTGGTAACTTCAGAAAACTGATCCCGTAATAAATTACAGGAAAACCTCGCGACTGTATTTACATACCCGCATTTGTATTCCCACTGAGTACAAATGCAAAGAGACAAAATCTACACTGTATAATACTAGGATCTGGCTTAAACCAAAGCCCGCTAGTAAAATCTGTCCGATAACGATCCGTGCAATACCGCACGTATCTGATCGAACCCTGCCATATCTCCATACGGCATCTACAACGTTTCGCCCGAAACTTGAGTAACTGTGTGTGGTGGACTCTAAAGACTCGTCAATACTATGGCTGTGGATTTAACCACTAGCACTTCAGAGGTATTAGCCATACGTGATGGGCTACCGGCTATTGACCAAAAGGGACGTCGATGAGCGAACTCATCCTGTGTCACGACCCGAAAGAGCATGTGACTAGCCCTTAAACCATATGAAGTCTATAGGACCCCATCTGATCCAAGTATGCCAAAAGCCCAGAAATCTAAAACCATTTTAAGGAGTAAATAAGGAAAACTGGTTTAAGAAGTAAAGAAATCATGTTTTGAAAATCAAGTTTTTAAATAACTAAGCCGAATATGCATTTTAAAAATGTATGGCTTTTTTCTGAAAATTTCGGCAGAGTTTCCTTTGTAAAACTGGCCCCGAACGGGGTACAACAAGAAATATATATATGAAATGATAAAATGTATCCCCAAGCGGGAGCTAGCTCTTCGTCAGTCGACAGTCACAACCACGCAAGCAATAATAATATACAACGCCAAAGGGCGAGGATCAAAACCGAAAAAGAAACTCAAAAACAGCCAGAAAAACATAATACTACAAGCGTGACTCGAAGGTTGAAATAATGCAACACTGTCTCTAAGTCTGAAACAATACAAAAGTTTTGGTTGATGGAATAACTAGATACAACTGAAAGTACATGTACAAGGGTGGTTCTGATGCAAAAAAACCCACCTACCAACGCAAGCCACCCATATGGAAGCAGTGCTCCAGAAATGCCGCTATGGAATCTGTACGGCAAAAACCTGCAAGGATTGTGGCACAACGGGGGTGAGTTGCCAACTCATGAATAGAAAATATCTACAAGCAGAGATCAAATGTATGACCCATCCTAGGTCAATACGATCATATATATATATATATATACCTCAATATAAATAAGTCTGCAGTATGCTAAAATGGCAATGTAATCTCTATACATGAGTGTAGTGCCATGTGCTCGTGCCAGTGTCTCTGGTAATAGCATATCATAAATGTGTGGTATGATCAATGAAATCAATCTACATGTACGTGGATCCCGTCCACTCGTCACCCAATGACAATAACCATCATGCATGTAAATATCATCAGCATATGCAAGGAAATATGAGGATATAAACCACCTGTGTCCCTCGCGACACGTCAAAATCATGGTACCGGAGTGCCCGGCATCGACACTCGAAAACATCATGAAAATTGTGCCCAGCATCGGCACGTAAATCCTCATATATCGGGCTCCATCTACGGAATCGGCCCTCGGCCCCAGCAGGACACCCATATCCATCTATCGACTCTGGTCGGTATCCTCCGGATAACCGCCAGGTCCAACCAATCACCGGTAGGTACTCGCCCGCCTCCAGGCTCAATCGGAAAAATCCTTCGATCATCTTGCCGAGGGGAACCATACCGGGTCCACCATGTACCCGCAATCGGCTCGTCCGCTCCTCGAATCGAGTTTCACATGTCGCTCTCAGCACCGAGAAAACACATGGTGGACGCACTGAAATATCATATCAAGGGTAACCGGGTTTTTAAAGCAATGACATATTCTCTTTTGAAATACCCACGGTTCCCAAAATCCAGAAATATCATGGAAACAACAACTCTTAATGCGTATAATCAGAAAGCATGATGTATGTGTTATGTAAAAGAAATGTAAGCACATCAATCTGTCATTCAAGAATCATATCCTGAATGCAACAGTACTACAGTGTAGTGACATGGCAATTATCGATGATGAAGTGTGTGAGCCGGCAAACAGTGTACGTGGAACATACGCATCATCGATAATGGTTCTGGTGTCCTAGCAGCATGACTGTAATATATCAAAGAACACAAGCAATGCAATGTAAATAGCATGAATATGCGGAATCGAATAATCAACGCGATAGTAAAGAACCTGCCTCAATAAATATATCATGCAGCCTTGCCTTTTGAAATAAGACGAATCAGAGTTTTTGGTAAAATAAGGGCTACGGTGTTTTAATAAAAGATGTGTCGTTTGAAAATATCCGTAGAATCCCTTTTGCCGATCATTAAAATATCCCCGATTTGTTAGTTTTGAAATAGGTATGACTCGGGTCTAGTCTAACGCCTACTATGCGAACTACAGACCCAACAGTCAAGTCAATCGGGAGGGGTATGAAAACCACCTAAATCTAAGTCAATATCACATTATCTAATCAAATAACAGGTATCACTACCATCATATCACATCTCCAATACGAACTCTGTCATGTCGCCAAATCTCACGGCCTCAATCGAATCTCATCGACTCATCTTAATCCCACGTATCATTCTCAAATCTCGTATATAAACACATAGTCCCATACCCATGTGTAGATACACACACCATCATATGCACACAGATAAATTAAAGAATGTATGCAAGTATGTGTGTATGTGTGTATGTGTGAGTGCACCCACAACTCTAGGGTTTTCGCACTACAAAACCAATACATCCTTATCATCAATAATTCCATTATTACCATCAATAATCCTAACAACACATAATAAATATATGTGGGTATACGTATTCGTATACATCACCATGGACTGTGGGGGTGCTATACGCCATCCACCCGACTTCTCCCCATAGATATAAATCTACTCACCTTGCTTCTCGTGTGCCGATGCCGATGTCGCCATCTTCATCTTCTTTGTCTCAACATCACGTAGGGTACCTACAAGTATATCACAATGCTAAAGCACATGAAAATCACATTGGAAACCAAAATAGCACACACTACCCGCATAGGTAAAAACCTATCGTCTCGCATGTAAACACGATCAATATCCACTTGTCGTTGACGTCCAAACGCCACCCGACAGAAACGAATCACCAACTACCAAAATCCATGCTAAAACAAGTCGTAAATCATACGCCAACTCAATAAAATCAACCCATATTTTACCCAAACTGGAATCAGTCAAAACTAGACATACCCAGGGTCAAGACTACTGGAAATAGGGCCATGCACCAAAATCGAGACGGTTTCCTCCTGCTCTGGTGGCAAATTATGGCCAAAAGGGATTAATTAGCGGCCGGGGTTTGGAGCCGGGGGCTAGGGTTTGGGGTGGTGGTTCCATGGTGCCTGCACATCTCACTGTCAACTCAGTTTTATTTTTGGGGTCTCGGGGTGATAGCAGATTCCTAAATACGATCACAGATTCACTGTTTTCCCTATATCGATTCACTAAATCCGTATTCTGGCTTAAAGCTTCAGGTTGGGGTCCAATATAACATCACACCAAGATTCTAAGGTCACAACAAGTCTTAGTTTCACTTCACAACTCAATTTTTCCTCAAACCCTAACTAGGTTTTCTTTTAGTCCACAAACACACACCATATCGATATGAAACTAGTATTGATGCACAAGAAAAGAAATACTACTCTAATAGGTGCAGAAATTACCTCCTTTGGCAACTCAAGAAAATTCTTGAGTTGCCCAAAGTCCTCAAGATCCACTCATCCTTAGTCTAAAGCGTTCCTCTCGAGCTCGTGCACCTTTTTAGTGAAGGGAAGATGGGGTTTTGGAGTTAATTTCATGGTGATTTTTGGGGCTTGAAAAGGGAGAGAGAAGAGGGAGCAGCGGCTCAGCAGCAACAAGAGGGAGAGGGAGAGAAATGAGTGAAGGTTGAAGAGGAAATGACTAAGTTTTGGTCAAAATAACCCATACGTCTCTCTCTCTCACCAACCTTCATATTATATTACCTTTTCCTTTTTCTTTTCTTTTCCTTTTTCCCTAATTCCTTCTCACCCCAAAAGTGAACCCAAATGAACAACCATGGCAATAAAAATGTAACACAAGTGTAGAAAAAGATATGTGCATATTTTGCACAAAAATGCCAAAAATCCGATTAGCGATTTTTAATCGCGATTAGCACTAAATTAGTGTCAAACAAATCATAAAAACTTTAAAATGGCATAATTCCATAAAATACCCTATTTTAGAATTTTCCATAATTTTTCCCCATTTATTTGTATTTAATTATACCGGAATATTAAAATATTCATTAAAATAATATTAAATTATAAAATTTCCCCAAAATTAATATTTTATTATTTTGAAACGTTACAATCTACGCCCCTTAAAGAAATTCGGTCCCCGAATTTAAATTAAAACCCTCAAATACTAAAACATTTCGATACGAATTCCAAGTCGTCGGGGCTCCGAGATCATTAATACATAAAACATTATAGCGCAATGCATGCGCATGAGTACTGAGCAGATAACTCAAAAGAAAAACTCCATCAAGCATCCCGCAATCATCGGAGTCATGGTAAAGACTCAAATGTCAAATCCAATACAAACCAATATGATATAGATCAGAACTATACATGTAGACATCCAATCTATACATGTGAATAGCAGATGTAAATGCATGACAAATCTTTTTAAGTCGCCGTTTTGAAAACAATTTAGAAGGGTTTCCTTGTTTTTAAAACGTTTCGTGTCATATCGGACACGTAGGTATATATATACTGAGACTATAGCTCGCTTTTTGGAAATCCCTTCGATAACTATCAATGCATGCAAAAATATATCCAGGTACTGTCCTCTGACTAGTCCTGCTCAGTACCAAAACGAGTACTAAATATCGTAAAAAAAAATGTACTGCTCCAAAGGAATAAATCCCAAAATGCATATAACACCATCCTGTGCGTCTGGTGCGTATGGAAATCAAAATCCATATATGTGCCATACAGGTGAACAAAACAACATCTAGGTGCAACGGGTGTGCACGAAGTATCTGTCATAGGCAACGTGTGTGCCTGACAGCCAAAATAGGTGCATCTGACATGCACGAAGAATCTCGATTTAGTGTCTCTGGTGCACACCAAAATCATATCTCAAAACATGCGCCCAGCATGCGCGAATATCCAAATCGGTGCATCCATCGTGCACGAATGAAAGTCTAAACCCCGCGCACTCAATCATGTATGGAATCACGAAATCCAATGGCAAATGCCGAACATGCGTAAGTCCAGTCAAAACCACGGAGTGCAAAAATCAACATCAATATCAGAATCAAAATCGACATATCGAATGACATCAATTCGGAGTCAGGTGCAACTGTAGTGCACAAAATATAAATCCGGTGCAACAAAGGCACGAAATATAAATCTGAGGCGATAAACGCAAGAAACATAAAAATGTTGCAACAAACGCACGAAGTATAGAACTGGTGCATCCCATGCACAAATATCAAGCAATAACTCAAAAGCGAAACAACAATACCAAGTATACCCAGGTATAAGAAAATCATAAACTTGTACAACTGCGTGCACAAAACACAAATCAATGGACTACAAGCACATATAATCTATACCAAGTGCAAAATCAACTCGTGTGCGTAACGTATGCACAACATCAAATCAACCGTATGAAATCCATGAAGTCATGAGCAGGTGCAACCAAGGCACGAAAATGATATACAATGCGGCTTAATCAAAATCAGGTGTACCGCGATGAAAAATCTCACAACCGCGTGCAACAGCGTGCACAAATAAAATCAAAACACTAAAAGTACATGAAAACTATGCTGGAAGTGTAAATCAAATCACCGGCATAAAATAGGCATGAAATCACAATCAATACCTCAAGAGTAATAACTATGCGCAAGGTATAGATACCCAGTAGGTGCAACCATGGTGCAAGAAAACAAATACCATGAAACTCAGTCATCAAGACTACATCATGCAAATAGATCGCCCAAAATACCGAAATCCAAAGTGACGGATACGTGATAGTCAAATCACAAAATCACAAATCATAAATACCGCCGTCGGTATATCCTCCTTCGAAGTCGAGAAGGTGCCGGTACATCCAACGCTTGCCTCAAGATATCTACTTGCCTCTTGCTCGCGGCTGGCGTCCTCTGCCTCTGGTTCCTTATCTTCCCTGTGGATTACCAATCTCGCAATCCATCGGCTCATCGGCCCGGTCAGGTGTGCTAACGAAAACGATTCCGCTCTAGCACTGCTGTGGTCATCTCTCGGTCCATCCTCACGACCGCTTGTAAAGCAGCACATCTCTAGCGCCGACCATGGATCCTCTGAATGCACATCACACATCGGCTCCTGGTGCAAATCTGATTGCAGCAGTGTACTGGAAGGAATCCTGCTCAAGGTCTCTTCTGATCTCGCCTAAGCCAAACTGTAAGGTGGCTAGTACTCTGACGTAATCTTTCCTCTCTCTGGACATTTGCGTCCTTAGTACAGCATCTACTCGAAAGCCGGTCGCATCCCTACGCCTCTGTATGCATATCCGACCTTTAATCTTAACGGGGTGTAATAACAGCTCGCCTGCATCTCGCACGAGCTTCTTGTCCCGCTTGTCTGTATTATCGTCCATTTCGACGTCGCGTCTCTATCTGCGCACTGCAATGCCCTCGGCTACGGTCCATCCGAAGTCTATCACACGGACTCGAAATTACGAACTCGGTATCGTCATCACTCTGTAGAAGATATCTAGCCGAACACGTCCTCAGCATGCATATCGCATCTCTGATGTCAGCGGAGTGGAATGTCATCTCGTCAAAATCTCGTACGAACTCTTTACTCCACCTGCTTCAATATCGACTGATTCGGACTCATCTTATCGTGGCTACACAGACTGCGCTCCAACGGCTATGCTCGTATCTGGAGTCTCCCAAGCAGTGTCCAATCACATGATATCCGAATGATGTCAAATCGTCCGATCGACTCGTCAGAACCTCATAATCCCCCAAGAGCTCAACATCTTGGGTACAGTTTAATAGTATCGAGTACATACCACAGCATCGGTGGTCCAGCTGTAGAAAGGAAAACCCAAGCCTCACTAATGGCGCCGCAGAACTACCGCAAAACCTAAGGTTCAAAGGCTTTCACACGGTCATTATGTCGAGTTAGGGTTCATTCTTTTAGAGGGTCCATAGAATCGCTTGCATGTCCTTCCGAATACCTTTAAACTTGGAAAATAGGTTCCTGACATTCGATCGTTTCAATCGACTCTCAACGAATCTGCGTGAAATCGCCTCTAACTGGAATCAATCTACCTGATGACCTCGCATCGGGGTAAGCGAACGAACCACAAGTCCTGGTCATTCATCCTCGGTGACTAGCGACTCACCATCATAGCTCTAAGTATATGCTCATGCTGTAGTAGCCCCAATCATCTGGGCGATATCTCCTCATTCGCAGCAACAACTGGCTCATTTGTCCGTACGCTGAACAGCGCCTCAATCACATGAATAGCGATATATCAAAGGTCGTCACATCCTGGTTGGCCTCTATCAGTGGCTCAATCCTCTGGTACCGATCGGTATGCCGAGAAATCTAGTAAAAACGATCATTCCAACGCTCATGGCATGAAAACACAATAAGACGACGCCTCAATATGCAATCGTATGTCTCTGGAATCACGCCCTGGTCAGTCCTCATCCACGACGAGCTCATGCTGACGCAACTCGAGCCGTAGCTCACTCTGCCCGTGCAATCGTGGCAGCAAATCCACAACCAAACTCGATAAGGATAGATCATAGGAAGGAATATAATACTGTGTAAGGAAATGTACATCCAAAGGTTTCTTAAGCGGAGTGGCGTGTCGTAAGTATGTCGCGGAACATACGTACGGTACGTCTCTCTACTCAAGCTACCAAATCCATCAACAAAGGGTCATCCTATGCGACGAAAGTTCGGGTATAATACCCCCTCGACTAAGTCTAAGTTCCGTAAGGTCAAGTCTAAGTTCCGTATATAGATAACGCCCTAGGCCCCACATAGTCAAACTTAGACTCGAACCAAGGTCAACCTAGCGCTCTGATACCAACTTTGTCACAACCCAAAAGAGCACGTGACTGGCCCTTGAACCATATGAAGTCTATAGGACCCCATCTGATCCAAGTAAACTAAAAGCCTAGAAATCTAAAACCATTTTAAGGAGTAAATAGGAAAACTGGTTTAAGAAGTAAAGAAATCATGTTTTGAAAATCAATTTTTAAATAACTAAGCCGAATATGCATTTTAAAAATGTGTAGCCTTTTTCTGAAAATTTCGGCAGAGTTTCCTTTGTAAAAACTGGCCTCGAACGGGGTACAACAAGAAATATATATATGAAATGATAAAATGCATCCCCTAGCGGGAGCTAGCTCTTCGTCAGTCGACGGTCACAACCACGCAATCAAAAATAATATACAACGCCAAAGGGCGAGGATCAAAACCGAAAAAGAAACTCAAAAACAGCCAGAAAACCATAATACTAGAAGGGTGACTCTAAGGTCGAAATAATACAACACTGTCTCTAAGTCTGAAACAATACACAAGTTTTGGTTGATGGAATAACTAGATACAACTGATTGTACTTATACAAGGGTGGTTCTGATGCAAAAGAACCCACCTACCAACGCAAGTCACCCATATGGAAGCAGTGTGCCAGAAATGCCGCTATGGAATCTTTACGGCAAAAACCTGAAAGGACTGTGGCACAACGGGGGTGAGTTGCCAACTCGTGAATAGAAAATATCTACAAGCAGAGATCGAATGTATGACCCATCCTAGGTCAATACGATCAGATATATATATATACCTCAATATAAATAAGTCTGCAGTATGCTAAACTGGCAATGTAATCTCTATACATGAGTGTAGTGACATGTGCTCGTGCTACTGTCTCAGGTAATAGCATATCATAAATGTGAGGTATGATCAATGAAATCAATCTGCATGTACGTGGATCCCGTCCACTCGTCACCCAATGACAATAACCATCATGCATATAAATATCATCAGCATATGCATGGAAATATGAGGATATAAACTACCTGTGTCCCTCGCGACACGTCAAAATCATGGTACCGGAGTGCCCAGCATCGACACTCGAAAACATCATGAAAACTGTGCCCAGCATCGGCACGTAAATCCTCATATATCGGGCTCCATCTGCGGAATCGGCCCTCGGCCCCAGCAGGACGCCCATATCCATCTATCGACTCTGGTCGGTATCCTCCGGATAACCGCCAGGTCCAACCAATCACCGGTAGGTACTCGTCCGCCTCCAGGCTCAATCGGCAAAATCCTTCGATCATCTTGCCGAGGGGAACCATACCGGGTCCACCATGTACCCGCAATTAGCTCGTCCGCTCCTCGAATCGGGTTTCACATGTCGCTCTCAGCACCGAGATAACATATGGTGGACGCACTGAAATATCATATCAAGGGTAACCGGGTTTTTAAAGCAATGACATATTCTCTTTTGAAATACCCATGGTTCCCAAAATCCAGAAATATCATGGAAACAACAACTCTCAATGCGTATAATCAGAAAGCATGATGTTTGTGACATGTAAAAGAAATGTAAGCACATCAATCTGTCATGCAAGAATCATATCCTGAATGCAACAGTACTACGGTGTAGTGACATGGCAATTATCGATGATGAAGTGTGTGAGCCGGAAAACAGTGTACGTGGAACTTACGCATCATCGACAAAGGTGCCGGTGTCCTAGCAGCATGACTGTAATATATCATTGAACACAAGCAATGCAATGTAAATGGCAAGAATATGCAGAATCGAATAATCAGCACAACAGTAAAGAACCCGCCTCAATAAATATATCATGCAGCCTTGCCTTTTGAAATAAGATGAATCAGGGTTTTTGGTAAAATAAGGGCTACGGTGTTTTAATAAAAGATGTGTCGTTTGAAAATATCCGTAGAATCCCTTTTGCCTATCTTTAAAATATCCCTGATTCGTTAGTTTTGAAATAGGTATGACTCGGGTCTTGTCTAACGCCTACTATGCAAACTACAGACCCAACAGTCAAGTCAATCGGGAGGGGTATGAAAACCACCTAAATCTAAGTCAATATCACATTATCTCATCACATAACAGGTATCACTACCATCATATCACATCTCCAATACGAACTCTGTCGTGTCGCCAAATCTCACGGCCTCAATCGAATCTCATCGACACATCTTAATCCCACGTATCATCCTCAAATCTCGTATATGAACACATAGTCCCATACCCATTTGTAGATATACACACCATCATATGCGCACAGATAAATGGAAGAATGTATGCAAGTATGTGTGTATGTGTGAGTGCACCCACTACTCTAGGGTTTCGCACTACAAAACCAATACATCCTTATCATCAATAATTCCTTTATTACCATCAATAATCCTAACAACACATAATAAATATATGTATGTATACGTATTCGTATACATCACCATGGGCTGCGGGGGTGCTATACGCCATCCACCCGACTTCTCCCCGTAGATATAAATCTACTCACCTTACTTCTCGTGTGCCGATGCCGATGTCGCCATCTTCATCTTCTTTGCCTCAATATCACGTAGGGTACCTACAAGTATATCACAACGCTAAAGCACATGAAAATCACATCGGAAACCAAAATAGTACACGCTACCCGCATAGGTGAAAACCTATCGTCTTGCATGTAAACGCGATCAATATCCACTTGTCGTTGACGTCCAAACGCCACCCGACAGAAACGACTCACCAAACACCAAAATCCATGCTTAAACAAGTCTTAAATCATACGCCAACTCAAGAAAATCAACCCAGATTTTACCCAAACTGGAATCAGTCAAAACTAGACATACCCAGGGTCAAGACTACTGGAAATAGGGCCATGCACCAAAATCGAGACGGTTTCCTCCTGCTCTGGCCGCAAATTGCGGTCAGAAGGGATTAATTGGCGGCCGGGGTTTGGAGTTGGGGGCTAGGGTTTGGGGTGGTGGTTCCATAGTATCTGCACATCTCACTGTCAACTCAGTTTTATTTTTGGGGTCTCGGGGTGATAGCAGATTCCTAAATACGATCACAGATTCACTGTTTTTCCCGATATCGATTCACTAAATCCGTATTCTGGGTTAAAGCTTCAGGTTAGGGTCCAATATAACATCACACCAAGATTCTAAGGTCACAACAAGTCTTAGTTTCACTTCACAACTCAATTTTTCCTCAAACCCTAACTAGGTTTTCTTTAAGTCCACAAACACACACCATATCGATATGAAACTAGTATTGATGCAGAAGAAATGAAATACTACTCTAATAGGTGCAGAAATTACCTCCTTTGGCAACTCAAGAAAATTCTTGAGTTGCCCAAAGTCCTCAAGATCCACTATTCCTTAGTCCAAAGCGTTCCTCTCGAGCTCGTGCACCTTTTTAGTGAAGGGAAGATGGGGTTTTGGAGTTGATTTCATGGTGATTTTTGGGGCTTGAAAAGGGAGAGAGAAGAGGGAGAAGCGGCTCTGCAGTAACAAGAGGGAGAGGGAGAGAAATGAGTGAAGGTTGAAGAGGAAATGACTAAGTCTTGGTCAAAATAACCCATACCTCTCTCTCTCTCACCAACCCTCATATTATATTACCTTTTCCTTTTTCTTTTCTTTTCCTTTTTCCCTAATTCCTTCTCACCCCAATAGTGAACCCAAATGAACAACCATGGCAATAAAAATGTAACACAAGTGTAGAAAAAGATATGTGCATATTTTGCACAAAAATGCCAAAAATCCGATTAGCGATTTTTAATCGCGATTAGCACTAAATTAGTGTCAAACAAATCATAAAAACTTTAAAATGGCATAATTCCATAAAATACCCTATTTTAGAATTTTCCATAATTTTTCCCCATTTATTTGTATTTAATTATACCGGAATATTAAAATATTCATTAAAATAATATTAAATTATAAAATTTCCCCAAAATTAATATTTTATTATTTTGAAACGTTACATCCTGACACCCTACTGAGCCTGTCAGTGACAATATCCGTACAGTCCGGTCCGTTCGTCTATGAGCATCGCATGGCGGGACTAGGAGGTTGGTAAAAGTCAGACCCCCAAAAGCGGTACAAGTCGTGTCGGAGTGTAGCCCAGAACACCCTGAGATACTACTGGAATACCTACCAGTAAATCTCCTGCCTTGGCCTAGGACTTTTCATGTACTAGCTCTCCTAGACACAGTGCGACCTCACCCCCAATACCGGGAGAGACGAACCCCTGCAGATCCGCTCACTGCCTCCATGTGGCTCGGGACTGTACCCAACTAAAACCGGTTTGCACGTCTCCTTTGAGCGTGGTAGGGTAGTAATCAAAGCACAGTGGGAACTCACATGAGAAAAATGACGATCTCAGGTCGATTAACTAACCTGTACACATGTCACCAGGGAACTGCTATCTAACGTCAGGTATAAGACCAAATAGCACGTTCTTGGCGAGTCCTGTCCGGTGTACTCATAACCTAATGAGCACCTGTATACATCTTAGGTGAACCAACTGACACCAGTGGCTTGTGAGACCGGCCACCGCCCCTCGTCGGGGTCTTGACTGTAGGGTTCCTAGGCACACATGTGAAGGTTCATAACGCATCAAACATGCACGAATAAAATTTTACATGTGCCGAACAACCCAAAGACAGGATCTTTGCTAGATAATTAGGGTTAAACATACAAGATTACATCTTTTAAGCTAAGTGTGAGGGATTACAACCTTTGTAGTCTGCTCCTTCGCTTCACAAGCTCCGAGTAGAAGTCCCTTCGCCGCGATCCACGATCTCCCGGACTCAAGAGAGGCTCCACGACTCGAACGATCCATGCTAGCTTGAAGTGTTCCAAATCTCCGATGATCTATGTCGAAGTTTCAATAACTCAAGCTTTCTCACTCTAAAGAGATGAACACACTAATCTCATGGGCTAGATGAGATGAGGATAAGAGAGTAGTATTTATGCTTTCTTTTTAAATCATTTTCTCATAATTTATCATCACAAAATGAATTTCTAGTGAGCTCAAAATCAAGAAAGAAGAATATGATAATGGAAATGATAATTCCTTTTGTGATGAATAGAAAAGAAATCTATATGATTGATATATCAACCATGGTCAAGGATGAGTGGCTAAGAGTTTGTAGAGAATAAACTAGAGTTAGGGTTTGGTTAGGTTAAGTTATGAGTCATGTAAAAATATCAACCATAATATCTTAAGCATGACAAAAACAAAGCTTCTAGAAGGTGCAAGAAGAAGCTAACCCTAATCAAACCCTAATCCCATTTAATCATCCTTAAACATGTTTAATAATAAATCATATCATGTCACAATAATATATATCACATATATATTATATATTTGCAACAAAAGAAAATAATACAATTAACATATATCGCATATATATCAATATATCATCCAGTGAGAAAATGAAATAATAAAGCGAGCCAATATTAGATAATGTAATACAATATATCATATATATTATTATACATTAAATCATCGAATCAACACTTGATCCGACGATCCGGCTATATCAAATATTACCGACTAATATATCATGTACCGATTCATCGAATCGACACTTGATCCGATGTCCCGGTTCATTTCTAAATATCGCAAGAATATAATACGGTATCTCATATCGCATTATCCTCGGTCCTGCACATATCACATATGTGTCTCTACTCCGTTTCGCCTGAGCCAAGAAACCTCTGTGTAGGACTCTAAAGAATCGTCAATACGCCGGTAGCAGGTGATGATCATATCAAACACCCACAAGCTGCAAGCGGTCAGCTAAACGTAACAGCCACCCAGGTATTGAGCGATCAGAAGATCAACAAGCTAGCCTGTGCGTTCTCCTGTGAATCCAATCAGTAACACTCCCGTACAGTCCGGTCTGTTCGTCTGATATGTCACATATCAAGTCTAGGGGTGGTAAACGTCAGACCCCAATAACCGATAAGTCGTGTCGATGTGTGGCTCATAACGGGTCGAGAAACTACTAGTAACACTTACCAGTAAATCTCTATATCAGCCCTGGCCAGGGACTTCCAGTTATAGCCAATCGAACACAGCACAACATCAACTCCCTATACCGGGAGAGACGAATCCCCTCCTATCGCTCATTGCCTCCATACGATTCGGGACTGTACCCAAAAGCCACCGTTTTGCACGCCCTCTTGGACGTGGTAAGATGGAAATCAGAGCACAGTGGGAATCACACAAGACACTATGACGATCTCGGGTCTACAGACTACCTTGTACCAGTGTCACCGGAGAACTGCCATCTGATGTGTGGTATATCACCATCTGGGAGTTCTCGGCGAGTCCGTCCAGTGTACCCAGTCTCTACTGAGCACCCGTACACCATCTCTGATGTCAAACACCGATAGATATGGGATCATCCATCACCCATCATATGGGTCAAGATGTGTATACGCTAGTCTACTCTGGTGTATCGATGCCCTGTCTCGATATACCCCCGACTATGAACAGTTATAGGATGTACTCATCGACTACCATGGCCCCACTAGTATGATCTCATCATAGTCCCAGTAGTCGAGTACAGATCCTTAGGGCTTTATCAACATGTGAGAGAAAAACAGTAAACCAATACAAGTCAACATGTTAAGATAAAGTGAAACCAAATAGCATATTATCATGACGAGCAAGAAATTCATCTATATATATATCCAAGCATCCATTATAATATACATCGTATGTACAACAATGGCCTCTAGGGCATATACATGACTAATAATCTCCCACTTGCACTAAGACCAGCTGCTGTAGTATCTCATACCTAGCATCCCGAATAATCTCTCAAACTGTATCTGGGGAATAGCCTTCGTGAATGGATCCATAGTGTTGTCCTTCGTATCTACTCTCCTGACCTCGATCTCCCAGCGATCAATTATCTCCCTGATCAGATGATACGCCTCAGAATATGTCTGGATTTCTGATGGGATCTGGGTTCCTTGGCCAAAGCCACAGCTCCATTGTTATCGCAATATAGAGCTATTGGATGCTCAATGGATGGAACCACACCAAGTTCACTAATGAACTTTTTGATCCAGACAGCCACTTTGGCAGCATCGTTGGCAGCGATGTATTCAGCCTCCATCGTCGAGTCTGCAACGGTGTCCTGTTTGGAACTCTTCCAACATACCGCCCCTCCATTGAGGGTAAAGACAAATCTCGAGTGCGACTTAGAGTCGTCCTTATCACTTTAGAAGCTGGAATCGGTAAAGGACTCCACCTGGAGTTCTCCTTTACCATACACCAAGAACATCTCCTTAGTCCTTCGTAAGTACTTGAGAATGTTCTTCACAGCTGTCCAGTGACTCTCTCCAGGATCTGCATGATACCGACTCACTACACTTAGTGAGTATGCTACATCGGGTCTGGTACATAGCATCGCATACATGATAGAGCCTACTGCCGAAGCAAAGGGTATCCCTTGCATGCGAGCTCTCTCCAAATCAGTCTTGGGAGACATCTCTTTGGAGAGAGTGAGTCCAGAGATCGTGGGTTGGTTCCCACGCTTGGATTCTTCCATACTAAACCTCTTTAGTATGGTGTCAATGTACCTGGATTGGGACAATCCCAGTATCCGTTTAGATCTATCTTTATAGATCATGATTCCCAATATGCAGGAGACATCACCTAGATCTTTCATTGAGAATCTTTGTGATAAGAAGAGCTTGACTGATTGCAGCATAGGAATATCATTTCCTATCAAGAGTATGTCATCCACGTACAATACGAGGAAGACAACCTTACGCTCTGCTACTTTCTTATAGATACAAGGTTCATCTATATTTTTGATGAAGTCAAACTCTTTGACTACAACATCAAAACAGATGTTCCAACTCCGCGATGCTTGCTTTAACCCATAAATGGATTTAAGCAGCTTGCACACCTTTCCGCTGCTCCCACTATCTACGAAGCCCTCTGGCTGAGTCATGTACACGCTCTCTTCTAAATCACCGTTTAGAAAGGCGGTCTTAACATCCATTTGCCAGATTTCGTAGTCATGGTATGCAGCAATGGCAAGTAAGATCCGGATGGACTTAAGCATAGCCACTGGAGAAAAGGTTTCGTCATAATCCACATCTGGTCGTTGACGAAAACCCTTTGCAACAAGTCTAGCTTTGAAACTCTCAACTTTTCCATCTACACCAAATTTCCTTTTAAAAATCCACTTGCTCCCAATGGGTTTTACCCCTTCAGGAGAATTTTCCAAAATCCATACTTTATTGGTGTACATGGATTCCATCTCAGATCGCATTGCATCCGGCCATTTCACAGAGTCACCACTTGTGATGGCCTGCTCGAAACTAGTCGGGTCATCATCTTCCATGATGCAATCCTCGCTTCCACCATCAATGAGAAAACCGTAGTATCTCTCAGGTGGACGAGAAACCCTACTAGATCGGCGGAGAGGCTGGGGTTCGTCGGGTACTACTGAATCTTCTGGTTCTGCTAGATCTTCAGTTGCAATTTGTGTTTCTGGAACCTGTTCCAATTCTACTTCTTTACCACTAATTTCTTTTTTAAGAAATTCCTTTTCCAAAAGGTGGAATATTGAGAAACAAACACCTTTTGTTCTTCAGCGTGGTAGAAAAAATATCCTTGGGAATTCATAGGATATCCCACAAATTTGCAAAGAACTGATCGTGCCTCGAGTTTATCCGGATTTTGTCTTTTGACATAGGCCGGACAACCCCATATCTTAATTCGTTTAAAATATGCTCTCTTCCCACTCCATATCTCATATGGTGTGGTAGGCACAGATTTAGACGGAACTTGATTCAATAGGTATGCTGCTGTCTCCAGTGCATACTCCCAGAAGGAAATAGGTAACTCAGCTGTACTCATCATCGAGCGCACCATATCTAATAGGGTGTGATTCCTCCGCTCCGATACACCGTTGTGCTGTGGTGTATAAGGAGGAGTAAGCTGAGAGAGAATCCCATTTTCTTTTAGATATTCTAGGAACTCATTGCTTAAGTATTCACCTCCTCGATCAGATCAAAGAATCTTAATAATTTTGCCCGTTTGGTTCTCTACTTCGTGCTTATATTCTCTGAATTTCTCAAAAGCTTCAGACTTGTGTTTCATCAAGAACACATGCCCGTATCTAGAGAGATCGTAAGTGAATGTAATGAAGTAGGAAGAACCGTTTCTGGCATGCGTAGACATGGGACCGCATACATCACTATGTATCAGTCCTAAGAGTTCAGTAACTCTTTCTCCGTGTCCGCTAAACGGAGCTTTGGTCATTTTTCCTTTGAGACATGAATGGCAAGTATCATAAGATGATAATTCGAACGGATTCAAATAACCATCCTTATGTAACTTAGCCAGTCGTGTCGCATTGATATGACCAAGTCTACAATGCCACAAGAAGGATTCGTTCATTTCTGAACTCTTCCTCTTGTGTGTGTTTTGTATATTGAGGACTGTATTCTAATTTAGAATGAATATGCCATTATGTAATGAGCCTGATGCAATCAACTTTTGATTTAGGAATATGTTCATAATATTATCCTGTACTACAAAATTATATCCTTCTTTACTTAATAAAGAAACTGATATAATATTGCACATCATGTTCGGTATATAATAGCACTCATTTAGAATCAGTGTTTTACGACTTGGTAATACAAGGTGATATTCGCCAACTGCTTTGGCTACAATACTTGCACCGTTCCCTACTTGAACGGAATGATCACCTTTTCCCAGTTCTCTACCTTTTCGTAGCCCATGTAACAATTTACATATGTGGGATCCTGATCCGGTATCTAATACCCAGGATGTAGGGTGAACTGAGAAACAGTTCTCAATAACTAACACACCCGAAGAAGATGCATCATCATGCATGTTCTTTTGGGCAGTTTGAGAATCCAGATATTCTCCTGTTTCCTGTTCAGTCTTATAACTCTTATAAGAAAGAACGGGTCCAACGTTCCCTTGCTCAGTACAATAATCGGGTTCAGTCAATACATCCATATTATTTTCTTGATTATGGCCAGACATGGTCGCTACCTGGAGAAAGAGAGAAGAAAACACTTTAGCGTATGCTCTTGCAAGATTAGATTGGTTATTATCTTATCTAATCAGGATGTCTCCCACTGTTTTTATCAAATCTACCTTCAAACCCTAAAAGGTAAGATTAGCCGGGATTAATTACACCCTACAATTTCGTCGATCTTTCAGCCAAATCAGTGTCGGTACTTTGAGGGAGGTTCCCCGTGCTTTCGCACGGACCTAATTAAAGTAAACCTCATTTTCCCAGAGGCGTAACCTCATTAACACTTTTCTAGACACCTACTTGATCGACTAATTGTCCTGTGTAAAACTTTCCCAGGAGTAACTCTTACTCGCAGTGGGTATCGGGATCCAACTATCTCATAGAAGGTATGCAATCTCATTGCAAATTTCAACACTTGAAATTCCCGATAATATTTTGCCCCTAGAAATTTATGACCTTAACATAGTCAACAAATCATAATTGCTAGCCAAGTTCAACCCGTCATTTCCCGATTGAATTAAATCCACCTGCACGACCCTTAACATAGTCAACAAAGTCGTACAACTACCCTAATCCAATCACATCTCATGTTTTAGCAGATAAGTACTAATTAGCTACCGCACACTACGCCTTAACATAGTCAACAAACGTAGCACGAATACTAACTAGTCTTTATCTGAAATGACGGAGGGCTACGTCAGGTTTTTCTGAAAAACCTATTGCGTAACGAACTTGATATCGTCGTAGAATCGAGTAGTTTTTGAAAAGGAGTGTTTTTGAGGCTTTTCTTAGTTTCGCTAAAGGGGTTACTCCCGGTGAAGGGATCGTCGTCCCTTTCCTCATCGATTAAGGTGCAGGATATATCATATATACCGCTGTGCAAAGCAAAACTCTAAAAGCAATCAAAAGACAAACCGAGTTTTGTAGCATCTGCCAGTTTCGCTAAAGAGGTCACTCCCGGTGAAGGAATCTCGGCTCTTTCCTCATCGAATAAGGTGCAGGGAATATCATATATACCGCTGTGCAAAGCAAAACTGTAGCTACCCTTTTTATAAAGTTTTGATTCTACAACATCTTTAGGTTTCTTTTCTTTTTATTAATCTCATTAATAAAATCCCATCAGCTTATGCTTCCTAAGCATCACAGAAGAAACGAAAGCAGTAATATTTATATATCAGCATATAAATATAGTATAAGCATTCGTCTCATGCAGTAATATGAACTCATCAAAGAACATTGCAGCAGAAGAACATATATGAAATATTGGATATACTAGGACGTCCGTGTTTTCAATACGAGCCTGTATAAAACACGGATTCCACGGTCGCGACGAATAGCCAAACCCACATCCCAAGACCCTTACGAGAGCGGCAAGTAAAACTGCCAATTCTAGGGTTAGGAGACCCGGTCTCGACTCCTCGAGATGGCCTCCTACTGGACCCTAGAACCCGGTTACTTGTGCTCCCCTCCTTGGGTCTACCTAATGCGGAAAAGTAAATAATATACACTAGTGACATCAACCTCAACCTGGAAGTGCCCCAAATAAAAGAATATTACATTACAAATGAATTTTACATGAATGAAAATAAAAACCCTCATCTCACATAAAACCCCCGGCTATTCAGAACGCGACGATCCAATATAACATATCACAGCAACACATAATATCACATATCATCAACGTAAGTAAATATGCGCATCCCAATTGTCGTTGACATATAGCAACGAAACCGGCGATGTCACATATTACACTTACGGTCACAGAAAAGAAAGTATAAAACTACAACATTTGGAATCCACAATCACTTTAGACATCGTAAATCAGAAATATCACATACTTCGCATTTCATGCCTAACTCTAAGAATTTCACATATTGTATCACATTCCAGATAAATAGACAGTATTAAACTTTTCGAACAGATAATCAAATACCCAAAATTTCCTAAAGTGCTCAACACTTGAGCGGAGTTCAAATAATCCCAGAATATGTCACAGTACCAGTGATCCAGCCGTAGAAGGGTCAAGCCAACGCCTCACATGTGGCACGCCGTACTGCCCCAAACCCGAAGGTTCAAAAGGCGGTTCAAGACGGTCACATAATCGAGTTAAGGTTTGTTGTCTTCTAGAGGGTCCACCGATTAACTTGTACAATTTTTCCGAAAGATTTAAACCCGATAAAAATTCAACACTTGAAAATTTGCCGTGCCGGGAAAAAGTGAGTTAATGATATCCGTTCAAATAGTTTAACAGTTTCTAAATATCCGGAAATAATAACGAATTTAAATTTTCCGATCGAATCTACGATTACAAAATAAACCCCAGATTAAACAACACTTGAATCACTTTTAAAAATACCCTGAAGCATCAACAAGCACCTACGGATATTACCATGAAAACCATGTGTCACAATTCCAAAATTCCGCCGCAGAACCGCCGCGGGAAGCAGGTTCCCGCCGCGGTTTAGTGGATTTGTGGGCCCGTGTTTCATGGTAATTCTTAGAATTCCCTGCTGATTTTTTTAGGTATTTTTAATTCAGAAAAATCCCAGATTTTGAAAAATTTCCAGAGAGGGGTTAAATTTTGTCGGTTCGGGTTCGATCGGAGTTTTAACTTCGTAAACATGAAGCCTAATGCTCTAGCTAGGCTCTGATACCACTGTAGGGTTCCTAGGCACACATGTGAAGGTTCATAACGCATCAAACATGCACGAATAAAATTTTACATGTGCCGAACAACCCAAAGACAGGATCTTTGCTAGATAATTAGGGTTAAGCATACAAGATTACATCTTTTAAGCAAAGAGTGAGGGATTACAACCTTTGTAGTCCGCTCCTTCGCTTCACAAGCTCCGAGTAGAAGTCCCTTCGCCGCGATCCATGATCTCCCGGACTCAAGAGAGGCTCCACGACTCGAACGATCCATGCTAGCTTGAAGTGTTCCAAATCTCCGATGATCTACGTCGAAGTTTCAATAACTCAATCTTTCTCACTCTAAAGAGATGAACACACTAATCTCATGGGCCAGATGAGATGAAGATGAGAGAGTAGTATTTATGCTTTGTTTTTAAATCATTTTCTCATAATTTATCATCACAAAATGAATTTCTAGTGAGCTCAAAATCAAGAGAGAAGAAGATGATAATGGAAATGATAATTCCTTTTGTGATGAATAGAAAAGAAATCTATATGATTGATATATCAACCATGGTCAAGGATGAGTGGCTAAGAGTTTGTAGAGAATAAACTAGAGTTAGGGTTTGGTTAGGTTAAGTAATGAGTCATCTAAAAATATCAACCATAATATCTTAAGCATGACAAAAACAAAGTTTCTAGAAGGTACAAGAAGAAGCTAACCCTAATCAAACCCTAATCCTATTTAATCATCCTTAAACATGTTTAATAATAAATCATATCATGTCACAATAATATATATCACATATATATTATATATTTGCAACAAATGAAAATAACACAATTAACATATATCGCATATATATCAATGTATCATCCAGTGAGAAAATGAAATAATAAAGCGAGCCAATATTAGATAATGTAATACAATATATCATATATATTATTATACATTAAATCATCGAATCAACACTTGATCCGACGATCCGGCTATATCAAATATTACCGACTAATATATCATGTACCGATTCATCGAATCAACACTTGATCCGATGTCCCGGTTCATTTCTAAATATCGCGAGAATATAATACGGAATCTCATATCACATTATCCTCGGTCCTGCACATATCACATATGTGTCTCTACTCCGTTTCGCCTGAGCCAAGAAACCTCTGTGTAGGACTCTAAAGAATCGTCAATACGCCGGTAGCAGGTGATGATCATATCAAACACCCACAAGCTGCAAGCGGTCAGCTAAACGTAACAGCCACCCAGCTATTGAGCGATCAGAAGATCAACAAGCTAGCCTGTGCGTTCTCCTGTGAATCCAATCAGTAACACTCCCGTACAGTCCGGTCTGTTCGTCTGATATGTCGCATATCAAGTCTAGGGGTGGTAAACGACAGACCCCAATAACCGATAAGTCGTGTCGATGTGTGGCTCATAACGGGTCGAGAAACTACTAGTAACACTTACCAGTAAATCTCTATATCATCCCTGGCCAGGGACTTCCAGTTATAGCCAATCGAACACAGCACAACATCAACTCCCTATACCGGGAGAGACGAATCCCCTCCTATCGCTCATTGCCTCCATATGATTCGGGACTGTACCCAAAAGCCACCGTTTTGCACGCCCTCTTGGACGTGGTAAGGTGGAAATCAAAGCATAGTGGGAATCACACAAGACACTATGACGATCTCGGGTCTACAGACTACCCTGTACCAGTGTCACCGGAGAACTGCCATCTGACGTGTGGTATATCACCATCTGGGAGTTCTCGGCGAGTCCGTCCAGTGTACCCAGTCTCTACTAAGCACCCGTACACCATCTCTGATGTCAAACACCAATGGATATGGGATCATCCATCGCCCATCATATGGGTCAAGATGCGTATACGCTAGTCTACTCTGGTGTATCGATGCCCTGTCTCGATATACCTGTTCAGTTGATAAAACTGCACATTTGTATTACATTTTTCCTACCATTTTCATATTAAAAAAGGACTTTATTATAATATATTATACATATGAGGGTTTATGTGTAAAAACACCATTTTCCATGTGTTAATATATTTTAATTATCATTTGGTAGGAAAATGTATGTAAATAAATCTATTGAACAAATCCTAGTAGAAATAAGCCTACTAAATATTATTTGAGATTATTGTGCAGAATTTTCCAAGTTGTTATGCAAAATTTATCAAACAAATCAAGTTGTTGAAGAAATCTTGCCAAATTAAGAAGCAAAACTTGGAGACCAAGTCTAGAAGCAACCGAGAAAAGATTTCTGAATTCTAAAGGTGCCTTGGATTTCCAAATGTCACAATCAGAGAGCCCAAGAAAATTGATGAAGAGATCCTCACCATTGGCCGCGGATCCGCGGCCATATCCCCTCTTTGGCCGCGGATCCGCCGCAATAATAAGGAGTTGGAAGGCAAGATTTTTGGAGATCAATCATTGCTAAATTTTAGCAAGTTTTCAACAATAAGATTCTGGCTTTGCACTATAAAAGGGCACCGAGAGCCTCTTGGAAAAACTATCAAGCCGACGAGATCACGAAGTCCCAGACGGTTCACGCATCCTGGCTGATCATTAACGGTTCATCTACCTCCTTAGAAGAGATCAAGAAGCAAACTAGGTTTTTGTAATCATTTTCTAAGGAATCAAAGTGTACTTGATCTTGTTGATTAATAAAGGTAGTTCTTTTTCTTATTCTATTTCTTCGTAGTTTAATTATGCATTTTCTCTCCATCTCTTTTTCTCCCAACATGCGCGTGTAATTCTCCGCTTGTTAGGGTTCGTAGGATTAGGGTAGGCTAATGGACGATGAAAATAATTAAACCCTTTTTAAGTCCTATAAAGTTTAGGAACTTTATCAAAAGAATCATTAACATCCTAATCGGACGCGCTAGCAATTCTTTGCTAGTTCCGACCGCGATTAGAGATTAGATTAATGATTGTTTTGGTAAAAGCTAGATATGAACGGAGTTCCGTGTCGAGATAAGGGTTAAGAGTGGGATTCCTTTTCCCTCCAGAAACCCTAATCTACACGCATCACCGTCGTTCTAGTTCTAAATCTATTAATGGATAAAAAGGGTAACTTTTAATTAATCGTCCATAACTACAAATCCTAACGAACCCTACAAGCCCTCTTATTATATTAATTACATCTTTAAAATAATCTAGATCTATATTTTACATTCTTGTTTAACGTAGATCTAGAAATCTTTCTATAAAATTCTTTATCCCTCCTCTCTTTCTCAAGACATCTAAGGTAAAAGCAAAAGGTTCCACGTTTCCCAGAGAACGACCCGTACTCATCTTAGTCTAGCTACGCGCGACACCGTTCTGATTGCGGTTACTTTAACTACAAACACACTTTTTCGTAACAATCAAATGGCGCCGTTGCCGGGGATACGTGCGTAATTTTTTATTTTTACTATTTGTGTTGAATTCTTAGACGAGCCATATCATTATTAAAACAAAACTGCAAATTGTATATTTAACGATTTGTGCGTGGATTTTTGCAAGGAGATCTGGAGTCACAGAATTGAGGAAAACAGGAAACAGAGACATTTTTAGAGATCCAGAGGAGTAAAGGAGATCACAGAAAAATTTCCATCAACTGTTCTCTCTACCACGCTGCGGAACCGCGGCATAAAGGCACCTTTGGCGGCGGAATCGCGGCAGGATAGAAGAGTTCGGGCCACAGAATTCTCTGGTATCTTTCTTAACTCCTTCTCTCTCCTCTCAGATCCAATAAAATCTATCTTCTGCAGGATTCTTTGCAAAATCGTGCCGCTAAAAAATCTTTTTGCAAAAGTTTTGTGATTGGTTTTGTTTTGCATATTTTAATACGGATTCTAAGGGGCAAAGACCAAATCAAGATTAGGTGGGGATTTCATCACCCTTCCTAAGCCCCACAAATGACAAACCGAGCATATAGATCAACCCTTCATTAATTTAAAAAATATCTAGACCAGACTCTAAGGACTGTCGCGCTCAATAAGGACAGAAGAAGGTCGTGAATAATCTATCGTTTATCCGCATTACTTTTGTAGTGCCTAGGCAAGTGTGACAAAGGCTAGTGGTTTTTAATTAGGCCCACGACGTGGTTCCTTCCCACTTACCTGGCACTTACCTGGCTACAAGGGTAGTACGGAGGCGGTAGAGGATTGATCCAGCGGCTTGTCCTTTAGAAGTCTAGGAGCGGTCTAGAGACTGACCTAGGTAACCTTAGTTCTAGGGTTGCTTGTGCATCTTAGGGAGATTTGTCATGAGTCCCACTTTTTCAAAACAAGCCAATTTTAAAATCACACACACGCTTCCACTTGCACTAAACCCGCTTAGTGCATGCTCGGCTGGACACGGGATCCTAGTGCCCGTCTTGTCCGCGTTCCTGCTATCGACGCCGAAGTCGGTATTTCTTCATCTTCTTTTCCCCCACCACACACCACATCAACCGTGATGGACGGCACTCCATCTAATTATAACACCACGCTGCCACCGCCCGCAGGTGAGCAGAATCCACCGCGCATCTTTCTCCAAGAGAGATGCTATCCTATTCGTGGTCCTTTTCCTACTTGTCTATCTCTGCCACCACCTAACGGGGATAATTTCGAAATTAAACCCCACTACATCAATCTGCTGCCCAAATTTCATGGGCTTGAGTCGGAAGACGCATACGTTTTCATCACCAAATTCGAAAACGTATGCGCAATGATGGGTACTTCACAATTGACCTTAGATGCTATGCGCTTACGTCTTCTCCCATTCACACTGTGCGACTTGGCAGAAAAATGGCTTTATAATACTGCCGCACACTCTATCGCTAATTGGGATGAATTCGTCGTAGCATTTCTTAAGAAGTTTTACCCAAATCATAAGAATGCACATATTAGGAGCGAGATCAACCAGTTCACCCAGCTTCCCAATGAACCGTTTTGGAAGTGCTTTGAACGTTTCAAAGATCTGCTTGTCCAATGCCCCCATCACGGAATACAAAGATGGGATTTATGTCGGATTATATATGAGGGCATTAATCCAGCGACAAAGCAGATGCTTGAAACAATGTGTCAATGCAATTTCATGTCTGAAGATGACGGTGAAGCATGGAAATATCTGGAAGACCTTACTGAACACACGTTGCAGTGGGAAAGCGTAAGACCACCTTCAACTTAGGGAGGTATTCACCAGCTCGATGTTTCTATTGCAATGAAAGCCGAAATGGCAGCGATACAGAAGAAACTCGATGCTATTGAAAACAAGTTCTCAACATTCTCCCTAAATCAGGTCACGCTTCCTAAGACAGTCTGTGGTTGCTGTTCGGATCCTTCACACTTAACGGAAGAATGTCCTATGAATGCATCGTTTCAAGCTAATGCTGCTTTTCAGCAGCGACCTAGAAATGATCCTTATTCTTCCACTTATAATCAAGGATGGAGGAATCATCCTAATTTTGCTTGGAATCAAAACCAACAAAGTAATTATCAAAGACCTCCTCCACAGCAACCACAACCACAAAATCAGCCCCCCTTTCAGTCACAAAATTTCCAAAATCCGGCCAACATTTCTACACCACAAGTGGCCGGTACTGACAACTCACTTGCACAAACTTTGGATATGTTCATGAAACAATCCATGCAAAATTCGGCTGAGATAAGGTCTTCTATTGATACCCTAACGAAAAACTCCTCCTCCCATGGTGAGAGTATCAAATCAATAGAAAACCAAATCGCACAGTTAAACGCCGCAATGAGTGCGAGAGAGAAAGGGAAACTCCTATCTCAACCCATACCTAATCCTGGCCACTCACAAAGTTATAATGTGAGTGCTGTTACCACGTTGAGATCGGGAAAAGTGCTGAATGACCGAGTGGGTGAGCAATGTGATGATAGTGACACCAATGATACCCCAGCTTCTTCTTCTTCTCCCCTTAATTCGTTTAGTCTCCCACCTTCACCCGAGCCTATTCTCCGTTTTCCCCAAGGCTCGAACCCTTCGCCCATTTCGCCAAATCTATCTAAATCGATTCCCATTCCAGTTTTGGGATCGAATCCGTCCCCACAATCCTCTCCAATGTTGGACCAAACCCTTATTGATAAAGCACCTTATCCTAACAGGTTAAGGGGCAACAGACCAAGTCCACAAATGGAGAAGATTGTGGAAATTTTTAAGCAAGTTAACATAAACATTCCTCTCCTAGATGCTATTCAACAAGTTCCATCATATGCGAAAATCTTAAAGGACTTGTGCACTAGGAAGAGAAAAGTTCAAGTACCTAAAAAAGTTTTCCTTGCGAGTAATGTGAGCACCGCTTTTACACAACAACTTCCCAAGAAACGAAAGGACCCCGGAAGTCCTACAATTTCTATTTCCATTGGGGGTAAAAATATTAATCGTGCTCTACTCGATCTAGGTGCTAGTGTTAACTTGCTTCCGTATTCTGTTTATGAGCAATTAGGGATCGGAGAGTTAAAGCCAGCGCATTGCACTCTTCAGATGGCCGATCGATCTATCACCCAACCAAGGGGTGAGCTAGAGGATGTGTTAATTAAAGTCGGGGAATTCATATTTCCTGTGGACTTTATCGTTATTGATACACAACCTATAGCAAACCCACGCAATCAAATTCCGGTGATACTCGGTCGACCCTTTTTAGCCACTTCCAACGCTGTAATCAATTGTAGAAACGGCTCTATGACCCTATCCTTTGGAAAGAAGTCAATTGAGCTTAACATTTACAAGTTGGGAAGTGAACCCTCCGAACCCTATGCTCATGTGTGTTCTGTCGAATTAATGGATATCGACAGCAGCGAATTTGATCAACCTCATGATACTGACTCTTTTCATATGTTGTTGTTTGACCCAATCATGTACACTTCCACCGATTTATCCGGGTCAACATCCAACACTGATGAGGAACTTTTTATAGAGTCTGACGATCACCCTATTTTTTCTGATGACATTATTCTTCGGGGTATCGATGAAAGCTTTGAGGAAATTTTCGCTGATGAACTCGCATTTTTAAAAGATACGGGTGTTGAGATAAATTAACTCCAAAATGAAGAAATTAGACCTCCACCCCCTCTTTTGGACAATCATGATAATGCGAGTAATCCATCATTACTATCACTGTGTCGTCTCTCCAAATTGAGACGCGATCCTTTTCCAATATACCTCTTGTCACCTCCCCACTTCTTCACGTCAATAGGTGACATGTTCTTCCACCAACCTTGGTGCTTCATCGATAAAATTTTTGAATGGTTGGTGTTGACCTTCGGTCTTTGCAAAGCTTGGCATTGACCAATAACCTTGACCCCCTCGTGTGATTTTAAAAGATTAAAATTGTTTAAAGTTTGGGGGGGTGGTATATTTTGGCTCTTGAAAAGAAAATGATTTTTACAAAATTGTGAGCCTAAAATAAGTTTGGGGGAGGATTTTCACTTTCATATATTCTTGCCCCCATTAATAATTTCCTCCCAAGTCTACAGGTTTTTTGAGCTTAATGGATGACATCAGTGAGGACACTGCTGAAAACAGGTTTGGGGGAGGTTTGTGCTTATTTACACATCAATTTGCATCATACTTTGCATAAGCACAACATTTTCAAAAATAATTTTTTTTATAACAAAAGAGTAGAAAGTGAAAAATTACATCCAAAAGATAGGAATAGTTTAAGAAAACCAAGAAAATTAGAAGTTTTCTTAAATGAACTAGTAATAAGTAGTTATGAGCTGTTGTCCCAAGAGTTAGTAAGATGAAGGAAGTCACTAATCTTATGATAAAAATAAGTCTGAAAAATAGTTTCTATTCTGGAAGCCGAACATTTGAATGTTGATACCCTACTATATGCACTTACACACGTCTTGAAACTCAGGATAGCAGAGGATGCCTTGAAATGCTCTTGTCTAAAAGCCAAAGTATGAAGGAAATGAAAAAAAAAATGAAGAAAATATAAAAATGGTGAAAAGAAAAAAAATGAACACTGGTTTTGTTATCTCCAAGGCAGCAATAAAAAAATATAGCGAGGGTGCCTCTTCACCTAGTGCCCTAAGGCCAACTGGTCTGGGAGTCACTGCTAAGCCTTAGGTGGTGCAAGACGAGGAAAATATTATCACCTAATCAGCAAGCACATAAGTAATCGGTCTGTTAGTACCTCAAGAAGTATTAACGGTCGTATGAAAATGTGTGAGCAAATCTTAATATTCATTAAATTAAAAAGTACTAAGGCAGATGGACAAGAGTATGATAGCTTGAATTGAATTCTCCGAGTGTAGGGATGTTCTTTACACACACGTGGGGTTATATGATCATTGTTTGGATGAAAGGTAGGAATGAAGAATAATGACGATGTTTTATTGAGGGATGATGTGATTTCTAACATTTTTTCATGACTATTAAGATAGGGCTCATGACAACTAAAAAGCTAGTATAGTTGGAAACTCTTCTTTTCAAGGCCTTTCTTTTATGGTTCTTATCTTTATATGTAAATTTCACCATCTTTCTTTTGTTATTGGATTTTGTGTGTGTAATCCGCTGAAAACCCTCAGGAGACAACACTCCTCCTACTAGGGACACCTAGAGGTTTAACGGCTTGTTGCACGTGCTCAGTGCAATCGTGTCTGCCTACGAAAGTGTGCTTAGTTTTCTCCTTTCTTTTTCTCCTCTTAAATAAACTAGTTTGCTCGGGACGATCAAAGATAAGTTTGGGGGTATTTGTTCAGTTTATAAAACTGCACGTTTGTATTACATTTTTCCTACCATTTTCATATTAAAAAAGGACTTTATTATAATATATTATACATATGAGGGTTTATGTGTAAAAACACCATTTCCATGTGTTAATATATTTTAATTATCATTTGGTAGGAAAATATATGCAAATAAATCTATTGAACAAATCCTAGTAGAAATAAGCCTACTAAATATTATTTGAGATTATTGTGCAGAATTTTCCAAGTTGTTATGCAGAATTTATCAAACAAATCAAGTTGTTGAAGAAATCTTGCCAAATTAAGAAGCAAAACTTGGAGACCAAGTCTGGAACCAACCGAGAAAAGATTTCTGAATTCTAAAGGTGCCTTGGATTTCCAAATGTCACAATCAGAGAGCCCAAGAAAATTGATGAAGAGATTATCACCATTGACCGCGGATCCGCGGCCATATCCCCTCTTTGGTCGCGGATCCGCCGCAATAATAGGGAGTTGGAAGGTAAGATTTTTGGAGATCAATCATTGCTAAATTTTAGCAAGTTTTCAACAATAAGATTCTGGTTTTGCACTATAAAAGGGCACCGAGAGCCTCTTGGAAAAGCTATCAAGCCGACGAGATCACGAAGTCCCAGACGGCTCACGCATCCAGGCTGATCATCAACGGTTCATCTACCTCCTTAGAAGAGATCGAGAAGCAAACTAGGTTTTTGTAATCATTTTCTAAGGAATCAAAGTGTACTTGATCTTGTTGATTAATAATGGTAGTTCTTTTTCTTATTCTATTTCTTCGTAGTTTAATTATGCATTTTCTCTCCATCTCTTTTTCTCCCAACATGCGCGAGTAATTATCCGCTTTTTAGGGTTCGTAGGATTAGGGTAGGCTAATGGACGATGAAAATAATTAAACCTTTTTTAAGTCCTATAAAGTTTAGGAACTTTATCAAAAGAATCATTAACATCCTAATCGGGCGAGCTAGCAATTCTTTGCTAGTTCCGACCGCGATTAGAGATTAGATTAATGATTGTTTTGGTAAAGGCTAGATATGAACGGAGTTCCGTGTCGAGATAAGGGTTAAGAGTGGGATTCCTTTTCCCTCCAGAAACCCTAATCTACACGCATCACCGTCGTTCTAGTTCTAAATCTATTAATGGATAAAAATGGTAACTTTTAATTAATCGTCCATAACTACTAAATCCTAACGAACCCTACAAGCCCTCTTATTATATTAATTACATCTTTAAAATAATCTAGATCTATATTTTACATTCTTGTTTAACGTAGATCTAGAAATCTTTCTATAAAATTCTTTATCCATCCTCTCTTTCTCAACACATCTAAGGTAAAAGCAAAAGGTTCCACATTTCCCAGAGGACGACCCGTACTCATCTCGGTCCAGCTACGCGCGACACCGTTCTGATTGCGGTTACTTTAACTACAAACACACTTTTTTGTAACAATCAATACCCTCGACTACGAACAGTTATAGGATGTACTCATCGACTACCATGGCCCCACTAGTATGATCTTATCATAGTCCCAGTAGTCGAGTACAGATCCTAAGGGCTTTATCAACATGTGATAGAAAAACAGTAAACCAATACAAGTCAACATGTTAAGATAAAGTGAAACCAAATAGCATAGTATCATGACGAGCAAGAAAGTCATCTCTATATATATCCAAGCATCCATTATAATATACATCATATTTACAACAATGGCCTCTAGGGCATATACATAACTAACATCGACAGTATACACTAGTCTACTCTGGAGTATCGTTGCCCTGTCTCGAAACTCCCTCGACTAGGGACCTTTTAATGATGTGCTTATAGACCCCAGCTCCCACGTATATGATCGCCCTCATACTGCTGGTAGTCAAGCAAGAATCCTAGGGGCTCTATCAACGTGCAATAGTGACCTGTAAGGTCACCTAAAGCAGTACACGATGATAAAGGTAAACCAGATAGCATACTATCATTTTGAGTAAGACTATCCTACCGGTATAGGTCCTCCCTCAATCATTGCAATCACGTGCCTGTTATCCAATAATTGACTCTGAGGGCACTATCTCCAACAAATGCAATAAGTTGATATTAATCCAATCCTGGAGAAACAATCAGAAGCAGTTTTAGAACATAAGTGGATGTTCTAGGGAAATGATAACGGCAGCCTCCTTTGGGAGACAGTTATCATTCCAGGCTTCCAAGGTGACCTGGATGTCAGAGTGGCTGTCAGAATTATAGTTTTCCCTCTGACTACGGGCAGTATTTTGGACAGGTGGTCCAGGTGGATACTGAGGTAAGGATGGCGCAGGATACTGATTAAGTTCAGTTGACGATACAGTCTAAGAAGTTTGGACTTGGAGTTCATTTATGAGCTAGGTCCCATCAGACATCCAGACACATTCTAAAACAGGTATTGCTCATTTCGGGAGATGGCTTTCTCCGCGAACTTGAGATAAAGAAAGACATAGAAAGAAACTTCAGAGCGGATCCACTCACTGAGGCTATTCCCTGAACGCAATAGTTTCGCAAACGAGCTTTGTGAGACTGACTAGTAGAGGAGTTGGGTGTTCGGTATCACACGGGCTGTGAGTATGCGACATCGCAATAATTAGCCTTGAGTGCAAGTGGGAGATTGTTTGAGATAGTGCCCTCAGAGTCAATTATTGGATCACAGGCACGTGATTGCAATGATTGAGGGAAGACCTATCCCGGTAGGACAGTCTTACTCAAGATGATAGTATGCTATCTGGTTTATCTTTATCATCGTGTACTGCTTTAGGTGACCTTGTGAGTCGCTATTGCATGTTGATAGAGCCCCTAGGATTCTTGCTTGACTACCAGCAGTATGAGGGCGATCATATACGTGGGAGCTGGGGTCTATAAGCACATCCTTAAAAGGTCCCAAGTTGTGGGAGTTTCGAGAAAGGGCATCGATACTCCAGAGTAGACTAGTGTATACAGTCGAGACCCCGACGAGGGGCGGTGGCCAGTCTCACAAGCCACTGGTGTCAGTTGGTTCACCTAAGATGTATACAGGTGCTCATTGGGTTATAAGTACACCGGACAGGACTCGCCGGGAACATGCTGTAAGCCCGCGGGGGCGCCCCGGCCGTCGATCCGACGCCGGAAACGCGGAAAACAAAAACTTTGCGTACTTTGCAAAACGGCACCACCGCGGACTTTTCACCCGGATCGGGCCATTAACCTAACAACTAGCAAATAAGAAAAGAGTAGAGATGCTATACCAAGCGATCCGTGTCCTTCGGTCTTCGTCTCCACTCCGATCTCCCGCGGAATCTCCGTCACCTCCTCGCTTGTCGGAAAGGGCACCACGTAGCCGGAATCTTTTACGGGCTCCCGCCTCTTGACCGAGGCAACTCGGGCGCGAAGTTGGCTAGCCGACGCGTCCAAGGGTTGCTATAGAATAATGTAGTGAACTTGTCTCTTGGGGTTCTTGAAGTTGCCTTTGATGTTGTGGAGGTGAAGAAAGCAACTCAAAAATGTGCTCATGAACTTGGTCGCATGAAAGATGATATCAAAGATTTTTCCTCACTCAAATGAAATGATCCTCACCTCCTCTCAAAGTGGCCGGCCCCTCTCTTCACAAGAATAGATTGGAGAGAGAAAAAATGAAATGGCAAAAACAAATATATAAAATGGTCACTCTCATTTCTCATCTAAATCATTTCACCCACCATCAAATGAAAAGCAAGTGATGAGATTAAAAAGGAATCTCATCATGACAAAGGCACATATGCAACAAAACCCTCCACAAAAGAGTTATTTGCAAACTGCAAATAACCCCTTCCAACAATAAAGTCCGACCGAGAAGGAATGAAGGAAAACCGGCCGGAAGGGAATGCAAACTGGCAACTTCAGAAAACTGATCCCGTAATAAATTACAGGAAAACCCCGCTACTGCAAATACATGCCCGCATTTGTATTCCCACTGAACACAAATGCAAAGAGACAAAACTACACTATCAAAAACTAGAATCCGGCTTAAGCCAAAGCCGGCTAGTAAAAACCGTCCGATCACGATCCGTGCAATACCGCACGTATCTGATCGAACCCTGCCATATCTCCATACGGCCACTACAGCGTTTCGCCCGAAACTTGAGTAACTGTCTGTGGTGGACTCTAAAGACTCGTCAATACTATGGCTGTGGATTAAACCACTAGCACGTCAGAGGTATAAGCCAATACGTGACGGGCCACCAGCTATTGATCAAAAGGGACGTCGATGAGGAAGCTCACCCCGACACCCAACTGAGCCTGTCAGTGACAATATCCGTACAGTCCGGTCCGTTCGTCTATGAGCATCGCATGGCGGGCCTAGGGGGTTGGTAAAAGTCAGACCCCCAAAAGCGGTACAAGTCGTGTCGGAGTGTAGCCCAGAACACCCTGAGATACTACTGGAAAACCTACCAGAAAATCTCCTGCCTTGGCCAAGGACTTTTCATGTTCTGGCTCTCCTAGACACAGCACGACCTCACCCCCAAACCGGGAGAGACGGACCCCTGAAGATCCGCTCACTGCCTCCATGTGGCTCGGGACTGTACCCAACTAAAACCTGTTTGCACGACTCTTTTGAGCCGTGGTAGGGTAGTAATCAAAGTACAGTGGGAACTCACACGAGACAAATGACGATCTCAGGTCGATGAACTAACCTGTACACATGTCACCAGGGAACTGCTATCTGACGTCTGGTATAATCCCAACTAGCAGGTTCCCGACGAGTCCTGTCCGGTGTACTCATAACCCAATGAGCACCTGTATACATCTTAGGTGAACCAACTGACACCAGTGGCTTGTGAGACCGGCCACCGCCCCTCGTCGGGGTCTCGACTGTATACACTAGTCTACTAATGGAGTATCGATGCCCTGTCTCGAAACTCCTACGACTAGGGACCATTTTAGGATGTGCTTATAGACCCCATCTCCCACTTATATGATCGCCCTCATACTGCTGGTAGTCAAGCAAGAATCCTAGGGGCTCTATCAACGTGCAATAGCGACTCGTAAGGTCACCTAAAGCAGTACACGATGATAAAGGTAAACCAGATAGCATACTATCATCTCGAGTAAGATTGTCCTACCGGGATAGGTCCTCCCTCAATCATTGCAATCACGTGCCTGTGATCCAATAATTGACTCTGAGGGCACTATCTCCAACAATCTCCCACTTGCACTCAAGGCTAATTATTGCGATGTCGCATACTTACAGCCCGTGTGATACCGAACACCCAACTCCTCTACTAGTCAGTCTCACAAAGCTCGTTTGCGAAACTATTGCGTTCGAGGAATAGCCTCAGTGAGTGGATCCGCTTTGATGTTTCTTTCTATGTCTCTCTTTATCTCAAGTTCGCGGAGAAAGCCATCTCCCGAAATGAGCAATACCTGTCTTAGAATGTCTGGATGTCTGATGGGACCTAGCTCATAAGTGAACTCCAAATCCAAACTTCTTAGACTGTATTGTCAACTGAACTTAATCAGTATCCTGCACCATGCCTTCCCTCAGTATCCACCTGGACCATCTGTCCAAAATACTGCCCCTCGTCAGAGGGAAAACTATAACTCTGACAGCCACTCTGCCATCCATGTCACCTTGGAAGCCTGGAATGATAACCGTCTCCTAAAGGAGGCTGCCGTTATCAATTCCTTAGAACATCAACTTATGTTCTAAAACTGCTTCCGATTGTTTCTCCAGGATTGGATCAATATCAACTTATTGCACCTACTGCAAGAACAACATCTGGTGTGGTACTTGACATCTCATGATTGACTCAATTGTCTAAGCAAGTGATCTGTCAATCATGAGTATCCCTCTCCCCTTTAGTCTGTAAGACACCTTTAGAGAGGGTGACTCCATCACCTGCAGGTATACTACCGTGCCAGGAGTCGTCCATTCTAAATACTCATAGAATGCGGTCAAAGTACCCAGATTTGGAAACTACCCAAATCTAGATCTAAAACCATAGATCTAGTAACCAGAATGTCTGATATAATATCCAAATCCTATATAGAGAAACTACTGTGTGACGACCAAAGTATAACCGATCGTAGTATAGGAATATCACTTCCTACTCTGTGTATGTCATCGAATACCAAGACATCACACCCTACTACCTTCATAACAGATCCATCCCCTATTCTGATGAAGTCGAACTTATGACTGTCACGTCAGAAATAGATGATCTATCTCCGCTATATCTGCTTTAGTCTACAAATAGACATAATCCTGATGTCCACCAATGCTTCCGCTGCTCCCACTGACTACGACAACCCTCTGGCAGAGTCATATAGACGTGCACTTCTAAAGTCAGTTTAGAACGACACTATACTCATCCTCCTGCCGGGTCTCACAGTCTGGAACAACAGCAATGGATAGTCTGGGTAAACAAGTACCTCCCTGCCACCATCCTTGAGCATACCGAAGTACCTCTCGAGTGCCTGAGGTTACCCACCATATCTACGGAGTGGCCAATGGAATGTCAAACCAGATTGAATCTTTAGGTTCTTATCAAATCTTCAGTAATCGTTTGCGGTTCTGGAATCACTTCCAGTTCTACCATACTCCCACTACTGTTTTCTGAAAAAATCCACTTTTGATAAAACTGTGGCGAGTCAAGAACAATATTTCTATTGATCTTGCAGATGGTAGAAAATCATCCCTCGTCATAGCCCGGGTCAACCCACAAACAGCCATTACTGAAACGTTCCTTGAGTTGTCCAGAGTCTGGTTTTAAGCATAAGCCGGACAACTCCCCGTATCTTAACAATGTCAAGATATGAACTGTTCTATATCCAAGAAACAGAGGCACTGATTTAATTGAACCAGATTCAAATCATGCAGCTGTCTCCAGTGCATGTCAACTAAATGGAAGAGAGGCCGATCAGCGTTACTCAACTTAGGAGTACTTCCAATTATGAGTAACCTGAAAGAGAAGTTAGTTCTCTTAATCATTACTATCAACTGAATACCATGTACAAGTATCTACATCTTCGATCACTTTGAAGATTCCCGATACTTGCAACACATGGTTCTCTACTTTATTCTTATACCTATAACTTCTCAAAACTTCGACCCTGTGTTTCTACGAAACACCTGTCTAAGAACTAGAGAAGTCATAAGTAAACAGAATACAGTACGAGGACCAACCCCTCTGTCCTCATGGACACTGGACAATATACAATACTCTGTATAAGTCCCCTGAGTCGAATGACTCATTCACTATGTGTCATAGGTTGAAAACTGTACTTTTGGTTAAGAAGAATCACACCGTTGTTCAATGCTCCTTACTTAACCATCCACTGGTATAGGTAAATGTCATAGACATAATTTCAAAAAGGTATTTCTCACTCTATAAAAATAGACGTACAGATATATCAATTTGAAATTGGTGCACAACAACGGATATTCAAAACCAAATATTTGCCGACGGGCAAACAACCCTGGTGGCTTCCTCAAATATCACCAATTCCAAAGAATCCCGATATAATGAGGATGGTCACATAATTCCCAATAACTTACTCCCACTCATCATCTGTAAAACCATACAGATGTGAGAATCATACCTGGTAAATACATACCCTGGAGCAAGTGTCTAATTGGGAAATCAGTTTTCTTTTAACAGTACACAGTGAAACTGAAACATTGAGATGTTTCGATGGGGTATCCTGGTATTCCTAGTAATGCCTCTTCCATTATCCAGATTCACAACTATAACCGTATAATTCTTTGCCACCTCTCCAAATCCCTTTATATGTCTTTAGTCATTACCTTCTGTACACCCCTTTAGGCCAAATGGTTTTCTTCTTTCCCTACCGTTCGGCACCAGCCTATGGTTTGGAAGAAGACTATCCAAAAAGCATAAAGGGTGTACTGTCCTAATCCTAGGAGCACTCGCAACGCGAGAGAAGGTGAAGATAAAAGACACCTGAATGTACTTAATTCCTATTTCTCCTGAACCAGGATCCATCCGCGAACTGGAACAAGTTCCTTTCGAGTTCGTATATAACCATACGATGGATTATCCAATAAACTGGGATCTTCGTAGTGATACGGAGTGTCCTGGAGAAATACAAAGGTGATTTGGGATTGGCGAAGAAATACTTGGTTTGGTCGTGAATATCAGTCGCAATTTACTTTGCCCTCTTACTAATCCCTTGCTTTGTCTGAACTTAATACCTTCTGTACACCATTTAGGCTAATTGGCTTTCTTCATTCCCCACCGTTCGGCACCAGCCTAAGGTTTGGAAGAAGACTGTCCAATTTGCGTAATAAGTGTACTACTCCTAAACCAAGGAGTACTCGCAACCTGAGAGAAGGTGAAAAGAAAAGACAACTGAATAGTCCTATCCGTTTTCTCCAGAACCAGAAACCATCCTCGAAGTCCTTCGAGTTCGTATATAACCGTACGATGGTTTTGTCCAATGGAAGTGGACGTTCGTAGTAATACGGGGTGTCCCGGAGAAAAGGGTAAAAGTAGGAGTGGCAAAGAGGTTTGCAACTCTGACAATCCAAAAGCCTGTGTTAAGTAGGTTCGGTCAACTTGGTCACTGAGTCATAGTCTAGGGTCGGGTCAATGGTCGCTGCCAGAGAGAGAGAAAAGAAACACTCAGCGTGCACTCTAACCTAGATCAGAATGGTTATCACTTTATCTAATCTGGAAACCTCCCACTGTAACGTCAAATTCTTCCCCAAACCTGAAAGAAGAATTAGCCGGGAATACCCGAGGAGTAAACCAACTCATCAGTGGAAATCGGGATCCAACTCTCATCGCATGATAACGTGACAGAATCCGCTCATGTTATCACACTCCAGAAGGTATGCGCATATCTGGCAAGTTTCAGTTCTTTTGAAACTCCCGATGTGGATTTCTGCCCCATGCTCTTATGACCTTGACTTTGGCCAACATATCATAAGTCACATGTCAAGTTCTACCCGTCATTTTCCTGGTTAATTTGAACCCACCCGTACCTACCCTTGACTTTGGCCAAAATGGCAGTACGACTGTCCCAAACCAACGCATCTATCTATGCTGCATATGAATACCCAACAGCTACCAAACACTGTGCCTTGACTTTGGCCAACATACACAGCTTGAATACTATTAACTATCCATATGAAATGACGGAGGGCTACGAATGGTTTCTGGCGAAAACCTTTAACGTAATGAACTTGATATCGTTGATGGAACTGATAGCTTTGTAAAAATATAGTGACGAAAACCTTTACTAAAGAGGTCACTCCCGGTGAAGGGATCTCGGCTCTTTCCCCGTAGAAAGAGGTGCAGGATATTCCAACTGAATACCACGATGCAAAGCAAAAGTAATCGGCTATAGTGAAGTTACTGCCCTGACGCAAACTTTTGTCCAAGGGGTCACTCCCGGTGAAGGGATCTCGGCCCTTGCCTCGTCGACTGAGGAGCAGGATATTCCAACTGAATACCTCTGTGCAAAACAAAAGATAACGCCCTTGCAATAACAGCTTTTGAAAAAGTGTTCCAACAACATCAGAATAGGTTTGTTTAACTTGCATTGATCCGAATCAACGCAGTCCCATCAATTGATCACACCACAAAGAACGAAAATATACTGACGTACGTATATGCCATCCGCATTCGCCACTGGGTCCCGTCATCACCCGTTAGGTTAGCTAACTAACGACAGAGCGGGGACTGGACTAGCGCGGATGAAAAACATATACAACATCTACTAGTATATATATAATATATAATTTTCGCTCAAGGCGTGATAAAAAATGCAGCAACACAGAAATGTATAGCAACACAGATCAATACAGATATCTGGGATCCCCGGGTTTCACAGAGCCGCTGAAACCCGACGTTCCCCTGGTCGTGTGGATAGCCTATGGAATGAAAATCCTAGACCCCTACGGGCGCGGCAAGTCACCCGCCAAAACCTGAAGCGAGGCAGCCCCCTTCAGCGACGTGAATGGACCACCCAGCACTTTACGGAATCCGGTAACTTGGGCACCCCTCCTGGGTCAACCTATACCCCCTACGAGTACGGCGAATAGCCCGCCAATTCTAGAGTAAAGCCCCCTCCGTCTCAAAGCCATGAGATGCGGGCTTGTTGCCCTCTAGAACCCGGCTATCCGTGCACCCCTCCGCGGGGTAATCCTAGTACAGAAAGTAAAATATACATACAACGGGTACATCGACCGCAACCTGGTCGTGCCCCAAAATAATAATACAAACAGGCAGTGACGGCAGTCCACATGTCGGACGCTCGCCCCGCAAAATCAAATGTACATAATACAACAAAACAGTACTAGCATTGCATCCAGGCTATCCCCCACGACCGATCCGCAACAACACAGTACAATCACAGAACATCAACGTGAATGTCACGTTCGCAAATCCGTCTAACCGGGCTATAGCAGTTAGACAGGATTTACCGATCAAGTGACATTCACGGTCGCAGATATAATGTAAAAACTGTGAACTAGCATGTTTAAAATATCCGATCGAACAAATTTATCAAAGTGGGCCCCCAAAAAGAACTGTAGCACTTACAGAAAACCTGGGCCCAAATAAAATATCCCAAAAGCCCTATTTCTAACTCATAAGCTTACTGGGAAAATATGGTGCCACGATTCCTCCTATCCGCCGCGGGACAGCGGCCAAATCAAGGGTTTGGCCGCCCTTCCGCGGTCGAAGTGAAGAATCAGTGGATCGTATTTTCCCAGAATTCTTATAATTGCTTGTACATGCCTCTGCAACAACCTGAAAAATTTTAGGAGCTCAAAAAATTTCAACAGAGAACACATGTGCACAAAAAATACGGTTTTTGGGGATTTTGTTCGATCGGGTTCTAAACGCGCTAGAGCAAGCTAGGCAATGTTAATGGCGTGGCTCTGATACCAATGTAAGCCCGTGGGGGCGCCCCGGCCGTCGATCCGACGCCGGAAACGCGGAAAACAAAAACTTTGCGTACTTTGCAAAACGGCACCACCGCGGACTTTTCACCCGGATCGGGCCATTAACCTAACAACTAGCAAATAAGAAAAGAGTAGAGATGCTATACCAAGCGATCCGTGTCCTTCGGTCTTCGTCTCCACTCCGATCTCCCGCGGAATCTCCGTCACCTCCTCGCTTGTCGGAAAGGGCACCACGTAGCCGGAATCTTTTACGGGCTCCCGCCTCTTGACCGAGGCAACTCGGGCGCGAAGTTGGCTAGCCGACGCGTCCAAGGGTTGCTATAGAATAGTGTAGTGAACTTGTCTCTTGGGGTTCTTGAAGTTGCCTTTGATGTTGTGGAGGTGAAGAAAGCAACTCAAAAATGTGCTCATGAACTTGGTAGCATGAAAGATGATATCAAACATTTTTCCTCACTCAAATGAAATGATCCTCACCTCCTCTCAAAGTGGCCGGCCCCTCTCTTCACAAGAATAGATTGGAGAGAGAAAAAATTAAATGGCAAAAACAAATATATAAAATGGCCACTCTCATTTCTCATCTAAATCATTTCACCCACCATCAAATGAAAAGCAAGTGATGAGATTAAAAAGGAATCTCATCATGACAAAGGCACATATGCAACAAAACCCTCCACAAAAGAGTTATTTGCAAACTGCAAATAACCCCTTCCAACAATAAAGTCCGACCGAGAAGGAATGAAGGAAAACCGGCCGGAACGGAATGCAAACTGGCAACTTCAGAAAACTGATCCCGTAATAAATTACAGGAAAATCCCGCTACTGCAAATACATGCCCGCATTTGTATTCCCACTGAACACAAATGCAAAGAGACAAAACTACACTATCAAAAACTAGAATCCGGCTTAAGCCAAAGCCGGCTAGTAAAAACCGTCCGATCACGATCCGTGCAATACCGCACGTATCTGATCGAACCCTGCCATATCTCCATACGGCCTCTACAGCGTTTCGCCCGAAACTTGAGTAACTGTCTGTAGTGGACTCTAAAGACTCGTCAATACTATGGCTGTGGATTTAACCACTAGCACGTCAGAGGTATAAGCCAATACGTGACGGGCCACCAGCTATTGACCAAAAGGGACGTCGATGAGGAAGCTCTCCCCGACACCCAACTGAGCCTGTCCGTGACAATATCCATACAGTCCGGTCCGTTCGTCTATGAGCATCGCATGGCGGGCCTAGGGGGTTGGTAAAAGTCAGACCCCCAAAAGCGGTACAAGTCGTGTCGGAGTGTAGCCCAGAACACCCTGAGATACTACTGGAATACCTACCAGCAAATCTCCTGCCTTGGCCAAGGACTTTTCATGTTCTGGCTCTCCTAGACACAGCACGACCTCACCCCCAAACCGGGAGAGACGAACCCCTGAAGATCCGCTCACTGCCTCCATGTGGCTCGGGACTGTACCCAACTAAAACCTGTTTGCACGACTCCTTTGAGCCGTGGTAGGGTAGTAATCAAAGTACAGTGGGAACTCACACGAGACAAATGACGATCTCAGGTCGATGAACTAACCTGTACACATGTCACCAGGGAACTGCTATCTGACGTCTGGTATAATCCCAACTAGCAGGTTCCCGGCGAGTCCTGTCCGGTGTACTCATAACCCAATGAGCACCTGTATACATCTTAGGTGAACCAACTGACACCAGTGGCTTGTGAGACGGCCACCGCCCCTCGTCGGGGTCTCGACTGTATACACTAGTCTACTAATGGAGTATCGATGCCCTGTCTCGAAACTCCTACGACTAGGGACCATTTTAGGATGTGCATATAGACCCCAGCTCCCACTTATATGATCGCCCTCATACTGCTGGTAGTCAAGCAAGAATCCTAGGGGCTCTATCAACGTGCAATAGCGACTCGTAAGGTCACCTAAAGCAGTACACGATGATAAAGGTAAACCAGATAGCATACTATCATCTCGAGTAAGATTGTCCTACCGGGATAGGTCCTCCCTCAATCATTGCAATCACGTGCCTGTGATCCAATAATTGACTCTGAGGGCACTATCTCCAACACATGCTAGTTGGTCTTATACCTGACGTCAGATAGCAGTTCCCTGGTGACATGTGTACAGGTGAGTTCATCGACCTGAGATCATCATTTGTCTCGTGTGAGTTCCCACTGTGCTTTGATTACTACCCTACCACGCTCAAAGGAGACGTGCAAACAGGTTTTAGTTGGGTACAGTCCCGAGCCACATGGAGCCAGTGAGCGGATCTGCAGGGGTTCGTCTATCCCGGTATTGGGGGTGAGGTCGCGCTGTGTCTAGGAGAGCCATTACACGAAGTCCTTGGCCAAGGCAGGAGATTTACTGGTAGGTATTCCAGTAGTAACTCAGGGTGTTATGGGCTACACTCCGACACGACTTGGGGTCTGACTTTTACCAACCCCCAAGGCCCGCCATGCGATGCTCATAGATGAACGGACCGGACTGTACGGATATTGTCACTGACATGCTCAGTAGGGTGTCAGGATGAGTTCGCTCATCGACGTCCCTTTTAGTCAATACCTGGTAGCCCGTTACGTATAGGCTAATACCTCTGACGTGCTAGTGGTTAAATCCACAACCAAAGTATTGACGAGTCTTTAGAGTCCCCCACAGACCAGTTTCTCAAGTTTCGGGCGAAACGCTATAGAGGTCGAATGGAGATATGGCAGGGTTCGATCAGATACCTGCGGTATTGCACGGATCATGATCGGACGGATTAAGCCGGATCTTAGTATTATACAGTGTAGATTTTGTCTCTTTGCATTTGTATTCAGTGGGAATACAAATACGGGCATATATATGGAGTCGCGAGGTTTTCCTGTAATTTATTACGGGATCAGTTTTATGAAGTTGACAGTTTGCATTCCGTTCCGGCCAGTTTTCCTTTGTTCCTTCCCGGCCGGACTTTTCCGACGGAGGGGACTATTTGCAGTTGTGCAAATTATCTTTGTGGAGGGTGTTATTTGCATTTGTGGCTTCATGATGAGATTCTTTTTCCATCCACTCACTTGTATTAAATGAGATTAGAAAGGATTAGATATTGATATGATATTGTTATCATCACATTTGGTTGTGGTCACCCTTTTGCTATCCTACACTCACCTCCCTTCTTGAATTTTTCTCCACCATTTGTTCATGAGGGGCCGGCCACTTTGGGAGGGGGAGGGGGTTCATTTTTGATGAGGGAAATTTGGTCATCTCTTTTTTGCATGCTACACAAATTCATCAACCTCACTCCAAAGTCCATTGCTCATTCCTCCATCACCAAGGCAACTTCACAACCCCTAGAGACAATGGATTCTACACTTGCCTACAGCAATTCTTGAGCACGTCGACTCTCCAGCTTCGTGCCCGAGTTGCTTCGGTCTAGAGGTGGGAGCCCGTAAAAGAACCCAGCGATGTGGTGCTCGTTCCGACGAGGAGATGAAGACCGGAGATTCCGTGAGGAGATCGAAGTGGAAGCCGAAGACCGAAGGACACGGATCGCTCGGTATAGCTTCTCTACTCCTCTTTCTATAGTTTGCTAGCGTTATGTTAATGGCCTGATCCGGGTTTTATAGTGCGCGGTGGTGCCGGTTTCTAGTTTATAGAAAAGTTTTGTTTCCGCATTCCGGCGTCGGATTGACGGCCGGGGCGCCGCCGTGCACTTACAATAACAGCATAAAAGATGAAATTGCATTAAAAGATGAAACTGCATAAAAAAAAGTCGACTCACACGAGCTTGACACCAGAGTCACAAAATAATATACAATATCGTCCTCACAATTGGTCTCTAAGTCAATACGTAAATGGTAGATGGAGAGTAGTAGATACAATAAGATGTACAATGAAATATAAATGGATAACCGCAAAACCCACCTATAACCAAAACGGCTCGCAGCCAACTGTAGCGGTATCCGTTGCAAAAAAGATACAATAGATAGCCCCTGCCGCGACTACTCTGAGGGTCAACCTGCAAAACACTGTGGCACAACGGGGGTGAGTTGCCAACTTATGAATAGTAAGTAACATATACAGGTAATCGCAGGTATGCACATACTGCGATACCCTATCACATGTAGTCTGATAGCATAATAAGTCAAATGGTTATGCAATAATCATGAAAGGTACTCTATTAGTTACTACAATTAAATGAATCAATGCATATCAATTAATGCTGAGTATGGGATAAAATATGTCATCACTAATGAGTCACATCGTAGAAAGACCCGGTATCCTTCAACGACACCCTAAATCCTAATAAATCAGGCGCCGTCACTCTGATCGGCCCTCATGTCCTGTAAATCTCATGGAACCTGAGTGCCCAACATCGGCACTCGAAAACATCATGAAATACTTGTGTCCAACACCGACACATAAATACTCATCTCTCGGGCGCCGCATACCAGATCAGCTCTAAATATATCTCCTGTCATAACTCCCAGACGGTATCCTCCGGATGTCCTTCGGACTTCTAACTATCACCGGTAGGTAGTAGTCCCTCCGCTGGGCTCACCGCCTATCTATGCGAGTTTTCTTGCCCCGGGATACCATACCGAGTCCACCATGTACCCGCAGACGGTGCCTACTGCTGCTCGAATCGGGTATACTCACACAAGCTCTCAGAACCGAGAAAACTCATGGTGGATGCACTGAAATATCATATCAAGAGAAACCGGATTTTCAAAACAATGCATACTCTCTTAAAAAAATACCACTGTTCTCAAATCCAGAAATCACATGAAATCCATAACACAGTGCGTAAATCCATGTAATATGATATATGCAACATAAAACCGTAATAGGATCACAAGAGGGAAAACCGCTCTTTTAAATGAATCCAGTTGTAAAGTATATCATGCGGTTCCCAATTCTCCAAAATCAAAGCTAGCATCATCTATGGATGTACAAATATGTATTTACGCAAGTATGAATGTACAATATGTATGTACGCAAGTATGGCTGTACAATATGTATGTACGCAAGTATGGATGTACAATATGTACGTATGCAAGTATGGTGTACAATATGTACGTACGCAAGTATGGGTGTGCAATATGTATATACGCAAGTATGGGTGTACAATATATATGTACGAAAGTATGGATGTACGATATGAATGTACGCAAGTATGGATGTACGATATGTATGTACGCAAGTATGGGTGTACAATATGTATGTACGCAAGTATGGGTGTACAATATGTATGTACGCAAGTATGGATGTACAATATGTATGTACGCATGTATAGGTGTACAATATGTATGTACACAATTATGGATGTACAATATGTATGTACGCAAGTATGAGTGTATAATATGTATGTACGCAATTATGAATGTACAATATGTATGTACGCAAGTATGGGTGTACAATATGTTTGTACGCAAGTATGGATGTACAATATGTATGTACGCAAGTATGGTGTTCAATATGTATAATAGAACCATAATTCATGTGTTAATGTAAATGACAATAAAATATTGTATATGTGTATCGGCGTGTCATGGAAATTACCGACTGTGTGGGTGTAGCATACAAATTTGTGCTCGTGCAACATGAACCGTCAGTAATAGTGGAGTGTCCACTAGATACTAAGTCAAGGCGCAACAAGAAATGGTATGTATGATGATCATGCACAATCAATATATATGGATATAAACATGCGTCTACACTAGTATATCATGCCTTGACGCATAACTCCATACGGGCGATTTCACCGTAGATGTTAAATCTACTCACCGGTGATCTCGAGCTAAGTGTATACGACCACCTGCTTTCTTTTCTTCACAGCGTCCGAAGTCCCCACCTGCGATCCTTTTTAAAATAACAACATAGCAAGTGCAACTCAGAAACGACCAATAAAACATACAATTACGTTCAAATTGACACACCGACTCCAACACCCTCTAAAATGCACGCTTAACGGCTAACGTATGTGACGACACTATAACAACAGATCCTACGCGTAGAAATCACGCGAAGCACAGAACTGAGTCGGACACCGTATCGTGCGCGACGTAACGCTAAAAACTTGCTAAATGATCCCAGATTTTACCCCCTATAACAACACAAAAATCAGACATTTCCAAACAACCTAAAATCATTGCAGACAGCTACCCTGAAAATTTCAACATCTCAGGCAATCGTACAACCAAGCTCGCCGGAAAATTCCCTAAAGTCGCCAGCCAAATCCTATGGGTTTGGGTTCGTTCATCAGGTGGTCAATCAGGGAAGCTAGCACTAAACTACTACACTGTTTGGATTTACAAAAAACCCTCGAGATAATAGCAGGTTACAGACACGCAAAAACGACACTAAAATACGATATTTTGCACAAAACCGAAACTTTATGGTTCTAAACTGAAACTAATTAGCAACACAACACATTAACTACCTAATTAACAGTAGAGAGTCATTACCTAACCAAACTTTCTCCAAAACCCTAGCTTTCCATGCCCCAAGTGATTCTAGTCGCTTGATCTTGGTTTGAGAAGGGTTTTGATGGAGTTTAGTGGAGATTTGTGTGGGTTTGTGAGGGTGAGGTTAAGGTTTTAGTTGAGGGAGTGTGAGGAAATGATATGAAGAATAGAAATGAGAATGAGAGAATGAAATGGGAGTGTGAAGGTGTATGTGAGTGAGTGAGGGATTGGGAATGAGGGGTGAGCTTAGAGAAGCCATGCCTCCTCTCTCTCTCTCTCTTCATTTAATGCATGGCATGCTTGCCATGCTCGTGATGCCCTCTCTCTCTCTCTTCCTCTCTCTCAAGTCAACCCAAAAGAAAAACCATTTATTTTTAAAATTTGAAAGCTAATTAACTTAATAATTCAGATATTATACTTAAGGAATCGGTTAACATGCCATGGCTATTTAAGCATGGTTTAACCCCAAATTAACCCTAGGTTAACATGCACATGTGTGTACAAGCTCAAATTAAATATTAATAAATATTCATTTATTTTTATAAAATATTTGAAAACCATCTTGGTAAATTTTTTACTAAAAATCCGCATTATCGCTTAATTAACCACTAATCACGTTCTAAGGTGTTACAGCATCCCCCTCCTCTAATCGGGTATATGATACAGCTCAAGAACAAAGAAAACTCATGGTGGACGCAATACACATCATATCACGAGAAAACCGCAAATTTCTCTTTTTAAAATGATAATAGGTTTATAAAATTCTTGCAGTTTTCCCCAAAAATCCAGAAATCTCATCAATACTGAAATCTCCAAGAATAATCACATTATATGAACATATTGGAAATGATGGGTGTCTATGATATCAATAACATATGATGCGATGCATGACTAGAAAACTATGTGTGATAGATGATGCAATGAGTTATATATATATGACTAGCAATCCTACATATCCATCCCGACGAAATGAATGTACAACTACCAGCTTACATATCATATATAAGGCATATGTTTTAGATACTAATCTAAGCAAGATCTACAGTGTTCGTAGCATAGCGATTACCAAAGACATGTGTGCTCGCATGAATAGTACACGTGCAGCATGAACCAATGGTAATGGTGCAAGTGTCCTATGAGATGATATCACATATATATATAGAAAATGATGTGATGCAATGAGATGAATAAGTAGGAAACTACGCATATAAATGCAAGTACTACTAGTAATCTTAACTATCGGGGGCCATACGATTTCCTCATAGATGTGTACATCTACTCACCGGGACGCCTCAGCTAATCAATCCGATCTCAGCCTTGCCTTTTCCGCGCCCCATCCGACGCCTCTGGACCCGATCCTAGAAAAGCACACAAGTAAATAAGAGAATAGATATAAATAGTCGCGGACACAAACTATACAAGTCAACCACGTGCACTAACTGGACGCGCACACACTTGGTGCACAAAACGCGCTTGCGACAACGCCAAAACCACAACTAGGGTCACTATACCTAACAACTACCAAGCCTAGAACCTAATCTTACCAATCGCGCATTCATAACACACTAAATATTATATGAAATAGGTTATAGATCATCAAAACCTCAAACTTAATTAAAATCGATTTATTCCAAAAACCTAATAAGCATCACTTAACCATTTTAGTGCAAATCTAGATGTTTTAACAAATTTCGTGGCCATAATGTTCACTTAATAACTTAATTAAATCACACAAACCCTAACTAAATTTTAATCTCACCTAATTACACTAATTATAAAAATTAGTTTGCAAGAATATATAATTAGGACAAATTAAATGTAACAATTAGCAAATTAGCAACTAGATTAGGTTTTGCAAGTCTTAACATGTTAAACTACACATTGCAAAGATAATCAATTGATAAAAATCCTAACTTGAACCCAAACCATTCTCTTGAAATTCCAAACTTGCAATATAGAAATATATAAATACTTAATTAAGTTTGATGTAAGAAATTAACCAACAATTAAATCATAGGTTTAGGATTTATATACCTCACAATTTTTTTTAGATCTAACTAGCAACTCGACCTCCCAAAATGGCTTCTTGCTCCAAGATCCTTGCTGGATTAGGCCAAGAAGAAATGGGTGAAGATTTAATTATGAATTAGTGGGAATTTTTAAGGATTTTTGATGGAAATGAGGGGATTTTTGTGACGAGATGAAGTGGAGAAAAATAAGGGAGTTGCTGCCATGGCTCGGCTAGCACATGGGGAGAGGGGAGAGAGAGTGAGGTGTGTGTTTGTGGCCAAGTCAGGAAACAAATACCTCATTATCATTATTTTATTTTATATTTGATTAGAAAATGAGGTTGGAATGAGAACAAGAAGAAGAAATTGTGGAGGGGGGCTGCTGGCTTTTTGGCCGAGCAAGGCTAGGCAATGGGATGTATGTGTGTGTGTGAGAAATTCCAAAGTCAAACTCTCCCCATACCTCATTTATTATACACCATTCTCTCTAGTTTATTAATTATTATCTATTAATTTTATTTTCAATTTAACTTCTACCTAGAATTGTCTAGAAACATGCGGATTTTTTTTAAAGGAAAGAACATGTAAGAAAGTGAGTGTTAAGTTGTCATGGTGCACTAAACTTGTATTGACCCAATCTAATTTCTAATTATCACCAATTTAGTTTATAAGTGTATGATTAAAATAATAATTAAAAATAATTAATTAAGGAAAATATTTAAGTAAACTAGTAATTAATTGGTGACTAATTAAATACCAAATACTAGCAATTTCATAGCTAAAATAGGTATAATTAAGTCTATGTTGAAAAATAATTATATCTTGGTTTTTACGAAAAACAAGTATTATTTCACCGATTATCAGAAAATTCTCCTAAACGATTTTTAAAACGTTACAATCTTCCCCCCTTAAAGAAATTCGGTCCTTGAATTTAAAATCTAACTACGCGTACCCTTGAAGGGGTGGGAATATTTCTTCCGCAACTCGTCCTCGGCTTCTCATGTGACCTTTTTCGCCGTTCGGGCCACGTCAAAGAACCTATACGGACGGTATGACCTCGGACCTCAGTTTCTTCACCTGCCGATCTAGAATGACTATTGGTTGCTCGGTGAAAGAAAGATCGCGCTCCAGTTGGATCGTCTGATACTGTATCGCGTGAGAAGGATCATGAAAGTACTTGCGGAGCATTGTTATATGAAACAAAGGGTGAATACCTTGAATGCTGGATGGAAGAGCCAAACGATAAGCAACTACGCCGACACGCTCGTGAATCTCCATGGGACCCACATATCTGGGACTAAGCTTCCTTTACTCTCCGAATCTCAACACGCCCTTCAATGGTGAATCCTCAAGAAAACATGATTGCCTACTATAAACTCAAGTTTGCATAAGATTTCTGCCTGCTCTGGGCCTCTCTCATCCTATCCCGAATCAACCGAACCTTTTCGGTCATCTTCTGCACAATCTGTGGCCCCAAAATACTACTCTCACTGATCTCTGTCGAACAAACTGGTGATCGACATTTCCTTCTATATAATATCTCGAAGGGTGCCATCTGAATCGTTCTCCTGGATGCTGTTATTATAAGAAACTCTATCAAGGGAAAGTGGCGATCCCAACTGCCACCGAAATCTAGAACGCAAGCTCGGAGAATGTCCTCAAGAGTCTGAATGGTCCGCTCTGATTGACCGTCGGTCTGCGGATAGAAAACTGCACTGAAACTCAATCTGGTGTCCAAAGTCTCTTAATGCTTCTATAATAATCGGCTGGTGAACTGGGTGCCTCTGTCGGACACAATACAATTCGGAACTCCATGTAGTCACACAATCCCATCAACATATATCTGAGCATACTGAACGAATCCAAAAGTGGTCTTACTGGCAGAATGTGAGCTGCTTTCGTCAATCGGTCTACGATCTCTCAAATAAAGTCATACTCTCGATTGGTCCTAGTGTTGGATATATGTATGCCCTAGAGGCCATTATATGATAGTAGATGTATTTATACATGTATATATATACAGAGGACTTTCTTACTCGATATGATAGTATGCTATCTGGTTACTCTTTATCTGACATGTTCACTTGATCATGCTTTTATTCATTTGTACATGTTGATAAAGCCCTGAGGATATTTGCTTGACTACTATGATTATGATGGAGATCATACTAGTGGGACATGTGTAGTTTATAAGCATATCCTGAAATGTCCCTAGTCGTGGGTGTATCGAGACGGGGCATCGATATTCCAGAGTAGACTAGCTTATACGATACTAGACCTATATGAAGGGCGATGGATATTCCCACATCCATTGATGTTTGACATCAAGATCGTATGCGGGTGCTCAGTGGAGACTGGGTACACTGGACGGACTCGTCGAGAACTCCTATATGGTATTATATCTATCGTCGGATAGCAGTTCTTAGGTGACACTGGTACATGTTAGTCTGTAGACCCGAAATCGTCATGGAGTCTTGTGTGATCTCCCACTGTACTTTGATTACCACCCTACCATGACTCTACTGAGTCGTGCAAACATGTGGCTTTTGGGTACAGTCCCGAGACACATGAAGGTAATGAGCGATAAGAGGGGTTTCGTCTCTCCCGGTATTGGGGGTTGTTGTTGTGCTGTGCTCGATTGGCTATATCAGTAAGTCCCTGGCCAGGGCTGTTGAGATTTACTGATAAGTGTTATCAGTAGTTTCTCGATCTGTTATAGACCATTTATCGGCACGACTTATTGAGTTATTGGGGTCGACGATGCCATCCCTAGACTTTATATGCAGCATATCTGACGAAGAGACCGGACTGTACGGTAATGTTGCCAGTTGGCTCGACGGGAGTTTTGACAGGTTCGCTTGTTTTCTTCTGATCGCTCAATACCCGGGTGGTCGTAACGTTTAGCGGACCTCTTGCGGCTTGGGGTGCTTGATATGATCATCTGTATTGCCTTAGAATTTCGGTTAGTGTTAATTAGACGATAGTACGGGTTTTTGGTAAAAAGTTTAACAATTCGGGTTCCTCATATTTTATAACATTTAATTAATAATTTATTTTTATTTGTTATGGCTTGCACGCACATGTGCACGTTAATGTGAGGGTTTGTTTGTGCTAATCTAGATTAGTGACCATGACAACTTAACCCTAATTCTAATCCTTGTTTAACCTTACCCTAATCCATTGATATTTTGTGTGAGATATTTCCTTGGGTTTTGTTTTGGGAGAGGAGGTGGCATGGTGACATGGTGGGCATTAATGGTTTCATTAATGAGAAATTAATGCAAGGGTGCACTCACCTTAATCTCACTTCACTCTCTCTCTTTATCATTTCTTTCACTCCCATTCTCTCTCACTCTATCTATTTCTCATCATTTCCTTCATCTCCTCTAAGCCTAAACTGAACACTTGCCCATTTCATCACAAAACCATCACTAACTTCACAAAATCTCACAAAAATCACATCTTTATCCTTGTTTTGCCTCTTGGATGCCTTGGAGCTTAGAAAGCTAGGCTCTTTGAGTTTTTGTAGATAGGTAATGATCTCTTTCTAACTCGTTTCAATAGATGAAAATCAATGGACAACCTCAACTGTCGTCCTTCTGCTTGACGAATAGAATAGGAGCTCCCCAAGGCAAAACACTTGGACGTATAAGTCGCCTAACAAACAACTCTTGCTGCCGATCCATAAGCTCTCTAAGCTCTGATGGCTTATCGGGAACAACGTCGGGAAACTCTCGCACGATAGGAACCCGGTTCAACGACTCTACTGTGGTTCCGGTATCATGAATGGAAGCTAAGAATCCCCGACATCATCTCCTCGAATGCCGACTAGCGTAAAAGGACGAAATCAAACTGTGAGGGGTGGCACCACGGTCCCCCTTCACAACAAGGACTGGCTCGCCGGGAAAACAAAACCTGACTGTCTCCTTGCGGCAGTCCACAGACGTATAGCACGTAGGTAACCAGTCCTTGCCCAGGAGAACGTTAAGGTCCAACATATCTAGAAGGATCATATCGACGGGCGAATCTCTATCTCCTGTCCGATTGGCACACGACCGAAACACGTGTCGCGCAATAAGTGACTCGCCAACAAGAGTAGTCACGACAAGCAGCTGATCTAGAAAACACTACTCTCAGCCCAGCTTCGGCATGAAGCGTGTATAAACATACGAGTGTATAGATCCCGGATTAAACAAAACGTGAGCATCAAAAGAACAAACAGAAAAAGTATCTGAGAATTCTACATTGGACGCCTGCGCGTCCTGATGAGTCGAAGAAAATGCTCATGCCTGCCCCTACCTGCAACTGGCTGTCCTCCTCCTCCACCACCCTGTCCTCTCTGAACAAACCCTCCGCGACCACGACCACTCTGAACATAATTCTGATGCGGATCAACAACAGGCGCAAAAGGCGATTCTCCCTGAGGTGAAGGTGGTAAGGTAACATATGGTACGGCTGCCCTTCTCTGTCGTAGCACTGTACAATTCCTAACGAGGTGATGGAGACTCCCGCACAGGCAACATCCAGACGATGAATGCTGACCTTTCTAGGGGTAAAAGCTAAACAACTGACCCCGTCCTAAGCCTCTGCTACTCCCGTGACCTGAACGAAATCTGCCGCGGCGTCTAAGCATCTGTCTCTGGGGTGATACACTAGTACGATTCCTCCTCGGTTCCGGAACTTCCAAAGTCTCGGGAAGACGTTCCTCATCTAGTAGGGTTGCGTCCACTGCTGTTGTATAAGCGACGCAATGCTGTGTGCGGATAGCGAGGAATAACTGGGTAACAGGAGTGGCAACCTCCTGTCTCTGTGCTCGACTGGCCTTAACCAACGATCCCATTATCTAGCGCAAATCTTGCATATTTTCCTCTAGCCTAGTGATACAATCTATCAAAGGCGGATCAATCGGCTCCTGTACAGCGAGCGTACCGTCCTGGTCAGTCCTCATCCCAGAAGAGCCCGCTCGAATCTCATCTCTGGCGGCAGCCCTCTAAGCCCTCGTGGTCTTCGGTGGCATAATGGCGGGTACAGGAAACATGATAATAAAAATAGTGCAACAGAATCATGGGATATAAGGAATCGAAGAAGGAATTGCAAGCAATTATATCCTAAGGTCACTTAGGCGGAGTATCGTATCGTAGGTATGTCACGGAACATACACACGCTACGCCACTCTGCTTAAGTTACTTACTCCATCTACCGAGGGTCATCCTACACATAGAAAGGTAAAACCTAACGCTCTGATACCAACTTTTTCATAACCCGAAAAGTACGGAACGTGACTGGCACATAAATTACGAAACGTCTCGAGGCGTGCGTAATATAAGTAAGCCAAAACCCAGAAATCAAAACCAAATTTATAAGTAGAGTGAAGAAAAACCAAGTTATTGAAAGCGATTTAAATTCAATAAGTCATATCAAGCTTTATAAAAGCAACATCATTTTTCCGAAAATTTCAGAAGAGTCTCCCTTGTAAATACTGGCCCCAAACGGGTACAAAACAGGAATATATGCACAATATAAAATAAGGAATCCCCAAGCGGAAGCTAGCTCTTCGCCCAAGGCGGACTCAAAATCACACGCAATATAAATCATTACTGTGCAAATAAGCATATGAGGGCATAAAGCGATAAAACATCATGTCGGCTCAAGTGGGCTCGACCCAAAGAAACAATTATAAAAGTACAAGTCTCACTATCTCATCTCTAAGTCACTAATACAATAATACATGTGGTAGATACGGAATATGGAGTACACTAGATACAATACTGATACAAGGTGGAAACAAAATAACCCCACAACCCACCTACGAACAATGCTGGGAGTCAATGCAAAAAGAGTAAAGATGAGGTGCACCCGCCGCTACTGTACTGACGGGTCGGACCTGCAAAACACTATGGCAGGACGGGGGTGAGTTGCCAACTCGTGAGTAATAAGTAGCATCTAATAAGGCTATCGTAAGCATGCACACAATGATGTCACAACCTACAAATACTAATATGATGCGATGTAATAATATGTATGCAACATGAATGCAATAAATAACATGAGATTTGAATATAATTAACACGGGAAATATGTATTCTTATCTTATTAAACTTCTGTATTTTAGTTGTAGTTTCATCAATGAAATCAATATAAATATGTGTCAAGCATCGTCACCAAAAATGAATATCTCAATTATCCAGGGCTCCGTAAATCCGGACTGGCCCTAAATATCTGATCTAGGGCTCCGGCAATCCGGACTGGCCCATAACATCATAACTCAAGACTACATCGGTATCCTCCGGATATCCGCCGCATCACAAATAACTAGTCATTAGTGCTCTCCTGCCGGGCTTAACGCCATCATCTGTGACCATCTTGTCCCGGGGTACCGTACCGGGTCCACTATGCACCTACAGACGGTTCCTCCTCCTCCTCGATCGGGTGTATCATACCACTCAAGCACCGATAAATCTCATGGTGAACTATATATATACATCATAACATGAGAAAACCGCAACTTACATTTTTAAAATGGTAATACGTTCTTAAATTCTTGCGGTTTCTCCAAATCCATAAATCCCATAAATACATAAATTCTCGAGAAGAATCATAAAACATGAACATGTAGGAATTGATGAATGTCTAAAATATCAACAATATGCAATGCGATGCGGAACTTGAAAACTATGCATGAACAATAATGCAATAAGATATGTGCAAATGACTAGCAATCCTACGTATCTATCTTGATGAATTAAATATATCAAATGCAGGTTTATTAAACATAAATGGCGCAAGATATAAGGTTCGGATTTAACAAGTTATGAAGTGTTTGTGGCATAGTAATTACAAAAGCGTGTGTGTCCAAATGAATAGTGCTCGTGCAGTATACCAATGGTAATGGTGCGAGTGTCCTAAGAGGTACTATATATATATATATATATATATATATATATATATATATATATATATATATATATATATATATATATATATATGATAAATGATTCAATGCAACGGGATGAATAACTAGGAACTATGCATAAGTGTATGTACTAAACGAAATTCTAACTATTTGTCGTCTTGCGCCATCCGAATGATTTCCCCCGTAGATGTGTACATCTACTCACCGGAACGTCTCCGCTAGTCTTATCCAATCACAGCCTTTCCTTTCCGCGCCGCACCCGATGTCTCGACGACCGATCCTAGAATTTACACAAAGCAACACACATAAGGCTAGTTTCATGCAAAAACGCGATAACAAGACCATACGAGAAACTAGCGTCGCAAGCTAACGCGTGTGCACTCGAAAAATCGAAACGTGTATGCTAACGTCTGAAACCACCCTGACATGCTGTGATACACAACAAACACTAAACCCAAACTCAGAAAGTACGAGTCGCGCAAGTCTAAAAGTACTAAAAACAGGGTAATTGATCCCAAATTTTGATACAAGTGAAAACAGGAAAAGTTGCATGTACCAAAGTCCTACAAAATGTTGCAGACACCTACAGAAAACCCCCGACACCCAGCTCCTCACTCTAGCCATAATTTGCAGCCAGAACCCTTTTATTTGGTGCCATGAATTGTAATGGTGGTCTCGTGCTTCATGTGTGTGGTTCTAGCCCAGTAACTAAGCTCCAGTAATTGCATTTTTTGCCTGAAGCATCTGGTTTAAAAGCAGATCACAAAACTTGCACAAATCATAACTAAAACACTAATTAACACTAATTTAATAGAATATGGTGTTTTAGTGTAATCTGGTGGAAAGACTTGGATTAAGCGACACTAACAACACTTAATTAAGCTAATCAAGCCATAAAATCCATAACTTAACCTAATCTCCACTTAAACCACATAATTTGCACAAAAACCAACTTAAACACTAAATTAAGCTAAATAACTACATGTTTAGCAAAAAGAAAATTAGGGTAAGTTTTATACATCAAGTTGGTTTAGTGATGGCTCAAACCTGCTAACCTTGCCTTTGAAGGCGAAAACTTGCCTCAAGAACAAACAATGACGTGTTTAGCAAGGGGTTTAGTGAAAAAATGATGGATTTTTAATGGAGCTGGAGGCTTGAATGAATGAAGAAGAAGAAAAGGAAGAGGAAAGTGGAGGGGTTTTCTGCTGCTGCTGAGGTTGCTGCTGCTGGAATGAGGGAGAGAGAGAGTGTGATAATGAGTGGAAAAGTCAAGGCTCCCATGCTTATTAAATACCCCCCATGCTACCCTTTTCATTTCTTTTTTTCTATTTTCCAATTTGTTTTGGTTATTTAAAAAAGGAATGAGAACCATAAGATAATAAAAAAAAGAAAGGCATGCTAGAATATTAACCAAGGGTAAATTATAGGATTTGTGCATGCAAAACTAAAATTTTGCTTAGAAAATAACAGTTAAGAAAATTGATAATTAAGTGAAAAATAAATTAAATTATAATTAATAAAACACAGTTAAATAAATAATTATATCTATTTTCACTCTTAAAAATAGATTTATTCCTGTCTATGTGGAAATAGCTATTTACGAGATTTTATGAAAAACACGCATTATCGCTAATTAACGCGAAAATAACCAAAATGAATTTTGAAGGCGTTACAGGTGCATATGCACAATTATCGATCCTAAGAAAGTTCTATAGTGTTCTTGACGTAGCAATTACCAATGGCGTGTGTGTTCGTATAAATAGTGCACGTGCGGCATGAACCAATGGTAATGGTGCAAGTGTCCTATGAGACGGTACCACACACACACACACACACACACACACACATATATAAATATATATATCGATACGAGATGATGCAATGCAATTAGATGCATAACTAGGAAACTATGCTTATAATGCGAGTACTATAATTAATACTAACCCATCGGGCGTCTCGCGCCGTCCAGACGATCCCTCCATAGATGTGTACATCTACTCACCGGGACGCCTCGGCTAGTCTTTCCGCGTCGCGTCCGACACCTCTGCACCCGATCCTAGAATTGCGCACAAGAAAATATACGAATAGTCGCGGAATAAATGACACAAATCAATCACGCGCACTAACTATACGCACACATACTTGGTGCACAAAACGCGCTCGTGACAACACCACAAACTCTAACTAGGGTCGCTATTCGTAAAAACCACCAAGCCTAAAATCCAATCGTACCAGTCGTGCATTTACAACACTCTAGATATTATATGAATTAGGTGGCAAACCATCAAAACCTCTAACTTAATTCAATTCGATTTATTCCGAAAACTTAGTAAGCATCTTTTAACCATTTTAGTACCAATCTAAATGTTTTAGCAATTCTTGTAGCCATAATGCTCACTAAATATCTTAACTAAATCACACAAACCATTACTAAAATTTTATCACACCAATTTGTATTAATCCTAAAAAACTAGTTTGCAAAATTATCTAATTTTAACAATTTTAAAGTAACAATTTAAAAATAAACAACTATACCAGATTTTGCATGATTTAAGGTGTTAAACTGCATATTATAATTTTAATGGTGTGATAAAAACCCTAACTCTAAATTCAAATCCTTCTCTTGAAAGTTTAATCTTAAAATTAATTCCAAATTTAAACACCCAATTAAGTTGATTCAAAGTATTTAACCAACAATTAAATACTAGGGTTAGGATTTACCACAACAAAACTTGAATCAAGCTTGCAACTTAGCCTCTAAATTGCTTCCTTGCTCCAAGAATTCAAGATTGTATTGGCCAAGGAATAATGGGCATGGGTTAAATGAGTAATTAATGATGTTTTTTGTGGATTTTTGAAACAATTTTTGAGATTTTTTTGAAGTGAAGTGTGGTGAAGAAATTTGGGGGGCTGCAGGAAGAAGCTCTCGGCCAAGTTAAGGAGGAGAGAGTGTGAGATGAGTGTAGAAATTTCTACGACAAGAATACATCCATACTTTATTCATTAAACCCCATGCTTTCTTTGTATATTATTTCCTCTTTAATTTTTCTTTTTCTAATAACTTTTTGAAGGAAAAAGAGTGAGGAAATTAAGGAGGCTGCCGCCTTATGGTTTGGCCTAGTTGGGGAGGGATGTGTGTGGGTGTGTGTCGAGTTTTCCATGTCAAGACAAAGCCCAATATTATATATAAAAATTCTTTTCTTAATTAATTTATTTTTTTAATTATCTTAATCCTAGAAATCTCTAGAAACTTGGAGACAATTTGAGAAGAAAAGAGCATGTTACAAACTTATTATTAAGTTGTCATGGTTCATTAGTGTATGATTAACCCATTCCAAATTGTAATTACAGTAATTTAATGTATAAATGAAATCTTATAATAATAGTTAAAATAGGTGTTTTTAAGTCTATGATGGAAAATAATTATAATTAAGTTTTACGGAAAATACAATTTATTTTACCGATTACCTGAAAAATTCCCTAAACGATTTATTTATTTACTTATTTATTTATTTTTAAAACTTTACAGTATTTTCTCGAAAATTTCGGCAGAGTCTCCTTTGTAAATACTGGCCACCAAATGGGTACAACACATGAAAATACATATAAATAATGAATAAAGGCATCCCCAAGCGGGAGCTAGCTCTTCGCCAATGGCGGAATCACAACCATATGCAATATGTATATCAAAACTACGAAATAAGCATCTGAAAGCAAGAAATGTGAAAAACCACGTCGGCTCAAGTGAGCATCGACACCAAATACCACAAATACAAGTCTCACGAGTTTCACCGTCTAGTCCAATATACAAGTGTAGATGGAGTATACTAGATACAAAATAATAAACATGATGAAATAAAATATCCTCGCAACCCACCTACGAGCAATGCCGCAAGTCCAAGCAAAAGGAACGAAATGAAGAAGTGTGCCCGCCGCTACTGTGCTGATGGGTTGGATCTATAAGATACTGTGGCACCGCGGGGGTGAGTTGCCAACTCGTGAGTAGTAAGTAATATATAATAAGGCTATGGTAAGCATGCACGCAATTGCATCACACCCTACATATACTAATATGATACGATACACTAGTATGAATGCAACATGAATGCATATCAAACACGAAACCTGAACAAATCTAGTATGAGAAAATCTGCATTCTTATCTTAGTAAAACTTTTGTGCAATAACTGAAGTATCATCAATGAACTCAACTTAAAAACTGTGTAAGCATCGACACAACATATGTATATCCCAATATCTCAATATCTCAATATCTCAATAGCTCAATGCCTCAATATCTCAATATCTTAATGTTACAATATCTCAATATCTCAATGTCTCAATATCTCGGGCTCTATCAGTCCGGATCAGACCATATCATCAAATCTCACGACTACGGTCGGTACCCTCCGGATATCCGCCGCGCCAACAATCACCGGTAGGTAATGCTCTCCTGCCGGGCTCAACACCTTCTCAATACGTTCATCTTGCCCCGGGGTACCTCATAGGGTCCACCATATGCCTGCAGACGATGCATCCCCCTCCTCAAATAGGGTATATGATATAGCTCAAGAACTGAGAAAACTCATGGTGGACGCCATACACATCATATCACGAGAAAACCACAAATTTCTCTTTTTAAAATGATAATAGGTTTATAAAATTCTTGCGGTTTCCCCCAAAAATCCAGAAATCTCATCAATACTGAAATCTCCAAGAATAATCACAATATATGAACATTTTGGAAATGATGGATGTCTATGATATCAATAAAATGCGATGCGATGCATGACCAGAAAACTATGTGTTATTGATGATGCAATGAGTTATATATATAAGACTAGCAATCCTACATATCCATCCTGATGAAATGAATTTACAACTACCGGCTTACATATTATACATGAGGCATAAGTTATAGATACCGATCTAAGCAAGTTCTACAGTATTCGTGGCATAGCAATTACCAAAGGCGTGTGTGTTCGCATGAATAGTGCACCTGCAGCATGAACCATTGGTAATGGTGGAAGTGTCCAATGAGATGATATCACATTTATATATAGAAAATGATGCGATGTAATGAGATGAATAAGTAAGAAACTACACATATAAATGAATGTACTACTAGTAATCCGAACTATCGGGTACCTTGCGCCATCCAAACGATTTTCCCGTAGATGTGTACATCTACTCACCGGGACGCCTCAGCTAATCTGATCCGATCTCAGCCTTTCCTTTTCCACGCCACATCCGACGCCTCTGCACCTGATCCTAGAAACACACACATGTAAATAAGAGAATAGATATAAATAGCCACGGACACAAACTATACAAGTCAACCACGCGCACTAACTGGATGCGCACGCACTTGGTGCACAAAACACGCTCGCAAAAACGCCACAAACCACAACTAAGGTCGCTATACGTGACAACTACCAAGCCTAGAACCCAATCGTACAAATCGCGCATTCACAACACACTAAATATTATATGAAAAAGGTTATAGATTATCAAAAACTCAAACTTAATTAAAATCGATTTATTCCAAAAACCTAATAAGCATCACCTAACCATTTTAGTGCAAATCTAGATGTTTTAACAAATCTAGTGGCCACAATATTCACTTAATAACTTAAGCCACACAAACCCTAACTAAATTTTAATCTCACTTATTTACACTAATCATAAAAATTAGTTTGCAAGAATATATAATTAGGACAAATTCAATGTAACAATTAGCAAATTAGCAACTAGATTAGGTTTTGCAAGTCTTAACATGTTAAACTACACATTGCAAAGATAATCAAATGATAAAAATCCAAACTTGAACCCAAACCATCCTCTTGAAATTCAAAACATGCAATATAGAACCATATAAATACCTAATTAAGTTTGATTTAATAAATTAACCAACAATTAAACCATAAGGTTAGGATTTATACCTCACAATTTTTTTTATAGATCTAACTAGCAACATGACCTCCCAAAATGGATTCTTGCTCCAAGATCCATTCTAGATTAGGCCAAAGAGAAATGGGTGAAGATTTAATTATGAATTAGTGGGAATTTTTAAGGATTTTTTATGGAAAATGAGGGGATTTTTGTGTTGAGATGAAGTGGAGAAAAATGGGGGAGCTGCTGCCTTGGCTCGGCTAGCACATAGGGAGAGGGGAGAGAGTGTGAGGTGTGTGTTTGTGGCAAAGTCAGAAAACCCGTACCTCATTTATCTTTATACCATACCTCATTATCTTTATTTTATTTTATATTTGATTAGAAAATGAGGTTGGAATGAGAAGAAGAAGAAGAAGAAATTATGGAGGGGGTCTGCTGGCTTTGTGGCCGAGAAAGGCTAGGGAATAGGATGTTTGTGTGTGAGAGAAATTCCAAAGTCAAACTCTCCCCATACCTCATTTATTATACACCATTCTCTTTAGTTTATTAATTATTATCTTTTAATTTTATTTTCAATTTAACTTCTACCAAGAATTGTCTAGAAACATGGGGAAATTTTTTAAAAGAAAGAACAGGTAACAAAGTGAGTGTTAATTTGTCATGGTGCACTAAACTTGTATTGACCCAATCTAATTTCTAATTATCACCAATTTAGTGTAATATTGTATGATTAAAGTAATAATTAAAAATAATTAATTAAGGAAAATATTTAAGTAAACTAGTAATTAATAGGTAACTAATTAATTACCAAATACTATCAATTTCATAGCTAAAATAGGTACAATTAAGCCTACGTTGAAAAATAATTATATCTTGGTTTTTACGGAAAACACGTATTATTTCACCGATTATCGGATAACTCTCCTAAACGTTTTTTAAAACGTTACAATTTCTCCTGAACTAGGGAAACTCTCTGTGTGGGACTCTAAAGACTCAATAGTACGCCGACAGTGAGTTATTTGATAAATGCATAACTACAAGCACGTCAGCGGCACTAGCTGTACGTAACGGCTACCCGGTTACTTGTTGAAAAGGAAGGCTGACGAGCAAACTCATCTGTATCCCTATTGAGCCTATCTGTGACAATCTCCGTGCAGTCCGGTCTCTTCGTCTGAGATTATTGCATACCGGGTCCAGGGGGTGGTAAACGTCAGACCCTAATAACCTGGTAATTCATGCGGGTGCGGCTCAGGACCAGTCCGGGAAACTACTGATCAGTCTATCAGTAAATCCCAATTGCTTTGGCCAAGGTCATATGGTCCTGACTAATCGAACACAGTGCGATATCGACTCCCAATACCGGGAGAGAAGAATCCCCGACAATCGCTCACTGCATTCATGTGGCTCAAGACTATACCCAACCAAAACCTGTTTGCACGACTCAATAGAGCTGTGGTAGGGTAGTGATAAAAGCACAGCGGGAACTCACACGAGAAAAATGACGATATTAGGTCTAAAGACTAACCTGTACTCATGTCACCTGAGAACTTCCATCTGACGATAGGTATAGTACCATCTGGATGTTCTCGGCGAGTCCGTCCGGTGTACTTACCCCCAGTGAGCACCTGTATACCATCTTAGGTGAGAAAGACCAATGGTTGCGGGACTATACCATCGTCCCTCGTCGGGGGTCCAGAAACGTATACACTAGTCTACTCCGGAATATCGACACCCAGTCTTGAGACTCCCACGACTAGGGACCATTTAAGGATGTGCGTACCGACAACCTAGCTCCCACCAGTATGATCGCCATCACAACGCAGGTAGTCTAGCAATAATCCTAAGGGCTTTATCAACATGTATAAAAGATATGTAATAGCAAGTAAAACATACACATGTTAAGATAAAGTAAAACCAGATAGCATACTATCATATCGAGCAAGATAGTCCTGTACATATATATGTCCAAGCATCCACATGTATATATATACAATAATGGACTCTATGGCATACATATCCAACAATCTCCCACTTGCACTAAGGCCATATATTGGCATACCGAGTATCCAACGTCTGCTCTAGGGCCAGCTGTTGGCGTACCGCATACCCAACATCTCAAATAGTCTTTCGAACTGTTCTTGAGGAAGGGCCTTGGTGAATGGATCTGTAGTGTTGTCTTTTATGTCGACTCTCCACACCTTGATCTCCCAGCGGTCAATGATCTCCCTGATCAGGTGATACTGTCTTAAGATGTGCCTGGATTTCTGATGGGACCGTGGTTCCTTTGCTAAAGCTATAGCCCCATTGTTATCGCAATACAAAGGTATTGGGTCAACAATGGACGGGACTACCTAAAGTTCATTAATGAACATCTTTATCCAGACTGCCTCTTTTACGGCATTGCTCGCAGCAATGTATTCAGCCTCCATCGTCGAGTCTGCGATGGTATCCTGTTTGGAACTCTTCCAACACACCGCCCCTCCATTGATGGTAAACACAAAAACCGAGACAGACTTGATGTCATCCTTGTCACTCTGGAAGCTTGAATCAGTAAAGGACTCGACCTTTAGGTCCCCATTACTATAAACCAAGAACATCTCCTTAGTCCTTCTCAGGTATTTGAGAATGTTCTTTACTGTTGTGCAGTGGTCCTCACCTGGGTTCGACTGATACCGGCTCACCATGCTTAGCTCATAAGCTACATCTGTCCTTGTACATAGCATCGCATACATTATAGATCCTACCGTCGAAGCATAGGGTATAGTGCTCATGTGAACCCTCTCCTCGTCAGTCTTGGGAGACATCTCCTTGGAGAGAGTGATTCCGTGCAATGCGGGTATGTTATCGCGCTTGGAATCTTCCATACTAAATCTCTTTAGTACGGTCTCTATGTACCTGGACTGTGAAAGTCCCAGTAATCTCTTGGATCTATCTCTGTAGATCTTAGTCCCCAGAATGTACGAGGCATCACGCAGGTCCTTCATAGAGAACCTTTGTGATAAGAATAGCTTGACCGGTTGTAGCATAGGAATGTCATTTTCTATCAAAAGAATGTCGTCCACATACAAGACTAGGAACATGACAGTTCGTCATACAATCTTCTTATAAATACAAGGCTCATCCTCAATCTTGATGAAGTCAAATTCCTTGACTGTTTCATCAAAACAGATGTTCCAGCTCCGCGGTGCCTGCTTCAATTCATAAATGGATTTAAGCAACTTGCACACCATCCCGCTGCTCCCACTGTCTACGAAACCTTCCGGATGATCCATAGAAACGCACTCTTCTAAACTTCCGTTCAGAAAAGCCGTTTTTACGTCCATCTGCTAGATCTCATAGTCATGGAAGGCAGCAATGGCAAGTAGGATCCGAATGGATTTGAGCATAGTCACTGGAGAAATGCTTTCGTCATGGTCCACACCTGGTCTTTGACGAAAACCTTTAGGAACAAGTCTAGCCTTATAGGTTTCCACCTGCCCATCTACACCAAATTTCCTTTTGTAGATCCATTTGCATCCAACGGGTTTTACCCCAGGTGGAGCAATATCAAAGGTCCACATTTTATTGGTGTACATGGACTCCATTTCGGATCACATAGCATCCGGCCACTTATCAGAGTCTCTACTGATAATGGCCTGCCTGAAACTAGTAGGATTATCTTCTTCCAATATCCAATCCTCTCGATCCCCGTCTATAAGAAAAACGTAGTATCTCTCTGGCGGATGAGAAATCCTACAATGTCTGCGCAGTGACTGAGGTTCGTCGGGTATAACCGAATCTAGTTGTTCCACCAAATCTTCGGTTATAGTTTGTATTTCTAGAATTTCATCCATTTCTACCATGCTGCCACCGATATTTTTAACAAGAAATTCTTTTTCCAAAAATGTGGCGTTCCTAGAAACAATAATCTTTTGTTCCACTGCATGGTAGAATAGATACCCATTAGAATCTTTTGAGTATCCCACAAACTTACACAAAACTGATCGTGCCTCAAGTTTATCTGGGTTCTGCTTTTTGACATAAGTAGGGCAACCCCAAATCTTAACACGTTTAAGATAGAAACTCTTACCACTCAATATTTCATAAGGAGTTTTTAGGCAAGGATTTGGATGGAACTTGATTCAAAAGATGTGCTGCTGTTTGAAGTGCATATCCCCAAAATGAAAGAGGCAACTCAGCATTACTCATCATGGAGCGAACCATATCCAATAGGGTACGATTCCTCCACTCCGATACACCGTTGTTCTGTGGTGTATACGGAGGAGTAAGTTGAGAGAAAATTCCATTCTCTTTTAAGTATTCTAGGAATTCCGTGCTTAAGTACTTCTCTCCTCTATCGGATCGGAGGATCTTGATACTTTTGCCAGTCTGGTTCTCTACTTCGTTTCTGTATTCTTCGAATTTCTCAAAAGCTTCAGATTTGTGTTTCATGAGATACACATATCCGAACCTAGAGAGATCGTCAGTGAATGTGATGAAGTACGAGAACCCACCCTTGCATGCATAGACATTGGACCACATAAATCACTGTGTATGAGTCCCAAGAGCTCTGCTGCTCTTTCTCCGTGTCCGGTGAACGGAGATTTCGTCATCTTTCCTTTGAGACAAGATTGATAAGTTTCATAAGATGAAAATTCGAACCTATCCAAAAGTCCATCTATATACAACTTACTCAGTCTTCTCTCTCCGATATGACCAAGTCTACAATGCCACAAGTAGGATTCGTTCACATCTGAACTCTTCGTCTTGCGTGTGTTTTGTTTACTGAGAACTGTGTTTTGATTAAGAACATAGATACCATTACACAATGTACCTTCTATAACCAATACCTGATTAAGGTAAATGTTCACGATATTTCTGTCAAGAACATACTTATATCCATATTTATCAAGTAAAGAAACTGATATGATGTTGCAAACTATAGAAGGTACGTAGTAGCAATTGTTCAAAATCATAGTATTGCCATTTGGTAATGCTAGGTGATATTCACCGACGGCAGAAGCATCAACTTGTGCCCCATTTCCTACTCTGAGTGACATATCACCTAGTCCAACCATCCTACTTTTTCTCAGCCTCCGTAATAAATTACAGATATGAGATCCCGATCCGGTATCGAGAACCCAGGAGGTAGGATTAACCGAAAAAAGTTCTCAATAACAAGAACACCTGAAGAAGACACAATAGTATGTTTCTTCTTCGATAGGGTTATCAAGGAATTCAAACAATCCCCTTTCCATTGCTCACATTTATGACTGTTGTCATAAGTTAGAGCCAAACCGAAGTTACCCAGCCCCGAATAAGAATTCGGATCAGTCAAGCGATACATTTTATTATCTTGATTAGGGCGTGAAATGGTTGCTACCTGGAGAGAGAGAGAAAAGAAACACTCAGCGTGCGCTCTTGCAAGATTAGATTGGTTATTAGTTTATTTAATCAGGATGGCTCCCACTGTTTCCTTGAATTCTTCTTCAAGACTTAAAAGAAGAATTAGTTGGGCGTAATCGCACGTCACAATACTCACTTAACCTTTCGGCCAGGCCGGTGTCGGTACTTCGAGGGAGGTTTTCCAACCCTTTAGTGAAGTTCTTAGTTACATAACCTCTTTTCCCAGGAGGCATAGCACCGCTAACATCATTCTAGACACCTACTTGGTTTATAGCATTGGTTGTTTAAGTGAGAAAATCTCCCAAGAGTAATCTTACTCATCAGTAGGATCAGGATCCAACTATCATTGCATGATAACCTAGATGGAAGCTACTCTAGTCACCACACTCCAGAAGGTATACAACGCTAGCAAGTTTCCTGTATATTTGAAACTCCTAATGTGGTTTTTTCCCCTAAGACCCAAGTGACCTTGACACAGTCAACAAATCAAAGATTCCTAGTCAAGTTCAACCCATCATTATCATGATTGCATTAAACCCACCCGCATAACCCTTAACACAGTCAACAAGGTTATACGACTGTCCTAACCAATCACATCGTATGCTACAAATAAGCAATACTCAGCTACCGTTCACTGCGCCTTGACACAGTCAACAAACACAACACGAATACTAAGTATAACTTATAAGAAACGATGGAGGGCTACGGCTGAGTTTTTGGCGAAAAACCCGTTAACGTAATGAACATGATATCGTTGAAGGAACCTGAGCAGTTTTGAAAAGGAGTGGTTTAAGCTCCACTTTTGAAAACATATGGTTTTGAAAATACAGAGTAATCTTTGCTCAGGAGGTCACTCCCCACGAAGGGATCTCGGCTCTTGCCTCCTGGAATGAGGTCCTGGATATTCACAACCGAATACCACTATGCAAAGCGAAAGAATATAACTATAGTTTTCGAAATTTGTTCCAACAACATCTTTTAGGTTTTTTTCTTGCATTAATCAAAATTAATGCGGTCCCATCATTTAACCTATCACACCAGAAAAGAAAGAAAATTTGATGTACGTATATGCCATCAGCATTTACCATAGGGTCCCGTCATCACCCGTTAGGTTACTTAACTAATGACAGAGCGGGGGCTGGACTAGCACGGGTGCAAAATGTTAGTTATATGTATGCCCTAGAGCTCATTATTGTACATGTGATGTATATTATAGTGGATGCTTGGATATATATAGAGATGACTTTCTTGCTCGACATGATAGTATACTAACCGGTTGCTCTTTGGCTTAATATGTAGACTTGTATTGTGATACTGTCTTGCTCTCACATGTTGATAAAGCCCTTTGGATGTGTACTTGACTACCAGGACTATGATGGTGATCATACTGTTGGGATTCCTCAGCACCCAACTAGGCTTTCACAGTAACTACCATGCCAATTTCAAATTTTCTAGAGTGCTAATGAACCCTAACCTAGGATCTAGCTAGAGTGAATAGACAATATAAAGCATGTAATCAAACATTACACTAAGTGAATGAGGAATACAACCTTTGTAGACCGGTCCTTCACTTCTAAACCTCCGTGTAGTAGTCCCTTCGCAGCGAGTAAAGATCTCCCGAACTTTACTATGGGTTCCCTTGGAGAAATGAACAACCTTTACTCGAAGTCTTCGAGGCCGAAGATGATCTACGTCGAGAAGACTCTAACCCAAGCTACCTCTTCACTAGGTCATGAGCTTTGTGAAGAGAACACCCTAAACTAAATGGCATGTAGTAGAGGATGATGAAGTAGCAAATGGGCTCACTTCAGATTTTATTTTCTCATAATATTTTCTCACCATTTTGAAAGCTAGAGAGCTTTCATGAGGAGGAAGAAGAGGAAAAATAAACAGGATGAGAAAATAAAAACTAATGAGGTGAGAATAGCAACCATGGTTAAGTTAGTGTCATACATTAACCCATGTAAAAAATAAACCATGGGTTACAATAATGGTTAGGTTAATAAATATATACAAGTAAAACAAAAAGAGTGGACTTGGTCAATGGTTTCACAAGCATCTGCATGCTTCAACCATGTGACAATTTCCAACCAATTTTTATTTACTTTAAATAAATAAAATCTTCATATTACTATAAGCATGGTGTAAGTCTCATACACCCATGCAGCATGTGGCATCTAGCATGACACAAAATAATGTACACTAATATATATCACATATATACTAATGCACAATCAAGTGGGAAAATAAATCTTAAGTGAGCTAATACTAGTTAATGTAAATTAATATAGCAAATATATAATTATAAATTAGATTATTAAATGAACACATGATTTAATAATCCGGATATATCACATATAACCTACTAATATCATATGTATCAATTTATCGAATTAACACTTGATTCGATAACCCGGCTATATCGCATATAACCGACCGACGACACAAATCGGGAGAATAGAATACAGTATCACATACACGTATTAATCTCGGTCCGACACATATCTCATATGTGCTCCTACTTCATTTCGCCTGAGCCATGAAACCTCTATGTAGGACTCTAAAGACTCGTCAATAAGCCGGCAGTAGGTGATGATCATATCAAACACCCACAAGCCACAAAAGGCTTGCTAAACGTAATGGCCACCCGGGTATTGAGCGATCAGAAGATCAACAAGCAAGCCTGCTCATACACCTGCGAATCAAATCAGTAACATTACCGTACAGTCCGGTCTCTTCGTCTGATTTGTCGGATATAACTGCCTAGGGGTGGTAAACGTTAGACCCTAATAGCTTGATAAGTTATGCCGATGTAAGTTCCATACCGGGTTGAGAAACTACTGATAACACTTACCAGTAAATCTCATCTACCCTGGCCAGGGATTTCCACTTATGGCTAGTCGGGCATAGCGCAACATCAACCCCCAATACCGGGAGAGACGAATCCCCTCCTATCGCTCATTGCTGTAGGGTTCCTAGGCACTCTCAAGAGGTCTCATAAGGCATCAACCATGCCAATTTCAAAAATACGGTGCCGAGAAACCCTAGACTAGATCGTTGGCTAGAAGTTTAGGCGATAAAATGAAACTAGTTTACAGCTAAACTAAAAGAACGGATATACAACCTTTGTAGATCCGGTTCTCCACCTCCATAGCTCCGCAATGAAGTCTCCTCGCTGTCCAAGTCGAACCCCGGGCTCTAGCGTCGGCTTCATCGGAGAATGGACGGGCTAGGTCGTCGACGTCGATGCCGAAGATGATCTACGTCGAGGCATCACTAGATCAAGCTCCAACTTCACCAAGTCAAGAAACTTGTGAAGAAAACACACTCTACTACTTGGCAAGAGGTTGAGGATGAAGAAATAGGAAGTGGGTAGACTTTAGAATTGGATTTCTCACTTGTTTTCATCAATCACCATTGATGAAGTAAGCTTCTTCATGGAAGAAGAAGATGAAGAAGAAGAAGAAGTTATGATAAGTTATTTAGAAAATAGAAAATAAAAGAATACTTATCATAATCAACCATGGTCAAGTGTAGAGACTAAACTAAGGTTAAGTGAATGATTAGGTTAGGTATGAAGACAAAAATGGTGACTAAGTCAAAACTTCATGAAGCTTCAACATATATCCAAATAAAGCCACCATTTTTCTTTTCATTTTCCAAAAAGAAAATAAATAAATAAATGAATAAATAGATATGAAAAACAAAACCCTAACCATTTAAATAACCATGGTTTAATCTTTACACAAACTCAAGTAAGCATGCATCATCAAACATGATACAATCTTGTGTACAAAAGTATATCACATATACAATGTGCACAATCCAAGTGAGAAAATCCATTTAAAGTGAACCAATACTAGTTAATGCAAAGTAATATATCAAATATATAATTATACATTAAATCATTAAATCAACACTTGATTTAACGATCCGGTCATATCGCATATAACCGACTAGTACCTTATTTATCGTCTTATCGAATCAACGCTTGAATCGATAACTAGGTTATATCGCATACAACCAATCGATACATTCATCGCGAGAATAGAATACGGTATCACATACACGCATTATTCTCGGTCCCGCACATATCTCATATGCACTCCTATTTCATTTCGCTTGAGTCAGGAAACCTCTGTGTAGGACTCTAAAGACTCGTCAATACGCCGGCAGCAGGTGATGATCATATCAAACACCCACAAGCCGCAAGCGGTCTGCTAAACGTAACGGCCACCCGGGTATTGAGCGATCAGAAGATCGACGAGCAAGCCCGCTCACACTCCAGTGAATCCAACCAGTAACACTACCGTACAGTCCGGTCTCGTCGTCTGATATGTCGCATATCTTGCCTAGGGGTGTTAAACGTCAGACCCCAATAGCTCGATAAGTCGTGTCGATATGAGGTCTATAAAAATTCGAGAAGCTACTGGTAACACTTAACAGTATATCTCAGCAACCCTGGCCAGGGATTTCCTGTTATAGCCAATCGAACACAGCGCAACATCAACTCCCAATACCGGGAGAGACGAATCCCCTCCTATCGCTCATTGCCTCCATGTGACTCGGGACTGTACCCAAAAACCACCGTTTTGCATGCCCTCTTGGATGTAGTAAGATGGAAATCAAAGCACAGTGGGAACCACACAAGACTCTATGACGATCTCGGGTCAACAGATTACTCTGTACCAGTGTCACCAGAGAACTGCCATCTGACGTAAGGTATAATACCATCTGGGAGTTCTCGGCGAGTCCGTCCAGTGTACCCAGTCTCCACTGAGCACCCGTATATCATCTCTGATGTCAAACACCAATGGATATGGGATCATCCATCGCCCATCTGTATGGGTCGAGAAGGTTTACGCTAGTCTACTCTGGTATATCGATGCCCCGTCTCGATACACCCACGACTAGGGACTTTGAAGGATGTACTTATGGACTACCATGTCCCTATTAGTATGATCCGCATCATAGTCCAGGTAGTCAAGTACACATCCTAAGGGCTTTACCAACATGTAATAGAGAGACAATCTGTATACATGTTAAGGTAAAGGGCAACCAGATAGCATACTATCATGTCGAGCAAGAAAGTCCTCCCTATATATGTCCCAGCATCCACTACAATATACATCCAATGTACAGTAATAGCCTCTAGGGCATACATATAACTAACAATCTCCCACTTGCATTAGGGTCATCTGTAGCAGTGGTTGTAGTATCTCATACTCAACCATCCCATAAAAGTCTCTCTCTGGGAATAGGCCTTCGTGAGTGGATCCGCCGTGTTGTCCTCTGAGTCTACTCTCCTAACCTCGATCCCTTAGAGATCAACCATCTCCATGATCAAGTAATACTGCCTTAGAATATGTCTGGATCACTGATGGGACCTGCGTTCCTTGGCATAAGCCACAACTCCATTGTCACACAATGGGAGGAACATAGTTCATCTCATGAACCAATATACACCCAAACAGTCTCTTTGGTAGCATCTTAAGTAGCGTTGTATCCTGCCTTTATCGTCTAGTATGTCACGGTATCTAGCTTGGAACTCTTCCAACATACCGTCCCTTTACTGAGGGTAAAGACAATGCCTGCGACTGACATTCAGTCGTCTTTATCACCCTGGAACACTTCCAGTGATTCTCCCCAGGATCGATTGATACCAACTCACTACAGCTAGTGAGTATTCTAACATCCATTTAGATCTATCTCATAGATCCAAAACCCAGGATTTAGTAGGTATCACTTTGATCCTATGTGGAGAATCATTGTGATAAGCGGAGATTGATCGAGCGTAGCATAGGAAACTCTTTCCCTATCAAGAGTATGTCATCCACGTACTATACGAGGATCACCACCATACTCCCTACTACCTTTTTGTTTATACAAGGTTCATCTACCATTTTGATGATGTCAAACTCTTTGACTAATCCATCAAAACAGATGTTCCAACTCCGCGATGCCTGCATTAATCTATAAAGCATCTTGCACACGTTTCCGCTGCTCCCACTGTCTCCGAAGCCCTCTGGCTGTGTACTTATAGGCGAACTCTTCTAAAACATCATTTAGAAAAGCAGTCATGACACCCAACCACCAGATATCGTAGTCATGGTATGTAGCCTTGACAAGTAGGATCTGGATGGACTTAAGCATAGGTACTGGAAAAGGTTTCATCATTATCCACGCCTGGTCAATGACGAAAACCTTTAACAAGTCTAGCTTTGAAAGTCTCAACTTTTCCATTTACACCAAGTAATCTTCTCAAGATATACTTGCTCCTGATGGGGATTTAACCCTTCAGATATAGCAACCAAAGTCCATACTTTGTTGGTGTATAAGGATTCCATCTCAGATCGCTAAGCATCCAGCCATTCTTACAGAGTCTCACTCCTGATGGCCAGCTCGAAACTAGTTGGGTCATCATCTCATGATGCAATCCTCGCTCCCACTGTCATAGAGAAACAGAAGTATCTCTCAGGTGGGTGAGGAACCCTACTAGATCGGCGGAGAGGCTGAGGTTCGTTGGCATCTACTGAATCCTTTGGTTGTACCAAATCATCTGATGTAGTTTGTATGGCTGGAACATTTCCAGTTCTACATAACAGACCTTGCCTCGAGCTTGTCCGGATTTTGCTTTTAGACATAGGCCGGACAACCCCAAATCTTAACTAGCTTAAGACATGGGCTCTTCCCATTCCATATCATATATGAAGCGGTAGGCAACTGATTTGATTGGAACCCTATTCAATAGGTATGCAGCTTCTCAAGTGCACAACTCCCAAAAGGAAACAGGTAACTCAGTAGTACTCATCATAGAGCACACCATATCAAATAGGGTGTATCTGCTCCGCCCCGACATACCATCGTGCAAAGGTGTATACGGAGGAGTAATGCTGAGAGAGAATCTCATTCTCCTTTAGAATAGTCCAGAAATTCTATGCACAAGTATTCTCCTCCTTGATATCATCAAAGGACATAATACTTTTACCCGTATTTTGGTTCTCTACTTCTCGCTTATATTCTGTGAATATCTCAAAAGGTTCGGACTCATGTTTCAACAGGAACATATGACTGAATCTTGAGAGATTATCAGAGAATATATTGAAGTATAAAGAACCAGTCTTGGTATGTGTAGACAGGGGACCTGACATACATCAACATGTATCATCCCAAGAGTTCACTAACTCTTTCTCTGTTTCTAATAAACAGAGCTGGTGTCATTATATCTTTGTGACATGACTAGCAAGTTTCAAAAGATGTAAATTCAAACTGATTTAAATATGCATCTATATGTAACTTCAGCTAGTCGGGTCACATTGATATGACCTAGTCTACAATACCTCAAGAAGGATCAGTTCATTTCTGAACTATTCCTCTTGTGTGTGTTCTGTATACTAAGAACTGTTGTTTGATTTAGAACATCAACGCTTTTAGATAACGTGCCTGAACCGATCAACATTTGATATAGGAAATGTTCAAAACATTATCCAACAATACAAAATTTTATCATTTCTTTACTAATAAAGAGACTGATATGATTTTGTATATCAGGTTCGGTATCTAATAACATTCGTTCAGAATCAATGTATTTGTAATACAGGGTGACAGTGACCGACAGACTTGGCTGCAACTCTTGCTCCGTTTTCTGCCTCATGAAACTTATCACCCGTTCTCAGTTTTTCTACCTTTTTGTAGCCCTATGTAACAGATTACATATCTGGGATCCTGATCCGGTATCATATACCAAGGATGCGGAGGATACCGAGAAACAGTTCTGTATAATGAACACACCCGAAGATGATGCATCAACATGCACTCTCTTCGTTTGGGCGGCACGGGAAATCTGGTATTCCCCAATTTCCTGCTCTTATCTTATAACAATTATAAGTTGGAGCGGGACCAACGTTCCCCAGCTCAGTATAACAAGCGGGTTCGAGCAATATTCCGTATTATTATCTTGATTAAGGCGTGACATGGTCGCTACCAGGAGAGAGAGAGAAGAAACCACTCAGCGTGCGCTCTTTTAAGAATATATTGGTTATTATTTTATCTAATCAGGATGGCTCCCACTGTTTTTTATCAAATCTTCCTTCAAACCCTAAAAGGAAAGACCAGCCGGGATTAATTACACATAACAAGTTCGCCAATCTTTCAGCCAGGCCAGTGTCGGTACTTTGAGGGAGGTGCCCCGTGCTTTCGCACGGACCTAATTAATGTAAACCTCGTTTTCCCAGAGGCGTAACCCCGTAGACACCTTTCTAGACACCTACTTGATCGACTAATTGTAATGTGTAAAACTCTCCCAGGAGTAACTCTTACTCGCAGCGGGTATCGGGATCCAACTATCTCATAGAAGGTATGCAATTTCATTGCAAATTTCAACACTTGAAATTCCCCATAATATTTTACCCCCAGCACCCTATGACCTTGACGGAGGTCAACAAACCATAGGCTACTAGTCAAGTTCAACCCGTCATTTATTGATCGAATTAAACCCACCCGCACGACCCTTGACGGAGGTCAACAAGGCCGCACGACTACCCTAATCTAATCTGCATCATATGCATAAGCAGATAAATACTAGTTAGCTACCGCACACTACGCCTTGACGGAGGTCAACAAACGTAGCACGAATACTAAATAGGACTTATCTGAAATGACGGAGGGCTACGACAGGTTTTTCTGAAAACCTATTGCGTAATGAACTTGATATCGTTGTAGGATCGAATGAATTTTGAAATGGAGTGTTTTTGAGGCTTTTCTAGTTTTGCTAAAGGGGTCACTCCCGGTGAAGGGACCGTCGGCCCTTTCCTCGTCGAATGAGGTGCGGGATATATCATATATATCTCTGTGCAAAGCAAAAACACTTAAAAGCAATCAAAAAACAAACCGAGTGTGTAGCATCTGCCAGTTATTGCTAAAGGAGTCACTCCCGGTGAAGGGATCTCGGTCCTTTCCTCATCGAATAAGGTGCAGGATATATCATATATACCGCTGTGCAAAGCAAGAACTGTAGCTACCTGTTTTATTTTGAAATTCGATTCTACAGCATCTTAGGTTTCTTTTAATTTCATTAATCATATTAATGAAGTCCAATTATTTAAGTACCTAAACATCACAGATAAATACGACGTACACTTATGCCATCCGCATTCGCCTCGATGTCCCCTCGTGCACCGTTAGGTTAGGTAACTAACGACAGAGCGGGGCAGGGCTAGCGCGGGTGTAAAACATAAGTAACGGCTATATAATATATCATATAGGCTATATACTGTATCTATCACAGAACATCACATGATCACATCACAGATATCGCAGCAGAAGAAACATATGAAATATTGGATATACTAGGACGTCCGTGTTTTCAATACGAGCCAGTATAAAACACGGATTCCACGGTCTCGATGAATAGCCAAACCCACACCCCAAGACCCCTACGAGAGCGGCAAGCAACCCTACCAATTCTGGAGTTAGGAGACCCGGACTCGACTCCTCGAGTTGGTCTCCCACTGGACTCCACAACCCGGTTACTTGTGCTCCCCTCCTTGGCTCTATCCTAGTGCAGAAAAGTAAATAATATACAAACGGTGACAACTTCCGCAACCTGGAAGTGCCCCAATAAAAGAATATTACATACAAGTTTTTACATGAATGAAAATGAAAAATACTCATCTCACATAATAACCCCCCGGCTATTCAAACACGACGATCCAATATAACATATCCAGCAACACATAACATCACATGTCATCAACGTAAGTAAATATGCGCATCCCAATTGTCGTTGACATATAGCAACGAAACCGGCGATATCACATATTACACTTACGGTCACAGAAAAGAAAGTGTAAAACTACAACAGTTGGAATCCGCAATCTGCATAGACATCGCATGCCAAATCAAATGAATTACTTAGACATCGCATGCCTAACAATTATAAACCCCGCATTTTAGTCTCATTATCGAAAACCCTTTTCAATATCAAGTCGGGCAATTCAACAAGATTCCCGAAAATCGGATCGAATGCTCGTCGCAAACTTCAATAGGCGGCCGCACCCCCGACGCCGTCGACGAAGTGCACCAAGGCGGAACACCGCTGCCGCGAGCACCCGAACGGATGCTTTCGGCGACGGGGTTCTCCTACAGTCACTTGGTCGGGGCTATGGAGCGAGGCTGTCTATTAAGTTTACCCGGCGAGTATCCGCGTACGCTACGTGATTGCGATGGACTTTTGATCACATCAAAATTCCGTAGCAACCGATCAAGTGAGACTAAACTGCTATGTTTATAACATTCATTCAGTTATCTCATAACTTATTGTGAATTCCAATTGTTGTATCACATTCCGGATAAACAGAAAATGTTAAACTTTCCGATTGAACATTCGAACACCCAAGTTTTCCCGATACAGATCAACATATGAAACAAGTCTAAAGACATTCAGTTCGTGCCTCAGTACCAATGGTCCAGCCGTAGAAGGGTCAAGCCAACGCCTCACATGTGGCACGTCGTACTGCCCCAAACCCGAAGGTTCAAAGGGCAGTTCAAGACGGTCACATAATCGAGTTAAGGTTTGTTGTCTTCTAGAGGGTCCATTGCGTTACTTGCACTACTTAGAACGTCTTTAAACCACGGAAAAATCCAACACTTGGAAATTTCCCGACAGGGGAAAAATTGGGTATTTATATCCAGTCGAACTTTTTAACATATTCTAAAAATTATCCGGAAAGCCACATAGACAAAATTAGACAATCCGATCGAATCTTTGAATCCCCAAAACAACCCCAGAATACTCAACTGTATATTATATATTAAAATTACCCAGAAAACACAGGAATTAATTATTAACATTACTGTGCAAAGAGGAGTCAAAGAGTCAACAATATGGCCGCGGAACCGCTGCGCCACGTGGGCTTAGGCCGCGGTTCCGCGGCGTTATGACGGAGTTAGGTCTCCGTTTTTCACAGTAATGCTTAAAAAAACCTGCTTAATTTTCTGCATATTTTTAATATTGAAAAATCCAGATTTTTAAAAATTGGACAGAGAGCATTTTGGAAAATGGGTTTCGGGTTCGTTCGGATTTCAAACGTCGTCTAGACTTCGCCTAAGGCTCTAGCTAGGCTCTGATACCACTGTAGGGTTCCTAGGCACTCTCAAGAGGTCTCATAAGGCATCAACCATGCCAATTTCAAAAATACGGTGCCGAGAAACCCTAGACTAGATCGTTGGCTATAAGTTTAGGCGATAAAATGAAACTAGTTTACAACTAAACTAAAAGAACGGATATACAAACTTTGTAGATCCGGTCCTCCACCTCCATAGCTCCGCAATGAAGTCTCCTCGCTGTCCAAGTCGAACCCCGGGCTCTAGCGTCGGCTTCATCGGAGAATGGACGGGCTAGGTCGTCGACGTCGATGCCGAAGACGATCTACGTCGAGGCATCACTAGATCAAGCTCCAACGTCACCAAGTCAAGAAACTTGTGAAGAAAACACACTCTACTACTTGGCAAGAGGTTGAGGATGAAGAAATAGGAAGTGGGTAGACTTTAGAATTGGATTTCTCACTTGTTTTCATCAATCACCATTGATGAAGTAAGCTTCTTCATGGAAGAAGAAGATGAAGAAGAAGAAGAAGTTATGATAAGTTATTTAGAAAATAGAAACTAAAATAATACTTATCATAATCAACCATGGTAAAGTGTAGAGACTAAACTAAGGTTAAGTGAATGGTTAGGTTAGGTATGAAGACAAAAATGGTGACTAAGTCAAAGCTTTATGAAGCTTCAACATATATCCAAATAAAGCCACCATTTTTCTTTTCATTTTCCAAAAAGAAAATAAATAAATAAATGAATAAATAGATATGAAAAACAAAACCCTAACCATTTAAATAACCATGGTTTAATCTTTACACAAACTCAAGTAAGCATGCATCATCAAACATGATACAATCTTGTGTACAAAAGTATATCACATATACAATGTGCACAATCCAAGTGAGAAAATCCATTTAAAGTGAACCAATGCTAGTTAATGCAAAGTAATATATCAAATATATAATTATACAATAAATCATTAAATCAACACTTGATTTAACGATCCGGTCATATCGCATATAACCGACTAGTATCTTATGTATCGTCTTATCGAATCAACGCTTGAATCGATAACTAGGTTATATCGCATACAACCAATCGATACATTCATCGCGAGAATGGAATACGGTATCACATACACGCATTATTCTCGGTCCCGCACATATCTCATATGCGCTCGTATTTCGTTTCGCTTGAGCCAGGAAACCTCTGTATAGGACTCTAAAGACTCGCCAATACGCCGGCAGCAGGTGATGATCATATCAAACACCCAAAAGCCGCAAGCGGTCTGCTAAACGTAACGGCCACCCGGGTATTGAGCGATCAGAAGATCGACGAGCAAGCCCGCTCACACTCCAGTGAATCCAACCAGTAACACTACCGTACAGTCCGGTCTCGTCGTCTGATATGTCGCATATCTTGCCTAGGGGTGGTAAACGTCAGACCCCAATAGCTCGATAAGTCGTGTCGATATGAGGTCTATAACAATTCGAGAAGCTACTGGTAACACTTACCAGTATATCTCAGCAACCCTGGCCAGGGATTTCCTGTTATAGCCAATCGAACACAGCGCAACATCAACTCCCTATACCGGGAGAGACGAATCCCCTCCTATCGCTCATTGCCTCCATGTGACTCGGGACTGTACCCAAAAACCACCGTTTTGCACGCCCTCTTGGACGTGGTAAGATGGAAATCAAAGCACAGTGGGAACCACACAAGACTCTATGACGATCTCGGGTCAACAGACTACTCTGTACCAGTGTCACCAGAGAACTGCCATCTGACGTAAGGTATAATACCATCTGGGAGTTCTCGGCGAGTCCGTCCAGTGTACCCAGTCTCCACTGAGCACCCGTATATCATCTCTGATGTCAAACACCAATGGATATGGGATCATCCATCGCCCATCTGTATGGGTCGAGAAGGTTTACGCTAGTCTACTCTGGTATATCGATGCCCCGTCTCGATACACCCACGACTAGGGACTTTGAAGGATGTACTTATGGACTACCATGTCCCTACTAGTATGATCCGCATCATAGTTCAGGTAGTCAAGTACACATCCTAAGGGCTTTACCAACATGTAATAGAGAGACAATCTGTATACACGTTATGGTAAAGAGCAACCAGATAGCATACTATCATGTCGAGCAAGAAAGTCCTCCCTATATATGTCCCAGCATCCACTACAATATACATCCAATGTACAGTAATGGCCTCTAGGGCATACATATAACTAACAATTGCCTCCATGTGACTCGGGACTGTACCTAAAAACCACCTATTTGCACGACTCAGTAGAGTCGTGGTAGGGTGGAAATCAAAGCATAGTGGGAGACACACAAGACTCTATGAAGATCTCGGGTCGACAGACTAACCTGTACAAGTGTCACCAGAGAACTGCTATCTGACGTGAAGTATAATACCATCTAAGTGTTCTCGGTAAGTCCGTTCAGTGTACCTAGTCTCCACTGAGCACCCGTATATGATCTATGATGTCAAACACCAACGAATATGGGATCATCCATCGCCCATCATATGGGTCGAGAAGCGTATACACTAGTCTACTCTAGAATATCGATGCCCTGTCTCAATATTCCCTCGACTAGGAACAATTGAAGGATGAACTCATAGACTGCCCATGCCACACTAGTATGATCTGCATCATAATCCTGGTAGTCAAGTACACATCCTAATGGCTTTATCAACATGTAACAGAGAGACAGTAAGTGTACATGTTAAGATAAAGAGCTACAATATAGCATACAATCATGTCGAACAAGAGAGTCCTCCCTATATATGACCCAGCATCCACTATAATATACATCTCATGTACAATAATGTCCTCTAGGACATACATACAACTAACAATCTCCCACTACTAAGGCTAGTTGTTGTAGTATAGCATACCCAACGTCCTATAAAAGTCTTTCGCAGGAAATGCCTCAGTGAGTGGATCCGCCGTGTTAACCTCTGAGTCTACTCTACTAACCTCGATCTCTTGGAGATCAACCATCTCCATGATCAGGTGATACTGCCTTAGAATATGTCTGGGTCACTGATAGGACTGGGGTTCCTAGGCCAAAGCCACACTTCCGTTGTCACACAATGGTGGGAACCAAGTTCATCTCATGATCAAATATACACCCAGACTGCCTCTTTGGTAGCATCGTTGATAGCGATATATGCAGTCTTTATCGTCTAGTTTGCCCCGGTATCTAGCTTGGAACTCTTCCAACATACCGTCCCTCTACCGAGGATAAAGACAATGCCTATGGCTGACTTTCAGTCGTCCTTACCACCTTGGAAGCTATCCAGTGATTCTCCACAGGATCGATTGATACCATATCATTATACCTTGTAAGAATCCTGACATCCATTTAGATCTATCTCATAGATCCAAAACTGTAACACCTTAGGATAAGGGTTAGTGAATAATTATAATTAAATAATGGTTTTTAATAAAAAGTTTACTAAATTGGGTTTTATATATTTTTCCTAATTTAATAAATATTTTTCCAAAATTTTATTAGGCTTGCACAAACATGTGCATGTAAACTAGGGTTTTTAAATGAAGAAAATACCATAATTTTAACCATGGTGGGTTAATTGTGGGATTAATTCTTTTGGATTCTTAAGTGGGTTTTATTAATTAGTTAAAAGTTGCTTTAATTTGAAAGTTGGTTTAAGTGTTGACTTGTGAGAGAGAGAGAGAGAGTGCATCATGGCTTTAGGCCATGCTTGCATTAAATGAGGTGAGAGAGAGAGGGGGGATGACTTTTGGGTGAATGATTATGGTGGCTCTCAACTCCTTTTGTTTTCCTCTCTCATTTCTCTTTCTCTCAAACACTCACACACACACACACTTACCTTTTCCCCGGCTCCAGAACCTGCACCAAGAAGAAGCAGCAGCAGCAGCAAGCACTCAGCAGCAACAGCAGCAGGCATTGGCAGCAGCAGCAGTGAGCAGTAGCAGCTCCAGCTCCCAGTGCAGCCTCTTCTCTTCACTTCTCCACCTTCCTCCTGCTTCCTAGGGTTAAGTATGAGGTATATTTCCTAATTTAGTCCTTAGTTAGCTTGGTTAGTGTCGATTTGCATCGGTTAATGGATATTGGTGCGTTTTAGTGCGATATGGGATGTTTAGTGGGAACTTTGTGCATTTGGGATATGATTTGGTTTCAGTAGGATGTGTTGGGGTAAAAATTTACACCCCGGTTGACCAAGTCAAAATCCAAGTCAACCCCAACCCAAGTGGGCCCAAGCCCAGACCCAGTGGGCCCATGCCCGGGTCGAGCCCGAACATGAAGCGACCGGCCTCCCCCCATGCCAAGATAAAAATTTTGTAATAAATAATTTTGTTGCATTTTCTTTTATTTTATTTTCGGATAAATGTAAGAAAAATAGGCATAAAGCCAAATTTTTGTAAAGCCCATGGCTTATGTGCAAAAAGAAATGGCACATGAGCCATGGGATAGGCAAAATGCCATTTTGAGAAGCCCAAGGGGCTATGTGTAAAGTGTATAGCCTATAAAGGCAAAAGATAATGAAAATATCTCATAACTTTTTCTCTCTCCAAAAAAGTTTCAGAGCTGAGCTCTTTCTTCCTTCTCCAAGGTTCCAAAACCTTCTTCTTTCTTTTGAATTAAATCAAGAGTTTTACTCTTCCTTTTTCAAAACAAATTAGTTTTTCACCACAAAACCCATCAAGGGGAACTCAGATCTTCCATCAGATCTCAAAAAGAAAAGATTTTGAAATCCCACATCTCTTGATCTTCAAGATCCAGCTAACAGAGGAGGAAGAAGAAGAACATCTTTCACTAAACCCTCAAAAAAAAAAAGAAGAAAAACACATTCAGGAGTCCAACTCCTCTCTGATTTCTCTTCTGAGAAATTTTTTTAGGCTAAAAGCCTGTTGTGCCTCACCTGCGCGCTTGCGCAAGTGCGCAAGTCGCCCGCGTGCCGACACGTGGCGCGCGCGCTTGCGCAACTGCGCAAGTCGCCCGCGTGCCGACACGTCGCGCGCGCTTGCGCAACTGCGCAAGTGCGCAAGTCGCCCGCGTGCCGACACGTGGCGCGCGCGCTTGCGCACCTGCGCAAGTGCGCAAGGCGCCCGCGTGCCGACACGTGGCGCGCGCGCTTGCGCAAGTGCGCAAGTCGCCTGCCTGCCGACACGTGGCGTGCGCGCTTGCGCACCTGCGCAAGTGCGCAAGGCGTCCGCGTGCCGACACGTGGCGCGCGCGCTTGCGCACCTGCGCATCCCTTGGATGTCTTTTCCCCCTCTTTTTGTGTACATATATACATATATACATATGTATACAAATTTATACATACACGTACTCCACGACACTGTCCCTGTTAGAAAAAAATTTCTAACGGGGCGCTGCCCCGCACCCCGCAAGGGGGCTGCTAGCCCCCTTGACCCCCAGCCCGCTATCCGGGTAGCGGGACCCCCGTAAAAACTCTGCGTGGCTCCCGATATATCCAAAACCCCCTTTCAAAACACACGTATACTGCACATTGAGTTCGCATGACCAGTTTAACCCGTTAATCGGAGGTTCCCTCGCCCCAAAGGCGATGGGTAATTAACGGCAGCTTAGTCCGCGGCTGCCGGAGATTCGGATCCCCACAATCATTAAACCCCGGCCTACCCTAGGCCGGGGGAATCTGTAGTACGCCTGACAAGCGCGCGCGTATTCCCATCTCACTGGGGTGACGAAAAACACCCTACAGATTCTGGCACGCCCGGTGGGACCAATCTCTCCTCCCATATTTCGGGTTAAACGTTCATACGAACTCAATCAATATACATATCGATTGCCTATACTGAAATGATGTTTTTTTTCCATGCAGCAATCAACCTTCGACGACAATGTCTCCCCAGACGAATTCAGCTTCCAACGTGACCCCGATTCCGTACGTGGTCAAGATCAACGCTCGTGTGGTTCTCCCCGCAAGCCTCAGTCGACAATGGGAGGAGCCGCCCCGCCAGTTTGGCTCTGTCATCATCTACCCTGCCGGAAGCGCTCATCTGGCAGAGATCCCAGCGGAACAGGTGGCCAAGTCGGTCTCAAGGGGTAAGAGGCCGAATGTCGTGATCGCCAAGGCACCACAACCGAAACTTAAGATGGTGTCTGAACGAGTCCCTGGCGCTCTAGCTGGGGGCAAGACTTCCGATGTGAAGGGCAACACTAAAAGTTGCGGACGAGCTCAGGCGATGACTCTAACAAATGCACAATCGGGCGTATCTCCAAGGCCCTCCATCAACCGGTATGCGGCGTCTTCCCAAAAAGTCGAAGTCTGCCAGGTGCTTAGAACAGAAAAGTTAAGGCAGAAGCGGCTCAGGTATCGAGCCAACAAGAGGGCCAAGGCTTCGGCCAAATGGAATCATGTGAAGTTCCAAGTGCAGGGTTTTCCCGCGACGACGGCTAAGTCGGACGTAAGAATCAGCAATTCCTTCGAGCCTCTGAAGTGGGTTCAGAAAAACGCCATGACCGCCAGAATCAAGAAGACGGCGGTCCGAACCGTGCCACAAAGAGACGTGTCCCGGCCCCAACAGAAAAAGTATGACACTGTCTCTTCAAGAGTCTATCAAGCACTCTGTGCCGCGCGAAAGCAGCGGGGCAAACCCAGAAAAGAAGCGCCAGTACCATTCAAGAACCTGGTTAGGCCAGCCGTCTTCAATCGACTACCAGCTACCAAAGAAAGGGGGTCAAGACAGCGATCCGTGAAATCATCCGCCAATGATGGAAAGACGGCCGGATATATCGTCCATACGGTCTATATGGCGGGCGGGCGCCCCAGCGACAACCTTCGCAGCAAAAGCAAGGACGGGGCCACCACATCCCAAGCCCAATCTAGCCTGAATGTGGTTGCCGCTGCCCAAGAACAGCCTCCCCTGCTGGATGAAGAAAACCCTCTCGATGAGGATGATAGGCAGATAGACCCCTCGGTTCATGTAGAGTCAAGCTCGGACAGCGAGGAAGAGCCGACTTTCCGCCCCAGGACTGCGGAGCAAGAGCTGCTTCAAGAACTTCGAAAACAGCTCAGGAGCAAAGATAAAGAGATGGCCAAGCTCTATTCGAAGATTGACGACTTAACGAACGTGGTGATGCAGCTTACGGCTCAAATTGCTCGAGCGCCTCCTAATCAAGCACAAGCCGCTACTAATCAGCCGGGTGATGACAATCCGAGGCAGCCAATGCCTGTTCCTTTGGGACCAAGACTGGTCGAGCCGAATGAAAGCCGGCTACATTCCGCTTCTGGGGACGCCTTGGCCCCAGATAGCACTATCCCGCTAACACAGGATCGGATAATGGATTTGGTCACCAGCAAGGTTAAAACCTTGGTGGCCGAAGCTGAAGCTCAGAAAGAAATCGGCAGTAGTGGACGGCCATATCCCGCGCAGTACGATCTGATTGAGTTCCCAAGCGGCTACGTCATTCCTAAGTTCGGAAGATTTGATGGAACGGGGAATGCAAATCAGCACGTCGCCCACTTCAAAGCATCGTGCGGAAATACAGGGGGCAATGACGCGCTCCTTCTTCGTCAGTTTGTCAACAGCCTGACCGGTGTCGCTTTCGACTGGTACGCGAGCATACCAGACGGGTCCGTCATTACCTTTGCCCAAATGGAGTCCCTGTTTCGGCAAAGGTTCATGAGTGTCAGTGATAAAATCTCCATTGCCGACCTTGTGAGGACCAAGCCGGGGAAGAATGAAAGCAACACTGAATTTATCGCTCGATGGCGTAATCTCACAGTCAAGTGCGAACCGCCGCTGGAGCAGGACCAGTCCGTCAGCCTTCTTATTGGGAACCTCAGCAATTGGATGGTCCCATTCTTGTGTACAGCGGGCCTCAAGACGTTTCAGGAGCTAACCAAGAAAGTCCAAATGCTGGAACGCTCGAAGCAAGAGTCCCCGCCAGACTCTCAGAGAGACAAAACCTGGAAAAGCAAGCGGGACGACAACCGTAGAAGCGGGAGTTCCAGCAGTACCAATGTCTTCAATGCCTCCGACAATGAAGAAAAGCGAAGGGCGGGCGAATCCAAAACCAACCGGTCTCGAAAGCCATTGCTGGGAGGAGATGGGCCTTCCCTAGAGGAGAAAAAGAACAAGGTTTACTCTTTCAGAAGAGACAAGGTCCGCAAGATATTTAAAGATGCCTTGAACAACGGCCTACAATTGCCGGAGTCGAAAAGACCCCAAGAAGCAAAAATGACCGACAATCCTCTGTATTGCCCGTACCACCGAGTAGTGAGCCATGCGATCGAGGATTGCTATATCTTCAAGGATTGGGTTGAGAAGCAGTACAAGGCTGGAGAGATCGAGCTGTCCAAAAGCGTGTTGGTGAACAATCAAGTTGCAACCGCCAACTTTATACAGACGGAAGCTGAAGCCTTCTGGGAGCAGACAGCCGAACCCGCTGCCCTGACAAACGAAACTGACTCATCGCGGCCTCCGTGGAGTACGCACATATCTAATAAGACGAAGAAGATGATAAAGTTACTTCGGAAAGAACCCAGGATGGAATGGGAAGGACAGAAGAAGCCTACCAGTCCAGCTGCCAATGCGGCTCCATCAGGCCCAAAATCCAAGAAGCTCAAGAAGAAGAAAAGTGCAGCTCGGCGCGAAAAAGAGTCTGCAGGGAGATCGACCATTCAAAAGTATATCGATTCCCTCGAAGAATATGAACAAAAGGAAAGAACATTGATTCAATTGAAGGAGTTCTTCCCTGTACAAGCGGCTGAAATTCTGGAGGAATTAGAAGAAGACTCCAATGAAGAGATCCCAGTAGTGACCTGCTACGCCATCCATCTTGGCAGCGACTCCGAGGATGATCTCTGTTTTCCGGAAGAGGACGAGGAGCTCACCACGACGACCAATCAAATCCAGCTCAGAAGCGGCAGGGCTCTACCGCCAAATCAGGGCAACGCCCCAAGAGGGAAGGAAAAACAAGTCACTAATGAAGAAGATGGCAGAGAACCGGCTGATGAAAACATAAGTCCTTCCTCGGTGGACTATAATGTCTTGGCGCATCTCCGGAAGCTTCCGTCTCTCCTGAGCATCTACGACGCCTTGGTCCTATCTAAGGAGCTTAGAGATGTTCTCATCCACGCTCTACAAAACCCCGAGCGGTATCAGGCCCACTTTGCGGAAATTAATATGAAAGAAGCCCAGCACGCTTTGCATGCCGCCGCAGTCACATTTAAGGATGAAGACTTGCTACTGGGAACGGCGGAGCATAATCGGCCGCTTTACGTGACCGGGTACAGCGACGGAGATCGAATTAATCGCATATTGATTGATCCGGGGTCCTCAGTGAACATCATGAACTTGCGAACTCTGAAGAGTTTGTCAATGGACGTCCGACACCTGTCAAGGGAAAGGATTGTCATTCAAGGCTTCAACCAAAATTGCCAGCAAGTTCTGGGGTCTATAGCTCTGCCAATCAAATTTGGGGATCTGCAAACTGAAGCTAAGATATACGTGATCGACGCCGACACGTCTTATAAGATTCTCTTGGGGCGGCCGTGGCTCCACGATTACGGCATCATTCCGTCAACTCTCCATCAATGCATGAAGTACACAAAAAATGGCGAAGAAAGACGCATTGACGGAGACATCCAGCCGTTCGGTGTGTATGAAGTCCGATATGAAGATTCTCGGTACTTTACGAACCACCAAAATGCTAAGCCACAACTAACTGAAGATAGAACGGCCCCAAGACTCAAAAGCAAATCTGCGCCGGCTATCACTTTCAAAAGCAAAAATACCCAAGTGCGCCCGCATTTCGGCAGCGACTCTGATGAGTCCGACGCTGGAAGCCCGTCCTTCCGCAAAACTCGCCCTCATTTCGGCAGCGATACGGACGAATCTGTTACTGAAGGCCCATCTAGCAGCAAAGTCCGCCCTCATCTTGGCAGTGACACTGAAGAGTCAGAGGAGGAGGACCTGTCGTGCAACAGCGGTGCAGATTGGACCCCCACGCAACAAGCGAAACTACGAGAGACCTTCGAAGTTGCAGAAGGGTCCCTAGCCGTTACAAGGGTACCAGAGCAAATGTGCAAAGAGCTCGATGCATTATCAATCTCCACCGTGGACCAGCTGAAAACTTTCTACGTTCCCGGGAGGAAAAGTGGACAGAAGGGCATCTTGTTTTATGGGTCAAACCCCGTTGTGCACCCGGACGACCTTTCTGTCGCGTGCCTTCCTTATGAGAGGGGCATAAGAGCCGTCCTCAATCCCAGATACTATGCGCCCGAGATGCGGGAATACTTTAAGAAGTGCGGATGCCGGTTATATCAAACGGAGTCCGAAGCAAAGTTTTACGAAGGGCTATGGTATCCTCCCCAGGTCCGAGCACTCATCGATGGACGGATTCCAGATAGACGGGGCATAGGCTACATTCAACCTGATTCCAAAGCGTGCTACATGATCCATGTTGGTGAGGCCAGCGAAAGATCAAATGATGATGACGAGATAGCCGAGCCAGAAGAAGCTCCTCAAGAGCTCGAAGATGGCGGACAAGCAACCTTTGATGAGCTAACCGAGATTGACTTAGGAACGCCCGATAATCCAAGGCCGACCTACATCAGCTCACTCTTGTCGGAGGAAATGAAAGAGCAGATAATTGCCCTGCTGCGTGAGTTCGTCGACTGCTTCGCGTGGACGTACAAAGAAATGCCTGGCCTTTCCCCTGAGGTAGCCGTGCATAAGCTGGCTATATCTCCTGATGCTAAGCCAGTCAAACAAGCTCCTCGAAGAATGAGAAGGGAGTTGGAAGAAAAGGTCATCGAGGAAACCAAGAAGCTCATCGATGCCGGCTTCATCAGGGAAGAGAAATATGCAGACTGGATCGCATGCATAGTCCCAGTGAAGAAGAAAAATGGGCAGATCCGAGTTTGTGTCGATTTCAGGGACCTCAATAAGGCATGTCCTAAAGACGACTTCCCGCTACCGGTCATGGAAATGATGGTCGATGACACCTCAAATTACGAACTGTTCACCTTTATGGACGGCTCATCTGGATACAATCAAATCAAGATGTCGCCTGAGGATGAGAAGCACACAGCATTTCGAACCCCGATCGGAATATATTGCTACAAGGTAATGCCATTCGGACTGAAGAACGCAGGTGCTACATATCAAAGGGCAATGACTAATATCTTTGATGATCTAATCCATAAAGTCGTCGAATGCTATGTTGATGATCTGGTCGTCAAGACTAAAGCCAAGGCCGATCATATCCAAGATCTCAGGACTGTTCTCACCAGACTGAGGGAATACGATCTGAAGATGAATCCTCTGAAGTGCGCTTTTGGCGTGTCATCGGGAAAATTCCTGGGCTTCATAGTCCGACATCGAGGGATCGAAGTTGACCCGTCAAAGATAAAGGCCATCATGGAGATGCCCCCTCCGAAGAGTCTGACGCAGCTAAGATCTTTTCAAGGCAAGCTTGCTTATATACGGAGGTTTATCTCAAATTTATCAGGGAGATGTAGGCCCTTCTCAAAGCTCATGAAGAAAGGAGCTCCTTTTATCTGGGATGCTGAATGTCAAGCAGCGTTCGAAAGCATCAAGCAATACTTGTTGCACCCTCCAGTGCTGGCCGCTCCCATTCCAAATAAACCGCTGATTCTCTACACTGCCGCGCTGGACGAGTCACTCGGTGCGCTCCTTGCCCAGAATAATGAGGAAGGAAAAGAAAATGCCCTCTACTACCTCAGTCGAACTCTAGTCGGGGCGGAACACAACTACTCCCCAATCGAAAAGCAATGCCTAGCTCTGATATTTGCTGTGAAGAAGCTGAGGCACTATCTGCTCGCTCATCGGGTTATGCTGATCTCCAAGGTCGACCCGCTCAAACACTTGATGACCAAAGCAAGCCTAGCCGGCAGAATGGCAAGATGGGCTGTCATGCTACTTGAGTTTGACATAGTTTACACTCCTCAGAAAGCAGTAAAAGGGCAAGCTCTTGCAGACTTTCTCGCTGCTCATCCCATATCAGAAGGGTCGCCACTAAATTGTGAGTTACCCGACGAACAAGTGCTGTATCTCGAGAATGACGAGCCATGTTGGGAGCTCTACTTCGATGGGGCCTCATCGATAAGAACCTCCAGTAAATCAAGCGTCCCGGAGATAAAAGCAGGGATAGGATTGGTGTTCATCACACCATCAATGGGAACCCTACGGCGTTCTTTTGCTCTCACCGAGCCTCGGACAAACAATGAAGCTGAGTATGAAGCTCTGATAGCTGGTTTGGAGCTCGCCATAGAAATGGAAATCCGTCGGCTACGAGTTTACGGTGACTCCCAGCTCGTCGTCAACCAAGTAAGCGGCGACTATAAGATATACAAACCCGAGTTAGCTCGGTATAGAGGTCGAGTGGTGGAACTCATGAAACGGTTCACTCATATTGAACTAACGAGAGTCCCTAGAGCGTTGAACGGAAAGGCTGATGTACTCGCTCGCTTGGCAAAGGAACTGGCTGATCCTGAAATGGACAAAATTCTGATCACAGTCAGGAGCCGGCAAATTCTACCCCCAGTCTCTCTACGAGAAGAGGAGAGCGCGGAACAGAAGAGCAGTCCTGCAGAAGAAGCTTCGATCATCCAAGACGAGCCCGATTGGAGAGAACCCTTCATAGAGTACCTCCGATATGACAAGCTGCCCGAAGAAAAATCTGCGAGGATTCAGCTGAAGAAAAGAGCTCTCCGATACGTGTTCGTAAATGACACGTTATACCGCAGGTCATATGACCAACTCTGGCTCAGGTGTCTGTCATTGGCCGAAGCCCAAAAGGTCATGAAAGATGTCCACTCGGGCGTTTGCGGTGCTCATCAATCTGGCCCCAAGATGCGACTTCAAATCAAACGGCTTGGGTATTACTGGCCCACCATGATACGGGATTGCGGAGAGCATGCAAAGAAATGTTATATCTGCCAAATTCACGGTGATTTTATTCACAAGCATCCCAACCCATTGCATCCTACAGTGGCGTCGTGGCCCTTCGAAGTTTGGGGCACCGACATTGTTGGCCCAATTGATCCTCCGTCATCTAAAGGCCACCGGTTCATACTGGCCGCGACGGACTACTTCTCCAGGTGGGCTGAAGCTGTCCCGCTAAAAGAAGTCAAGACAAAGGATATTCTGACATTCTTCCAGCATAATATTCTATACCGCTTCGGTACACCAAGAAGAATCATTTCTGACAACGGGCCTTCTTTCAAGAGCTTCAATGTATCAAGATTCGCTACTCAGCACAAGATAGACTGGAGGTATTCCTCCATCTATAATCCAAGAGCCAATGGGCTAGCCGAAGCCTTCAATAAGACTCTATGCAAGCTCCTGAGAAAAAATGCGTCAGCCAACAAGAGAGACTGGAATCTCAAGCTTCACGAGGCATTGTGGGCATATCGTACCACGCACCGTACTCCAACTCAGTCCACTCCATACTCATTGCTCTTCGGAGTGGAGGCGGTCCTCCCCCTCGAAGTTGAAGTTCCGAGCTTAAGAATGGCCGTCCAACATGAGTTGACGGAGGAAGAAAACGTGCTCCTTCGACTTGAAGAACTCGATGCCCTCGAAGAAAAGAGGCTCGCGGTGCAACAAAATCTGGAGCTATACCGAGCCCAAATGTCACGGGCTTATGACAAGATAACCCGTCTCCGCGCCTTCAAGAAAGGTGAATTGGTGTTGGTCCTCAAAAGACCGATTATCCCCAATCGACATGCCAAGGGAAAATTCGAGCCAAACTGGGAAGGACCATACGTCATCGAGAAAGTGTTTGACGGAGGATCCTACCAACTAATAAGTGCCGAGGGAGAAAGGCCCATGCCACCCATCAATGGCCGATATCTCAAGAAATACTACACGTGAATGCTCCAAGTCGCAGGCGAATTGAGCACATCAGCCCTACGGTCTGGATCAGACATCCTGCAAAACCGTATACAATCCACGGGCGTAAATGACCCCTATTTCTCCCAAATCCTGCCGGTGAGACTACTTTTAAAGTCCCACCAGCGGCAAAAAAAAGAAAGAAATAATAAAAGAAATAAAGAAATAAACGGTATGTCCGCAAGCAAAATGGGCACGGATGAAAACCCGAAAGGGCTCCGTGAGTAAAAACAGCAGGACTACCGGCGAGTCTGTGAAAACCCGAAAGGGCGCAAACTCGTGAAAAGAGATGAAACACACTCACAAAGTCCTCTCGACCTTGTGAGGAGAAAACCCCTGCGTGAGATCCTTACGACTTACGAAGGAGCGACACACTTAGGAATCCTCACGATTCCTAAGGAGAAAATACACCTGCGGGATCCTTACGACTCGTAGGGAGAAAATGCTTTTATGGGACCCTCACGGCCCATAAAATTGAAAAGCCTTAGGTGGTAGGAACCCAAACCTATCTCCTAAGCCATCGTTCCCCAACGGGCAACGGCAAATGATGATTCGCTCCTGGCATTTCGCTTCAGTGTTAGCGGTGCTGATGCCGACCAAAAACCCAAATCCCAAGTCCTCCCAAGGCAAATGATGAGTTGCTCCTGGCATTATTCCAGTGCAGCAATGCTGATGCCAAACAAGATCCAAATTCCAAGTCCCCAAACGGCGAATGATGAGTCGCTCCTGGTACCATATTCCAGTGCAGCGATGCAGACGCCAACCAAAATCCAATTTCTCAAAATTCTCCCGGCCCTGCGGTGGGTCCCCAAATTGACCATCGTATACAATCCACGGGCTCAAATAATTCTCATCATACCCATGCCCCACTGTAATCACCAGTTACGCGGCCGGTCTCCGCTTTGGGAATGATGCTCCATTGATAAGACCCACTCATGTGTCCTCACGATATATGAGGAGAACAAACCTTTGTGGGATCCTTACGACTCATAAAGGAAAAACACACTTAGGAGTCCTCACGACTCCTAAGGAGAAAATACACCTGCGGGATCCTTACGACCCGTAGGGAGAAAATGCTTTTATGGGACCCTCACGGCCCATAAAATTGAAAAGTCTTAGGCTATAGGGATCTAAACCTGTCTCCTAAGCCATCGCTCCCCAATCCCCAAATGGCGAATGATGAGTCGCTCCTGGTACCATATTCCAGTGCAGCGATGCAGACGCCAACCAAATTCCAAATCCCATACCCCAACGGCGAATGATGAGTCGCTCCTGGTACCATGTTCCAGTGCAGCGATGCAGACGCCGACAAAGTCCCGAAATTTTTCCGGCCCTACGGTCTGGATCATACATCCTGCAAAACCGTATACAATCCACGGGCGTAAAACAATTCCAATTTCTCCCAAATCCTCCCAGGGCAAATGATGAGTTGCTCCTGGCATTATTCCAGTGCAGCAATGCAGATGCCAAACAAAAACCAAAATCCCAAAATCCTCTCCATGACAGATGATGATTCGCTCCTGGTACCATATTCCAGTATAGCGATGCTGATGTCAACCCAAATCAAAATTAACAAGTCAACTTCCACTCCGACACCGCAAGAAGCGGAGCAAGTCAAGTCTACCCCTGACAGTGCAAGAAGAAGGGCAAGTCAAACCAAGCACCGACCGTCCAAGTCGCTAAAATGGCAGCAACGACCGTCCACGTCGCTAAAAGGGCAGCACCGACCGTCCAAGTCGCAAAAAGGGCAGAACCGACCGTCCAAGTCGCTAAAATGGCAGCAACGACCGTCCACGTCGCTAAAAGGGCAGCACCGACCGTCCAAGTCGCAAAAAGGGCAGAACCGACCGTCCAAGTCGCTAAAATGGCAGCAACGACCGTCCACGTCGCTAAAAGGGCAGCACCGACCGTCCAAGTCGCAAAAAGGGCAGAACCGACCGTCCAAGTCGCTAAAATGGCAGCAACGACCGTCCACGTCGCTAAAAGGGCAGCACCGACCGTCCAAGTCGCAAAAAGGGCAGAACCGACCGTCCAAGTCGCTAAAATGGCAGCAACGACCGTCCACGTCGCTAAAAGGGCAGCACCGACCGTCCACGTCGCTAAAAGGGCAGCACCGACCGTCCACGTCGCTAAAAGGGCAGCACCGACCGTCCAAGTCGCAAAAAGGGCAGCACCGACCGTCCAAGTCGCTAAAAGGGCAGCACCGACCGTCCAAGTCGCAAAAAGGGCAGCGCAGGATTCCTACAAAGCGGGAACCAGATCACTCCGGCCAGGGAAAACGTCTATCACAAACACTCTGTCTCGGATACATGTCAAGCAACGACCGTCCATGTCGTAAAAAGGGCAGTGCCAGCTTCCCAAAAAGCGGGGACCAAATCAAGTCGCCTCCACGTGAAAGAAGATCCATCAATTTCATGCACACGACCCACATATGTGGTGTGCATTTATTGATGGGGGGCAATTTGTTGGGGTAAAAATTTACACCCCGGTTGACCAAGTCAAAATCCAAGTCAACCCCAACCCAAGTGGGCCCAAGCCCAGACCCAGTGGGCCCATGCCCGGGTCGAGCCCGAACATGAAGCGACCGGCCTCCCCCCATGCCAAGATAAAAATTTTGTAATAAATAATTTTGTTGCATTTTCTTTTATTTTATTTTCGGATAAATGTAAGAAAAATAGGCATAAAGCCAAATTTTTGTAAAGCCCATGGCTTATGTGCAAAAAGAAATGGCACATGAGCCATGGGATAGGCAAAATGCCATTTTGAGAAGCCCAAGGGGCTATGTGTAAAGTGTATAGCCTATAAAGGCAAAAGATAATGAAAATATCTCATAACTTTTTCTCTCTCCAAAAAAGTTTCAGAGCTGAGCTCTTTCTTCCTTCTCCAAGGTTCCAAAACCTTCTTCTTTCTTTTGAATTAAATCAAGAGTTTTACTCTTCCTTTTTCAAAACAAATTAGTTTTTCACCACAAAACCCATCAAGGGGAACTCAGATCTTCCATCAGATCTCAAAAAGAAAAGATTTTGAAATCCCACATCTCTTGATCTTCAAGATCCAGCTAACAGAGGAGGAAGAAGAAGAACATCTTTCACTAAACCCTCAAAAAAAAAAAGAAGAAAAACACATTCAGGAGTCCAACTCCTCTCTGATTTCTCTTCTGAGAAATTTTTTTAGGCTAAAAGCCTGTTGTGCCTCACCTGCGCGCTTGCGCAAGTGCGCAAGTCGCCCGCGTGCCGACACGTGGCGCGCGCGCTTGCGCAACTGCGCAAGTCGCCCGCGTGCCGACACGTCGCGCGCGCTTGCGCAACTGCGCAAGTGCGCAAGTCGCCCGCGTGCCGACACGTGGCGCGCGCGCTTGCGCACCTGCGCAAGTGCGCAAGGCGCCCGCGTGCCGACACGTGGCGCGCGCGCTTGCGCAAGTGCGCAAGTCGCCTGCCTGCCGACACGTGGCGTGCGCGCTTGCGCACCTGCGCAAGTGCGCAAGGCGTCCGCGTGCCGACACGTGGCGCGCGCGCTTGCGCACCTGCGCATCCCTTGGATGTCTTTTCCCCCTCTTTTTGTGTACATATATACATATATACATATGTATACAAATTTATACATACACGTACTCCACGACACTGTCCCTGTTAGAAAAAAATTTCTAACGGGGCGCTGCCCCGCACCCCGCAAGGGGGCTGCTAGCCCCCTTGACCCCCAGCCCGCTATCCGGGTAGCGGGACCCCCGTAAAAACTCTGCGTGGCTCCCGATATATCCAAAACCCCCTTTCAAAACACACGTATACTGCACATTGAGTTCGCATGACCAGTTTAACCCGTTAATCGGAGGTTCCCTCGCCCCAAAGGCGATGGGTAATTAACGGCAGCTTAGTCCGCGGCTGCCGGAGATTCGGATCCCCACAATCATTAAACCCCGGCCTACCCTAGGCCGGGGGAATCTGTAGTACGCCTGACAAGCGCGCGCGTATTCCCATCTCACTGGGGTGACGAAAAACACCCTACAGGATGCTTGAGGTCTGTTGAGGCCATTGTAACCTAGTCCAACCCCTATTACGCTAAAATACCACCAGTTTTCATATTGGATGCAAATGTCGTATTTGTGCACAATTTGAGCTTTCTGGATCTGCTATTGACCCGAGGTGATTTAAATGAAATTGAGTGGACTGTGGCATAGTGGAGTGGAGATGATACACTAGATGAAACCCGACCCCCTAACTCCCCTTCCCGGCCGCCAAAACTGTCATTCTGGCCGCAAATTGCGGCCAGACAGGGGGTGTTTTGGTGTTTTTTTGGGTTCTGTAGGTGTATTTTTGTGTGTAGGGTCTTTTGGTATATATATTTTTTTAAGATCAATTCTGTAGGAAAATCTGGGACCAATTACCTATTTTGCCGTTTTCTAAACCATCGCGACACGCGTGATACGTGAGTAGGTTTAGGTTCCTGCGTATCGCGGCGCGTCGGGGTAGTTTCGTGGCGCGTGATTAAACGTTTTAGCGTATCGCGCATACGCGCGACTAGTTTGCGACACGAGTTTCTAGTTTGACCGTAATGTCGCGTTTTTGGTAAAATTGAGCTTATATGTGTGATATGATATGTGATTTTAGGTTCGCAGGCCAGTGAGACGGACGCTGCGAAGAAGGGAAAGCAAGTCGTCGGCTACACTTAGCGCGAGACACGGTGAGTAGATTTCACATCTACGGGGATATCGCCCGCATGGCGTTATGCGTCAGGGCTGATAGGACTTTGTTATTATATGTTTCATGCACCCCATAGACTGTCATTGCATATTGCATTCCTTGCTATACATATATACATATTGCTTAGAACTGATAGAACTGCCATGATCATACTATTGTATATTGTTGTAACTCATCTATATTTGATACCTATATCACGGTGGATCATTGCATTGTAGTTCATTCTCATGTGACATGACTTGATATACACATTGATGCACCTATCACATCGCAGTTACTTGTATTATTGTTGGGATTTCATATGATTTATGGATTTGGGAACCGTGGCCTTTTCAAATAAGTAACCATTTAAAAACCCGGTTCCCTTGATATGATAATTTGGGGCGTCGCCCCGTGTTTTCTCGGTGCTTGAGGCACGGATTGATAGAGGGCTGACCCGGACTGACGGATGCCCGATGGATTGATAGAGGGCTGACCCGGACTGACGGATGCCCGATGGATTGATAGAGGGCTGACCCGGACCGACGGATGCCCGATGGATTGATAGAGGGCTGACCCGGACTGACGGATGCCCGATGGGTTGATATAGGGCTGACCCGGACTGACGGATGCCCGATGGGTTGATATAGGGCTGACCCGGACTGACGGATGCCCGATGGGTTGATATAGGGCTGACCCGGACTGACGGATGCCCGATGGATTGATAGAGGGCTGACCCGGACTGACGGATGCCCGATGGGTTGATATAGGGCTGACCCGGACTGACGGATGCCCGATGGATTGATAGAGGGCTGACCCGGACTGACGGATGCCCGATGGATTGAAATAGGGCTGACCCGGACTGACGGATGCCCGATATATTGAGAGAGGGATGACCCGGACTGACGGATTCCCGGTATATGCGTGAGAGAGGGCTGACCCGGATTGACGGAGGCCGATACAGGATGTTTTGCGTGTCGATGCTAGACACGAGTATTTATGATATTTGGGTGCCGATGTTGGGCACTCGGGATTTTCAGGGATATACAGGATATGAGGGCCGATGGAGTACCGGCGTTTGAGATGTTGGGATTTGTGGTGCATACATACTTATGTAGTCCACCTCGATACTTCATGTAGATACTATATCCCCATGCTCAGCATTCATTATCACAACTCATCCTGTAGTATATCACCTGATAGAGGACTGGCATTATTATTATGCATACTGCCACATCGCATTGATATTATCTGCTGGCATTAGTAGAGCCACGCTACATGTGCATGCTTGCGATTACCTTTATATGTTATCTCTATTCACGAGTTGGCAACTCACCCCCGTTGTGCCACAGTGCTTGCAGGTTGCCCTGGGGAGTAGTCACGGCTGGCTGTTACCGCATCTTTTGGCACAGATACCCCTTTTGAGCAGAGATAGCCCTTTTGCTGCTTAGCTGGGTTTTGTACGGTATCTGTTATCTTTCTGTTGTACATTGATGTATCTAGTATTCTCCATCTACTTTTCTGTATTGACTTAGAGACAGTTGTGAGGACGATATGTATGATTTATATTCTGGTGTCGAGCTCGCATGTGAGCCGACTTTACTTTATGCAGTCTTATCTTTATGATATTGTCCTTGTTTTACTGTGTATTCTTCGCTACGGCGTCGTATATCATATTGTGATGCTTCATTCTTGTCACTTGTTATTTCTGCTACACCTTGTTTTACCCGACTTTCGAGGCTAATGTTTTAAAAGGGAAATGTTACCAAAATTATAAAACTTATAACTTTTGAACATAAAAAGGTTTTCTACTAAATAAATGGAAGTTTTTCGGACATGTACGATTGTTTTACAAAATGTTTTAAAACCACTCTATATTTATTGATTTTGATTTCTGGGTTCGGCTTACTTAGCCGCGTTACGCATGTAGACGTTGCGTGGTTAAGTGCCGGTCACGAGTCGAATTCTCGGGTCGTGACAAAGTTGGTATCAGAGCGTAGGTTTTACCTTCGGAGTGTAGGATGACCCTGGTATGATGGAGTAGGCAGCTGCAGCAGGGTAGCGTAGCGTGCGTATGTTCCGCGGCATACTCACGACACGGTACTCCGCTTACGCGACCTTAGGACTAGTTGATTTGATTCCTCCTTATATTCTTGTGATTCGATTTCCGTGTTCTTATCGAATCCAAATTTTCTTTCAGCCAATATGCCGCCTAAGACTACGAGGGCACAGAGAGCGGCCGCGAGGACCGAGATTCGAGTTGACTCGTCCGAGACGAGGACTGATCCGGGCAGTGCACCCGTTGTACCCGAGCAGGCTGTTCCTGCCGTGACAGAGCAGATCGCCACGCTAGGGGCTGGTATGCAGGAGATGCGCCAGACGGTGGGATCTAGCATGCAGGAGATGCGCCAGATGATAGGATCGCTTGTTGAGACGCTTCGAGCGCAGCGGCCAGAGGTAGCTCCACCAGTTCCAGAGACCGCTATGGTACCTACCGCACAGCCAGTTGCCCCTGCAGCCACGGAGGTGATTACAGTATCGCTATCAGAGTTTATGAGGCTGAAGCCTCCGGTTTTCACAAGCACCGATACAGCCGATGACCCACAGTCTTTCATCGACAGGATGGCCAGGATATGCCGTTCCCTCAGGTGCGCAGATGCGAGATGGGTCGAGTTCGCGAGCTTTCGCCTGGAAGGTCTTGCGCAGAAGTGGTGTGATTCCGTGGAGAAGGGCAGAGCGGCAGGTCTTCCTCCTATGACCTGGACGGAGTTCGTGACTATATTTCTAGCCCGTTTCCTTCCCCGGAGTGTTAGAGATGCCCGAGCACGCAGGTTTGAGTCTTTGCGCCAGACGCCAGGGATGACAATGGCAGAGTATGACGTACTGTTTATAGAGCTAGCAGTCTACGCCCCACATTTAGTGGCCACCGAGGAGTTGCGAGTCCGGAGATTTGTTCGAGGCTTGATTTCACCAGTGTTCCTCGCGATCAGCGCGCAGCACTACGAGACCTACGCAGCCGCGGTAGACGCAGCCCTAGTGGTCGAGGAGCACCTTGTTGAGACTTCGGCACTCCCAGAGCCGAAGAGAGCTCGTGCGGATACTTCAGCACAGAGACAGCCTTTTCGGTGCCGTGATAGACGTATTGCAGGCAGCAGAGATTCAGGGCGGGGCCGGTTATTCAGTTCTTATTCCCAGGATGGTCAGCGGCCGTCGTCGGGATGTTTTCGCTGTGGGAGTTCTTACCACCGTGTACGGGATTGTCCTGAGTTACCCCGGACCGAGGCGACAACACCGCATGTCACATTACCACTTTCACCACCCCAGAGAGCGTTGCCTATCGTACCTACCGTTGCTCCGCGCCAGACTCATACACAGCGAGGTCGTGGGCGTGGAGGAGTTGCTCAGAGAGGGCGAGGTGACCGAGGCAGAGGGCAGCCAGCCGCAGGTGGTGGACAGGCGAGGGTTTTTGCTTTGACACATCAGGACGCGCAGGCGTCCAATGCAGTGGTTTCAGGTATCCTCCCTGTATGTTCAGTTGACGCACATGTACTGTTCGACCCCGGATCCACACACTCGTACGTATCCACGCACTTTGTGCCGAGTTTGGGTAGAGAGTCCGGCTTGCTTGATCAGCCGCTTGTGGTGACTACTCCTGTGGGAGAGTCGTTTGTTGCTAGGCACGTGTTCCGATCCTGCATCGTCTGTATTGGCGAGAGAGAGTTGCCTATCGACTTGATCCTTCTGGAGATGTTGGACTTCGACGTTCTTTTGGGCATGGATTGGTTAGCCACGTGCTATGCTTCTGTGAACTGCCGCGAGAAGACAGTTAGATTCTGTTTCCCCGGCGAGTCGGTTTTTGTTGTGTTGGGGGACCGTAGTGCCGCCCCTCACAGTGTGATTTCTTCTTTTCGCGCTGGACAGCTTTTGAGGAAGGGATGTCAGGGATTTCTCGCTTATGTTCGCGATGCTCGCGCTACAGAGGTTCCATTGGATCAGGTTCCGGTTGTTAGCGAGTTTCCTGATGTGTTCCCTGACGAGCTTCCTGGGTTGCCGCCCGAGCGCGACATTTCTTTCTGTATTGATTTGGTTCCTGGTTCGGGGCCTATTTCTATACCGCCCTATCGGATGGCCCCGGCGGAACTTCGTGAGCTGAAGGGTCAGTTACAGGATTTGCTGGACAAAGGACTTATTCGACCCAGTGTTTCTCCTTGGGGTGCTCCAGTCCTGTTCGTCAGGAAGAAGGACGGCAGCTTACGTCTTTGTATCGACTACCGCCAGCTGAACAGGGTGACAGTGCGGAACAGGTATCCTTTGCCGCGTATCGACGATTTGTTCGACCAGCTTCAGGGGGCAGGGTACTTTTCGAGGATCGATTTACGATCGGGCTATCATCAGCTGCGGGTTCGACATGAGGACATTCCCCGGACAGCCTTCCGTACGCGCTACGGCCATTACGAGTTTTTGGTGATGTCGTTCGGACTCACCAATGCGCCAGCAGCCTTCATGGATTTGATGAACCGTATTTTCCGGCCTTATTTGGATCTGTTCATCATAGTCTTCATTGACGATATCTTGGTGTATTCCCGGAGTAGTGAGGAGCACGAGCAGCACCTGCGGGTTACATTGCAGACATTGAGGGAGCACCAGCTCTATGCGAAATTCTCCAAGTGTGCTTTTTGGTTAGACAGCGTGGACTTCTTGGGTCACGTGATTTCACGAGACGGTATATGTGTTGACCCGAGGAAGATCGAGGTCGTTCAGCGTTGGCCCAGACCCACATCGGTGACGGAGATTCGCAGCTTTTTGGGATTGGCCGGTTATTACAGGCGTTTTGTGCAGGACTTCTCACGTATTGCTACACCGTTGACCGGGTTGACCCGGAAAGGAGTTCCCTTCGATTGGACGGAGGAGTGCGAGCACAGTTTTCAGCAGTTACGGACACGGCTGACGACGGCACCGGTGTTATCCTTACCTTCCGGATCGGGCGGATTTGTGGTCTTTTGTGATGCTTCTCGAGTGGGATTGGGATGCGTTCTGATGCAGCATGATAGGGTGATCGCGTATGCCTCGCGAAAATTGAAGAAGCACGAGCAGAACTACCCCACTCATGATTTGGAGATGGCAGCAGTGGTCTTCGCACTTAAGATCTGGCGACATTACCTGTACGGCGAGTCGTGCCAGATATTTACAGATCACAAGAGTCTGAAATACATATTCCAGCAGCGGGACCTGAACCTTCGGCAGCGTCGATGGATGGAGTTAGTGAAGGATTACGACTGCGAGATCTTATATCACCCGGGCAAGGCTAATGTGGTAGCGGATGCTTTGAGCAGGAGGCCCGGGAGTAGTTTATCATGTTTGAGCGCAGTGCAGGAGCAGTCATCCGCAGATTGGCAGATATTATGCGACAGTCGAGTACAGTTCGAGTTCACGCTGATTGGAGGACAGGTAGCGCATGTCCGTGCACGCCCACAGTTGATTGATCGTATACGTGAGGCACAGCTCAGTGATGACCGATGTTCAGAGATCATGGCACAGATGGGACAGGACAGATTTTCCGAGTTCGTGATCGATGATCAGGGGATACTACGGTTTGGAGTCAGACTGTGCGTACCTGATGCTGAGGGACTGAGGCGTGAGATTCTTGAGGAGGCACATCGATCGGTATATAGCGTCCATCCCGGTTCCACCAAGATGTATCATGATATGAGAGATGTTTACTGGTGGGACGGAATGAAGAGGGACATTGCAGATTTTGTAGCGAAATGCCTGACTTGTCAGCAAGTCAAGGCTGAGCACCAGAGGCCCGCGGGAGAGCTACAGCCGTTACCCATTCCTGAGTGGAAATGGGAACAGATTTCGATGGGTTTCGTGGTGGGTCTACCCAGGACTAGTAGGGGGTATGACTCCATCTGGGTGATCATGGATCGTTTGACGAAAGCGGCTCACTTCTTACCGGTGAAGACGACTTTCGGATTTACTCGGTATGCTCAGATCTATATTGACGAGATAGTGCGACTACACGGAGTCCCGACGTGCATTGTGTCCGACAGAGGCACCCAGTTTACTAGTAGACTATGGCAGAGGCTTCAGGAGGCTTTGGGCACTCGCTTGAGTTTCAGCACGGCATTTCATCCGCAGACCGACGGACAGTCAGAGCGGACCATTCAGACTCTCGAGGACATGCTCAGAGCTTGTGTACTAGATTTTGGAGGTAGCTGGGATCATCATTTGCCCTTAGTAGAGTTTTCCTACAATAACAGCTACCAGGAGACCATTCTAATGGCACCGTTTGAGGCTCTTTACGGGAGGAGATGCAGGTCACCTACTTGTTGGACAGAGCTCAGTGAGAGCAGTATCTTAGGGCCACAGATCGTTGAGGAGACGACCGCGAAGATCCAGTTGATTCGCGATAGGATGAGAGCAGCGCAGAGTAGGCAGAGGGCTTATGCAGACCGTCGACGACGCAGACTTGAGTTTTCTGTGGGTGATCATGTTTTCTTGAGGGTCTCCCCAATGAAAGGTGTGATGAGGTTTGGGAAGAAGGGGAAGCTTAGCCCCAGGTATGTGGGCCCCTTCGAGATCCTCGAGCGTGTTGGTGCAGTAGCTTACCGATTAGCCCTTCCGCCCAGCTTTCCAGACGTGCACCCCGTATTCCATGTCTCGATGCTCCGCAGATATCTTCATGATCCTTCGCATGCGATTCAGCATCCGACGATCCAGCTTGAGCGTGATCTTTCCTATGCAGAGCAGCCGGTGATGATCTTGGATCGGCAAGTGAAGAAATTGAGATCGAAGGAGATTCCATCAGTTAAAGTACTTTGGCGTGGTTAGAACCGTGAAGAGGTCACTTGGGAGACCGAAAGCGAGATGATGAAGACGTATCCCCATCTTTTTGAAGGTAACCTTAGTTAGATTTTTGAAATTCGGGGACGAATTTCTTTAAGGGGGAGAGATTGTAACACCTTAGGATAAGGGTTAGTGAATAATTATAATTAAATAATGGTTTTTAATAAAAAGTTTACTAAATTGGGTTTTATATATTTTTCCTAATTTAATAAATATTTTTCCAAAATTTTATTAGGCTTGCACAAACATGTGCATGTAAACTAGGGTTTTTAAATGAAGAAAATACCATAATTTTAACCATGATGGGTTAATTGTGGGATTAATTCTTTTGGATTCTTAAGTGGGTTTTATTAATTAGTTAAAAGTTGCTTTAATTTGAAAGTTGGTTTAAGTGTTGACTTGTGAGAGAGAGAGAGAGAGTGCATCATGGCTTTAGGCCATGCTTGCATTAAATGAGGTGAGAGAGAGAGGGGGGATGACTTTTGGGTGAATGATTATGGTGGCTCTCAACTCCTTTTGTTTTCCTCTCTCATTTCTCTTTCTCTCAAACACTCACACACACACACACTTACCTTTTCCCCAGCTCCAGAACCTGCACCAAGAAGAAGCAGCAGCAGCAGCAAGCACTCAGCAGCAACAGCAGCAGGCATTGGCAGCAGCAGCAGTGAGCAGTAGCAGCTCCAGCTCCCAGTGCAGCCTCTTCTCTTCACTTCTCCACCTTCCTCCTGCTTCCTAGGGTTAAGTATGAGGTATATTTCCTAATTTAGTCCCTAGTTAGCTTGGTTAGTGTCGATTTGCATCGGTTAATGGATATTGGTGCGTTTTAGTGCGATATGGGATGTTTAGTGGGAACTTTGTGCATTTGGGATATGATTTGGTTTCAGTAGGATGCTTGAGGTCTGTTGAGGCCATTGTAACCTAGTCCAACCCCTATTACGCTAAAATACCACCAGTTTTCATATTGGATGCAAATGTCGTATTTGTGCACAATTTGAGCTTTCTGGATCTGCTATTGACCCGAGGTGATTTAAATGAAATTGAGTGGACTGTGGCATAGTGGAGTGGAGATGATACACTAGATGAAACCTGACCCCCTAACTCCCCTTCCCGGCCGCCAAAACCGCCATTCTGGCCGCAAATTGCGGCCAGACAGGGGGTGTTTTGGTGTTTTTTGGGTTCTGTAGGTGTATTTTTGTGTGTAGGGTCTTTTGGTATATATATATTTTTTAAGATCAATTCTGTAGGAAAATCTGGGACCAATTACCTATTTTGCCGTTTTCTAAACCTTCGCGACACGCGTGATACGTGAGTAGGTTTGGGTTCCTGCGTATCGCGGCGCGTTGGGGTAGTTTCGTGGCGCGTGATTACACGTTTTAGCGTATCGCGCACACGCGCGACTAGTTTGCGACACGAGTTTCTAGTTTGACCGTAATGTCGCGTTTTTGGTAAAATTGAGCTTATATGTGTGATATGATATGTGATTTTAGGTTCGCAGGCCAGTGAGACGGACGCTGCGAAGAAGGGAAAGCAAGTCGTCGGCTACACTTAGCGCGAGACACGGTGAGTAGATTTCACATCTACGGGGATATCGCCCGCATGGCGTTATGCGTCAGGGCTGATAGGACTTTGTTATTATATGTTTCATGCACCCCATAGACTGTCATTGCATATTGCATTCCTTGCTATACATATATACATATTGCTTAGAACTGATAGAACTGCCATGATCATACTATTGTATATTGTTGTAACTCATCTATATTTGATACCTATATCACGGTGGATCATTGCATTGTAGTTCATTCTCATGTGACATGACTTGATATACACATTGATGCACCTATCACATCGCAGTTACTTGTATTATTGTTGGGATTTCATATGATTTATGGATTTGGGAACCGTGGCCTTTTCAAATAAGTAACCATTTAAAAACCCGGTTCCCTTGATATGATAATTTGGGGCGTCGCCCCGTGTTTTCTCGGTGCTTGAGGCACGGATTGATAGAGGGCTGACCCGGACTGACGGATGCCCGATGGATTGATAGAGGGCTGACCCGGACTAACGGATGCCCGATGGATTGATAGAGGGCTGACCCGGACTGACGGATGCCCGATGGGTTGATAGAGGGCTGACCCGGACTGACGGATGCCCGATGGGTTGATATAGGGCTGACCCGGACTGACGGATGCCTGATGGGTTGATATAGGGCTGACCCGGACTGACGGATGCCCGATGGATTGATAGAGGGCTGACCCGGACTGACGGATGCCCGATGGGTTGATATAGGGCTGACCCGGACTGACGGATGCCCGATGGATTGATAGAGGGCTGACCCGGACTGACGGATGCCCGATGGATTAAAATAGGGCTGACCCGGACTGACGGACGCCCGATATATTGAGAGAGGGATGACCCGGACTGACGGATTCCCGGTATATGCGTGAGAGAGGGCTGACCCGGATTGACGGAGGCCGATACAGGATGTTTTGCGTGTCGATGCTAGACACGAGTATTTATGATATTTGGGTGCCGATGTTGGGCACTCGGGATTTTCAGGGATATACAGGATATGAGGGCCGATGGAGTACCGGCGTTTGAGATGTTAGGATTTGTGGTGCATACATACTTATGTAGTCGACCTCGATACTTCATGTAGATACTATATCCCCATGCTCAACATTCATTATCACATCTCATCCTGTAGTATATCACCTGATAGAGGACTGGCATTATTATTATGTATACTGCCACATCGCATTGATATTATCTGCTGGCATTAGTAGAGCCACGCTACATGTGCATGCTTGTGATTACCTTTATATGTTATCTCTATTCACGAGTTGGCAACTCACCCCCGTTGTGCCACAGTGCTTGCAGGTTGCCCTGGGGAGTAGTCACGGCTGGCTGTTACCGCATCTTTTGGCACAGATACCCCTTTTGAGCAGAGATAGCCCTTCTGCTGCTTAGCTGGGTTTTGTACGGTATCTGTTATCTTTCTGTTGTACATTGATGTATCTAGTATTCTCCATCTACTTTTCTGTATTGACTTAGAGACAGTTGTGAGGACGATATGTATGATTTATATTCTGGTGTCGAGCTCGCATGTGAGCCGACTTTACTTTATGCAGTCTTTTCTTTATGATATTGTCCTTGTTTTACTGTGTATTCTTCGCTACGGCGTCGTATATCATATTGTGATGCTTCATTCTTGTCACTTGTTATTTCTGCTACACCTTGTTTTACCCGACTTTCGGGGCTAATGTTTTAAAAGGGAAATGTTACCAAAATTATAAAACTTATAACTTTTGAACTTAAAAAGGTTTTCTACTAAATAAATGGAAGTTTTTCGGACATGTACGATTGTTTTACAAAATGTTTTAAAACCACTCTATATTTATTGGTTTTGATTTCTGGGTTCGGCTTACTTAGCCGCGTTACGCCTATAGACGTTGCGTGGTTAAGTGCCGGTCACGAGTCGAATTCTCGGGTCGTGACAAAAACCTAGGATTTAGGAGGTATCACCTTGACCCTATATGGAGAATCAATGTGATAAGAGGAGACTGACCAAGCGTAGCATAGGAATCTCCTTTCCTATCAAGAGTATGCCGTCCACGTACAATACGAGGAAGACCACTGATTGTAATAAAATCTTGTTGTGTAAATCAAATCAAATGGTCCCCGGCAACGGCGCCATTTTGATTCGAACAATTTCCGGATTGTGTATGTAAAAATATCAACTCAAATAGTCCCCGATTTCGGTGCTATTTGATCGATCGTAAAATGCGAGACTGAGTAAGTAAATCAAATCGATAAGAGTCTCTTTGTGTCGGTGATTGGAAAATTGAATAAGGTTCACAATCAAAAAATTATATTTGACCACAATCAACTACGGTGTCAGTTGTAGATCATAAGCGAGTGCGGATCGTCCACAGGGATTGTGCGATTCGTTTTTATATTTGCTTTGTTTGAATTGAAAAGTTAATTGAAAAGAAAAGAAAACATGATTCAAGAATTTATCAATTGATTCAGGTGTCACGAGTTTAATCAAGAATCAAGAAACCGATAAACAATCAAGAATTGGGTTTCGATAATATTTCCAACCAAAATGTCAAGAATCTAAATGAGGCTCGTAGGAATCGATCGGATCTATAGACGTGATGTAATTTCAAGATTTCGTGTTCTTGTCCTTCGAAGGATTGATACTAGATCGATGATGGTCGACGAGAGTTAGGGCTTTCTTGATGAAACTAGAGTTTCATCGTTTAACCCTTGTTCTTTCGTCGATTATCATTCACATTCTAGCCTCTAGCAATTTCAAGAAACGATCGTAACTCCCCAATCTCGAGCGATATCAATCAAGAAAGCATCGCAACGAATTGGGTCGTCGATTCTTGATCTTGCTAGGGTTTACAAAACTCGTAGGATTCAAGAATCGATTTACAATATATTACATCATCATTCTATTGATCGTCTCGACTCCTCGACGAGCGGAGTTTTACTCAAACATCACAACAAGAATTACAACTAGAAATTTAGATTGAATCATGATGCAAGAATTTAAAGAAAACAAGATAAAAGAATATCACCTTTTATTTATATCAACAATTTGATTACAGTCGCTCAAGAACTACAAGAGGAAGAATAAAATTGTCGACTTGGCTTCGTTCGGCTCCGTGAGTTGCGGATCAGCTTGGACCACTTGCTCTGTTGAAGACCGGCTCGGCTCCTAAAAGGTTGCAAGGCTTCTTGCTTGAATGGGTACTCGGGATCTTGGCTTTTGATTGGAATTAGGGTTAAGGTTTCACACAAATTCTCTCGCTAGACTTGTGGAAGAAGAAAATGAAGAAAGAGATAGAATGGCTCTAAAATGAACTAATGGATTGATTTTTCCAAGGTTCCAAGATGAATCCAGATGATTTACAAGTGAGCATAGGGTCTTATTTATAGAGCACCCAAACCCTAAGCCTTTGAGTTCCCTCCAAAAGTTTGTGGAAAGACTTCTAGAAAGAGTTTGTTAGGCTTAGCTTAGGGTTTAAGCTAGGGTTTAGGAAGAAGTTTCTAGAATGATAGGCTAGTTTAGTGTTGATCCCAAAGCTTGCTGATCTGGCAGAAGTATCTGGAGTCTTCTGGAAGTTGACATGTCTTTTTGAAGTCTGGACCCAGAGATGAGACTTTTGCACCAAATTTGGGAAGCTGATTCCTTGGATCCACCGCGGATCCGCGGCGCAAGTAGGCTCCTGCCGCGGATCCGCGGCACTTTATGGGGCTTGGGCCTTGGGCTTTCTGGTATGGTCTTGGAACAACATTTGGTGCTTTATCTGATATGTTGATTTTTGTTTGTTCCTTTGGATTGATACCAGATCTGAAATCATTGAGTTGGCGTAACGTTTTAGCTGTACCCTGTAAATTTTGGCCTTTCTGCTGGATTTTCCTGCACAGATTTCAAAACAAGTGTTGTGCAAATGTAGGGATGATGCGATGCCATGAAATGTAGTCAATTTCCTTTATAGTGTCGGTTTTAGAGTCTAATACATGTAATTTGATATTTTGCGACAGTTTTGCTAATATGTAAAATATGAATGCCGGACACTTCTATATGGATGCAAATGATGAGGAAATTTCCGGCTAAAATATACAATATTTTCGACTAATCAAATTCCCTCAAACTTAATTTCGATCGTCTCGAGCGAACTGTTTTATTAAAAAAAAGAAGGAGAAAAGAAAGAGAAAAACTAGCATACTTTCGTAGGCAACAAGATTGCACTTTGCGCGTGCAACAAGCCTTTAAACCTCTAGGTGTCCCTAGTAGGAGGAGTGTTGTCTCCTGAGGGTTTTCAGCGGATTGCACCCACAAAATCCAATAATAAAAGGAAGATCATGAATATTATATTTAAAGACAAGAATTGTAAAAGAAAAGCCTTGAAAATTAGGGTTTCCAACTAAGCTAGCTTTTCGGTTGTCATGAGACCTATCTTAATGGTCATGAAAAGATGTCAGAAATCACGTCCTCCCTCAATAAAACATCGTCTTATTCTTCATTCCTATCTTTCTTCCAAACATCGATCATATAACCCTGCGTGTGTGTAAAGACATCCCTACACCCGGAGAATTCAATTCAAGCTATCATACTCTTGCCCATCAGCCTCAGTACTTTTTAATTAATGAATATTTAGATGAGATTGCTCACACACTTTCATGCGACCGTTAATACTTCTTGAGGTACTAACCGACCGATTACTCCTGTGCTTGCTTACTTGGTGTATTTTCCTCGTCTTGCACCACCTTAGGCATAGCAGTGACTCCCAGACCAGTTGGCCTTAGGGCACTAGGTGAAGAAGCACCCTCGCTATATATTTTTTATTGCCCTCGGTGATAAAAAAAACCAGTGTCCATTTTCCTCACCACTTTATATTCTTTTATTCATTTTTTTCTTTTATTTCCTTCATACTTTTGGCTTTAAGACAAGAGCATTTCAAGGTATCCTCTACTATCCCAGGCTTTAAGACGTGTGTAAGTGCGAATAGCAGGGTAGCAACGTTCAAAATGTTTGGCTTCCAGAATAGAAACTGTTTTTCGGACTTATTTTTATCCTCAGATTAGTGACGTCCTTCATCTTACTAACCCTTGGGACAACGGCTCATAACTACTTATTACTAGTTCGTATAAGAAAACTTCTAATTTTCTTAGTTTTCTTAAAATTTTCTAATCTCATGGATGTAATTTTTCACTATCTAAACTTTCATTATCTTATTTATATACAAAAAAGTGTAGATATTAAAATTATTTTTATATTTGAAAATTTTTAAATTTTTATGGGTTTTGAAAATTTTTCAATTTTTATAGATTTTTAAAAGAAATGTTTTGTGCTTATGCAGATGATATGCACATGATGCGAAAATAAGCACAAACCTCCCCCAAACTTGTTTTCAACAGTGTCCTCACTGTTGCCAAATGCTATATCTGAAAAACCTGTAAGTCTGGGAGGAATTATTAGTGGGGGCAAAATATATAAGTGAAGAACCTCCCCCAAACTTAATCTTTTCACTCACCTTTATTCAAAAAAAATGATGCAATGATATACTGGATATGAAGGTGAGACGGAGGAATTTTAATCCAAATAAACTGGCTCTTGTAAGAACAAGAGCTCTTCCGTAGGGTCAGTTGAAAAATACGGCTTTAGTCTATGTCCATTTACTTTGAAAAAGGTGCCGTTTTTAACATTTTCTACTTCTACTGTCCCGTGCGGGTATACAGACCGCAAAACAAAAGGTCCCTTCCATCGAGATCTGAGCTTACCCGCGTGAAGGTGTAATCGTGAATCATAAAGAAGGACATGTTGACCAGGTGAAAATGTTTTCCTCAAAATGTTTTTATCGTGAAAAACTTTAGACCTATTCTTTGTGATTACAGCGTTATCATAAGCTTCATCGCGGAGTTCGCTTAGCTCATTAAGTTGCAGCTTCTGAAAGTTGCAAGCAAGGTTTAAATCAAAATTTATTTCTTTAATAGCCCACAATGCTTTATGTTCTATCTCGACAGGTAAGTGACATGCTTTTCCAAACACTATCCTATATGGAGACATCCCTAGGTCGGTCTTATATGCAGTTCGGAATGCTCAAAGAGCATCCGTCAGTTTGGTCGACCAGTCTTTTCTATTTTTAGCAACAGTTTTCTCCAGGATAAGTTTGATTTGTCTGTTTGAGATTTCAGCCTGCCCGCTTGTTTGTGTTAGTGTATATGCCCTAGAGGCCATTACTGTATCATACTGGTGTGTATATTACTTAATGGAAGCTTGGGATATTCACCTTGTATATACAATCTTGCTCAAAATAGTAGCATGCTACTTGGTTTGTTTCTACTTCAATGTGTACATGTGTTTATTTTAGTATATCACCTATACACATTAGTGGAGCCCTTAGGATCTTTGCTTGATTACCAGCGTTGTGATGGCAGTCACACTAGTGGGGGCTGGGTAATCTATAAGCACATCCTTACGCAGGTCCTTAGTCGCAGGACTATCGATACAGGGCATCGATACTCCGGAGTAGACTAGTGCATGCGTTTCTCATCCCAGTGTGAGAGAAGGTCTGTCCCACAGCCGTCAGTACGTCATACTTGAGATAGTATACGGGTGCTCGTTAGGTTACGAGTACACTGGACAGGACTCGTCGGGAACTGATTAGTTGGTATTATACCTATCGTCAGTTATTAGTTCCTAGGTGACATGAGTACAGCTTAGTCCGCTGACTTGACACTGGCACTTCGCCTCGAGTGTGTTCCCACTGTACTTTGATTACTATCCTACCACGGCTCAAAGGAGTCGTGCAAACAAGTGGTAGTTGGGTGCAGTCCCGAAGCACTTGGAGGCAGTGACGGTTAGACAGGATTCGTCTCTCCCAGCATTGGGGGTTGACATCGCGCTGTGTCTAGGAGAGCCATTGCACGAGTAGTCCCTGGCCAGGGCAAGCGAGATATACTGGTAGGCTTCCAGTGTTATCTCAGGGTGTTTTGGGCTTCACTCCGACACGACATGTACCGCTATTAGGGGACTGACGTTTACCGCCCCCTAGGCCCGCCATATGATGTATCAGACGAACAAACCGAACTGTACGGAGACTGTCACATTCAGACTCAGTAGGAGTTCAGATGGGGTTCACCTCGTCAGTCTTCTTATCGGCATCTACCTGGGGACCGTTACGCACAGCTAGTGCCGCTTGCGGTCTGTGGTTAAACCCACTGCCAGCGTAGTGTCGAGTCTTTAGAGTCCCACACAGAGGGCTATTCGCCTTTGGGCAAAACAGAGTAGTGGTCGCATGGTTTTGCGACAGGGTTCGTTCTTATCCGCGCACTTGTGCACGTTTGGAGTCCGGACGGATATTACTAGCGGGCTCTGGTTTGAGCCTGATACTGGTATATGTTTTGGTGTTAGTTTTATCTCATAGTATTCATGTTCCGCGGAACAAGAATGCGGGTGTGTATGCACAGTTGATTGAGGCGGAGGAAGAGGATTTTCATTAGGGTTTCGGAACGGGTGTGTTTGCACAGTTGACAGTCGTCTTTTTCCAAACCCTAATGAATTTATGATATATCAATTAATAATATTAATTAAATGAAATTGTGTCATGGTTGGGTTTGTTGACTTGTTGACCAAGGTTGACTTGTTGACTATGGTTGAAACTTTGACTATCATCATTACATATACAAGATGCTCTTTGATTCTAGCAAAACCATTTAATGTGTGTAATGATAATTGTCATTCCAAACCATCCATCAACTATTTCATTTAGATTATTATTATTAATTTGATAATTCATTTCATATTTAGTCATGGTTGTAAAAAGTTTATTCATTCTATCATAACACTTCTCTCTCCTCTCTTCTTCTTCCTCCTCCTCTAGTTCAAGGAGACTCACTCTCATGCGTTGAGAAACCCCCTCCTTGAGATAAAAACACCCCAAAACAACTCTCTACTCACTCTAGGGTTAGAGGTCTAGCAAGCCAAAGACCCTAGTTCTCTCAAAGTTCGAGAAAGGATCCCGAAGGTTGAACCCTCAGGTGGATCCATCTTTGACGGAAGAAGGCGACGAGGAAAGCACCATCCAAGCTCTACAAAGGTTTCAAGAAGAAGGAGTTCAAGTTAGGTATAACATCTTTTCCGAGTAGCTAACTCTCTTTAGCTTGGTAGCTAGTTTAGTTTAGAAAAGATTCCGACTTTTGTTAGTCCATGTTGCCTAATGCGCTAAAAATTTGTTTTTTATACCGTTTCCGCCTCCCCGCAAGAACCGGGGTTGGCAACGTGGACTTACAGTGGTATCAGAGCCTAACTAAACTTAAACTAGTTTAGTAGTAAAGTGTATGGAAGTTCGATCGGAAAAATCACAAAAACCTAAACATCAAAAACCTAACTTTCTGTTGAAATTTTTTGTGCTCTAAAGATAAAAAGTTTTACTCCAAAAATCGGCTCAGGGTTTTGTGAAGACACCCACCAAAAACGGTCGCCTGAACCTTTCAAACCGCCGCGGTTCCGCGGCAATGGGTATACATTTGCCGCGGAACCGCCGCCGTTTTGGCTCGTCTCGTGACCGGGTTTGGTGCAGTGTTCTTCTGGTAGGGTTTTGGGATTTTTAAGATGGTTTATTTGTGCCCAGGTTTTCCAGAAAAGAAATTTGTTTTTGGGGGCCTATAAATCCGTATTTTTTGGATCGAACTTCACTATACTTTGACTAATCTGTTATATCTGTGATGTTTGTATGTATTGAACGTCGGCTAATCGCTATATGTCGATTAGTCGGGGTTATACATATCTATGATCTGTGTTTGATGATGGTATGTGTATATGAATGCGTTGGACTGTCGCGGGTGAATAGCCGGGGTGGATGTGAGATGTGTTTTCTTTTTCTTTCATTCATGTAATATGTAAATTGATGTAATATTATTTGTATGGCCGCACAACCGGGTCGGGGTTGTAGCCGTCATTGTATAAATCTTTTTACTGTTTTTGCTCCTAGGATAGACCCATGGAGGGGTGCACAAACTACCGGGTATCTCGAAGTGCCGAGTGTCCTACTCACGGCGTTGAGGGAGGTTGCTCCACTTCGGATACTTGGCGGGTAGTTTGCCGCACCCGTTGGGGTCTTGGGTGGGGTTTTGGCTATTCACCGCGACCGTGTAATCCGCTTTTCGTTGCAGGCTCAAACGGATTGCGGATTCCTAGTATATCCATTGTATTCTTCTGTGATCTGTAATGTCTATCATTGCTATATATTTATAACTATTTAGGCGTTGCTTATGTTTTAAAGCCGCGCTAGCCCAGCCCCCGCTCTGTCGTTAGTTAAGTAACCTAACGGGTGATGACGGGGCCCCGTGGCGAATGCGAATGGCATAAGCGTACGTCATATTTTGGTTGTTTTCTGCAATGGTAGGATTAATTGATGGGACGCATTAAAAGAACTAATGCAAGAATATCACGCATTAAAAGAACTATTGCAAGATAATAAACCAAGCAAAGTCGTTGGAACACTTTCGAAAAACCACTCGGTTCTTTTCAAAACTAACTTTTAAATGCGGAGCTTGAGCCACTCCTTTTTAAAAGCTATCTCGTTCCATCGATCATATCAAGTTCACTACGTTCACGGTTTTACCAAAACCATTCGTAGCTTTCCGTCGTTTCGCATGAATAGGCAATAGTATTCAAGCTATGTATGTTGGCCAAAGTCAAGGCATAATGATTGGTAGCTATTGGGTATTCATGTGTAGCATAGATAGATGCGTTGGTTTGGGACAGTCGTACTGCCATTTTGGCCAAAGTCAAGGGCAGGTACAGGTGGATCCAAATTAACCTGGATAGTGACGGGTAGAACTTGACATGTGACTTATGATATTTTGGCCAAAGTCAAGGTCATAAGAGCATGGGGCAAAAATCCACATCGGGAGTTTCATAAGTACTGAAACTTGATAGATTTGCATACCATTTGGAGTGTGATGATTCTGGTAGGATTCCTTCAGTTTCGTCACGCGATGATATTTGGATCCCGATCCTACTGTGAGTATATGCTACTCCTCGGGAAATTTCTCACTAAACGATCAATGCTATAAACCTAGTAGGTGTCTAGAAAGGTGTTAGCGGGGCTATGCCCCCAGGGAAAAGAGGTTCTTAAATTAAGAAACTTCGCGAAAGCGTTGAAAAACCTCCCTCGAAGTACCGACACTGGCCTGGCTGAACAGTTAAGCAAGTATTGTGCGGTGGGATTGATCCCAACTAATTCTTCCTTTATGGTTTGAGGAGGGATTCGAGAGACAGTAGGAGCCATCTTGTTTAGACAAACTAAAAACCATTCTAAACTTGCAAGAGCATCGTGCTGAGTGTTTCTTCTCTCTATCCTAATTGCAGCGACCAATCGACATGACTGGACTTAAGTTACTTCTAGATAAAAACATACTGACAGGGCCAAACTACAAAGATTGGCTCAGGAATGTCAAGATGGCAATCACTTACGACAAGCTGGGGTATCTTCTTACCACCAAAGCTCCCCCTGTCCCAGGTCCCACCTCCAGCGTCGCGGATAAGGAAATCCGTAAGACTAGGGAGATTGATTGCGCGAAGGCCATGTGCCTCGTGCTTGCCTCTATGGACAACGAACATCAGAGGAGGCACGAGAATATGAACCTGGAATCCATATTTCTTCATACAAAAGAACTGTTTGGAGAGCAGTCTCGTATCGCAAGATACGAAGTGTCGAAGAAGTTATTTTCGGCAAGATTGGCCGTCGGATCATCGGTAGCGGAACACGTGCTTAAGATGATTGGCTACATTGAGGAGCTCGCAGAACTTGGGACCACGTTGGAGAGTGAGCTCTATACGGACTTAATTCTCCAGTCCCTTCCTTCCAGTTACGCCCAGTTTATACTGAACTTCAACTTACAAGAAAAAGAAGTTGAACATTCAGAACTCTTCAACATGCTGAGGAGCGCAGAGGGCACCCTACAGAAAGGTAGGGAAACATCCACTTTGTTTGTAGGAGGATCTTCTTCTTCTAGGTCCAAGGCGAAAGCCAAGGGAAAGAAGAGGAAAGCCCCCGCCAAACCAAGGGGCGGTGTTAGTAAAGTGGATACGAAGGGAAAGGCAAAAGCAACAAAGATAGCGGGGAAGTTTGTGGGTAAAGAAGAATGCTTCTATTGTAATAAAAGTGGACACTGGAAGAAAGATTGCAGGGCTTGGAAGGCCAGGACACAGGAACTGAAGCAGGTTGCGGCTTCAGCTTCAGGTGTGTATGTTATTGAAAACTGTCTTTCAATAAACTCAACTTCCTGGGTATTGGATACCGGATCAGGATTTCATATCTGTAATTCTTTGCAGGCGTTGAGAAACCGTGGGGTTTTGAAGGCAGGTGACATGACCCTCAGAGTTGCAAACGGAGCTAGCATGGATGCTAAAGTCGTGGGGGACTATCACCTGGGAATGTCAGATGGACATGTTTTGGTTTTGCGTAATTGTTTTTTTGTACCCAACGCAACTTGTAATATCATTTCTGTATCTTTGGTTTCTAAAGAAGGTTATGAATTTGCGTTTGTAAGAAATGTTGTAAACATTCACCTTAATCAAGTTCTGATTGGGTCAGGTACATTGAGCAATGGTATATACGTATTAAAACAACCACAGATTTTCAATGTCCAGAATACACACAAGAGAAAGTCTCCAGATATCAATCAGACTTTCTTATGGCATTGTAGACTAGGTCACATCAATGAGAGAAGGTTGACTAAGTTACATACAGAAGGATATTTGAATCTGTTCGAATATCAATCGTATGCCACTTGTCAATCCTGTCTCAAAGGAAAGATGACAAAGACTCCGTTCACTGGACACGGAGTAAGAGCGAGCGAGCTCTTGGGACTCGTACACAGCGACGTGTGCGGTCCAATGTCTACTCATGCGTGAAGCGGTTATTCTTACTTCATTATTTTTACGGATGACTTTTCAAGGTACGGTTATGTCTTCTTAATGAAACATAAGTCCGAAGCCTTTGAAAAGTTCCAGGAATATAAGAATGAAGTAGAAAACCAAACCGGAAAAAGTATCAATATTCTAAGATCGGATCGAGGTGGAGAATACTTAAGTGCCGAGTTCCTGAATTACTTAAAAGAGAATGAAATTCTCTCTCAGCTTACTCCTCCATAACACTCCGCAACATAACGGTGTATCGGAGAGAAGGTACCGGACCTTATTGGATATGGTACGGTCCATGATGAGTAACGCAGAGTTACCGCGATCATTCTGGGGATATGCACTAGAATCAGCTGCATACCTTTTGAACCGAGTTCCCACTAAGACTGTGCCTACCACACCATATGAAATATGGTGTGGGAAGAGGCCTCATCTCAGTCACATTAAGACTTGGGGAAGTCCAGCTTTTGTCAAAAAGCATCATGCGGACAAGCTCGAGGCACGCTCAGTACAGTGCAAGTTGGTGGGATATCCAAAGAACTCCAAGGGATATTTCATCTACTGCGAAGAGGAACAAAAGGTTTTTGTTTCTCGTCATGCCCATTTTCTAGAACACCAGTTCATAGAAAAGGAAATTAGTGGGAGCGCAGTAGAACTGGAAGAAATTCCAGAACCACAGACTATTACAGAAAGCTTAGTGGAACCAGAGGGTTCAAAAAAACAGGACATTCCTACGCCGCTCCGCAGGAGTAGTAGGCAGTCTCATCCGCCCGAGAGATACTACGGTTTTCTCATAGACGGGGATAGAGAAGATTGCATCATAGATTATGATGAGCCTACTAGCTTCCAGCAGGCCGTTCAGAGCGTTGACTCTGTAAAATGGCTGGATGCAATGCGGACCGAAATGGAGTCCATGTACACCAACAAAGTATGGACGTTGGACATTGCTCCAGACGGGGTAAAACCCGTAGGATGCAAGTGGATCCTCAAAAGGAAGATTGGTGTAGATGGACAGGTTGAGACCTATAAAGCTAGACTTGTTGCAAAGGGTTTTCGTCAAAGACCTGGTTTGGACTATGACGAAACCTTTTCTCCAGTGGCTATGCTGAAATCCATTCGGATCCTTCTTGCCATTGCTGCCTTCCACGATTATGAGATTTGGCAGATGGACGTAAAAACCGCTTTTCTAAATGGAAATTTAGAGGAGTGTGTCTATATGGACCAGCCAGAGGGTTTCATTCAGAGTGGGAGCAGCGGAAAGGTGTGCAAGTTGCTTAAGTCCATCTATGGACTAAAGCAGGCATTGCGGAGTTGGAACATCTGCTTTGATGAGACGGTCAAAGAATTTGGCTTTATCAAAAATCCAGATGAACCATGCATCTATAGTAGATTTGTAGCGAGAACTGTAGTATTCCTCGTTTTATACGTGGATGACATTCTCTTAGTAGGAAATGACATTCCTATGCTACAATCTGTCAAGGGGTTCTTGTCACACAGGTTCTCCATGAAAGACCTGGGTGATGCCGCATACATCCTGGGGATCCGGATCCATCGTGATAGATCCAAGAGGATATTAGGACTTTCACAGTCCAGGTACATCGACACCATACTAAAAAGATTCAGTATGGAAGATTCCAAGCGCGGTAACCTACCGGCTTGTCACGGGATCACCCTCTCTAAAGAGATGTCTCCCAAGACTGATTTGGAGAGGGATCGCATGTCTATTATACCCTACGCTTCTGCGGTAGGCTCTATAATGTATGCGATGTTGTGTACCAGACCGGATGCAGCTTATGCACTGAGTGTGGTAAGCCGGTATCAGTCAAACCCTAGGGAGAAACACTGGATAGCGGTAAAGAACATTCTCAAGTACCTGAGAAGGACTAAGGAGATGTTCTTGGTGTATGGCGGAAAAGACCTCCAGATCGAGGCATTTGTTGACTCCAGCTTCCAGAGTGACAAGGATGATTCCAAGTCCATGTCGGGTTTTGTCTTTACCCTCAATGGAGGGGCGGTGTGTTAGAAGAGTTCCAAACAGGAAACCATTGCAGACTCGACTATGGAAGCGGAATACATCGCTGCATCTGATGCCGCAAAAGAAGCCGTCTGGATGAGGAAGTTCTTGAAAGAACTTCCGGTGGTTCCATCCATTGTTGATCCATACCTCTGTATTGCGACAACAACGGGGCTATAGCTTTAGCGATGGAACCCATGTCCCATCAGAAATCCAGACTCATCTTGAGGCGGTATCACCAGATCAGGGAGATCGTGGATCGCCAGGAGATCGAGGTTCGGAGGGTTACTTCAGAAGAAAACACTGCAGATCCATTCACCAAGGCCTTGCCCCAGACTCAGTTCGAGCGGCTGATCGAGATGATAGGTCTTCGATACGCCAGTACATGGCCTTAGTGCAAGTGGGAGATTGTTAGTGTATATGCCCTAGAGGCCATTACTGTATCATACTGGTTTGTATATTACTTAATGGAAGCTTGGGATATTCACCTTGTATATACAATCTTGCTCAAAATAGTAGTATGCTACTTGGTTTGTTTCTACTACAATGTGTACATGTGTTTATTTTAGTATATCACCTATACACATTAGTGGCGCCCTTAGGATCTTTGCTTGATTACCAGCGTTGTGATGGAAATCACACTAGTGGGGGCAGGGTAATCTATAAGCACATCCTTACGTAGGTCCCTAGTCGCAGGACTATCGAGACAGGGCATCGATACTCCGGAGTAGACTAGTGCATGCGCTTCTCATCCCAGTGTGGGAGACGGTCTGTCCTACAGCCGTCAGTACGTCGTACTTGAGATAGTATGCGGGTGCTCGTTAGGTTACGAGTACACTGGACAGGACTCGTCGGGAACTGATTAGTTGGTATTATACCTATCGTCAGTTATCAGTTCCCAGGTGACATGAGTACAGCTTAGTCCGCTGACTTGACACTGGCACTTCGCCTCGAGTGTGTTCCAACTGTACATTGATTACTACCCTACCACGGCTTAAAGGAGTCGTACAAACAGGTGGTAGTTGGGTGCAGTCCCGAAGCACTTGGAGGCAGTGACGGTCAGACAGGATTCGTCTCTCCCAGCATTGGGGGCTGACATCGCGCTGTTTCTAGGAGAGCCATTACACGAGTAGTCCTTGGCCAGGGCAAGCGAGATATACTGGTAGGCTTCCAGTGTTATCTCGGGGTGTTTTGGGCTTCACTCTGACACGACTTGTACTGCTATTAGGGGATTGACGATTACCACCCCCTAGGCCCGCCATGCGATGTATCAGACGAACAGACCGGACTGTACGGAGACTGTCACATTCAGACTCAGTAGGAGTTCAGATGGGGTTCACCTCGTCAGTCTTCTCATCGGTATCTACCTGGGGACTGTTACGCACAGCTAGTGCCGCTTGCGGTCTGTGTTTACACCCACTGCCAGCGTAGTGTCGAGTCTTTAGAGTCCCACACAGAGGGCTATTCGCCTTTGGGCAAAACAGAGTAGAGGTCGCATGGTTTGGCGACAGGGTTCGTTCTCATCCGCGCACTTGTGCACGTTTGGAGTCCGGACGGATATTACTAGCGGGCTCTGGTTTGAGCCAGATACTGATATAAGTTTTGGGGTTAGTTTTATCTCATAGTATTCATGTTCCTCGGAACAAGAATGCGGGTGTGTATGCACAGTTGATTGAGGCGGAGGAAGAGGATTTTCATTAGGGTTTCGGAACGGGTGTGTTTGCACAGTTGACAGTCGTCTTTTTTCAAACCCTAATGAATTTATGATATATCAATTAATAATATTAATTAAATGAAATTGTGTCATGGTTGGCTTTGTTGACTTGTTGACCAAGGTTGACTTGTTGACCATGGTTGAAACTTTGACTATCATCATTACATATCAAATATGCTCTTTGATTCTAGCAAAACCATTTAATGTGTGTAATGATAATTGTCATTCCAAACCATCCATCGACTATTTCATTTAGATTATTATTATTAATTTGATAATTCATTTCATATTTGGTTATGGTTGTAAAAAGTTTTTTCATTCTATCATAACACTTCTCTCTCCTCTCTTCTTCTTCCTCCTCCTCTAGTTCAAGGAGACTCACTCTCATTTGTTGAGAAACCCCCTCCTTAAGATAAAAACACCCCAAAACAACTGTCTACTCACTCTAGGGTTAGAGGTCTAGCAAGCCAAAGACCCTAGTTCTCTCAAAGTTCGAGAAAAGGAGCCCGAAGGTTGAACCCTCAGGTGGATCCATCTTTGACGGAAGAAGGCGACGAGGAAAGCACCATCCAAGCTCTACAAAGGTTTTAAGAAAAAGGAGTTCAAGTTAGGTATAACATCTTTTCCGAGTAGCTAACTCTCTTTAGCTTGGTTGCTAGTTTAGTTTAGAAAAGATCCCGACTTTTGTTAGTCCATGTTGCCTAATGCGCTAAAAATTTGTTTTTTATACCGTTTCCGCCTCCCCGCAAGAACAGGGGTTGGCAACGTGGACTTACAGTTTGGGGGTGATAGGGTGTAGAAAGTCGGTGGTTGATTGAGTATTTCCGCATCAGAGTTTTGAAAGATCTGTTGCAGAACTGTGTCCTATTATCGCTAATAATAGCGCGTGGGTGTCCAAATCGCGAGAAGATATTCTCTTTCAAGAACTTAATGACAACTTTCTTGTCATTAGTGCGACATGGAATGGCTTCTACCCACTTTGAGACATAATCAACCGCCAGCAGTATGTACAGATTCCCAAAGGAGTTGGGAAAAGGACCCATAAAATCTATGCCCCAAACATCGAATATTTCAACAACAAAGATGGGTTGCTGAGGCATCTCATTCCTCTGGGAGATTCTACCCGTATACTGACATTGTGTACAGGTTTTGCAATGCTCAAATGCGTCCTTGAATAAGGTCGGCCAATAAAATCCACATTGCAAAACCTTTTCCGCTGTTTTTCTAGGACCGAAATGACCCCCACAGGCCTGATCATGACAAAAAGAAAGAACACTCTTGAACTCTTCATTCGGGACATACCGGCGAATGATCTGATCAGGAAAATATTTAAACAGATATGGCTCGTCCCAGTAAAAGTGTTTTACTTGGGATAGAAAACGGTATTTGTCCTGTTTTGACCAATCGCTGGGGATAAGTCCCGTGGCATGATAGTTCACAATATCCCTGAACCATGGTTCATTGGATACGCTCAAGAGTTGTTCGTCAGGGAACGAATCATTGATCGGCAGGGTCATAGGGGAAGAAGAGATGCATGAAAGATGGTCAGCTACTACGTTTTCACATCCTTTCTTATCTTTGATAACAAGATCAAATTCTTGTAACAGTAGGATCCAACGTATTAGTCGTCCTTTTGCATCTTTCTTCGCCAGAAGATGTTTTAAAGCGGAATGGTCAGTATACACAACTATATGTGAGCCAATTAAATAAGGCCTGAATTTTTCTAATGCAAATACAACCGCTAAAAGTTCTTTTTCTGTGGTTGTATAATTGATTTGCGCATCATTCAGGGTCTTAGTAGCATAGTAAATCACGTGTGGCATCTTTTCGATGTGCTGTCCTAGGACTGCACCTACTGCAAAATCAGATGCGTCATACATCAGCTCAAAGGGGTAGTCCCAGTTTGGTGATGATAAAACGGGGGCTGAAGTGAGTGAGTGTTTAAGTGAGTCAAAAGCTGTCTCGCAATCCGAGTCAAAATGGAAGGTCGTATCCTTGGCCAGGAGAAGAGTTAAAGGTCTAGCAATTTTGCTAAAGTCCTTAATGAATCTCCTATAAAAGCCTGCATGGCCAAGGAAAGAGAGAATATCTTTGACGCTTTTGGGATGAGGAAGGTTTTGAATGACATCTATCTTAGCTCTGTCAACGTCAATGCCTTTCTGTGAAATGACATGTCCAAGAACAATTCCTTCTTGGACCATAAAATGGCATTTTTCCCAGTTCAAAGTCAAGTTCTTCTCTTTGCAACGAGTAAGAACAGCGTCAAGATTCGCTAGGAAATCGGAAAAAGAGTCTCCAAAAATCGAGAAATCGTCCATAAAGATCTCCAGAAAATTCTCTACCATATCAGAGAATATCCCCATCATACACCGCTGAAAGGTAGCGGGAGCATTGCATAACCCAAAGGGCATGCGACTGTAAGCAAAGGTACCAAAAGGACAAGTAAAAGTGGTTTTATCTTGATCCTTTTTGGCGGTGGGGACCTGATTATAGCCTGATTATCCGTCCATAAAACAATAATACTCTCGTCCCGCTAAGTGTTTCAGCATCTGATCAATGAATGGTAGAGGAAAATGGTCTTTCCTCGTAGCAGCGTTGAGTTTTCTATAATCGATACATACACGCCACCCAGTTTGGGCGCGTGTCTGAATCAACTCATTCGCCTCATTGGTTATAACAGTGATGCCGGATTTCTTAGGAAAGACATGTATAGGACTCACCCACTGGCTAACGGAGATGGGGTATATAATACCATTATCTAAGCATTTGACGATCTCTTTCATGACCGCTTCCTTCATGACGGGATTCAACCGTCTCTGTGGTTCTCGGGTTGGTTTGGCATCACCCATTCCCAGTTCTCTACCATGTAACAGATTACATGCGGGATCCTGATCCGGTATCATATACCAAGGACGCAGAGGATATTGAGAAACAATTCTCTATAACGAACACACCCGAAGAAAATGCATCAATCATGCACTCTCTTCGTTTAGGCGGCATGGGAATCCTGGTATTCTCCTATTTTCTGCTCGGACTTATAACAATTAAAAGTTCGAGCGAGACCAGCGTTCCGCAGCTCGGTATAACAAGAGGGTTCGGTCAATACATCCATATTATTATCTTGATTAAGGCGTGACATGGTCGCTACCTGGAGAGAGAGAGAAGAAAAGACTCTGCGTGCGCTTTTGCAAGATTAGATTGGTTATATATTTTATCTAATAAGGATGGCTCCCACCATTTTTATAAAATCTTCCTTCAAACTTTAAAAGGAAAGACTAGCCGGAATTAATTATACCCTACAAGTTCGCCAATATTTCAGGCAAACGAGTACCGGTACTTTGAAGGAGGTTCCCCATGCTTTCGCACGGACCTAATTAAAATAAACCTCATTTTTCGAGGGGCGTAACCCCGTTGACACTTTTCTAGACACCAACTTGATCGGCTAATTGTAAAGTGAAAAACTCTCCCAGGAGTAACAATTACTGGCAGAGCGTATCGGGATCCAACTATCACATAGAAGGTATGCAATCTCATTGCAAAATTCAACACTTGAAACTCCCGATAATGGTTTTTACCCCTAGTGACTCATGACCTTAACTATGGCCAACAAATCATAAGCACTAGTCAAGTTCTACCCGTCATTTCATGATTAATTAGACCCACCCACATGACCCTTAATTATGGTCAATAAAGTCACATGACTGTCCTAAATAATCACATCATATACTGTGTCGGAAGACATCACTTAGCTACTGTACACTGTGTCTTTAATATGGTCAACAAATACAGCACGGATACTAAGTACTCTACTTCCTAAAATAATGGAGGGTTGCGAATGGTTTTTAAGAAAAGCTTTAATGCTTTGAACTTGATCTCGTTGCAGAATCAAATGATTTAAAATGGAGTGTGTTCCCGCCAAAAATTTCTGCGCAAAAGAGCCCAAGGTGTCAAATGACAGCGATACGCTTAAGAAAAAGCAGAACAAGTATTTTTCGGACAGTATTTTGACAAACTTACGAATGAGAAACAGCTAAACTCTGATGGTATCAAAAGCATCTCGAAAAATCCTTCGATTTGATATATTATGGGCCTCATAATTCATCCGGGATCAAAAGTTATGCGCAAATGTGCTATGCACATCTAATCTGTGGAAGAAAATGCGAACCAGTATTTTACGGGCTGTATTTTGACAAACTCCCGAAAGAGAAACAACCAAATTCTGATGGTATCGAAAGAGTCTCGAAAAATTCTTCGATTTGATATATTATGGGCCTCATCATTCTTCCGGGATCAAAATTTATGAGCAAATGTGCTACGCAGATGCGATCTAAAGTAATGCTCTACTACATGGGGGATGCAATTTTAGTCCCACATCTGGAAAAAGTGAGATCCCTTCTCTACCACTGCCATATAAATAAGAGGGGATATCTCTCAGAAAAGGTAGATAATTCAATTCTCAAAGGATCTTATTTCTCCAAGTTAGGGCCATAGCTGCCCCCCATAATGCGCATATGCGCAAACACCTTGTGCGCCACGTGCAATGCACGTGCGCCCACCACATGCGCGCCACGTGGAACGCACGTGAGCCAAACATGTGCAACGTACATGGGAGAATTTAATTCTCAAAGAAGCTTAGTTCTCTATGTTAGGGCCTTAGCTGCCCCCCCATAATGCGCATATGCGCAAGCGCAATGCACGCCACGTGCAATGCACATGCGCCCGCCTCATGCATGCCACATGCAACGCACGTGAGTCAAACATGTGCAACACACGTGGGAGAATTTAATTATCAAAGGAGCTTAGTTCTCCAATATGGGCTTAGCTGCCCCCCATGATGTGCAGGCGCCACGTGCGACACAGGTGCGCCCGCCACGTCCGACGCACGGGCGCGAACGCAAAGAGGCCTTTTTCAGCAGTTAGATTGTTTAAGCTTCAACATATTCTTCCTCCTGATAAGTGGGACATGGTTCAATGGGTACATCCCTCCACACCTTCGATATATGGCGCTGTAATCTCTCAGCGTCGTCGGAGAGGTGGTGGGTCCCAACGACCAATGATCTCTCTTTCCAAATAACAGAGGGATCCCGATAAACTCTAAGTTCATAAAAAGGGGAGACACATACACAGACAGAGAGAGAGGCGAAGAAAAATAGAGAGAGAATTTAATTCTCTAAAGAAAAGAAACTCCTCCCAAAAGCTCCCAGAAAAAAAGAACTTAATTCTTAAACCAAGAGTTTAACTCTTCTCAAAGAACATAGTTCTTCCTCTGGTAAAGATCTACAGAAGCAGATCTCCCTACAAGTTGAGAATTTAATTCTCATCGGGGAGATTCAAAACCTGGGGGGAAAACTGAATCCAAAAGAGTTTTAACTCTTACAAAACATATAGGAATTTAATTCCTCTGGAACTTGGGTTTAACCCTTTAAAAAGAATTTAATCCCTACAAAGAACAAAAGGAGAACTTGATCCCTCGGAACCATAGAAGAACAGCCTGATGATTCATTAGCATTCAAACGCTACATAAAAGCTCACGTGATCCCACGTGAGCACCTTTGAGGAACAAAGAGGGAAAGAATGAGATCTAGTCACGTGACCCCACATGACCCCTGAGAAGTGCTCAACACTTATAAAAGAGAAAATGGAATAAACCCTATTTTGGGGCGCCTCACGTGATCCCATGTGACCCCTGAGAAATTTTCAGCACTTATAAAAGAGAAAAGGGAATAAACCCTATTTTGGGTCGCCTCACATGATCCCACGTGATCCCTGAGAAGTGCTCGGCACTTATAAAATAGAAAAGGGAATAAACCCTATTTTTGGAGCACCTCACGTGATCTTACGTGACACCCAAGCAGTGCTTAACTTTTATAAAGCAGAAAGGGAATAAATCAAACTGCAGTTTCCATTCTTGGGGCGCCTCACGTGACCTCACGTGATCCCTTGATAGTGCTTAGCAATCAGAAAAAGAAAAGGAGAATAAAACAAAGGCAATTTTCATTCTTCAGAGTGCCCCACGTGACCCCATAGTGCTTAGCACCCAGAAAAGGGAAAAGGGAATAAACACATGACAGCTCCCATTTTGGAGGCACCTCACGTGTTCCCACGTGACCCCCAAACAGTGGTGTATAAAAGAGGGAGAAAATTCCAAAGACAGCGCTCGCATTTTGATGGCACCTCACGTGTCTTCATGTGACTTTTGGATACACCAAGTGCTTAGCACTTATAAATGAAAGAGGAGTAAAATCCAGAGAACAGTTCTCACCTCGGGCGTCTCACGTGCTCACACGTGAGCCAAGTGCTCAACACTTTTATATATATATGAGGGAATAAACTCAAGGAACAATGCCCGCTTCGGGGCCCCTCACGTGACCCCACGTGAGCTCCTCCAAAGTCCAGTGTTTAACACTGATTCAGTGCTTAGCACTTTTGGATGACTAAGGAAAATCAACCTTAGTTCAAATTAGCCAAGTATTCCAAAGCCAATACCCTTTTTGTCACCAATCAATCGAGCCCCATGTTCTGGTCTCCCCAAACTAATCTTAGTCCCGAAGATGACTGGTATTCTCCTAACAGATGACATCTAAACTGATGTTCATCCCATTTCCCAAATCGGGATTGTAATATTTCAGAAAACATAAAATATTATTTTTGGGAATTTATTATTAAAATAATATATTTCCCGAAAACTACCCGATTTGCGAAATTGGGGTTTTCGAAAAAGGGTATAAATATATACCAATAATTGTGAAATAAATAGAAATTAAAATTATTTATTCATTTAAAAATATAATTAAAGGTTTGGCATTTTGAAAATTTATTATATGCAATTTCGATAAAAACCCGATTAGTGCACTGCTAATTGCGATTAAGCCAAATCCGCATTTCTACAGTTTTTCATGGCCAGTGCACCATGACATGTTACATGTTATTTCATGGTGTTGTTTTATTTGGGTGTATGTGTTTTGGTGAGAAAAGAGAAAGAAAAGGTGTCATGATGAGTGAGGAGAGAGAAAAGAGACAAAATGATGACATGGAAAGGGAGTGGGTGAGAATTATAGTGAGAGAGAGAAGCGGGCAACTACCTTGACCATTTCCCCCATCATTTTCTTTCCCTATTCATCTCCCTCAACTCCACATCCCTCCATCTTCTACCCTCTTGATCCACCCCAAAAACCTTGCCAAAACCATATGCCCTTTCATAAAAAAATGATCACCTCCTCACCCTCATCGCTATGAACTAAGAAAAGCCAGATTTTTACAACTTAGGGATTTCTAGGGTTTTGTTTGGGAGTAACCATGAGGTATATCTCTTTTCTTTTAGAGTAGTTTTAAATTCGTAGCATTTAGTTAAGTTTAGACATCGTTTAATAATGGATTGTGAACTTGGAAAATCCCAAGAGAAGGGTTTGGGAAATTGGTGATGTTGTGGCTGTCAATAGGACTTTTGAGAGGATTCATGACCTGGACCAGAGCTTAGAAACCCCAAAACACGGATTTAGAAACCCCGACATCGGATAAATGTGTGAATTGTGAGGGTAATTTGGAATCTGGAGCAACCCGGAGACACTAGAAATGATTTTGCAATTACTGGGAGTCGTGGAGCCATCTAGTGTTGGAGATAGTGCCCTCAGAGTCAATTATTGGATCGCAGGTACGTGATTGCAATGATTGCGGAGGACCTATACCGGTTGGACAGTCTTACTCGAGATGATAGTATGCTATCCGGTTTGCCTTTATCAGTCGTGTACAGGTTCAGGTAACTGATCACTGTTACACTTTGATAGAGCCCTTAGGATCTTGCTTTACTACCAACAGTATGATGGCGATCATATACGTGAGAGTTGGGTGGTTTATAAGCATATCCTTAATTGTGGTCCCTAGTCGTGGGAGTTTCGAGACAGGGTATCGATACACCGGAGTAGACTAGTGTATACGGTCGAGACCCAGACGAGGGGCGGTGGCCGGTCTCACAAGCCACTGGTGTCAGTTGGATCACCTAAGATGTATACAGGTGCTCATTGGGTTATGAGTACACCGGACAGGACTCGCCGGGAACCTGCTAATTGGTATTATACATATCGTCAGATAGCAGTTCCCAGGTGACAAGTGTACAGGTTAGTTCATCGATCTGAGATCGTCATTTGTCTCGTGCGAGTTCCCATTGTGCTTTGATTTCTACCCTACCACGACTCAAAGGAGTCGTGCAAACAGGTAGTTTTTGGGTACAGTCCCGAGACACATGGAGGCACGTGGGGGGATCGGCAGGGGATTCATCTCTCCCGGTATTGGGGGTGAGATCGTGCTGTGTCTAGGAGAGCCATTACACAAAGCCCACGGCCGTGGTAGGAGATTTACTGGTAGGTACTCCAGTAGTATCTCAGGGTGTTTTTAGACTACACTCCGACACGACTTATACTGCTATTGGGGGTCTGACGTTACTAGCCACCTAGACAGATATACAATACTCATAGACGAATGGACCGGACTGTATATACATTGTTACTGTTAGGCTCAGTAGGGTTTCCGGATGAGGTCAGTCCATGGGCAGCCATTACACACAGCGAGTGCCGTTGACGGCTTGTGGTTAAACCCACTGCCAGGGTACTGACGAGTCATTAGAGTCCCCCACAGACAGTTTCCCAAGTTCGGGCGAAACGTTGTAGAGGCCGTATGGTTTTATGGCAGGGTTCGGAAAATGCACGTGCGTTTACACGTGTCATTTTTCGGGCAGATAATACTGGTGGGCTTTGGTTTAAGCCGGATCCGAGTATTATATTGAGTAGATATAATATCTTTGTCTCAATTGCATTTGTATTCGGTCGTAATACAAATGCTGGTATATTTATACAGTTTCGGAGTTGTCCTGAAATTCGTTTCAGGATCGCTTTTGGAAGTTACCAGTTTCCAGTTTCCGTATTTGACATTCGGTTAAATACGGATTTATCTTTCCGTCACTCGGGTGAGTCATGAGGGTGAGTCGTGCTTCTGGGAGCTTCTTGATGGTGAGGTGGCTTAGTGACTCATCTTGGTATTAATTGTTTCATTAATGTGTTCACACTAGGTGTCATTAGTGAGTCTTGTTTTCATTTGTGGTTATGATAAGCTTCTTGTTTATTGTCACCCTCCTTCCTTGCTCCTACACTCACCCCCCCATCAACTTATATGGCAGGCCCCTTGTGAGACAGAGAGATTGATTTTTTGGAAAAAGACTATGGTTTTGAGTGTATGGAAATTTGTTAGTTCATTTCTCATTCCATTTCATTCCGAGTGGAAACTTCATTAACCGATCGTCCACGGCTTTGGACGAAGTGAGACAAAGTATTCTACTCATTCTCTACTTCAATCTTGGTCGTCTCTTTTAGCAAACTTGACTACCGAGTTGCCTCGAGTCAGAGGCGGGAGCCCGTTTAAAGATCCATTGACGTGGTGCCACTTGGACGAGCAGATCGGAGATCGACGAGATCGGAGCAGCCGCAACAAAGCGTGGGATGATGGTTGAAGAACGAAGGACTCGGATCGTTCGGTATAACCTTTCTACCCTCTTTACAGTTTGTTAGTTTAGCAATAATGACAGATCCTGGTTATAGTATACGATAGCGCCAGTTAAAAGTTTTTGTTCGGCATTTGGCGTCTGTTAGACGGCCGGGGCGCTTCCGTAGACTTAAAGTGGTATCAGAGCCTCACCATTTTGCTTTACTAACTTGTGCTAATGCGTTTAAAACATCGATCAGACCGAATATCAAAAACTACAAATTCCTAATTTTGAGTTTCTGTCGATTTTAAAATGGTTCTAAAAATAATTTTACATATCACAGAAAATTCAGCAGGCTTTTCTAAGCACGTGGTAGAAATTTGGTCACGTGACCCTTCACGACCGCCGCGTAATCGCGGTCAAACCTAGGGTTTGACCATGCATCCGCGGCCAATCTGTGGGATCATTGACCCAAATTTGTACAGTGGCTTCTTTTGGGTAATTTGTGGTTTTTGGTATATATCTTTTGGGCCCAGATTTTGTTACTGTACAGCAGATGTACGTGGGGCCCACTTTGTGATATTTAGTCGATCGAAATTTAAACATGTTAGTTTACAGTGCTTACATTATATCTCCGATCGTGAATGTCATTCGAGCGGTAAACCGCGTCTGATTGCTATAGTTCTTTTAGACGGGTTTGCGAACGTGACATTCGCGTTGATGTTCTGTGTTGTGCTGTGATGTTGCGGATTTGTCGTGGTGGATAGCAGTGTGCAATGATAGTGCAGTTTGGATTTATTTGTACATTTGATATTGCGGGGTGAGCGTCCAACATGTGGACTGCCGTCACTGCCTATTGTATAATATTCTTTTGGGGCACGACCGGGTTGAGGTCGATGTACCCGTTATACATATTTTTCATTTCTGTACTAGGTTTTACCCCGCGACGGAGTGCACGGATAGCCGGGTTCTGGAGGGAAACGGGTCCGCATCTCATGGCTTTCAGAGGCAGAGGGGCATCACTCTGGAATTGACAGACTATTCGCCGCACTCGTAGGGGGTACAGGTTGACCCAAGGAGGGGTGCTCAAGCTACCGGATTCTGTGAAGTGCAGGGTGGTCCATTCACTTTGCTGTAGGGGGCTGCCTCGCTTCAGGTTTTGGCGGGTAACTTGCCTCACCCGTAGGAGTCTAGGTTTCATTGCACAGGCTATCCACACGACCAGGGGAACGTCGGGTTTCAGCAGCGGCTCTGTGAAACTCGGGGATCCCAGATTATCTGTATTGTTCTGTGATGCTTATTACTTTTCTGTAATGTTGCGTATTATCACGCCTGGAGCGATTATTGTATATTGGTATATATACTATTAGATGTTGTATATGTTTTGCACCCGCGCTAGTTCAGTCCCCGCTCTGTCGTTAGTTAAGTAACCTAACGGGTGATGACGGGACCCAGTGACGAATGCGGATGGCATATACGTACATTTTATTTTCGTTCTTTTCTGGTGTGATTGATTGATGGGACTGCGTTCATTCTGATCAATGCAAAGGAAAACAAACCTATTTGGCAGTTGTCGGAACAATTTAAAAAGTGTTATTACAAAAGACGTTTCATTTTGTTTTGCATAGCGGTATTCGGTTGGAATATCCTGCACCTCATTCGACGAGGCAAGGGCCGATATCCTTTCACCGGGAATGACCCCTTGGGCAGAAGTTTGCGTCAGGGTAATAATTTCACTATAGTCCATTATAAGTTGCTTTGCATAGCGGTATTCAGTTGGAATATCCAGCACCTCATTCCACAAGGAAAGAGCCGAGATCCCTTCACCAGGAGTGACCTCTTTAGCAAAGGTTTTCGCCACTATATTTTTATAAAAAGCTATCAGGTTCCTTCAGCGATATTAAGTTCGTTACGTTTAAGGTTTTTCGCCAAAAACCAGCCGTAGCCCTCCGTCATTTCTTTTGGGTATTCAGTAGTATTCGAGCTATGCATTTTAGCCAAAGTTAAGGCATAGTGTTTGGTAGCTGCTCGGTATTCATTTGTTGCATAGATAGATGAGTTGGTTTGGGACAGTCGTTCTGCCGATTGGCCAAAGACAGGGGCAAGTGCGGGTGGGTTCAAGTTGACAAGATATTGATGGGTAGAACTTGGCATGCGACTTATGGCATTTTGGCCAAAGTCAAGGTCATAAGAGCATGCGGCAAAAATCAAATCGGGAGTTTCTAAAGAAACTGAAACTTGCCAAGTATGCGCATACCTTCTGGAGTGTGATAACGTAATTGGATTCCGTCACGTTATCATGCGATGAGAGTTAGATCCCGATTCCCACTGATGAGTTGGTTTACCTTCGGGTGATCCTGATTGATTCTTCTTTCAGGTTTGGAGGAGAATTTGACAGTACAGTGGGAAGTTTCCGGATTAGATAAATTGATAGCCATTCTAATCTAGGTTAGAGTGCACGCAGAGTGTTTCTTTTCTCACTCTCTTTGGCAGCGACCATTGACCGACCCTAGACTATGACTCAGTGACCAAGTTGACCGAACCATCTTAAAATACTGGCTTTTGGATTGTCCGAGTTGCATAAGTCATTGCCGCTCCTTCTTTTACCCTTTGCATTTCTCAAAACACCCCGTATTACTACGGACATCCATTTCCATTGGATAGATCCATCGTATGGTAATATACGAACTCAGAAGGATTTCTTCGAGGATGGATCCAGGTTCAGGAGAAATAGAATTGGTTTATTCAGTTGTCTTTTATTATCACCTTCTCTCAAGTTGCGAGGGCTCCTTGGTTTAGGAGAGTACACATATTACGCTTATTGGATAGTTCTTCCAAACCATAGGCAGGTGCCGAAAGGTAGGGAATGACGAAAACCAATTAGCCTAAGTAGGGTGTAAAGAAGGTAATGTGTAAAGACAAAAAAGGGATTAGAAAGAGGGCAAAGTAAGTTGCGACTGTTATCATTCACGACCAAACCACGTACTTCATCGCCACTCCTATTTCACCTTTGCTAGAATAATGTATTATTCAGTTGTCTCTTATCATCACCTTCTCTCAGGTTACGAGTACTCCTTGGTTTAGGAGGGTACACCTATTATTCTTACTGGATAGTCTTCTTCCAAACCATAGGCTGGTGCCGAACGGTAAGGAAGGAAGAAAACCATTTAGCCTAATAATGGTGTACAGAAGGTAACGACTAAAGACAAATAAAGGGATTTGGAGAGATGCTAATAAAATATACGGTTATAGTCATGAATTGGATTATGGAAGAGGAATTACTATAAATACCAGGATACCCCTACGAAACATTTTCATGTTTCAGTGCATTGTTGAAGCAAAACTGTTTTCCCGATTAGATACTTACTTCAAGGTAAGTATTTACCAGGTATGATTCTCATATCTGTATGGTTTTACAGATGATGAATAGGAATAAGTTATTGGGAATTAGGTGATCATCCTCATTATATCGTAATTCGTTGTAATTGGTGATATTTGAGGAAATCACCTGGGTACAGTTTTCCACCAACGACGCACAGGTTTTGAGTTGTTCAACTCAGCGGACTTATACAGAGTATTGTATGTTGTCTAAGTGTCCATCAGGACAAAGGGGTAGGTCCTCGTACTATGTTCTTTTTACTTATGACTTCTCTAGTTTTTAGACAAGTGTTTCGTAGAAATACAAGGTCTAAATTTTCAGAAGTTGTGGGTATAAGAATAAAGTAGAGAACCAGCTGTCACAAGCATCGGGATTCTTCAAAGAGATCGAAGATGTAGATTCTTGTGATTGGTATTCAGATGATAGTAACGGTTTTGAGAAACTTGTTTCTCTTTCAGATTACTCATAATTGGATGGATTCCTAAGTTGAGTAATGCTGATTAGCCTATTTACATTAAGTTGATATGCACTGGAGACAGTTGCATGATTTGAATCTGGTTCCAATTAAATAAGTGCCAAAGTTTCTATATTGGATATAGAATAGTTCATACCTTAAATGATGTTAAGGTACGGGGAGTTGTCCAGCTTATGCTTAAAACCATACTCTGGATAACTTAGGGCACGTTTCTGTAATGGCTGTTTGTGGGTTGACCCTGGCTATGACGAGGGTTGATTTTCTACCATTTGGAAGATCAATAGTGATATTGTTCTTAACTCGCAACAGTTTTAGTAAAATTGATTTTTTTTCAGAAAACAGTAGTGGAAGTTTGGTAGAACTGGAAGTAATTCCAGAACCGCGAACGATTAAGGAAAATTTAATAGGACCTATATATTCAATCAGGTTTGACATTCTATTAGCCACTCCGCAGATATGATGGGTAACCTCAGACACCCGAGAGGTACTCCAGTAGCCTCAAGGACGGTGACAGGAAGGTTCTTATCTACCAAGACTTGACACTACTGTTTTTCTAGACTATGAGACCCGGCAGGAGGTTAAGTATAGCGTCGTTCTAAACTAGCTTTAGAAGTGCAAGTATATATTATTCTGCCAGAGGGTTGTTGTGGTCGGTGGGAGCATCGGAAGCATAGTAGGCAAGATGCTTATGTCTATTTATAGACTTGAGCAGTTATAGCGGAGATAGATCATCTAATTTTGATGTGACAGTCATGGGTTTGACTTCATCAGAATAGGCGATGGATCTGTTAAGAAGATAGTAGGGTGTGATGTCATAGTATCTTGATGAAATACACAAAGTTAGAAGTAAAATTCCTATACTACGATCGGTTGTACTGTGGTCGTCACACAGTTGTTTCTCCAACAGGATATGGATGTAATATGTGACATTCGGGTTTCTAGATCTATGGTTTTAGATCTAGATTTGGGTAGTTTCCCTATGTGGGTAATTTGACAGTATTCTGATGGTATTTAGAATAGATGACTCCTGGCATGGTGGAGTACCTGCAGATGATGGAGTCACCCTCTCTAAAGGTGTCTTACAGACTAAAGGGGAAAGGGATGTGCATGATTGGCAGATCACTTACTTAGGCAATTGAGTCAATCATGAGATGTCAAGTACCACACCAGATATTGTTTTTGCACTAGATGCGATAAGCTTGTATTAATCCAATCCTGGAGAAACATAAGGAAGCAGTTTTAGAACATAAGTACATATTCTACGGATTTGATGACGGCAGCCTCCTTCAGGAGACGGTTATCATTCCAGGCTTCAAAGGTGACATGGATGACAGTGTGATTGTCAGAATTATAGTTTTCCCTCTGACGAAGGGGACAGTATTATGGACAGGTGGTCCAAGAGGATACTGTGGGAGGCATAGTGCCGGATACTGATTAGGTTCAGTGATCGATACAGTCTAAGAAGTTTGGATTTGGAGTTCATTTATGAACTAGGTCCCATCAGATATCCAGACATATTCTAAGACAGGTATTACTCAATTCGGGAGATGGATTTCTCCGCGAACATGAGATTAAGAGAGATATAGAAAGAAACATCTAGGCTGTTCCACTCACTGAGGCTATTTCTCGAACACGATAGTTTTACAAACGGGCTTTGTGAAACTGATTAGTAGAGGAGTTGGATGTTTGGTTTCATACGGGCTGTGAGTAGTCGACATCACAATAATTAGCCTTAAGTGCAAGTGGGAGATTGTTGGAGATAGTGCCCTCAGAGTCAATTATTGGATCGCAGGTACGTGATTGCAATAATTGCGGATGACCTATACCGGTAGGACAGTCTTACTCGAGATGATAGTATGCTATCTGGTTTGCCTTTATCAGTCGTGTACAGGTTAAGGTGACTGATCACTGTTACACTTTGATAGAGCTCTTAGGATCTTGCTTTACTACCAACAGTATGATGGCGATCATATACGTGAGAGTTGGGTGGTTTATAAGCATATCCTTAATTGTGGTCCCTAGTCGTGGGAGTTTCGAGACAGGGCATCGATACTCCGGAGTAGACTAGTGTATACAGTCGAGACCCCGACGAGAGGCGGTGGCCGGTCTCATAAGCCACTGGTGTCAGTTGGATCACCTGAGATGTATAAAGGTGCTCATTGGGTTATGAGTACACCGGACAGGACTCGCCAGGAACCTGCTAGTTGGTATTATACATATCGTCAGATAGCAGTTCCCTGGTGACATGTGTACATGTTAGTTCATCGACTTAAGGTCGTCATTTGTCTCCTGTGAGTTCCTACTGTGCTTTGATTTCTACCCTACCATTGCTCAAAGGAGTCGTGCAAACAGGTAGTTTTTGGGTACAGTCCCGAGCCACATGGAGGCACGTGAGCGGATCGGCAGGGGATTCGTCTCTCCCGGTATTGGGGGTGAGATCGTGCTGTGTCTAGGAGAGCCATTACACAAAGCCCACGGCCGTGGCAGGAGATTTACTGGTAGGTACTCTAGAAGTATCTCAGGGTGTTTTTAGGGTACACTCCGACACGACTTATACTGCTATTGGGGGTCTGACGTTACTAGGCCCCTAGACAGATATGAGATACTCATAGACGAACGGACCGGACTGTATATACATTGTAACTGTTATGCTCAGTAGGTTTTCCGGATGAGTTCACTCATCGGCCTCCCTTCAGGTCAGTCCATGGGCAGCCGTTACGCACAGCTAGTGCCGCTGACGGCTTGTGGTTAAACCTACTGCCAGGGTACTGACGAGTCATTAGAGTCCCCCACAGATAGTTTCCCAAGTTCGGGCGAAACGTTGTAGAGGCCGTATGGTTTTATGGCAGGGTTCGGAAAATGCACGTGCGTTAACGCACGTATCATTTTTCGGGCAGATAATACTGCTGGGCTTTGGTTTAAGCCGGATCCGAGTATTATATTGAGTAGATATAATATCTTTGTCTCAGTTGCATTTGTATTCGGTCGTAATACAAATGCGGGTATATTTATACAGTTTCGGAATTGTCCTGAAATTCGTTTCAGGATCGCTTTTGGATGTTGCCAGTTTCCAGTTTTCGTATTTGGCATCCGGTTAAATACAGATTTATCTTTCCGTCACTCGGGTGACTTATGAGGGTGAGTTGTGCTTCTGGGAGCTTCTTGATGGTGCGGTGGCTAAGTGATTCATCTTGGTATTAATTGTTTTATTAATGTGTTCACACTAGGTGTCATTAGTGAGTCATGTTTTCATTTATGGTTATGATAAGCTTCTTGTTTATTGTCACCCTCCTTCCTTGCTCCTACACTCACCCCCCCCCATCTACTTATATGGCCGGCCCCTTGTGAGAGAGAGAGAGATTGATTTTTTGGAAAAAGTCTATGGTTTTGAGTGTATGGAAATTTGATAGTTCATTTCTCATTCCATTTCATTCCGAGTGGCAACTTCATTAACCGATCGTCCACGGTTTTGGACGAAGTGAGACAAAGTATTCTTCTCATTCTCTACATCAATCTTGGTCGTCTCTTTTAGCAAACTTGACGACCGAGTTGCCTCGAATCAGAGGCGGGAGCCCATTTAAAGATCCGTTGACGTGGTGGCACCTGGACGAGCAGATCGGAGATCGACGAGATCGGAGCAGCCGCAATAAAGCGTGGGATGATGGTTGAAGAACGAAGGACTCGGATCGTTCGGTATAACCTTTCTACCCTCTTTACAGTTTTGTTCCGCATTTGGCGTCTGTTAGACGGCCGGGGCGCTACCGTAGACTTACATCTAGGAAGCTACCACTGAGACCCGAGACCAAACCCTAACATCTAGGCTGCAGATTTATTCAATCTGGTCGCATTTTGCTGCTAGAGTAGGGTAGAATTGTTTCAGTTAGGTTCCAGGGCCTTATCTTCAGTAATTTTTACCATCCATATTTGCAGAATTGACCAATTTGGCTTAGGGTAAAATCTGGGACCATTTCCATGAGTTGATGCATGGTTTTACGACTTCGTTTTGACTTGATTTTGGTATTTGATATTGTGTTTCCTTCGTCTGGCGTTTGTACGTCAACGACCAGGGTTGTCGTGTTTTACACGTAAAGCTATAGGTTTTGACCTATGAGCGAAACGTGTGCCGTTTTGGTTTTTCCGCCTTGATTTTTAATACGTATTGTGATTGTTTATTATTGTAGGTATCTTCGCATGGATTCCGAGGTGACGGAGCGTGGCGTCATCGATTTCGGCGAGCGAAGACCAGGTGAGTGGATCTATATCCACGGGGGAAGTCGGGTGGATGGCGTATAGCACCCCAGCAAAGTTTTGATGGAAAACTGATTTATAGAATATGGTTAGGAAACCTAGATTAGGAAACTAGGGTTAGAATGACGATAGCTACGAAACCATATTCGAAACTAGAGGATAGTTAGAAGTGTTATGTTACGACTAATATATGATGACGTTTAGCGATATTGCCGTTTAGGGTACTGTGACTAGATAGTCGATGTAGATGTGTCATCCGAACCATACCTTTTTCTAAACCGAAGAATCGTATGTATCTTTTAAAAATATACCTTGAGGGATGTTATGGATTTTCAAATGATATCTTTTGCTTAAAAACACCGTAACCCATATTTTCAAAACTACGACTCACTTCTTTAAAAATATGGTTGTATGGTTCGGGTGTGTATGTTAGATTAGATACTTATACTTAGTAGAGATAGAATGTTTATGTAATTCGATTTGATGTGTGGTATAAATGTGATGAATGAATATAAGACTGATATGATGATATGTTGGTATACGGATGCGAGTCGATCGAGATGATTTATACCATGCCGGTCACCTGATATGAGATTATTGCGGATGTGAACCGGGACATAGGTACATAGATATATATACATATATATAATGTTGTGAATCATGGATGATAGGTCGTACGTGATATTAGGCCGTACCCTCATTTGTCTTATAGGATGATAGGATCCCTATAGGTTTAATGCCGCCGTACGATGATTTTCCGCGCGTGATGAGTTGACTTGATGTTGATCCATACCCTTGACTAGAGCATGCCGTAAGATGGATTATACCATACGTGATGCTGTGAAGCTAGATGTCGATTGATAGATTCACCGACTCGGTCATATGATAGTTATGTATACCTTATTGCTTATAGCTGATAATTTACCTTGTGCTGCATTCTTAATATTAGCATTGCATTACTCATACCTCTGATAGTACACCTGCACCATTATCGATGATGCGTATGTTACACGTACACTGATTGTAGGCTCACACACTTCATCATCGATAATTTCCATGTCACTACACAGTAGGATTGCTGCATCACGACATGACTCTTTGCATAACATGCTTGCGTATATACTTTGATATATCCATAATTACGCACATACACATTTGTTGTAAGTCCATGCTACCTCTCCCGGTACTTTCGGGCATGCGGAATTTGGTGAAAAACAATTTTTCTAGAGGTGGTATCATCGACTCAAAACCGGATCTTTGTTAAACATCTAACTAACAACCTAACTAGGAGTTGTTAACTACTCGGTTAAGGGGTTATACCTTTCTTTCTTGAACTCCTTCTTCTTTGACTCTCGATGGTTGTCCGGATCGGCTTCACTCCGTCGTCCCCTTGCGCCGGAGATAGATCCACCTCGAAAGCTTCTACCTTTGGCTTCTTCTTCGGTCTTTGAAGAAACTAGTTCACCTGGTTTGCTAAACCTTGTGAACTAGAGTGAGTAGAGAAGAGTGTGTTGGGATTTTCTCTATGGTTCTTGGTTCTCAACACATGAGACAAGTGAACCATAGAATAAGGAGAGGGAGAGCAAGAAGAAGGAGATGAGAGCTCAAGAACAAGAGAGAGAATGAGAATGATAGAATGATAGAAGACTTTTCTCTCTTGGCTCTCATAATCCATAACCATCATCACAAAAATAGTAATCAAGTATTGTGTAAATGGTTTAAGCTACAATAGCCATATCATTTCATGCACTCATTTGCCATAAGAGAAACAAGCAAGTAAAAAGTCTTTGCCATGAAATGATAGCCATTGTCATCATGATGGTCAACTAGTCCAACCTAGTCAACCGGTCCACAAAGTCAACAAGTAAACAAAGTCAACCCCTCAACAACCATGTCACCATAATACTTAATTAATATTATTGTTAATCTTATATCATATTCTCATTAGGGTTCAGCAAAAAGTCAATAGTCAACGGTCAACGGTCAACAACCCTAATGAGAATCCTCTGCCTCTGTCTCTTCGTCAACTGTGCATACACACCCGCATCCGCGTTCCGAGGAACACGAATACATACTGGATAAATCCAATCCCAATACGTACACTACGATCTGGATTAAACCAAAGCCCGCTAGTATAAACTGTCCGGAAACTGTACGTGCATAAGTGCACGGATGTGACCGAACCCTGCCGCAAAACCATGCGACCAGACGCAAAACCATGCGACCTCTACTCTTTTGCCTAAAGGCGAATAGCTTTCTGTGTGGGACTCTAAAGACTCGACACTTCGCTGGCAGTGGGTTTAACCACAGACCGCAATCGACACTAGCTGTGCGTAACGGTCCCCAGGTAGATGCCGACAAGAAGACTGACGAGGTGAAACCCATCTGAACTCCTACTGAGCCTTAATGTGACATTCTCCGTACAGTCCGGTCTGTTCGTCTGATACATCGCATGGCGGGCCTAGGGGGGCGGTAAACGTCAGTCCCCTAATAGCGGTACAAGTCGTGTCGGAGTGAAGCCCAAAACACCCTGAGATAACACCGGAAGCCTACCAGTATATCTCGATTTCCCTGGCCAGGGACTACTCGTGTAATGGCTCTCCTAGACACAGCGCGATGTCAACCCCCAATACCGGGAGAGACGAATCCTGTCTAACCGTCACTGCCTCCAAGTGCTTCGGGACTGTACCCAACCACTACCTGTTTGCATGACTCATTTGAGCCGTGGTAGGGTAGTAATCAAAGTACAATGGGAATACACTCGAGGCAAAGTGACAGTGTCAAGTCAGCGGACTAAGCTGTACTCATGTCACCTGGGAACTGATAACTGACGATAGGTATAATACCAACCGGTCAGTTCCCGACGAGTCCTGTCCAGTGTACTCGTAACCTAACGAGCACCTGTATACTATCTCCAGTACGACGTACTGATGGCTGTGGGACAGATCATCTCCCACTCTGGGACGAGAAGCGCATACGCTAGTCTACTCCGGAGTTTCGATGCCCTGTCTCGATAGTCCTGCGACTAGGGACCTGTCTAAGGATGTGCTTATAGATCACCCAGCCCCCACTAGTGTGACTGCCATCACAACGCTGGTAATCAAGCAAAGATCCTAAGGGCTCCACTAATGTGTATAGGTGATATACTAAAATAAACACATGTACACATTGAAGTAGAAACAAACCAAGTAGCATACTAATATATTGAGCAAGATTGTTTATACAAGGTGAATATCCCAAGCTTCCATTAAGTAATATACAAACTAGTATGATACAGTAATGGCCTCTAGGGCATATACACTAACAATCTCCCACTTGCACTAAGGCCATGTACTGGCGTATCGAAGACCTATCATCTCGATCAGCCGCTCGAACTGAGTCTGGGGCAAGACCTTGGTGAATGGATCTGCAGTGTTATCATCTGAAGCGACCCTCCGAACCTCGATCTCCTGGCGATCCACGGTCTCCCTGATCAGGTGATACCGCCTCAAGATGTTTCTGGATCTCTGATGGGACCTGGGTTCCTTCGCTAAAGCTATAGCCCCGTTTTTGTCGCAATACAGAGGTATTGGATCAACAATGGACGAAACCACCTGAAGTTCTTTCAAGAACTTCCTTTTCCAGACAGCTTCTTTTGCGGTATCAGATGCAGTGATGTATTCCGCTTCCATCGTCGAGTCTGCAACGGTTTCCTGTTTGGAACTCTTCCAACACACCGCCCCTCCATTGAGGGTAAAGACAAAACCCGACATGGACTTGGAATCATCCTGTCACTCTGGAAGCTGGAGTCAGCAAAGGCCTCGATCTGGAGGTCTTTTCCGCCATACACCAAGAACATCTCCTTAGTCCTTCTCAGGTACTTGAGAATGTTCTTTACCGCTATCCAGTGTTTCTCCCCAGGGTTTGACTGATACCGGCTTACTACACTCAGTGCATAAGCTACATCCGGTCTGGTACACAATATCGCATACATTATAGAGCCTACCGCAGAAGCGTAGGGTATAATAGACATGCGATCCCTCTCCAAATCAGTCTTGGGAGACATCTCTTTAGAGAGGGTGATCCCGTGACAAGCCGGTAGGTTACCGCGCTTGGAATCTTCCATACTGAATCTTTTCAGTATGATGTCGATGTACCTGGACTGTGAAAGTCCTAATATCCTCTTGGATCTATCACAATGGATCCGGATCCCCAGGATGTATGAGGCATCACCCAGGTCTTTCATGGAGAACCTGTGCGACAAGAACCCCTTGACAGATTGTAGCATAGGAATGTCATTTCCTATTAAGAGAATGTCATCCAAGTATAAAACGAGGAATACTACAGTTCTCGCTACAAATCTACTATAGATGCATGGTTCATCTGGATTTTTGATAAAGCCAAATTCCTTGACCGTCTCATCAAAACAGATGTTCCAACTCCGCGATGCCTACTTTAGTCCGTAAATGGACTTAAGCAACTTGCATACCTTTTCGCTGCTCCCACTCTGAATGAAACCCTCTTGCTGGTCCATATAGACACAATCCTCTAAATTTCCATTTAGAAAAGCTGTCTTTACGTCCATCTGCCAAATCTTATAATCGTGGAAGGCAGCAATGGCAAGAAGGATCCGAATGGATTCCAGCATAACTACTGGAGAAAAGGTCTCGTCATAGTCCAAACCAGGTCTTTGACGAAAACCCTTTGTAACCAGTCTAGCTTTATAGGTCTCAACCTGTCCATCTACACCAATCTTCCTTTTGAAGATCCACTTGCATCCTACGGGTTTTACCCCGTCTGGATCAACGTCCAACGTCCATACTTTGTTGGTGTACATGGACTCCATTTCGGTCCGCATTGAATCCAGCTATTTTACCGAGTCGACGCTCTGAACGGCTTGTTGGAAGCTAGTAGGCCCATCATAATCTATGATGCACTCCTCTCTATCCTCGTCTATGAGAAAACCGTAGTATCTCTCGGGCGGATGAGACTGCCTACTACTCCTGCGGAGCGGCATAGGAATGTCCTGTTCTTTTGAACCCTCTGGTTCCACTAAGCTTTCAGTAATAGTCTGTGGTTCTGGAATTTCTTCCAGTTCTATTTCGCACCCACTTGTTTCCTTTTCTAAGAACTGGTGTTCCAGAAAATGGGCATTACGAGAAACAATGATCTTTTGTTCCTCTGCGTAATAGAAGAGATACCCCCTAGAGTTCTTTGGGTATCCCACAAACTTGCACAATACTGAGCGTGCCTCGAGCTTGTCCGCATGCTGCTTTTTGACAAAAGCCGGACATCCCCAGATCTTCAGATATTGAAGATAGGGTTTCTTCCCACTCCATATTTCATATGGTGTGGTAGGCACAGTCTTAGTCGGAACTCGGTTCAAAAGGTATGCAGCTGATTCTAGCGCATACCCCTAGAATGATCGCGGTAACTCAGTGTTACTCATCATGGACCGAACCATATCCAATAGGGTTCGGTTCCGTCTCTCCGATACACCGTTATGTTGCGGAGTGTATGGAGGAGTAAGCTGAGAGAGAATTCCGTTCTCTTTTAAATAATCCAGGAACTCGGCACTTAAGTATTCTCCACCTCGATCCGATCTTAGAATCTTGATACTTTTGCCGGTTTGTTTTTCTACTTCATTCTTATATTCTTGGAACTTTCCAAAGGCTTCGGACTTATGTTTCATTAAGAAAACATAACCGTACCTTGAAAAGTCATCCGTAAAAGTAATGAAGTAAGAATAACCGCTTCGCGCATGTGTAGACATTGGACCGCACACGTCGCTGTGTGCGAGTCCCAAGAGCTCGCTCGCTCTTACTCCGTGTCCAGTGAACGGAGTCTTTGTCATCTTTACTTTGAGACAGGATTGACAAGTGGCATACGATTGATATTCGAACGGATTCAAATATCCTTCTGTATGTAACTTCGTCAACCTTCTCTCATTGATGTGACCTAGTCTACAATGCCATAAGAAAGTCTGATTTAATTCCGGAGACTTTCTTTTATGTGTATTCTGGACATTGAAAATCTGTGGTTGGTTTAATAGGTATATCCCATTGCTCAATGTACCTGACCCAATCAAAACATGATTAAGGTGAATGTTTACAACATTACTTACAAACGCAAATTCATAACCTTCTTTAGAAACTAAAGATACAGAAATGATATTACAAGTTGCGTTGGGTACAAAAAAACAATTACGCAAAACCAAAACATGTCCATCTGACATTCCCAGGTGATAGTCCCCCACGGCCTTAGCATCCATGCTAGCTCCGTTTGCAACTCTGAGGGTCATGTCACCTTCCTTCAAAACCCTACGGTTTCTCAACGCCTGCAAAGAATTACAGATATGAGATCCTGATCCGGTATCCAATACCCAAGAAGTAGAGTTTATTGAAAGACAGTTTTCAATAACATACACACCTGAAGCTAAAGCCGCAACCTGCTTCAAGTCCTTTGTCCTGGCTTTCCAAGCCTTGCAATCATTCTTCCAGTGACCCTTCTTATGACAATAGAAGCATTCTTCTTTATCCACAAGTTGCCCCGCTTTCTTTGTTGCTTTTGCTTTTTCCTTCGTATCCACTTTACTAACACCGCCCCTTGGTTTGGCGAAGGCTTTCTTCTTCTTTCCCTTGGCTTTTGCCTTGGACCTAGAAGAGGAAGATCCTCCTACAAATAAAGTGGATGTTTCCCTACCTTTCTTTAGGGTGCCCTCTGCACTCCTCAGTATGTTGAGGAGTTCTGAAAGTTCAACTTCTTTTTCTTGTAAGTTGAAGTTCAGTATAAACTGGGCGTAAGTGGAAGGAAGGGACTGGAGAATCAAGTCCGTATAGAGCTCGTTCTCCAACGTGGTTCCTGTAAGTGCACGGCGGCACCCCGGCCGTCAATCCGACGCCGGAGTACGGAAGCGGTGATAAACTTTAATTTTGCGGACTTAGCAAACCGGCACCACCGCGCACTAAACATCCGGATCGTAACCATTAACAAGTCTAAGCTAACTACAAGATAGGGAAGAGAAGTATACCGACAGATCCGAGTCCTCCGGTCTTCTCGTCGCCGTCCCGATCTCCTGCGGAATGACCCGTCTCCTCCTCGTCGCCGGAAGTGCACCACATCGCCTACATCGTTTACGGGCTCCCACCTCAATGCCGAGGCAACTCGGGCACGAAGCCGGCTACTCGACGTGCCCAAGAATTGCTGTAGAATATAATGTGGATTGCATGTCTCATTTTGGGATTATGGAGTTGCCATTTGTGGAGGGATGATACAAGACTAATGTGGAGGAGAGAAATGAGACGGTGCAAGAAACTCAAAAAAAAATGGGAGCCATTCTCATCTCTCCCAAGAGAGAGAGAGGAATGGTTATCATATGGAATAATGATCACAATAGAAACACCAACACTCAACAACCAAATCATGCAAAGAAATGATCACCAAAAGAGAACATCACTCCACCACAACCATCATGAAAACCATGTCATATGAAAGTCAAGCCATGATGGAGAAGTCAAGAAGTCAAGGTCAAGGAATGGCTATCATGACACAAGAATATGCAAGGAAACCCCTCCACAAATACTTATTTGCAACAATGCAAATAAGCCCTCCTCCACCAATCTTCGGCCAATGAACGGAGCAATGGAAATCGGCCGAAACGGAAAGCAAACTGGCAACTCCATAAAACTGGTCCCGTAATAAATTACAGGAAAACCCCGATACTGTGCATACACAGTCGCATCTGTATTTCGACCGAAATACAAATGCAATGAGACAAAATATCCACTGTACTATACTGGAATCCGGCTTATACCAAAACCGGCCAGTAAAATCTGTTCGATCCTGATCCGTGCAATACCGCACGTATCTGATCGAACCCTGCCATATAACCATACGGCCTATAGTACAAACTGTCAGATCCTGATTCGTGCAATACCGCACGTATCTGATCGGACCTTGCCATATCTCCATACGGCCTCTACAACCTTTCGCCCGAAAGCTGAGTAACTGAATGTGGGGGACTCTAAAGACTCGTCAACACCTTGGTTGTGGATTTAACCACTAGCACGTCAGAGGTATAAGCCAATACGTAACGGGCTACCAGGTACTGACTAAAAGGGGCGTCGATGAGCGAACTCATCCTGACAACCCTACTGAGCCTGTCAGTGACAATATCCGTACAGTCCGGTCCGTTCGTCTATGTGCATCGCATGGCGGGCCTAGGGGGTTGGTAAAAGTCAGACCCCCAAAAGCGGTACAAGTCGTGTCGGAGTGTAGCCCAGAACACCCTGAGATACTACTGGAATACCTACCAGTAAATCTCCTTGCCTCGGCCGAGGGCTTCGTGTAATGGCTCTCCTAGACACAGCACGACCTCACCCCCAATACCGGGAGAGACGAACCCCTGAAGATACGCTCACTGCCTCCATGTGGCTCGGGACTGTACCCAACTAAAACCTGTTTGCACGACTCCTTTGAGCCGTGGTAGGGTAGTAATCAAAGTATAGTGGGAACTCACACAAGACAAATGACGATCCCCAGGTCGATGAACTAACCTGCACACATGTCACCAGGGAACTGCCATCTGACGTCTGGTATATGACCAACTGGCATGTTCCCGGCGAGTCCCGTCCGGTGTACTCATAACCCAATGAGCACCTGTATACATCTTAGGTGATCCAACTGACACCAGTGGCTTGTGAGACCGGCCACCGCCCCTCGTCGGGGTCTCGACTGTATACACTAGTCTACTATGGAGTATCGATGCCCTGTCTCGAAACTCACACGACTAGGGACCATTTCAGGATATGCTTATAGACTGCCAGCTCCCACGTATATGATCGCCCTCATACTGCTAGTGGTCAAGAAAGAATCCTAGGGGCTCTATCAACGTGTAATAGCGACGTGTCATGTCACCTGAAACAGTACACGATGATAAAGGTAAACCTGATAGCATACTATCATCTCGAGTAAGACTGTCCTACCGGGATAGGTCCTCCCTCAATCACCGCAATCACGTACCTGTGATCCAATAATTGACTCTGAGGGCATTATCTCCAACAATCTCCCACTTGCACTCAAGGCTAATTAGTGCGATGTCGCATACTCACAGCCCGTGTGATACCGAACACCCAACTCCTCTACTAGTCAGTCTCACAAAGCTCGTTTGCGAAACTATTGCGTTCGAGGAATAGCCTCAGTGAGTGGATCCGCCTTGATGTCTCTTTCTATGTCTCTCTATATCTCAAGTTCGCGGAGAAACCCATCTCCCGAAAAGAGCAATACCTGTCTTAGAATGTGTCTGGATGTCTGATGGGACATAGCTCATAAATGAACTCCAAATCCAAACTTCTTAGACTGTATCGTCAACTGAACTTAATCAGTATCATGCGCCATGCCACCCTCAGTATTGCCTTGGACCACCTGTCCAAAATACTGCCCCTCATCAGAAGGAAAAACTATAACTCTGACAACCTCCTTGTCGTCCATGTCACCTTGGAAGCCTGGAATGATAACTGTCTCACGAATGAGGCTGTCGTTATCATATCCCCAGAACATTCACTTATGTTCTAAAACTGCTTCCGACTGTTTCTCCAGGATTGGATTAATGTCAACTTATTGCATCTAGTGCAAGAACAACATCTGGTGTGGTACTTGACATCTCACGATTGACTCAATTGCCTGAGCAAGTGATCTGCCAATCATGCACGTCCCTCTCCCCTTCAGTCTGTAAGACACCTTTGGAGAGGGTGACTCCATTACCTGTAGGTACACTACCGTGCCAGGAGTCGTCCACTCTAAATACTCTTAGAATGCTGTCTAAGTACCCTGATTGGGAAACCACCCAAATCTAGATCTAAAACCATAGATCTAGTAACCAGTATGTCTGACATAAAATCCATTTCTTTTGTGGAGAAACCATTGTGTGACGACCAAAGTATAACCGATTGTAGTATAGGAGTTTCTTTTCCTACTCTGTGTATGTTATCCAAATACCAGGATATCACACCCTACTACCTTCTCAACAGATCCATCCCCTATTCTGATGAAGTCAAACCCATGACTGTCACGTCAGAAATAGATGATCTATCTCCGCTACATCTGCTTTAGTCTATAAATAGACATAAGCTACCTGTCCACCAAAGCTTCCGCTGCTCCCACTGTCTACGACAACCCTCTGGCAGAGTCATACACACGTACACTTCTGAAGCGAGTTCAGAACGACGCTATACTCATCCTCCCGCCGGGTCTCGCAGCCTGGAACAACAGCAATGGTAAGTGTGGGTAAACAAGAACTTCCCTGTCACCGTCCTTGAGGCTACCGTAGTACCTCTCGGGTGCCTGAAGTTACCCACCTTATCTGCGGAGTGGCCAATGGAATGTCAATCCAGATTGAATCTTTAGGTTCCTTATCAAATCTTTTGCAATCGTTTGTGGTTCTGGAATCACTTCCAGTTCTACCATACTCCCACTACTGTTTTCTGAAAAAAAATCCATTTTTAATAAAACTGTGGCGAGTATAGAACAATATCGCTATTGTTCATCCAGATGGTAGAAAGTCAACCCTCGTCACAGCCTGGGTCAACCCACAAACAGCCATTACAGAAATGTGCCTTGAGTTGTCCAATGTCTGGTTTTAAGCATAAACCGGACAACTCCCCGTACCTTAACAATGTTAAGATATGAACTGTACTATATCCAATATAGAACCAGAGGCACTGATTTAATTGAACCAGATTCAAATCATGCAGCTGTCCCCAGTGCATGTCAACTAAATGGAAGGAGGCCGATCAGCGTTACTCAACTTAGGAATGCTTCCAATTATGAGCAACCTGAAAGAGAAGCAAGTTCTCTTTATCATTACTATCAGCTGAATACCATACACAAGTATCTACATCTTCGATTGCTTTGAAGAATCCCGATATTTGCTACATCTGGTTCTCTACTCTATTCAAATACCCATAACTTCTCAAAATTCGGACCCTGTGTTTCCACGAAACACCTGTCTAAAAACTAGAGAAGTCATAAGTAAACCGAATATAGTACGAGGACCAACCCCTCTGTCCTGATGGACCCTGGACAACATACAATACTCTGTATAAGTCCCTTGAGTCTGAAAACTCATTCACTGTGTGTCGTAGGTTGAAAACTGTACTTATGGTTAAGAAGAATTACACCGATGTTTAATGCTCCTTACCTAACCATCCACTGATATAGGTAAATATCGTAGACATAATTTCAGAAAGGTATATCTCACTCTATGAAAATAGACGTACAGATATATCAATTTGAAATTGGTGCTTAACAGCAGATATTCAAAACCAAATATTTGCCGACCGGCAAACAGCCCAGGTGATTTCCTCAAATATCACCGATTACAACGAATCCCGATATAATGAGGATAATCACCCAATTCCCAATAACCTACTCCCACTCATCATCTGTAAAACCATACAGATGTGAGAATCAAACCTGGTAAATACATACCCTGGAGTAAGTGTCTAACTGGGAAATCAGTTTTCCTTTAACATTACACAGTGAAACTGAAATATTGAAGTGTTTCGATGGGGTATCCTGGTATTCCTAGTAATGTCTCTTCCATATTCACGACTGTAACCGTATAATTCTTTGCCACCTCTCCAAATCCCTTCATATGTCTTTAGTCATTACCTTCTGCACACCCCTTCAGGCCAAATGGTTTTCTTCCTTCCCTACCGTTCGGCACCAGCCTATGGTTTGGAAGAAGACTATCCAATAAGCATAATGGGTGTACTGTCCCAATCCTAGGAACACTCGCAATGCGAGAGAAGGTGAAGATAAAAGACACCTGAATAAATCTTATTCCTATTTCTCCTGAACCAGAATCCATCCCCGAACTGGAACACGTTCCTTTCGAGTTCGTATATAACCATACGATGGAGTATCCAATAAACTGTGGATCTTCGTAGTGATACGGAGTGTCCTGGAGAAACACAAAGGTGATTTAGGATTGGCAAAGGAATACTTGGTTTGGTCGTGAATATCCGTTGCAACTTACTTTGCCCTCTTACTAATCCCTTGCTTTGTCTTAACATAATCCTTCTGCACACCATCGTTATGCTAATTGGTTTTCTTCATTCCCTACCGGTCGGCACCAGCCTAAGGTTTGGAAGAAGACAATCCAATTTGCGTAATAGGTGTACTACCCCTAAACCAAGGAGTACTCGTAACCTGAGAGAGGGTAAAAGGAAAAGACAACTGAATAATCCTATCCGTTTTCTCCAGAACCGGAAACCATCCTCGAATAAATTCTTTCGAGTTCGTATCTAACCATACAATGGTTTTGTCCAATGGAAGTGGACGTTCGTAGTAATACGGGGTGTCCTGGAGAAAAGGGTAAAAGTAGGAGTGGCAATGAGGTTTGCAACTCTGACAATCCAAAAGCCAGTGTTAAGAAGGTTCGGTCAACTTGGTCACTGAGTCATAGTCATAGGGTCGGGTCAATGGTCGCTGCCAAAGAGAGAGAGAAAAGAAACACTCAGCGTGCACTCAAACCTAGATCAGAATGGTTACCAATTTATCTAATCTGGAATCCTCCAACTGTACCTCAAATTCTCCTCCAAACCTGAAAGAAGAATTAGTCGGAGTCACCCGAGGAGTATACCAACTCATCAGTGGGAATCGGGATCCAACTCTCATCGCATGACAACGTGACGGAATCCGCTCACGGTATCACACTCCAGAAGGTATGCGCATATCTGGCAAGTTTCAGTTCTTTTGAAACTCCCGATGTAATTTCTGCCCCATGCTCTTATGACCTTGGCGTGAGGTCAAAATATCATAAGTCACATGTCAAGTTCTACCCATCATTATCCAGGTTAATTTGAATCCACCCGTACATACCCTTGACGTAGGCCAAAATAGTAGTACGACTGTCCCAAACCAACGCATCTATCTATGCAACAGATAAATACCCGGCAGCTACCAATCACTATGCCTTGGCGTGAGGTCAAAATACATAGCTTGAATACTACCGAATATTTAACTGAAATGATGGAGGGCTACGAATGGTTTCTGGCGAAAACCTTTAACGTAAAGAACTTGATATCGTCGAAGGAACGGATAGCTTTTTAATATATAGTGACGAAAACCGTTGCTAAAGAGGTCACTCCCGGTGAAGGGATCTCGGCTCTTTCCCCGTAGAATGGGGTGCAGGATATTCCAAATGAATACCGCGATGCAAAGCAAAAGTAATCGGCTATAGTGAAGTCAATGCCCTGACGCAAACTTTTTGTCCAAGGGGTCACTCCCAGTGAAGGGATCTCGGCCCTTGCCTCATCGACTGAGGAGCAGGATATTCCAACTGAATACCACGATGCAAAACAAAAGTGAACGTCCTTGCAATAACAGCTTTTGAAAAGTGTTCCAACAACATCAGATTAGGTTTGTTTTTAAACTTGCATTGATCCGAATCAATGCAGTCCCATCAATTGATCACACCACAAAGAACGAAAATATACTGATGTACGTATATGCCATCCGCATTCGCCACTGGGTCCCGTCATTACCCGTTAGGTTAGCTAACTAACGACAGAGCGGGGACTGGACTAGCGCGGATGTAAAACATATACAACATCTACTAATATATATACCAATATATTATATTTCGCTCAAGGGGTGAAAGAAATGCAACATCACAGAGAATGAACAGCATCAAAGAAACAATACAGATATCTGGGATCCCCGGGTTTCACAGAGCCGCTGAAACCCGACGTTCCCCTGGTCGTGTGGATAGCCTGTGCAATGAAAACCTAGACCCCTACGGGCGCGGCAAGTCACCCGCCAAAACCTGAAGCGAGGCAGCCCCCTTCAGCACCGTGAATGGACCACCCAGCACTTCACGGAATCCGGCAACTTGGGCACCCCTCCTGGGTCAACCTGTACCCCCTACGAGTGCGGCGAATAGCCCGCCAATCCTAGAGTGAAGCCCCCTCCGTCCCAATGCCATGAGATGCGGGCTTGTTGCTCTCTAGAACCCGGCTATCCGTGCACTCCTCCGCGGGGTAATCCTAGTACAGAAAGTAAAATATACATACAACGGGTACATCGACCGCAACCAGGTCGTGCCCCAAAATAATAATACAAACAGGCAGTGACGGCAGTCCACATGTCGGACGCTCGCCCCGCAATATCAAATGTACATAATACCACCACAACAGTACTAGCATTGCAACCAGGCTATCCCCATGACCGATCCGCAACATCACAGCATAAACATAGAACATCAACGTGAAAGTCACGTTCGCAAATCCGTCTAACCGGGCTATAGCAGTTAGACGGGATTTACCGATCGAGTGACATTCACGGTCGCAGATATAATGTAAATACTGTGAAAAATGTGTTTAAAATTTTCCGATTGATCAAACCTTAACAAGTGGGCCCCCAATCAAAACTGTAGCACACACAGAAAACCTGGGCCCAATTTTAACATCCCAAAACCCCTAAAATAAGCCCACAAGCCCACTGAAAGGAATTGGTGAAGTGAAGCCTCATTCCTGCGGCGGAAGCGCGGCCAATGAGGGGCTAAGGCCGCCCTTCCGCGGTCGTATGGTATGATCACTTTACCAAATTTTTGCAGTAGTCTTAGAACTCCCTGCACATCATTCTGAGACAACCTGAAAAAATTTTTGACTCAAAAAAAATTCTACAGAAACTGATGTGCTTGAAAAATGTGGTTTCGGGATTTTGTTCGATCGGAAACGTAAAACACATTAAACCAAGCTAGACGAAGTTAATGGTGAGGCTCTGATACCACTGTAAGTGCACGGCGGCGCCCCGGCCGTCAATCCGACGCCGGAGTGCGGAAGCGGTGATAAACTTTAATTTTGCGGACTTAGCAAACCGGCACCACCGCGCACTAAACATCCGGATCGTAACCATTAACAAGTCTAAGCTAACTACAAGATAGGGAAGAGAAGTATACCGACAGATCCGAGTCCTCCGGTCTTCTCGTCGCCGTCCCGATCTCCTGCGGAATGTCCCGTCTCCTCCTCGTCGCCGGAAGTGCACCACATCGCCTACATCGTTTACGGGCTCCCACCTCAATGCCGAGGCAACTCGGGCACGAATCCGGCTACTCGACGTGCCCAAGAATTGCTGTAGAATATAATGTGGATTGCATGTCTCATATTGGGATTATGGAGTTGCCATTTGTGGAGGGATGATACAAGACTAATGTGGAGGAGAGAAATGAGATGGTGCAAGAAACTCAAAAAAAATGGGAGCCATTCTCATCTCTCCCAAGAGAGAGAGGGGAATGGTTATCATATGGAATAATGATCACAATAGAAACACCAACACTCAACAACCAAATCATGCAAAGAAATGATCACCAAAAGAGAACCTCACTCCACCACAACCATCATGAAAACCATGTCATATGAAAGTCAAGCCATGATGGAGAAGTCAAGAAGTCAAGGTCAAGGAATGGCTATCATGACACAAGAATATGCAAGGAAACCCCTCCACAAATACTTATTTGCAACAATGCAAATAAGCCCTCCTCCACCAATCTTCGGCCAATGAACGGAACAATGGAAATCGGCCGAAACGGAAAGCAAACTGGCAACTCCATAAAACTGGTCCCGTAATAAATTACAGGAAAACCCCGATACTGTGCATACACACTCGCATCTGTATTTCGACCGAAATACAAATGCAATGAGACAAAATCTCCACTGTACTATACTGGAATCCGGCTTATACCAAAACCGGCCAGTAAAATCTGTTCGATCCTGATCCGTGCAATACCGCACGTATCTGATCGAACCCTGCCATATAACCATACGGCCTATAGTACAAACTGTCAGATCCTGATCCGTGCAATACCGCATGTATCTGATCGGACCTTGCCATATCTCCATACGGCCTCTACAACCTTTCGCCCGAAAGCTGAGTAACTGAATGTGGGGGACTCTAAAGACTCGTCAACACCTTGGTTGTGGATTTAACCACTAGCACGTCAGAGGTATAAGCCAATACATAACGGGCTACCAGGTACTGACTAAAAGGGGCGTCGATGAGCGAACTCATCCTGACAACCCTACTGAGCCTGTCAGTGACAATATCCGTACAGTCCGGTCCGTTCGTCTATGAGCATCGCATGGCGGGCCTAGGGGGTTGGTAAAAGTTAGACCCCCAAAAGCGGTACAAGTCGTGTCGGAGTGTAGCCCAGAACACCCTGAGATACTACTGGAATACCTACCAGTAAATCCCCTTGCCTCGGCCGAAGGCTTCGTGTAATGGCTCTCCTAGACACAGCACGACCTCACCCCCAATACCGGGAGAGACGAACCCCTGAAGATACGCTCACTGCCGCCATGTGGCTCGGGACTGTACCCAACTAAAACCTGTTTGCATGACTCCTTTGAGCCGTGGTAGGGTAGTAATCAAAGTACAGTGGGAACTCACACAAGACAAATGACGATCCCCAGGTCGATGAACTAACCTGCACACATGTCACCAGGGAACTGCCATCTGACGTCTGGTATATGACCAACTGGCATGTTCCCGGCGAGTCCCGTCCGGTGTACTCATAACCCAATGAGCACCTGTATACATCTTAGGTGATCCAACTGACACCAGTGGCTTGTGAGACCGGCCACCGCCCCTCGTCGGGGTCTCGACTGTATACACTAGTCTACTATGGAGTATCGATGCCCTGTCTCGAAACTCACACGACTAGGGACCATTTCAGGATATGCTTATAGACTGCCAGCTCCCACGTATATGATCGCCCTCATACTGCTGGTGGTCAAGAAAGAATCCTAGGGGCTCTATCAACGTGTAATAGCGACGTGTCATGTCACCTGAAACAGTACACGATGATAAAGGTAAACCTGATAGCATACTATCATCTCGAGTAAGATTGTCCTACCGGGATAGGTCCTCCCTCAATCACCGCAATCACGTACCTATGATCCAATAATTGACACTGAGGGCATTATCTCCAACAGTTCCAAGTTCCGCGAGCTCCTCAATGAAGCCAATCATCTTAAGCACGTATTCCGCTACCGATGATCCGATGGCCAACCTTGCCGAAAATAACTTCTTCGACACTTCGTATCTTGCGATACGAGATTGCTCTCCATACAGTTCTTTTGTATGAAGAAATATGGATTCAAGGTCCATATTCTCGTGCCTCCTCTGATGTTCGTTGTCCATCGAGGCAAGTACGAGACACTTGGCCTTCGCGCTATCAATCTCCTAAGTCTTACGGATTTCCTTATCCGCGACGCTGGAGGTGGGACTTGGGACAGGGGGAGCTTTGGTGGTAAGAAGATACCCCTGCTTGTCGTAAGTGATTGCCATTTTGACATTCCTGAGCCAATCTTTGTAGTTTGGCCCTGTCAGTATGTTTTTATCTAGAAGTAACTTAAGTCCAGTCATGTCGATTGGTCGCTGCAATTAGGAGAGAGAAGAAGAAACACTCAGCATGATGCTCTTGCATGTTTAGAGTGGTTTTTTGTTTGTCTAAACAGGATGGCTCCCACTGTTTCTCGAATTTCTCCTCAAACCAGAAAGGAAGAATTAGTCAGGATCAATCTCACCGTACAATACTTGCTTAACCGTTCGGCCAGGCTGGTGTCGGTACTTCGAGGGAGGTTTTCCAACGCTTTCGCGAAGTTCCTTAATTTAAGAACCTCTTTTCCCTGGGGGTGTAGCCCCGCTAACACCTTTCTAGACACCTACTAGGTTTATAGCATTGATCGTTAAGTGAGAAATATCCCGATGAGTAGCATATACTCATAGTAGGATCGGGATCCAAATATCATCGCGTGACGAAACTGAAGGAATCCTACCAGAATCATCACACTCCAAATGGTATGCAATACTAGCAAGTTTCAGTTCTTTTGAAACTCCCGATGTGGATTTTTGCCCCATGCTCTTATGACCTTGGCGTGAGGTCAAAATGTCATAAGTCACATGTCAAGTTCTTCCCATCATTATCCAGGTTAATTTGAACCCACCCGTACATACCCTTGACATAGGCCAAAATGGTAGTACGACTGTCTCAAACCAACGCATTCTATCTATGCAACAGATAAATATCCGGCAGCTACCAATCACTATGCCTTGGCGTGAGGTCAAAATACATAGCTTGAATACTACCGAATATTTAACTGAAATGATGGAGGACTACGGATGGTTTTGGCAAAACCGTGAACGTAGTGAACTTGATATGATCAATGGAACGAGATAGCTTTTAAAAGGAGTGGCTCAAACTCCGCATTTAAAAGTCAGTTTTGAAAAGAACCGAGTGGTTTTCCAAAGTGTTCCAACGACTTTTACTTGGTTCATTTTCTTGCATTAGTTCTTTAAATGCGTGATATTATTGCATTAGTTCTTTTAATGCATCCCATCATTTAATCCTACCATTGCAGAAAACAACCAAAATATGACGTATGCTTATGCCATTCGCATTCGCCACGGGGCCCCGTCATTACCCGTTAGGTTACTTAACTAACGACAGAGCGGGGGCTGGGCTAGCGCGGCTGTAAAACATAATCAACGCCTAAATAATATCATATATAGATATATTGCAATGATAGACATTTCAGATCACAGATGAACACATTGGATATACTAGTAACCCGCAATCGTACGAGCCTGTAACGAAAAGCAGATTACACGGTCGCGGTGAATAGCCAAAACCCCACCCAAGACCCCTATGGGTGCGGCAAACTACCCGCCAAGTACCCGAAGCGAAGCAACCTCCCTCATCCCCGTGAGTAGGACACTCGGCACTTCGGCATACCCGGTAGTTTGTGCACCCCCTCCATGGGTCTATCCTATGAGCAAAAACAGTAAAAAGAAATTATACAATGACGGCTACAACCCCGACCCGGTTGTGCGGCCATACAAATAATTATTACTTCAATTTACAAATTTACATGAATTGAAAGAAAAGAAAACTCTCGTCTCACAACCCCCCGGCTATTCACCCGTGACAATCCAATGAATTCATATACACACTCCAGCAACATTACAGATCACTGATTTGTATAACCCCCACTAATCGACATATAGCGATTAGTAGACGTTCAATACAAATATCACATCACAGAAAAACCCGTCAGCTTAAGTCTTTTAGAAGTTCGATAAAAAATACGGATTTATAGGACCCAAAAACAAAATTTTCGTTCTGGAAAATCTGGGCAGAAAATACATATTCCAAAAATCCCAAAACAACCCCAGAAATACACTGCACCAAATTTGGACCCCGGCCGAGTCAACTCGGCCGCGGAACCGCGGCGGGAGCGTGCTCCCGCCGCGTTTCCACAGCGCTTTGAATGGTTCGTGGGACCAAATTTGGTGGTTATTCAAACAAAAGCCTGAGCCGATTTTTAAGATGAAAATTATCAACTTTTGAACAGAATAAAAATCGGCAGAAACTTGACTACTCGGGTTCGTTTCGTGACTTTTTCTTTGATCGATCTTCTAGTTACTTTGCTAACATGTTAGATAGAGTTTAACTAGGCTCTGATACCACTGTAAGTCCATGCCACCTCTTCCGGTATTTTCGGGCATGCGGAATTTGGTGAAAAACAATTTTTCTAGAGGTGGTAACATGGATTCAAAACCGGATCTTTGTTAAACATCTAACTAACAACCTAACTAGGAGTTGTTAACTACTCGGTTAGTGGGTTATACCTTTCTTTATTGAACTCCTTCTTCTTTGACTCTCGATGGTTGTCCGGATCGGCTTCACTCCGTCGTCTCCTTGCGCCGAAGATAGATCCACCTCGAAAGCTTCTACCTTTGGCTTCTTCTTCGGTCTTTGAAGAAACTAGTTCACTTGGTTTGCTAAACCTTGTGAACTAGAGTGAGTAGAGAAGAGTGTGTTGGGATTTTCTCTATGGTTCTTGGTTCTCAACACATGAGACAAGTGAACCATAGACTAAGGAGAGGGAGAGCAAGAGGAAGGAGATGAGAGCTCAAGAACAAGAAAGAGAATGAGAATGATAGAATGAGAGAAGACTTTTCTCTCTTGGCTCTCATAATCCATAACCATCATCACAAAAATAGTAATCAAGTATTGTGTAAATGGTTTAAGCTACAATAGCCATATCATTTCATGCACTCATTTCTCACAAGAGAAACAAGCATGTAAAAAGTCTTTGCCATGAAATGATAGCCATTGTCATCATGATGGTCAACTAATCCAACCTAGTCAACCGGTCCACAAAGTCAACAAGTCAACAAAGTCAACCCCTCAACAACCATGTCACCATAATACTTAATTAATATTATTGTTAATCATATATCATATTCTCATTAGGGTAGAGCAAAAAGTCAATAGTCAACAGTCAACGGTCAACAACCCTAATGAGAATCCTCTGCCTCTGTCCCTCCGTCAACTGTGCATACACACCCGCATCTGCGTTCCGAGGAACACAAATACATACTGGATAAATCCAATCCCAATACGTACACTACGATCTGGCTTAAACAAAAAGCCCGCTAGTGTAAACTGTCCGGACACTGTACGTGCATAAGTGCACGGATGTGACCGAACCCTGCCGCAAAACCATGCGACCTGTCGCAAAACCATGCGACCTCTACTCTTTTGCCTAAACGCGAATAGCTTTCTGTGTGGGACTCTAAAGACTCGACACTACGCTGGCAGTGGGTTTAACCACAGACCGCAAGCGGCACTAGCTGTGCGTAACGGTCCCCAGGTAGATGCCGATAAGAAGACTGACGAGGTGAAACCCATCCGAACTCCTACTGAGCCTGAATGTGACATTCTCCGTACAGTCCGGTCTGTTCGTCTGATACATCGCATGGCGGGCCTAGGAGGGCGGTAAACGTTAGTCCCCTAATAGCGGTACAAGTCGTGACGGAGTGAAGCCCAAAACACCCTGAGATAACACTGGAAGCCTACTAGTATATCTCGATTGCTCTGGCCAGGGACTACTCGTGTAATGGCTCTCCTAGACACAGCGCGATGTCAACCGCCAATACCGGGAGAGACGAATCCTGTCTAACCGTCACTGCCTCCAAGTGCTTCGGGACTGTACCCAACCACTACCTGTTTGGACGACTCCTTTGAGCCGTGGTAGGGTAGTAATCAAAGTACAGTGGGAACACACTCGAGGTGAAGTGACAGTGTCAAGTCAGCGGACTAAGCTGTACTCATGTCACCTAGGAACTGATAACTGACGATAGGTATAATACCAACCGGTCAGTTCCCGACGAGTCCTGTCCAGTGTACTCGTAACCTAACGAGCACCCGTATACTATCTCCAGTACGACGTACTGATGGCTGTGGGACAGACCATCTCCCACTCTGGGATGAGAAGCGCATACTCTAGTCTACTCCGGAGTATCGATGCCCTGTCTCGATAGTCCTGCGACTAGGGACCTGTATAAGGATGTGCTTATAGATCACCCAGCCCCCACTAGTGTGACTGCCATCACAACGCTGGTAATCAAGCAAAGATCCTAAGGGCTCCACTAATGTGTATAGGTGATATACTAAAATAAACACATGTACACATTGAAGTAGAAACAAACCAAGTAGCATACTACTATATTGAGCAAGATTGTTTATACAAGGTGAATATCCCAAGCTTCCATTAAGTAATATACAAACTAGTATGATACAGTAATGGCCTCTAGGGCATATACACTAACATTTGTATATCCATATTGGTGCACATATACATTGATACATTCATACTTGCGGATATACACATTTGTATATCCATATTGGTGCACATATCCATTGATACATGCATACTTGCGGATATACACATTTGTATATCCATATTGGTGCACATATACATTGATACATCCATACTTGCGGATATACACATTTGTATATCCATATTGGTGCACATATACATTCATACATCCATACTTACGGATATACACATTTGTATATCCATATTGGTGCACATATACATTGATACATCCATACTTGCGGATATACACATTTGTATATCCATATTGGTGCACATATACATTGATACATCTATACTTGCGCATATGCATTTTGCATACCCATATTGGCACATATACACCTTGGTACCTCTATACTTGCGCATATACATATTGTGCCTACATAGATAACTGGTTTTATTGGAAAATTGGGAACCACATGTTATACTTTAAAAACTGGAATAATTTAAAAGTGTGGTTTTCCCCTGAACATGTCATATCACTTTTCCATGTCGCATGATATACGGATATGCTTATATTTCTATTATATGTCGCATACATCATGCTATATGATTTTACGCATTGAGATATACTGTATTCATGAGATTTCTGGATTTGAGAACCGTGGACATATTAAATGTGATTATGTGTTGTTTTAAAAAACCCGGTTTCTCTTGATATGATATTTCAGTACGTCCACCATGTGTTTTCTCGGTTCTTAGAACGACATGTGAAACCCGATTCGAGGAGGCGGAAGAGGCCGATTGCGGGTATATGGTGGACCCGGTATGGTACCCGGGGTAAGAAAGGGATACTGTGTATACAAACGGTGAGCCTCGCAGAGGGACTACTACCTACCAGTGATAGTATTTGGGCTCGGCGGATATCCGGAGGGTACCGACCGGAGTCGAGAGATGATATGTGATGATCCGGACTGACGGAACCCGTGGGCCGATCCGGAATGACGGAGCCCGATATATGAGGATTTACGTGCCGATGCAGGGCACGGTTTTCATGATGTTTTCGAGTGCCGATGCTAGGAACTTGTTCATATCACAATATTGCATTATTAAATTCCCTATTCTTATTCTTTTTACAAATAAACAGGTGCTTTTAACCCATGTCTGCTACATAGTTGCAGGTTACAGATTCTTGGGACAAAAACAGTGAAAATGACATAAGACGATACAAAAGTGAGACTACGACCAATAAATGGAAGAATCTTGATCAAGCCTACAGTTTGGAAACTAAACGAAGGTCAATGGACGATTTCACAAGGAACAAAGGAAGTGCAAGTTTCAAGACTTCGACACGAAGTAAGCGGTAAAAGTCCACGACTCTATTCACTGTGTAAATCTGGAAGAACTCTAGAAGACAAACTGAGAAAAAAGTAAAGAAACAAGAAGAATAATGTAACCAGAAGCAGCCAAGAAAAGCACAGGAACCAAGCCTGCTATACGGCCGCGGATCCACGGCCAAACGTGGGCTTTGGCCACGAAACCGCCGTTATCAAGCACTCGTGTCGGTGGAAAATTGTAACAGGGAGTCGGTGCGTTGACTAGGTATTTTTCTTAGGGGGTAAATTTGTAAAAATAGATATGACGCGATTGTAACCTAGGGTTTCTATGTAGCTTTAAATAGAACCCTAAAAACCTGTTTTAGGTTATGCCTCTTTTTATTCATCTATTCAGATCTGAAATGTCCTGTGTAAATGTTTGGAGAGAGCCATCAATAAAGTAAGTAGTTTTATTTAATTGCCTTAGATAATTTTTATTCTGCCGTAGTATAGATCTTTAATTCCTTGCACTAGTTAGATAGTTAGATATTTTCTTCAATTCCCTAATGAGCGAGTAGTCTCCTCGCTTTATAGGGTTAGCTTTGGGGAAGGCTTGAGAGATGAAGATCTCTCACCCCTTTCTTTCCCATCACACGTTTTTTTAGGACTCATGCATACATGCACAGACCGCTGCCTACGGCACCCTATCCCACGAGGTAGCGGTGATACCGTAGTATAAAGGCCCGGTTGAGCTTGTTTTCCCTGGAGGTTAGGATAAGGATTAAGAAAGGAAGGACAAGAACCTAGAGGAAGAAACACCGTTTCTTCCCGATGGTACTAATCCCCTTTATTGATAATTACCGTAACACCTAATAGATCTTAATATGGGTATAGAAAGCGGTGAGGAAATCGTTGCATTTCCAAACTTAACCTAAACCTAACCCTAGCAAAATTTAGATCTAGATTACTTTAGTTTTTAGATTTAATCAATCCGACAACAATCGGAATTAACTCGTAAGAACAATTAGGAAATTCACAAAATCCCTGTGGACCGACTCGTACTCTCCGGCTAGCTACCAAGCGACGCCGTTCTTGATTGCGGTAATATTATTTTTGATCTTAAAATCCTTACAAATCAAATGGCGCCGTTGCCGGGCATGGGGTGTTGTTTTCTTTTTGCAATTTCGGGTTAATATAAAATTAAAAAAATTATAAAAACGGAAGGAAAAAAATATAAAAATTTATCATCTTTTAATTTGTGAAGGGTATTTTTGTTTGAATTTTGCAGGATCTACAATCGAGTTCGGATCTGAAAAAAATCTAGAAAGAGAAGCAGAAAACTGAAGATCTGAACAACAGAGGATTTTTATAACAGAACAAAAGAAGAAATTTGGAGGACCGAGTCAACAAGCCAACCGCGGTCAAAGGTGCGTTTCGGCGGCGGAACCGCGGCAAGAAGGTGACGTCACCATCTGCAACAAAAAATTACCACTGGAAGTTTACTCTTCTTCTCTGAAACCCTAATATCTCCTCTAAAAAATTTTCCTGCAGAATTCTTTGCGCTAAAAATTCTCTCCCCCTTCCAATAATTGATCTTGTGAAGGATTCTTTGCGCCGCGCTCTAAAAATAAAAAAATTATTGCAAGTGATTGTTACTGCTTTGCATATTTTTAATCGGACTTTAAGGGGCTTGAAACCAATCCAGATTGGGTGGGGATTTCATCACCCTTCCCAGGACCCCAGAAATCACATAAGGCGTATGCATTGACCATCTCTTAATTAAAAAAGATTAGGCTCAGCCCTAACGACTTCGCGCTCAATAGGACAGAGGACTAGTTGTAGGCATCGGCCGTTGATCCTAACCTGACTTTATGGTGTCTAGGAAAGTGTGTCTAAGGTGAGTGGTTACTTAATTAGGGCCACTACTTGTAGTGGAGAGCCTCCCACTCACCTGGCACTTACCAGGCCGCAATTGGCGGTGAAGAGGCGGTTTGAGGTCCTATTTCTAGCCCTTTGGAATAGTTAGGAGCTGTCTAGCTGACTTAGGTGACCCTAGATCTGGGCCTGATTGTGCATTTGTGATCATTTGAACGTGTGTCTAAGCCTTTTATCGAAAATCTTTTTGCAAAGAGCACCACAAAAAAATGGAGATTTTTTTCTAAAAACTTGCAACTTGTCGCTAAGAAATACGTGCACGCCACATTCTTTTTCTTCTCCTTTCTTACATCATGGGTACCCCACCTCACAAATCTCTTGCCGAACTTTGGTACCCTGAACCAAACTTTGCTTCGTACGCGAATTGTTTCGGTCGAATTACAGACGACCCCTCCATGCCGAAAATTTCTTTGAAAGATCGAATAGAAGAGTCTAGAAGAAACAGTTCGACTCCGCAATCCACTTTGTATCAACCATTTCAACCTTCACAACCTTCTTACGTTGATACCCCTTTTGAGAGTCCTGTTTTAACTCCGAAACCCATGTCTATTGCTGAGCATATTGAACAATCTTGTAACCGATCTTTCACTCCTTTCAACACTTCTAGTTCTAGGGATCAACAAGTCCATTCACCTTTTTATCCAAATGTTGATCCTACTCCTGTCCAACCATTCAACTACTACCAGTCCTACCCAACTTTCACACCTTCCCTAGACATTGCTTCGAAACAACCATTTTGGAGTTTCACGTATCCAAACAATTTTGAATCTTTTGCCGAAACCCCTTCACAACCTATGTCTAGTCTAGAACAGTCGTTGGAGGATTATATGGTAGCGACAAACCAAATGATTAGGAATGTGGATGCGTCCATGGCCATCCTTATGCAACCTAGTGAACCGGTAGCTAGTTTCCAACTAGCTCCAAAAATTCCATTGTATGAGGAGGCGGTTGGACATAGTGAGAATTTGAGTGGTGAGAGTGAGCTGTACACACTTCCAAATCAAACATACCCATTACCAATTGAATTCCACAACTCCAGTTTTCAAACAAGTGTCCCAAATGATTCATCAGATAAAAATAAAACATTTAATGAGTTGTGCGATTTTGTAGTGCTTGATTTGCCAGCTTGTGAAGTGCCCCTTTTGAGTGAAACCGTCACCAATCCTTTTGATCTCTACACCTCCAATCTAGGACCTGAATTGATAAATATCCATGCTTTTGATGAGGTGTCAGAAAAAATTGATTTTCACTTGATTGAGGATATTGACGCCGGGAATATTTTGGATGATGAACCCGTAGATTTGATTGAAATTTTATGTCCAATACATCATCCCGAGTCATTAAATGTTTCTCCCGAACTTCATATGTTTCTTGATTTTGATGATAATGGCATGGATAAGCTAAATTTTGAGGAGAATTATGAGGATACTATTGAGGAAAGTGTTGAGGATAATATTGAGGATGGACCATTTTTGTTTGATGTGTCGGATTTTCCAATTCATCCTCCTGAACCTTTAAATGCTATACTTCCTAAATCACCCTCCATCCTTCCCATCGTTCCGACCACGCAAAAGATCATGCAAGAGGACTGTGAGTTTGAAAAATTTCTCTTCGATCACAGCAATTTGGACGGCACTAGTGCGTACCTCTTTGAATCTGACACAGTTCTCACAGCTGATAACGATTACGAGTGCTTCACTTTTTCGGACGATTTGGAAGACTCACCGCCCGAGTTTGAGTCCTTTGAATTTTCAGATGAGTTAGTTGAACCATCAGACTCGGTTGCTTACAGTCATTTCGAACCATTGATGGAATCCTTCAAGTTCGAGACAGATTACTTAGGTGAGAATAAGACTATCCCTAAATTACTCCCTTTCGTCCTTCCTCTCGTTTCGACCGAGCAAGAATTCGTCACGCTTCCACTTTCAATGGATGGTTTACCAAGTTTAATGTACCCATGTTTTCTTGCGAATCTTGAGGGATTTGACCCCATTTCTCGACAGGTTGATAGATTAGCACAATCGCTGTTAACACAACGATCATCACAAATTGTGCTAATTTATTCACTCAATTTACACCCTCAAGTTCGTGCTACACTTCTTTCTCTTTTCCGCCATTCTTCTCCTCCACCGAGACCGTATACCGTTTCTATCTCCACACGGTCTCGTGTACGTCTCATTTCTTTTCTTTACACTCCATTCTTTCACCAACCCCACCATTATCACGATAGAATTTTTGAATGGTCGGTGATAACTTTTGTTCTGTGTAAGGCCTTGTATAGTTTGATTTTTCTCCTCCCTAACTCATAACTTTAACGCTTAAACAGTGGAAACACTGTTTCACTTAAGTTTGGGGGGAAACTTTTTGTATATATATATATATTTTTTTCTTTTAACAATAAATTTTTTTATAAATAAATAAACAGGGGAGTGCCGACAATTTTGACCCTCTTGGTGTAGCCTGACAGTGAGGACACTGTCAAGTTTAAGTTTGAGGGTATGCTCGGTAAGCTTACTTCCTTCGCATTCATATGTATATTTTTGCATTTGCATACTTATTTTAAAACCCATAAAAACTGAAATTTTCAAAAATTATAAAAATGAAAGTATTCAATTTTGGCCATATTTGACTTGAGTTTGACAAATAGGTTAACTATCTAGGAATAACTAGATCCTAGACTTAGTAAATTAAAAATCCTAAAAATAACCTTTTTTAAAAATTTAACGGTAGAAAGTATATGTCTTTGTAGTTTATTTGGAAATAGGCAAATTTCGAGTTGACTTCTTGGGCTAAGTTAAAACAAGGGAAAAGAATTGATATTTTTATTAGAGTATAAGTTTAAAAAATAATTCCTAACTTAAGTCTAAATTCTGAAAGTATATACCCTACAAAATTGCACAAACACGAACCTTGAAACTTGGAATAGTAGAAGAGACCTTGAAATGCTCTTGTCTAAAGTCCTTAGTATAAAGGGAAACAAAATAAAAATACAGGTGTGAATAAAGAGATAATAAAAAAATGAACACTGGTTTTTGTGATTACTTAAGGCTGCATTAATAGAAAAATTATTTAGCGAGGGTGCTTCATCACCTAGTGCCTTAGACCAACTAGTTTGGGAATCACTGCTAAAGCCTTAGGTGTTACAAAACTAGGAATTGTGCTTTAATGTGCAAACACATCTTGTAATCAGTTGTTGGTACCTCAAGAAGTATTAACGGTCGCATGAAGGATGTGTGGACAAAATTCATCTAAAAATTCACCTATTAAGAAGTGCTTTGGACGACGGACAAGAGTATGATAGCTTGATTTAAATTTCCAAGTGTAGGGGTGATATATACACACACGTAGGGGTATGTGATTGGGGTTTGGATAAGAGATAGGAATGAAAAATAGGACTTATATCTTTAATAGAGATGATAAAAATTCCTAAGTTGAGATAGAACCCTAGAAGGAAAACTTAAGAGATGCCAAAATCTAAGTAAATTCACAAGAATATATATAATCTCAAGTTAAATGATAAGGAAGCGTGAAGAATATGGGTGGATAATTTATGAGTCGAAGATAATAGAATTCCTTGTTAGAAAACCTAATTGGAGAATAAAAGTCGATAAGCTAAATTGATAGGATTTTGTGGGTAGTATCCGCTGAAAACCCTCAGGAGACAACACTCCTCCTACTAGGGGCACCTAGAGGTTTAATGGCTTGTTGCACGAGCTCAGTGCAATCGCGATTCCCTACGAAAGTGAGGTTAGGATTTTATTGAGAATAAAACAAGGTTTGCTCGAGGACGAGCAAAAGATAAGTTTGGGGGTATTTGTTCATATCATAATATTGCATTATTATATTCCATATTCTTCTTCTTTTTACAAATAAACTGGTGCTTTTGACTCATGTCTGCTATAAAGTTGCAGGTTACAGATTCTCGGGACAAAAACAGTGAAAAAAAATAAGACGATACAAAAGTGAGACTACGATCAATAACTGGAAGAATCTTGATCAAGCCTACAGTTTGGAAACTAAACGAAGATCAATGGACGATTTCACAAGGAACAAAGGCAGTGCAATGTTCAAGACTTTGACATGAAGTAAGCGGTAAAAGTACACGACTCTATTCACTGTGGAATCTGGAAGAACTCTGGAAGACAAACTGAGAAAATAGTAAAGAAACAAGAAGAATAATGTAACCAGAAGCAGCAAAGAAAATCACAGGAACCAAGCCCGCTATACGGCCGCGGATCCGCGGCTAAACGTGGGCTTTGGCCGCGGAACCGCGTCCATCAAGCATCCGTGTCGGTGGAAAATTGTAACAGGGAGTCGGTGCGTTGACTAGGTCTTTTTCTTAGGGGGTAAATTAATAAAAACAGATATGACGCGATCGTAACCTAGGGTTTCTATGAATCTATAAATAGAACCCTAAAAACCAGTTTTAGGTTATGCCTCTTTTTATTCATCTATTCAGATCTGAAAAGTCCTGTGTAAATGTTTAGAGAGTGGCATCAATAAAATAAGTAGTTTTATTTAATTGCCATAGATAATTTTTATTCTGCCGTAGTATAGATCTTTAATTCCTTACCCTAGTTAGATAGTTAGATATGTTCTTCAATTCCCTAATGAGCGAGTAGTCTCCTCACTTTTTAGGGTTAGCTTTGTGGAAGGCTTGAGAGATGAAGATCTCTCACCCCTTTCTAGCCCATCACACGTTTTTATAGGACTCCATGCATACATGCACACACCGCTCCCTACGGCACCCTATCCTACGAGGTAGCGGTGATACCATAGTATAAAGGCCCGGTTGAGCGTGTTTTCCATGGAGGTTAGGGTAAGGATTAAGAAAGGAAGGACAAGAACCTAGAGGAAGAAACACCGTTTCTTCCCGATGGTACTAATCCCCTTCATTAATAATTACCATAACACCTAATAGATCTTAATATGGGTATAGAAAGCGATGAGGAAATCGTTGCATTTCCAAACTTAACCTAAACCTAACCCTAGCAAGATTTAGATCTAGATTAATTTAGTTTTTAGATTTAATCAATCCGACAACAATCGGAATTAACTCGTAAGAACAATTAGGAAATTCACAAAATCCCTGTGGACCGACCCGTACTCTCCGGCTAGCTACCAAGCGACGCCGTTCTTGATTGCGGTAATATTATTTTTGATTTTAAAATCCATACAAATCAGCACTCAGGTTCCATGATTTTGATGTGTCGGGAGGGACACTGTTGATATATATTCTCATACTTTCAAGCACACTCCTTTATGATATTTTCGTGCATACAGACATTGATTATATGGGTGGAAGGGATCTACATGCATACATACCTTGATATTATGAGTGGAAGAGATCCACATGCATACATACCTTGATTATGGTTGGACGAGATCCATATACAAGCATTGATTATTACTGTTGGATGTTATCCGCATGCATATAGGTATTGACTATCTTGTTGGCACATACAGACCCGGTCACCCTAGATATCATAGTATTACCTTTATGATATAGTTGACCTAGGAGTCGTTGTTTATTCGATTTCTATCTGTTGATATTTTTTCCACTCACGAGTTGGTAACTCACCCCCGTTGTACCACAGTTCTTGCAGGTTGACCGCTTGGATCAGTAGCGGCATCGCTGGCACACAACTTTATTTGGGTGTTTTGCAGTGGTAAGTGGGACATTTGTATCGTACCCACTCTTGTATTATATTTCATATTGTATCTAATTAACTCCACCAATCAATAAAAATTAGTAAATTGTATAAGTAATGGAACTTAGTGAGATTGTGCTTGCGAGACTTAGAGCGAGGGGTTTTTCGCTACATGTGGTTTTTCTGTCTTGCTTTTTCTTTATCTTTCTGTGGTGAACTTCGTCGTTGGGCGTTGTATACTTATTTATACTGTATTGCATGGTTGTGATCCGCCGTTTAGCGAAGAGCTAGCTCCCGCTTGGGGATGCCATTATTCTTATTATGTATTTGTGGTTTTGGATCAAAATAAACAAAGGAGGTGCTGCCAAAATTTTTAAAAGACGAAACTTGTTTTCAAACTAGTAAATTTCACTTGCATCATTCATGTTCCTTTTCTATGCATTAAGAAAACTTGATTTCATTATACCTTTATTTCAAAACCTCACCTCCTTTATTTTTCATAAAAGGTTTAGATTTCTGGGTTTCAGCTTACTTGAATTCTGTTACGCCTTTAAACGTTGCGTGATTCAAGTGCTGGTCACGAGCTAATATTTCGGGTCGTGACAAAGTTGGTATCAGAGCGCTAGGTTTAACCTTGGTTCGAGTCTATGTTTGACTATGCGGAGTCTAGGGTGGGAGTGTATTTCGGAACCTAGGCTTGACCTTACGGAACTTAGACTTGAAAGGGGGGTATTAGACCCGAACTTTCGTTTCATAGGCTGACCCTGATTGATGGAGTAGGTAGCTTGAGTAGAGTGATGTACCGTACGTATGTTCCGCGGCATATTTATGAAACGCTACTCCACTTAAGAAACCTTAGGATGTACATATTTTTGAGACCAGTGATTCTCTTCATATCCATGATTTTACATTCATCTGAGATCCTTGGTTCTATTTGTTTCCATGATCATACTCCCATTGATGTTGTACTTTCTTATGATCATGTATCCATTCTGGATCTGTCGTTTCCCCTAATGCCGTTGATCTGCTTTCTTCGATAATCGGTTAAGGTTCCTGTCACCATAGTTTGAGCACAGTTTGAGCTGCTGCTAGGGTTGGGGTCAGGGCGAGCTCGTCTGGTAAGAGGGCCGACCATTGTGTTTTCTGGTGACATGAGAACGTCTCGATGTAGTGTTGTGTTGTGACCTCCTGTTGAGGCGAGTGTTGGTTTTGCACCGGATGGTCGGGCCATCGATAGAGCCGCCTGTTGAGAGAGGACTGTTGATGTAAAACATACCTCAGGGATTATGATGTCGCCTACCGTGCAGACGAAGGACCTAGCTGTTGCTGAGATTGATAGGATGTCGCTTCCAGAGCTTACGAGATGAGATCGCCGGAGCTTCCTGTTGGAGATAGTGCCCTCATAGTCAATTATTGGATCGCAGGTACGTGATTGCAATGATTGCGGAGGACCTATCCCGGTAGCACAGTCTTACTCGAGATGATAGTATGCTATCTGGTTTGCCTTTATCAGTCGTGTACATGTTCAGGTGACTGATTGCATGTTACACTTTGATAGAGCCCTTAGGATCTTGCTTTACTACCAACAGTATGATGGCGATCATATACGTGAGAGTTGGGTAGTTTATATGCATATCCTTAATTGTGGTCCCTAGTCGTGGGAGTTTCGAGACAGGGCATCGATACTCCGGAGTAGACTGGTGTGTACAGTCGAGACCCCGACGAGGGGCGGTGGCCGGTCTCACAAGCCACTGGTGTCAGTTGGATCACCTAAGATGTATACAGGTGCTCATTGGGTTATGAGTACACCGGACAGGACTCGCCGGGAATCTGCTAGTTAGTATTATATCTACCGTCAGATAGCAGTTCCCTGGTGACATGTGTACAGGTTAGTTCATCGACCAGAGGTCGTCATTTGTCTCGTGTGAGTTCCCACTGTGCTTTGATTTCTACCCTACCACGGCTCAAAGGAGTCATGCAAACAGGTAGTTTTTGGGTACAGTCCCGAGCCATATGGAGGCACGTGAGCGGATCGGCAGGGGATTCGTCTCTCCCGGTATTGGGGGCGAGATCGTGCTGTGTCTAGGAGAGCCATTACACAAAGCCCACGGCCGTGGCAGGAGATTTACTGGTAGGTACTCCAGTAGTATCTCAGGGTGTTATTGGGCTTCACTCCGACACGACTTATACTGCTATTGGGGGTCTGACGTTACTAGCCCCCTAGGCAGATATGCGATACTCATTGACGAACGGACCGGACTGTATATACATTGTCACTGTTAGGCTCAGTAGGGTTTTCGAAGGAGTTCGCTCATCGGTCTCCCTTGAGTTCGCTCCTCGGCCACCCTTGAGGTCAGTCCGTGGGCAGCCGTTACGCATTGCTAGTGCCGCTGACGGTTTGTGGTTAAACCCACTGCCAGGGTGCTGACGAGTCATTAGAGTCCCCCACAGACAGTTTCCCAAGTTCGGGCGAAACGTTGTAGAGGCCGTATGGTTTTATGGCAGGGTTCGGAAAATGCACGTGCGTTTACGCACGTGTCGATTTTCGGACAGATGATACTGGTCGGCTTTGGTTTAAGCCGGATCCGAGTATTATATTGAGTAGGTATAATATCTTTGTCTCAGTTGCATTTGTATTCGGTCGTAATACAAATGCGGGTATATTTATACAGTTTCGGGGTTATCCTGAAAGTCGTTTCAGGATCACTTTTGAAAGTTGCCAGTTTCCAGTTTTCTATCAGCCGTCTTTTAACATTTGGTTAAAGACGGGTTTATCTTTTCTTGAGATGAGTGTGGATTCTTCTAGAAGATTCTAGATGAGGTGACTAGGCTAATTGGTGTTGTGTTCTAATTGGTTGCATTTATTAAAGGGTGACTAGGTTTAGTGAGTCATGCTTTGTATTAATGCATTCTTGTTTTGGTTAAGATTTTTTAAAAGTGAGAAGCTTTTGCTTAAGGTCACCCCCTTCTCCTACGGTCACCTCCCTCTTGCTATATATGGCTTGCCCTCTCTCTCTCCTCATTCTCACTCTCACTTGAGTTTTCATTGCTAGAAAAGATTATGATAGGTTTTTTCGGTGTATGGAATTTCACAGTTCATTTCATTCCATCACCCGATTTCCACGGCAACTTCATTAACCGATCGTCCACGGATTTGGACGAAGTGAGACAAAGTCATCTACTCATTCTCTACATCAATCTTGGTCGTCTCTTTTAGCAAACTTGACGATCGAGTTGCCTCGAGTCAGAGGCGGGAGCCCGTTTAAAGAACCGATCATGTGGTGCCACCTCGACGAGGAGATCGGAGATCGACGAGATCGGAGCAGCCGCAACGGAGCGTGGGATGATGGTTGAAGAACGAAGGACTCAGATCGTTCGGTATAACCATTCTACACTCTTTACAGTTTGTTAGTTTAGCAATAATGGCAGATCCGGGTTAAAGTATACGATAGCGCCAGTTAAAAGTTTTTGTTCCGCATTTGGCGTCTGTAGACTGCCGGGGCGCTAGCGTAGACTTACAGTGGTATCAGAGCCTCATCATTTTGCTATTCTAACTTGTGCTAACGCGTTTAAAACATCGATCCGACCGGAAATCGAAAACTACAAAATCCTATGCCGACAGTTTCTGTTAATTTTAAACGGTCTCAAAATTTATTTCTGGATGTCTTAAAAATCTGTGCAGGCATTTATAAGACCCACGACAAAATTTGGGGTCGTGATCCCCCCAAGTCGCCGCGGAAGGGCGGCCAAACCCATGGTTTGGCCGCGCAACCGCGGCCACGTGGGAAGCACGTGCTCCCAAAATTTCTCAGTGGGTTCTGTGTTGGGTTTTGTGATTTTTGGTATATATATTTTTGGCCCAGGTTTTGTTACTGTTCACCAGTAAGCAGTGGGGCCCACTTTTTGATATTTGGACTTTGGTCGATCGTAATTTAAACACGTTAGTTTACAGTGCTTACATTATATCTCCGACCGGGAATGTCATTTGATCGGTAAACCGCGTTTAATTGCTATAGTTCTTTTAGACGGGTTTGCGAACGTGACATTCGCATTGATGTTCTGTTTTGTGCTGTGATGTTGCGGATTTGTCGTGGTGGATAGCAGTGTGCAATGATAGTACAGTTTGAGTTTATTTGTACATTTGATATTGCGGGGCGAGCGTCCAACTTGTGGACTGCCGTCACTGCCTGTTGTATAATATTCTTTTGGGGCACGACCAGGTTGCGGTCGATGTACCTATTGTACTATTTTTCATTACTGTACTAGGTTTTGCCCCGAGACGGAGTGCACGGATAGCCGGGTTCGGGAGGGCAACGGGTCCGCATCTCATGGCTTTGAGAGGCAGAGGGGTCCCACTTCAGAATTGGCAGACTATTCGCCGCACTCGTAGGGGGTACAGGTTGACCCAAGGAGGGGTGCCCAAGATTACCGGATTCCATGAAGTGCCGGGTGTTCCATTCACTATGCTGTGGGGACTGCCTCGCTTCAGGTTTTGGCGGGTAACTTGCCGCACCCGTAGGGGTCTAGGTTTCATTGCACAGGCTATCCACACGACAGGGGAACGTCGGGTTTCAGCAGCGGCTCTATGAAACTCGGGGATCCCAGATATCTGTATTGTTCTGTGATGCTTATTAATTTTCTGTAATGTTGCATATTATCACGCCTGGAGCGATTATGTATATTGGTTTATATACTATTAGATGTTGTATATGTTTTACACCCGCGCTAGTCCAGTCCCCGCTCTGTCGTTAGTTAAGTAACCTAACGGGTGATGACGGGACCCAGTGACGAATGCGGATGGCATATACGTACATTTTATTTTCGTTCTTTTCTGGTGTGATTGAATGATGGGACTGCGTTGATTCTGATCAATGCAAAGTTAAAACAAACCTGTATACAGTTGTTGGAACAATTTAAAAAGTGTTATTGCAAAGACGTTTCCTTTTGTTATGCATAGCGGTATTCAGTGGAATATCCTGCACCTCATTCGACGGGGCAAGGGCCGATATCCCTTCACCGGGACTGACCCCTTGGGCAGAAGTTTGCGTCAGCGTAATAACTTCACTATAGTCGATTACAAGTTGCTTTGCATAGCGGTATTCAGTGGAATATCCTGCACCTCATTCCACGAGGAAAGAGCCGAGATCCCTTTACCGGGAGTGACCTCTTTAGCAAAAGGTTTTCGCCACTATATTTTAAAAAAAGCTATCAGGTTCCTTCAGCGATATCAAGTTCACTACGCTAAAGGTTTTTCGCCAAAAACCAGCCGTAGCCCTCCGTCATTTCATATGGATGGTCAGTAGTATTCAAGCTATGTTGGTCTAGCCCTTAGCTAGGACATAGTGATTGGTAGCTGCTGGGGTGTTCACATGTTGCATAGATAGATGAGTTGGTTTGGGACAGTCGTACAGCCTTGTTGGCCCTTAGTCAAGGGCGAGTACGGGTGGGTTCAAATTAACAAGATAATGATGGGAAGAACTTGACATGTGACTTATGGTGGGCTGGCCCTTAGTCACGATCATAAGAGCATGGGGCAAAAACTATATCAGGAGTTTCTAAAGAAACTGAAACTTGCCGAGTATGCGCATACCTTCTGGAGTATGAGTAACGTGGATGCATTCCATCACGTTATCATGCGATGAGAGTTGGATCCTGATTCCCACTGATGAGTTGGTTTACTCTTCGGGTGATCCCGATTGATTCTTCTTTAGGTTTGGAGGAGAGTTTGACAGGACAGTGGGAGGTTTCCGGATTAGATAAAATGATGACCATTCTGATCTAGGTTAGAGTGCACGCAGAGTGTTTCTTTTCTCTCTCTCTCTTTGGCAGCGACCTTTGACCGACCCTAGACTATGACTCAGTGACCAGGTTGACCGAACCTTCTTAAAATACTGGCATTTGGATTGTCTGAGTTGCATAAGTCATTGCCACTCCTTCTTTTACCCTTTGAATTTCTCAGAACACCCGTATTACTACGGATATCCACTTCCATTGGATAGATCCATCGTATGGTTATATACGAACTCGAAGGGACTTCTTCGGGGATGGATCCAGGTTCAGGAGAAATAGAATTGGTTTATTCAGTTGTCTTTTATTATCACCTTCTCTCAGGTTGCGAGAGCTCCTTGGTTTAGGAGAGTACACCTATTACGCCTATTGGATAGTCTTATTCCAAACCATAGGCTGGTGCCGAAAGGTAGGGAATGAAGAAAACCAATTAGCCTAAGTAGGGTGTGCAGAAGGTAATATGTAAAGACAAAATAAAGGGATTAGAAAGAGGGCAAAGTAAATTGCGACTGATATCATTCACGACCAAAACCGCATACTTCATCGCCACTCCTATTTCACCTTTAAAAGGAATAAGGTATTATTCAGTTGTCTTTTATCGTCACCTTCTCTCGAGATGCTAGTACTCCTTGGTTTAGGAGGGTACACCTATTATGCTTACTGGATAGTCTTCTTCCAAACCATAGGCTGGTGCCGAACGGTAGGGAAGGAAGAAAACCATTTAGCCTAACGATGGTATACAGAAGGTAACGACTAAAGACAAGTAAAGGGATTTGGAGAGATGGCAATAAAATATACGGTTGAAGTCATGAATTGGATTATGGAAGAGGCATTGCTATGAATACCAGGATACCCCTACGAAACATTTTCATGTTTCAGTGCATTGTTAAAGGAAAAACTGATTTCCCGATTAGACACTTACTCCAAGGGTATGTATTTACCAGGTTTCATTCTCATATCTGTATGGTTTTATAGATGATGAGTGGAAGTAAGATATTGGGAATTAGGTGATTATCCTCATTATATCGGAATTCGTTGTAATTGGTGATAGTTGAGGAAATCGCCAGGGTACAGTTTTCCACCTACAACGCACAGGTTTTGAGTTGTTTAACTCAGCGGACTTACACAGAGTATTGTATGTTCTCTAGTGTCCATCAGGACAAAGGGGTAGGTCCTCGTACTATGTTCTGTTTACTTATAACTTCTCTAGTATTTAGACAAGTGTTTCGTAGAAATACAAGGTCTAAGTTTTGAGAAGTTGTGCGTATAAGAATAAAGTGGAGAACCAGGTGTTACAAGTATCGGGATTCTTCAAAGAGATCGAAGATGTAGATTCTTGTGATTGGTATTCAGATGATAGTGATGGTTTTGAGAAACAAGTTTCTCTTTCAGGTTGCTCATAACTGGATGGTTTCCTAAGTTGAGTAATGCTGATTAGCCTCTTTCCATTAAGTTGATATGCACTGGAGACAGCTGCATGATTTGAATATGGTTCCAATTAAATTAGTGCCAAAGTTTCTGTATTGGATATAGAATGGATCGTACCTTAAAAGAAACTAAGATACGGGGAGTTGTCCAGCTTATGCTTAAAACCAGACTTTGGATAACTCAGGGCACGTTTCTGTAATGGCTGTTTGTGGGTTGACCCTGGCTATGACGAGGGTTGATATTCTACCATTTGGAAGATCAATAGTGATATTGTTCTTGACTCGCCACAGTTTTAGTAAAAATGGATCTTTTTCAGAAAACAGTAGTGGGAGTATGGTAGAACTGGAAGTGATTCCAGAACCGCGAACGATTACGGAAAATTCAATAGGACCTATATATTCAATCAGGTTTGACATTCCAATAGCCACTCCGCAGGTATGGTAGGTAACCTTAGACACCCGAGAGGTACTTCGGTAGGCTCAAGGACGGTGACAGGGAGGTTCTTATCTACACAGACTTGACACTACTGTTGTTCCAGGCTATGAGACCCGGTAGGAGGGTTGTCATAGTCAGTGGGAGCAGCGGAAGCATAGTGGGCAAGATGCTTATATCTATTTATAGACTTGAGCAGATATAGCGGAGATAGATCATCTAATTTTGATGTGACAGTCATGGGTTTGACTTCAATCAGAATAGGGGATGGATCAGTTAAGAAGGTAGTAGGGTGTGATGTCATGGTATCTGGATGACATACACAGAGTAGGAAGTAAAATTCCTATACTACGATCGGTTGTACTGTGGTCGTCACACAGTTGTTTCTCCAGACAGGATATGGATATAATATTTGACATTTTGGTTTCTAGATCTATGGTTTTAGATCTGGATTTGGGTAGTTTCCCAATGTGGATACTTTGACAGATATTCTAATGGTTTTTTGGAATAGTTGGCTCCTAGCATGGTGGTGTACCTGCAGGTGATGGAGTCACCCTCTCTAAAGGTGTCGTATAGACTAAAGGGGAGAGGGATGTGAATGATTGACAGATCACTTGCTTAGGCAATTGAGTCAATCATGAGATGTCAAGTACCACACCAAATGTTGTTTTTGCACTAGATGCAATAAGTTTGTATTAATCCAATCCTGGAGAAACATAGGGAAGCAGTTTTAGAACATTGGTACATGTTCTACGGATTTGATAACGGCAGCCTCTTTCGGGAGACGGTTATCATTCCAGGCTTCAAAGGTGACATGGATGACAGAGTGATTGTCAGAGTTTTAGTTTTCCCTCTGACGAGGGACAGTATTATGGACAGGTGGTTCCAGAGGATACTGTGGGTGGCATGGTGCCGGATACTGATTAAGGTTCAGTGATCCATACAGTCTAAGAAGTTTGGATATGGAGTTCATTTATGAACTGAGGTCCCATCAGATATCCAGACAGGTACTACTCAATTCGGGAGATGGCTTTCTCCGCGAACTTGAGATTAAGAGAGATACAGAAAGAAACTTCTAGGCGGATCCACTCACCGAGGCTATTTCTCGAACACAATAGTTTTACAAACGGGCTTTGTGAAACTGATTAGTAGAGGAGTTGGATGTTCGATTTCACACGGGCTGTGAGTAGTCGACATCACAATATTAGCCTTGAGTGCAAGTGGGAGATTGTTGGAGATAGTGCCCTCATAGTCAATTATTGGATCGCAGGTACGTGATTGCAATGATTGCGGAGGACCTATCCCGGTAGCACAGTCTTACTCGAGATGATAGTATGCTATCTGGTTTGCCTTTATCAGTCGTGTACATGTTCAGGTGACTGATTGCATGTTACACTTTGATAGAGCCCTTAGGATCTTGCTTTACTACCAACAGTATGATGGCGATCATATACGTGAGAGTTGGGTAGTTTATATGCATATCCTTAATTGTGGTCCCTAGTCGTGGGAGTTTCGAGACAGGGCATCGATACTCCGGAGTAGACTGGTGTGTACAGTCGAGACCCCGACGAGGGGCGGTGGCCGGTCTCACAAGCCACTGGTGTCAGTTGGATCACCTAAGATGTATACAGGTGCTCATTGGGTTATGAGTACACCGGACAGGACTCGCCGGGAATCTGCTAGTTAGTATTATATCTACCGTCAGATAGCAGTTCCCTGGTGACATGTGTACAGGTTAGTTCATCGACCTGAGGTCGTCATTTGTCTCGTGTGAGTTCCCACTGTGCTTTGATTTCTACCCTACCACGGCTCAAAGGAGTCGTGCAAACAGGTAGTTTTTGGGTACAGTCCCGAGCCATATGGAGGCACGTGAGCGGATCGGCAGGGGATTCGTCTCTCCCGGTATTGGGGGCGAGATCGTGCTGTGTCTAGGAGAGCCATTATCGTTCGGTATAACCATTCTACACTCTTTACAGTTTGTTAGTTTAGCAATAATGGCAGATCCGGGTTAAAGTATACGATAGCGCCAGTTAAAAGTTTTTGTTCCGCATTTGGCGTCTGTAGACTGCCGGGGCGCTAGCGTAGACTTACACTTCCAGGCAGAGATGCGACAGATGATATCTAGTCTATCCCCAGTTGAGAGACGAAGGTGATTTGTCAGATTGATGCGCCGACGCAGGTCCAGTTGAGTTGAAGATTTTCATGAATGGAAAGTCTTATTCAGATCTAGAGCAGACCGATCCAGAGATGACCGCCGATGTATCATCTTTTCTGGAGGAATGAGGGATTGGTTAGCATGCGGACGGAGGGTATTCGCATATCGGCTAGGTGAAGTTTAAAAGTTCGAGCGAGTGTCGGAAACCCATTTTTCCCAAGTTTGAAGTGTTCGGAGGAACATGCATGTAATTCTGTAGACCCTCTAGAAGAATGAAACCCTAACTCGACATGATGACCATGAAACCGCTTTGAACCTTAGGGTTTATGGCAGTTTAGCTGTGCCATCAGTGAGGCTTGGGTTTGCCCTTCTACGGCTGGTCCAAAGGTGCTGTGGTATGTACCAGATATATTTAGACTACGCTCAGGTGTTGAACCTTCTGTAAATTTTGGGACCTTGATGACCCGATCCAAAAGTTTGACGTCGTTCGGATATCATGTGATAAGACATCAGCAAGCTGACCATCTTTGGATGGAGGACCTCACCCAGATGCGTTGGGAGTGATCGAGGACGAACGAGTATTGACTATTCCTCGGATGGTTGGGACGAGTTCCCGAGTACGTGTTCGGCCAGACATCATCTACAGAGTGATGAAGATACCGAGTTCGTAACTTCGAGTCCGCGCGAGAGACTTTGGATTGACCATGGCCGAGAACAGTTGCAGTGCGCAGATAGCATGGCATGACGTCATAATGGACGATGATAAGACATATGGAACCAGAGGTTCGTGCGAGACGCTGACGAGCTGTTATTGCTCCCCATCGAGATCAAAGACCTGATATGCTTACAGAGGCGTTGGGATATGGCCAGTTTCCGAGGAAAGGTGTGCGGAACACGCAGATGTACACAAAACGAGAAAGATTATATAAGAGTACCGACCTCCGTACAGTTTGGCATAGGCGAGATCGGAAGAGACCTTGAGCAGGATTCCTTCCGGGACACTGCTGCAATGAGAATTGCACCCAGGATCAGATATGTCACGTGTATTCAAAGAGACAGAGGCCGACGCCAGTGACGTGCTGCCTTATGAGTGGTCATGATGATTGACCGAGAGATGACAAGAGAAGTGCCAGAACAGAATCGTTCCCGTTTGCACACCTGATAGGGCCGATGAGCCGATGGATTGCGGGATTGGTAATCCACAGAGAAGATAAGGACCCAGAGACTGAGGATGCCAGACCATGAGCAGGAGGCAAGCGGATGTTCTTGTTCTGCCGGTTTTTAGGTGCACCGATCTATTTTTCGACATTGAAGGAGGTATACCTTAATGTCCTTTGTTGCAATTAGCGTTTGTGATCCGAGTATCACGCTTATATCGCTTGGATTTGAGTTTTGCTGATGAGTTTCCTGATATTGATTTCGTGCACCATGGCTGCACCTACTGGGTATTTGCGTGTTTGCACATAGTTTCGCACCTGATATATATTTTATACACCGTTGTGTTGATTTGAGATTTGTGCATATCTATTGCATTTGAAGTCGATTTTTTACCTTCGTATCATGTGTTTATGACTTCATGGATTTCATACGGATGATTTGATTTCGCACTCGGTATAGCTTATATGTGCTTGTAGTGCTTTGATACGTATTTTGTACACCACAGATGCACCTGACTTCATTTTGATGTCATTTGAGATATTTTTTGTGATTTCGTGCCTAGGGCATGCATATGATTTGATTTATTCTTTCGGCATAGTTTTCATGTACTTGTAGTATTTGATTTTCTTTTGTGCACGTTGATGCACATGTTGTGAGATTATATACCATGGTATACCTGATTTGGATTTGGATTGAAATGTGTTGTATACCGTCGATTCGATTTTGATACTCGATATTTGTTTTTTGCACCTTGTGCACTGATTGATCTCAAAAACTATCTATTACCGCAATCAAGAACGGCGTCGCATGTAGCTAGCCGGTGAGTACGAGTCGGTCCACAGGGATGTTGTGAATTTCCTTTTCGCTCTTACGAGTTAATTCCAAACGGTGTGAATGGATTAATTAAATTTAAAAACTAAATTAATCTAGGGCAATTGAATTAAAGATCTAACTATCTAATTAGGGCAAGAAATTAAATTTAATTTAGGGCAGAGAATGAAAAAATTACCTAGGGCAAGAATTGAAATTACCTACTTACTTTATAGATGGCTCTCTCCAAACATCAACACAAGACTTGTCAGATCTGAATTTCTGAAATGAAAAGAGGCATCGATGCTCTCCAAAAGAAGTCTAAATTTTATTGATAAAAAGAGGCATAGGGAGGCATAACCTTTACAATGATTTAGAGTTCCTATTTATAGAGGATAGGAAACCCTAGGTTACAATTGATTCGCACGTCTACATTTACCAAAATATCCTTAGGAAGACCTAGTCAAAGTAGACTTCAAGCTTTGGTAAAATTCTATGTCTGGAAATTTTGGAACTAATTCTGGGCTTCTTGGGCTTTTTATTTCTTTGTATCTTTATTCAATTTGGCTTCTCTATTTCTTCCAGATCTCCAGTGAACAATTGCAGTGGACTTTTAACAGTTTGCTTTGTAATCTTGGATCTCGCATTGCCTTATACTTTGTGAATTTTATCTTTGATGTAGGCTTGATCAAGAGTCTTCTGTTTTTTGGTCAAAGTCCACTTTTGCATTGTCTTTTCATCGTTTTCACTGTTTTCGCTCCAAGAACCTGTAACCTGTAATATGTAGCAGACATGCGTCAAAAGCACCTGTTTATTTATAAAACGAAAAATAATGAGGAATATTATAATGCAATATTATGGTATGAACAAATACCCCCAAACTTATCTTTTGCTCGTCCTTGAGCAAACTTATTATTTTATTCTTTACAAAAACCTAACCGCACTTTCGCAGGGAAACGCGATTGCACTGAGCACGTGCAACAAGCCGTTAAACCTCTAGGTGTCCCTAGTAGGAGGAGTGTTGCCTCCTGAGTGTTTTCAGCGGATACTACCCACAAAATCCTATCAATTTGGCCCATTGACTTTAATTCTCCAATTAGGTTTTCTAACAAGGAATTCTATTATCGTCGACTCGTAAATTATCCACCCATATTCTTCACACTTCCCTATCATCTAACTTAAGATTATATATGTTCTGTGGACCTACTTAGCTTTCGGCATATCTTAAGTTTTCCTTCTAGGGTTCCATCTCCACTTAGAAATTTCTATCAACCCTTACTAAAGATACAAGTTCTATTCTTCATTCCTTTCTCTCATCTAAACTCCAATCACATACCCCTACATGTGTGTATAGATCACCCCAACACTTGGAAATTCAAATCAAGCAATCATACCCTTGTCCGTTGTCCAAAGCACTTATTAATTGGTGAATTTTTAATTGAATTTTTGCTTACATATCCTTCATGCGACCGTTAATACTTCTTTAGGTACCAACGACCGATTACAAAATGCGTTTGCACTTTAAAGCGTACTTCCTAGTCATGCAACACCCAAGGTTTTAGCAGTGACTCCCAAACCAGTTGGTCTAAGACACTAGGTGATGAAGCACCCTCGCTAAATATTTTTCTATTTTTGCAGCCTTAAGTAATCACAAAAACCATTGTTCATTTTTTTTTCTTTATTCACTTTTTTTCTTTTATTTTCATTGTACTAAGGACTTTAGACAAGAGCATTTTAAGGTCTCTTCTACTATTCGAAGTTTCAAGGTGCGTGATTGTGGAAACTGTAGGGTATACATTTTCAGAATTTGAACTTAAGCTAGGAATTATTTTTCAAACTTATACTCTAATAAAAATATCAATATTTTTCCTTTGTTTTAACTTAGCCCAAGAAGTGAACTCAAAATTTGCCTATTTCTAAATAAACCACAAAGACATATACTTTCTACCGCTAAACTTTAAGGACGGTTATTTTTAGGGTTTTTAATTTACTAAGTTTAAGATCTAGTTGTTCCTAGCTAGTTAACCTATTTGTCAAACTCTAGTCAATTATTCAAAATTGAATACAATAATTTTTATAATTTTTGAATTTTTTTCAATTTTTATGGGTTTTAAAATTAGTATGCAAATGCAAAAATATGTACAAATGAATGCGAAGGAAGAAGACGCACCGAGCATACCCCCAAACTTAAACTTGACAGTGTCCTCACTGTCATGCCACACCAAGAGGGTCAAAATGTCGGCACTACCCTGTTTATTTATTTATAATTTTTTTTATATTGTTTTGAAATTTTAATTTTATTTTTTTATAGAAAAAGAAAACAAAAAAATATATATACATATATACAACAAGATTCCTCCCAAACATAAGCCTGGCCTTACACAAGCTAAAGGTTAGCACCAACCATTCAAAAATCTTATCGTGGTAATGGTCGAGTCGGTGAAAGAATGGAGTAGAAAGAAAAGAAACGATAAACACACGAGACCGTGTGGAGGTAGAAACGGGATACGGTCTCGGTGAGGGAGAAGAATGGCGAAAAAGAGAAAGAAGTAGAGTACGATCTTGAGGGTGTAAATTGAGTGAATAAATTAACACAATTAGTGATGGCCGATGTGTTAAAAGCGATTGTGCTAACCTATCAACCCGTCGAGAAATAGGGTCAAATCCCTCAAGATTCGCAAGAAAGCATGGGTACGCCGAACTTGGTATAGGAGATGAAAGCGTAACGGTCACTTGCACGGTCGGAACAATGGAAGGTAAGGAAGGGAGTGAATTAGGGATAGTGTTATTCTCACCTAAGTAATCTGTCGCGAACTTGAAGGATTCCATCAATGGTTCGAAATAACTGTAAGCAACCTAGTCTGATGGTTCGACTAACTCATCTGAAAATGTAAAGGACTCAAACTCGGGCGATGAGTCATCAACATCGTCCGAAAAAGTGAAACACTCGTCTGTGAGAACTGTGTCAGATTCAAAGGAAACTATTTCAAGCTCACAGTCTTCAAGCGTGATATTAGGCGTGGTCGAAACGATGGAAAGGAGGGAGGGTGATTTAGTTAACAGTTTAAGAGGATGAATTGGAAAATCCGACACATCAAATAAGAATGGTTCAACCTCAATATTATCCTCAATGCTCTCCTCAATACTATCATCATAATTCTCCTTAAAATCTAGCCCATTTATGCCATTATCATCAAAATCAAGACGCATATGAAGTTCGGGAGAAGCATTTAATGACTCGGGATGATGATTGGACATAAAATTTCAAGCAATTCGATAGGTTCATCATCCGAAATATTCCCGGCGTCTATATTCTCAATCAAGTGAAAATCAATTTCTTTAGGCACCTCATCAAAAGCATGGATATTTATCAATTTAGGTTCTAGAGTGGAGGTGTAAAGGTCAAACGGATTAGGTACGGTTTCACTCGAAAGGGGTTCTTCACAATCTGGCAAATCAAGCAATACAAAGTCACACAACTCATTATTTTGGACAATCGATGGAAAACCGGAGTTGTGGGCTTCAATTGGGTAAGGGTAGATTTGATTTGGAAATCCTCTCACATTCTCACTCTGTCCTACCGCCTCCTTATACATTGAAAAATTGGGAGCTAGCGGGAAACTAGCTATCGGTTCACTAGGTTGCATAAGGGCGGTAATGGATGTTTCCACATTCCAAACCATTTTGTTTGTTGCTAAGATATAAGCCTCCAACGACTGTTCCAAACTAGACTTGGGTGGTGAGGGGGTTTCGGCAAAAGATTCGAAATTGTTTGGATACGTGAAACTCCCAAAAGGCTGTGTAGAAACAGGGTCTAGTGAAGGTGGGAAAGTCGGGTAGGACTGGTAGGAAGTGGATAGTTGGACAGGATTAGGATCAACATGTGGATAAAAAGGTGGATGGACTTGTTGATTCCTAGAACTAGATGAGGGGAGAGGGGTGAAAGATAGGCTGCGAGATTGAGCAATATGCTCAGCAATGGACATCGGTTTAGGAGTTACAGCAGAACTTGAAAAAGTGGTATCAACATATGAAGGTGGTGAAGGTTGATTTAGTTGACACAGAGTGGGTTGCAAAGTCAAACTGTTTCTCCTAGACGCTTCTATTTGATCTTTCAAAGATATTTTGGGCACGGATGGATCTTCCTTAAATCGACCGAAACAATTGACGTACGACTCAAAGTTAAGTTCGGGATACCAAAGTTCGACAAGAGATTTATGATGTGGGGTATCCATGATAGAATAAAGAGAAGAGAAAGAAGATTTGGGTGCAAGGATTTCTTAGCGAAAAAGTTGCAAGTTTTTTTATAAAAAATTTCCTCTTATTTTTTTTATTTGTTTTGCAAAAATGATTTTTGATAAAGGGCTAAGACACACTTTCGATCAACCAAAAATGCACAATCAGGCCTAACTCTAGGGTCACCTAGGTCAGCTAGACAGCTCCTAACTGTTCCAGAGGTCTAGAAATAGGACCTCAAACCGCCTCTTCACCGCCAATTGCGGCCAGGTAAGTGCCAGGTAAGTGGGAGGCTTCCCGCTACAAGTAGCGGTCCTAATTAAGTAACCACTTGCCTTGACACACTTGCCTAGACACCGCAAAGTCAGGTTAGGAAAAACGGATGATTCCTATAACTAGTCCTCTGTCCTATTGAGCTCGAAATCCTTAGGGCTGAGTCTAGTATTTTTTAATTAATAGATGGTCAAAGCATATGGCTTATGTGATTTCTGGGGCCCTTGGAAGGGTGATGAAATCCCCACCCAATTTGAATTGGTCAAAAGCCCCTTAAAATCCGATTAAAGATATGCAAAACAGTAAATCACTTGCAATCAAATCTTTTTTTTATGAATTTCAAAGTTTGCAAGTTTTCTAATTAAAATTTTCCTTTTTCCGCTTGCTCTTTATTTGGAAATTTTGCAAATTCGATAAAAGATATGCAAAACAAAAAATATCACTTGCAATCAATTTCTATTTTAAGCGAGCGCAAAGAATCCTGCACAAGATTTGTTATTTGGAAGGGGAAAGATTTTTTTCAGCGCAAAGAATCCTGCAGGAGATTTTTCAGAAAATATATCGGAGATTTGCAGAGGAGGAGATTTGAAGACTTACAGTTTTTTTTTTACCCTGAATCGACCAGGCCGCGGCGGTTCCGCGGCCAGCTGGACGTTTCAGCGATTTTTTTTCGCACTAGATCACCTCGGTTGACTTGTAGACTCGATCCTCCAAATTTCTTCTGTTCCTCGGTTGTTGTGATCTTCTGTTGTTCCGATCTGTATTTATTTTCTGTTCAGCTTTCTGTAGATTTCCATATCCGAATTTGTATATAAATCCTGCAAAATTCAAACAACAAAGTACCCTTTCCAAAATAACAGATAATATATTTATATATTTTTTTGGGTTTTTTCAGATTTTTATGATTTTTTTTTAATTAAGATTAACCAGAAATTGCAAAAAGGAAATAACACGCCATCCCCGGCAACGACGCCATTTGATTGATATTAAAATCTATCTATTACCGCAATCAAGAACGGCGTCGCATGTAGCTAGCCGGTGAGTACGAGTCGGTCCACAAGGATGTTGTGAATTTCCTAATCGCTGTTACGAGTTAATTCCAAACGGTGTGAAGGGATTAATTAAATCTAAAAACTAAATTAATCTAGGGCAATTGAATTAAAGATCTAACTATCTAATTAGGGCAAGGAATTAAACTTAATTTAGGGCAGAGAATGAAAAAATTACCTAGGGCAAGAATTGAAATTACCTACTTACTTTACAGATGGCTCTCTCTAAACATCAATACAAGACTTGTCAGATCTGAATTTCTGAAATGAAAAGAGGCATCGAAGCTTTCCAAAAGAAGTCTAAATTTTATTGATAAAAAGAGGCATAGGGAGGCATAGCCTTTACAATGATTTAGAGTTCCTATTTATAGAGGATAGGAAACCCTAGGTTACAATTGATTCGCACGTCTACATTTACCAAAATATCCTTAGGAAGACCTAGTCAAAGTAGATTTCAAGCTTTGGTAAAATTATATGTTTGGAAATTTTGGAACTGATTCTGGGCTTCTTGGGCTTTTTATTTCTTTGGATCTTTATTCAATTTGGCTTCCCTATTTCTTCCAGATCTCCAGTGAATAATTGCAGTGGACTTTTAACCGTTTGCTTTGTAATCTTAGACCTCGCATTGCCTTGTACTTTGTGAATTTTATCTTTGATGTAGGCTTGATCAAGAGTCTTCTATTTGTTGGTCAAAGTCCACTTTTGCATCGTCTTTTAATCGTTTTCACTGTTTTCGCTCCAAGAACCTGTAAGCTGTAATATGTAGCAGACATGCGTCAAAAGCACTTGTTTATTTATAAAACGAATAAGAATGGGAAATATAATAATGCAATATTATGGTATGAACATGCACCTGATTGGATTCTTGTGCATATCAGATGCACCGGATAATGTTGCCGTGCACACCCGTTGCACTGGACAGATGCTTTCGTGCACACCCGTTGCACGTAGTTTTGGGCTTTTGTGCATATTGTGGCACCTGTATTTGAATTTTTTTCCATACACACCAGACGCATGTGATTGTTGGATACGCCTTTTTAGGCTTATCTTGCTTTTGAGCACCTTGCTTTCATGTGGGGCACTATATTGTGTAGTTGCCATACAGGACTGATCTGAGGACAATACCTGAGTACTCTGCATGCATTAAAACATTACAAAAAGGGTTTTCAAGAGGAGCTATAGTCTCGCTATTTCCTACATGTCCGTGAGCGACACGAACGTTTATAATGGAGAACCTTTTGGGATATTTCGAAAACGACGGAACGTGTATTTAAGAAAACATATATGGACATATATTATTATTTTAAAAATGAGCGTCCGTCAGTTATGTCGTGAGTTACGCATTCCCGCGGCGATTTAGAATAGATTTTGCATGTATTTTATTCAGATTTTGGAATTTTCAAGATGCGTACTATACACGTATTATAGTATTTGACTAGTGTATAATGGATTTCAGTAGTGGAATTCGAGATCTGCATCTCCATTGTAACTCCGAGGATATGCGTGCAAATCAAATGATTTGCGTAACGCTTGACATAGTTCGATTTTGAGTTTTGTACTCGTTTTCATGCGCACTTGACGCGATGTGCTGTGTTATTTCTGCGTTTTCCATAACTTCGGAGCCCCGTTGATTTGAGCTGATTATTGAAATGTTTTAGATTTTGGGGGTTTAAATTTAAATTCGAGGACCGAATTTATTTAAGGGGGGAAGATTGTAATATTTCAGAAAATACAAAATATTATTTTTAGGAGTTTAATATTAAAATAATATATTTCCCGAAAACTGGACGATTTGCAAAATTGGGGCTTTCGAAAAAGGGTATAAATATATACCAATAATTATGAAATAAATAGAAATTAAAATGATTTATATGCAATTTCGATAAAAAACCCGATTAGTGCACTGCTAATCGCGATTAAGCCAAATCCGCATTTCTACAGTTTTTCGTGGCCAGTGCACCATGACATGTTACATGTTATTTCGTGGTGGTGTTTTATTTGGGTGTATGTGTTTTGTTGAGAAAAGAGAAAGAAAAGGTGTCATGATGAGTGAGGAGAGAGAAAAGAGACAAAATGATGATATGGAAAGGGAGTGGGTGAGAATTATAGTGAGAGAGAGAAGGGGGCTGCTGCTTTGACCATTTCCCCCGACATTTTCTTTCCCTCTTCATCTTCCTCAACTCCAAATCACTCCAGCTTCTACCCTCTTGATCCACCCCAAAAACCTTGCCAAAACCCTATGCCCTTTCACAAAAAATGATCACCTCCTCACCCTCATCGCTATGAACCAAGAAAAGCCGGATTTTGACAACTTGGGGATTTCTAGGGTTTTGTTTGGGAGTAACCATGAGGTATATCTCTTTTGTTTTAGAGTAGTTTTGAATTCCTAGATTTCGTTAAGTTTAGACATCGTTTAATAATGGATTGTGAACTTGGAAAATCCCAAGGGAAGGGTTTGGGAAATTGGTGATGTTGTGGCTGTCAATAGGACTTTTGAGAGGATTCATAACCTGGACCAGAGCTTAGAAACCCCAAAAAACGGATTTAGAAACCCCAACATTGGATAAATGTGTGAGTTGTGAGGGTATTTTGGAATCTGGAGCAACCCTGGGACACTAGAAATGATTTTGCAATTACTGGGAGTCGTGCATGCATCTAGGAAGCTACCACTAAGACCCGAGACCAAACCCTAACATCCAGGCCGCAGATTTATTCAATATGGCCACAATTTGCGGTCAGAGTAGGGTAGAATTGTTTCAGTTTGGTTCCAGGGCCTTATCTTCAGTAAATTTGACCCTCCATATATGCAGAATTGACCAATTTGGCTTAGGGTAAAATCTGGGACCATTTCCGTGAGTTGATGCATGGTTTTACGACTTCGTTTTGACTTTATTTTGGTATTTGATATTGTGTTTCCGTCGTGTGGCGTTTGTACGTCAACGACCAGGGTTAATTGTCTTGTTTTGCACGCAAAGCTATAGGTTTTGACCTATGAGCGAAACGTGTGCCGTTTTGGTTTTTCCGCCTTGATTTTTAATACGCATTGCGATTGTTTATTATTGTAGGTACCTTCGCATGGATTCCAAGGAGACAGAGCGTGGAGTCATCGATTTCGGTGAGCGAAGACCAGGTGAGTGGATCTATATCCACGGGGGATGTCGGGTGGAAGGCGTATAGCACCCCCGCAAAGTTCTGATGGAAAACTGATTTATAGAATATGGTTAGGAAACCTAGATTAGGAAACTATGGTTATAATGTGGATAGATACGAAACCATATTAGAAACTAGAGGATAGTTAGAAGTGTTATGTTACGACTATCATAGGATGACGTTTAGCGATATTGCCGTTTAGGGTACTGTAGGACTAGATAGTCGATGTAGATGTGTTATCCGAACCATACCTTTTTCTAAAGCGAAGAATCATATGTATCATTTAAATATATACCTTGAGGGATGTTACGAATTTTTAAATGATATCTTTTCCTTAAAAACACCGTAACCCCTATTTTCAAAACTACGATTCACTTCTTTAAAAATCTGATTGTATGTTCGGGTATGTATGTTAGATTAGATAATTATACTTAGTAGAGATCGAATGTTTATGTAATTCGATTTGATGTGTGGTATAAATGCGATGAAAGAATATAAGACTAATATGTTGATATGATGATATGTTGGTATACGGATGCGAGTCGATCGAGATAATTTATACCCAGCCGGTCCCCTGATATGAGATTATTGCGGATGTGAACCGGGACATAGGTACATAGATATATATACAAATATAGAATGTTGTGAATCATGGATGATATGCCGTACGTGATATTAGGCTGTACCCTCATTTGTCTTATAGGATGATAAGATCCCTATTGGTTTAGTGCCGCCGTACGATGATTTTCCGTGCGTGATGAGTTGACATGATGTTGATCCATACCCTTGACTAGAGGATGTTGTACGATGGATTATACCGTACGTGATGCTAGATGCCGATTGATAGATTCACCGGCTCGGTCATATGATAGTTACGTATACCTTATAGCTTTTAGCTGATGATTTACTTTGTGCTACATTCATGATATTAGCATTGCATTACTCATACCTGTGATAGTACACCTGCACCATTATCGATGATGCGTATGTTACATGTACACTGACTGTAGGCTCATACACTTCATCATCGATAATTGCCATGTCACTACACAGTAGGATTGCTGCATCATGACATAACTCTTTGCATAACATGCTTGCGTATATACTTTGATATATCCATACTTTCGCACATACACATTTGTATATCCATTTTGGTGCACATATACATTGATACATTCATACTTGCGGATATACACATTTGTATATCCATATTGGTGCACATATACATTGATACATGCATACTTGCGGATATACACATTTGTATATCCATATTGGTGCACATATACATTGATACTTCCATACTTGTAGATATACACATTTGTATATGGTGCACAAATATATTGATACATTCATACTTGCGGATATACTCATTTGTATATCCATATTGGTGCACCTATACATTGATACATCCATACTTGCGGATATACACATTTGTATATCCATATTGGTGTACATATACATTGATACATCTACACTTGCACATTTGCATATTGCATACCCATATTGGCACATATACACCTTGGTACCTCTATACTTGGGCATATACATGTCGTGCCTACATAGATAACTGGTTTTATTGGAAAATTGGGAACCGCATGTTATACTTTAAAAACTGGAATCATTTAAAAAAGCGGTTTTCCCCTTAACATGCCATATCACTTTTCCATGTTGCATGATATACGGATATGCTTACATTTCTATTATATGTCGCATACATCATGCTCTATGATTTTACGCATTGAGATATGCTGTTTTCATGAGATTTCTGGATTTGAGAACCGTGGACATTTTAAAAGAGATTATGTGTTTTTTTAAAAAACCCAGTTTCTCTTGATATGATATTTCAGTGCATCCACCATGTGTTTTATCGGTTCTGAGAGCGACATGTGAAACCCGATTCGAGGAGGCGGATTAGGCCGATTGCGGGTACTTGGTGGACCCGGTATGGTACCCCGGGGCAAGAAAGGCATGCTGTTTATACAGACGGTGAGTCTGGCAGAGGGACTACTACCTACCGGTGATAGTATTTGTGCTCGGCGGATATCCGGAGGATACTGACCGGAGTCGAGAGATGATATGGGCCGATCCGGACCGACGGAGCCCGTGGGCCAATCCGGACTTTCGGAGCCCGATATATGAGAATTTACGTGCCGATGCTGGGCACAGTTTTCATGATGTTTTCGAGTGTCGTTGCTAGGCACTTAGGTTCCATGATTTTGATGTGTCGGGAGGGACACTGTTGATATATATCCTCATACTTTCATGCACACTCCTTTATGATATTTACGTGCATACCGACATTGATTATATAGGTAGACGGGATCCACATGCATACATACCTTGATATTATGAGTGGACGAGATCCACATGCATACATACCTTGATTATGGTTGGACAAGACCCATATACATGCATTGATTATTACTGTCGGATGTTATCCGCATGCATATAGGTATTGACTACCTTGTTTGCACATACAGACCCGGTCACCCTAGATATCATAGTATACCTTTATGATATAGTTGACCTAGGAGTCGTTGTTTATTCGATTTCTATCTGTTGATATTTTTTCCACTCACGAGTTGGCAACTCACCCCCGTTGTGCCACAGTTCTTGCAGGTTGACCGCTTGGATCAGTAGCGGTATCACTGGCACACAGCTTCATTTCGGTGTTTTGCAGTGGTATGTGGGACATTTGTATCATACCCACTCTTCTATTATATTTCATATTGTATCTAGTTAACTCCATCAATCAATCAAAATTAGTAAATTTTATAAGTAATGAGACTTAGTTAGATTGTGGTTGCGAGACTTGGAGCGAGGGTTTTTTCGCTACTTGTGGTTTTTATGTCTTGCTTTTTCTTTATCTTTCTGTGGTGAACTTCAACGTTGGGCGTCGTATACTTATTTATACTGTATTGCGTGGTTGTAATCCGCCGTTTGGTGAAGAGCTAGCTCCCTCTTGGGGATGCCATTATTCTTATTATGTATTTGTGGTTTTGGATCAAAATATATAAAGGAGGTGCTGCCAAAATTTTTAAAAGACGAAACATGTTTTCACACTAGTAAATTTCACTTTCATCATTCAAGTTCTTTTTCTATGCATTAAGAAAACTCGATTTCATTATACCATTATTTCAAAACCTAACCTCCTTTATTTTTCGTAAAAGGTTTAGATTTCTGGGTTTCAGCTTACTTGAATTCCGTTACGCATTTAGACGTTGCGTGATTAAAGTGCTGGTCACAAGCTAATATTTCGGGTCGTGACATGGTATTGGTTCAAGGGTACATCTCTTCATACATCTGATACATGTCGTTGTAATTCTTCAATGTCTTCAGAGAGATGGAGGGTCCTAATAACCAGTAACTTTTGGTGCATCCTCAAACTGTGGAACCGAAATAATACGGACTATGAGGTCCTTAAACTCATGGATTATGATGTCCTTAAACTTTACGGACAATGAGGTCCTTAAACTCATGGACTATGATGTCCTTAGACTTTACGGACTGCGAGGTCCTTAAACTCATGGACTATGATGTCCTTAAACTTTATGGACTATGACGTCTTTAAACTAGGGACTGTGGGGTCCTTAAGCCCATGAACTTTGATGTCCTTAACCTCGGACTGTGGGGTCCTTAAACTCATGGACTATGATGTCCTTAAATTTTATAGACTATGATGTCTTTAAACTATGGACAATGGGGTCCTGAAGCCAATGGACTATGATGTCCTTAACCTCGGACTGTGGGGTCCTTAAACTCATGGACTATGATGTCCTTAAACTTTATAGACTATGACGTCTTTAAACTATGGACTGTGTGGTCCTTAAGCCGATGGACTATGATGTCCTTAATCTCGGACTGTGGGGTCCTTAAGCCCATGGACTATGATGTCCTTAACCTTTACAAACTATGATGTCTTTAAACTGGACCACCATGTCATTAAACAGGTAATCGACCGCAATGTCCCTAAACTAAACAATAGAGCCCGAATGCTCTTTTGTTGGATCTAAACAATCCCGTTAAGTTGATCTTAGTCTTAAATTAGACTAACGTATCCTTAACAAATGTTTAAGTTGATCTTACTCCCAAATGAGTCTAACGTATCCTTAAATCCAACCCCAAACACAAATCTAAGAAAATACGTATTTTGACTAATCCACACCCTACGGGCGACAAAATAAATTAGTCTCCGTGTACAATCCATGGGCAACCAAAAATAAAATAAACACCCACGACGCGAAGTGACCATCTGCAGAAGGATAAAGTTGTTACCGCGATGCGGTAGCGTAATTAACTGTAGGGGCTTGCGCCTGCAGGGAAGAGCGTCCCCACAATAAAAAAAACCCCTCAACGAGGGGGAATCTGACGAAGTCTGCTACATCGGCCGCATCTGTCTAAACCTTCGATACATGGTGTCATAATTCAACTTGGCATCTTCGGAGAGGTGGACAGATAGCACAAATTTGCATCTGCCCCTAAATTCAGGCAAAACGAACCTACGCGGTTCCGTCTCTGTATTCGGCGGAGAACAGATTCTGGCACGCCCGGTAGGACCTTTTCCTCTTCAAACTCTATGCTTCGTGTGTCGTGTTTTTCTGCGATCAAATAATCGCGGTATATATGTTTGTGGTTACCCTTAGGGGAGGGGATACTGAAGCTGGCGTTTCGTCTCTATGAAGAATGGCGTCTGCTCCCACCGTAGTAACTCAGGCTCTGTTATATCTGGTGGAGTCAAGTACGGGCCACTTGAAGGCTCAAATCTCTGCAATCCGGCTCTTTAAGAAATCAACGGGCTTCTTTTTGGATCGATACTCCCACCTCCCACCCACGGTGCCTCAACGCTGATGGAGGAAGCCCAGAGGAAGTTTGTTTTCTACAGGCTGGTTCCCCAAGCAGCAGCTTTGCCGACGGAATCAGTCCTTAAACAACTGGCACATGCCAAGGACCAAGGTCGATGCAGAGGGCAGAACATTCAAGCTCTCAAAGGAAACAGGGGGCATGCTCGGCAAAATCCTGAAGCTAATCAAATCCCGGCCGTAAGAAATGGTCGACGTTGATATCAGCGTCATACAAAATGAGCAAGAGTCGGTTCTCCGTATGGTCATGTTCCAACCCCAGCGGTGAATGTTGTTGTTCCAACTGGGAACAGCTTCAAATTGTTAGGAAGGGTGAGGCAAAATTCTCCAACCGCAATATTGAAGAAATCTCCGTAGCCCATGGAGATCTCATGAGAGCAGAAACCAGTTCTCTTCCTGAGATAACTTTCCTCATCAATATATAAGGTGTGGAAGCAGGTGAAGGGGACTCACCCCAAGACGGATCCTGATACAGCGGTTCCTCCCTAAACCAAAGCAACTTTTCACAACAAGAGGCCTAATAAAGCTCAAGTGCCCGGAGCAAACTCCAAAGGCCAAAACTCCAAACACCCAAGCCTGGGGGCATGGTAGCTCACATAGTCTATGTGGTGAATTCCAAAGACGAAGCTCGAGCTTCTACTAGTCACCGACCTCAAACTCGGTCCCTGACAAAAGTTCAACTGCAACGTGAAAATCTGCAGGATATGCTTGCTCAGGCGGCATCACTCGCTAATTTACCGTCTAAGGCAAATCCCGAAGACACACCTGGAGGAAGAACAGAGCACGAGTTGGATATTGATTACTAAATCACGCTCTCAAAATAAATGATAAAAAAACGGAATGTCCACAAGCAAAATGGGCATGGATGAAAACCCGAAAGGGCGCCGTGAGTAAAAACAGCAGGACTGCCGACGAGCTTGTGAAAACCCGGATGAGCGCAATCTCGTTAAAAAATTGGTATGTTCACAAGCAAAATGGGCACGGATGAAAACCTGAAAGGGCACCGTGAGTAAAAACTGCAGGACACCGGCGATGTTTGTGAAAACCCGAAAGGGCGCAGATTCGTTAAAAAAAAGGTATGTCCACAAGCAAAATGGGCATGGATGAAAACCCGAAAGGGCTTCATGAGTAAAAATAGCAGGTCTACCGGCGAGTTTGTAAAAACCCGAAAGGTCGCAATCTTGTTAAAAGACACTTGCAAGATCCTCTAGACCTTGTAAGGAGAAACTACCCGCGTGAGATCCTTACGACTCACAAAGGAGTGACACACTTAGGAATCCCCACGATTCCTAAGAAGAAATTACACTTACGAGATCCTCACGGCTCGTAAGGAGATCCCTCTTATGAGACCCTCGCGGCATATAGGATTCAAAAGCCTTAAGCTACAGGGACTGAACCTGTTCATAAGCCGTCATCACACTCCCCAGATTGCCCTACAAGCGGTTCAATATTGACCCTTTTATACAATCCACGGGCACAAATAAAATTTTCTCCAACAGAGTCCCACCACTGACGAGGGATATCTTCATATAGCGAACGACACTTGTAAGTCCTCAAGACTTATAAGGAGAAAACACCCTTGTAAGATCCTTACGACTTATAAGAGAACACACACTTAGGAATCCTCACGATTCCTGAGGAGAAAATGCACCTACGAGATCCTCACGACTCGTAGGGAGAAATACCTTTATGAGACCCTTACGGCGCGTAAAGTCAAAAAGCCTTAGTCAACAGGATCCTAACCCCATTTGCTAAGCCACCTTTGTTCGACATCGATAGAGGAAAATGATGATTCGCTCCTGGAAATGTCCAAGTGGTAGCAATGCTGATGCCTAAATCGGTATCAAATTCCAAGACCTTTCACGGCAAATAATGATTCGCTCCTAGAAATATTCCAGTCGTAGCGATGTTGATGCTGAGATTGGCACCAGATTCCAAGTTCCATACTCGCGATAAAAATTCAGCGAGCTAAAAATGCATATGAAATAGCCGAAATGATGGGGCAACTTGCAACAAAATTAGCAAGTAAAAAAATATATGCATACAAAATAGCCGAAATGGTTAGGCAACTCGCAGTAAAATAACAGCGAGTAAAAGAAAAAAATAGCCGAAATGATTGGGCATCGTGAAAAATAGACGAAATGATTGGGCAATCGCGATTTTCGCGAGACAAAAAGCTGAAATGATAGAGCATCGCGGAAAGGAAAAAAATATATGAAATGAAACTTTTGCTCTACAGGTGAGTCCATACTAACCCCTGTATACAATCCATGGGCAAAAACAAAAAGGGGACCACATTTCCCCACCAGACCTTGTCAAAGGGAGATTCAGATCTTGACAGCAACATTTGCATCCCAGAAGAACAACAACGGCGTTCCTCCTAATTCCAGCATGATTCGGACGCGGCAACAAAGCGGAGTCACGGCAAAGTCCTAGTTCCAAGACTCTACGGTCCACAGACAATCTAGAGTCAACCAATGACCTCCTCATCGGATCAACGCTCCGTCTGGGAAGCAAGTCAACCAACCCCAGGGGAATCAGTGTCCTTGGCATAAACCTCGATTCTGGGAAATCAGCGTCCTTGACGAGAGCATATCGATTCGCGTCGACCCGCAGAGAAATCAATGACTTTGCAGGAATACCTCGATTCGTCTCAACCCAAGGAAATCAGTGTCCGTGGAAAAAACCTCGATTCAGGGAAATCAGCGTCCTTGACGATAGCATCTCGATTCGCGTCGACCCGGAGAGAAATTAGTGTCTTTGCAGAAATACCTCGTTTCGTCGCAACCCCATGGAAATCGGTGTCCTTGGCATAAACCTCGATTCAGGGAAATCAGCGTCCTTGACGAGAGCATCTCGATTCGAGTCGACCCGTAAGGAAATCAGTCTCTTTGCAGGAATCTCTCGATTCGTCTCAATCTCAAGGAAATCAGCGTCCTTGGCAGAAACCTCGATTCAGGGAAATCAACGTTCTTGATGAGAGTATCTCGATTCGCGTGGACCCGCAGGGGAATCAGTGTCTTTGCAGGAATACCTCGATTCGTCTCAACCCCAGGGAAACCAGTGTCCTTGGCAAAAACCTCGATTCAGGGAAATCAGCATCCTTGACGAGAGCATCTCGATTCGCGTGGACCCGCAGAGGAATCAGTGTCTTTGCAGGAATACCTCTATTCGTCTCAACCCCAGGGAAATCAGTGTCCTTGGCAAAAACATCGATTCAGGGAAATCAGCATCCTTGACGAGAGTATCTCGATTCGCGTCGCCCCTCAGAGAAATCAGTGTCTTTGCAGGAATACCTCGATTCATCTCAAACCCAGGGAAATCAGTGTCCTTAGAAAAAACCTCGATTAAGGGAAATCAACGTCCTTGACGAGAGCATCTCGATTCACGTCGACCCGCATAGAAATTAGTGACTTTGAGGAAATCAGTGTCTTTGCAGGAATCTCTCAATTCGTCTCAACTCCGAGGAAACCAGTGTCCTTGGCAAAAACCTCGATTCAGGGAAATCAGCGTCCTTGACAATAGCATCTCGATTCGCGTCAACCCGTAGAGAAATCAGTGTCTGTGCAGGAATATACGACATGAGAAAAACGGAACCATGGCAGAGTCTTTAGTTCCAAATCTCGACGGCCACGTCTAAATCCTAGAGAGCGACAACGACGTTTCTTCTCACTACAACAGGATGCAGATGCGACGTCAACAAACGTCCCCAGGGTCAAAACAAAGAGGGTCCATGGCAAAGTCCCTAGTTCCAAGTCTCGACGTCTCACAAATAACCTAGAGACTACCTCGACACTCGTCTCGTTACAGCAGACGCAGTGTCAACAACGGCGTTTCTTCTCACTACAACAGGATGCAGATGCGACGTCAAAAAGCGACCCCAAGGTCAAAACAACAAAGCCATGGCAAAGTCCCTAGTTCCAGGTCCCGACGGTTCACCAACAACCTAGAGACCACCTCGACGTTCTTCTCGATATAGCCGACGCAGTGTCAACAACGGCGTTTCTTCTCACTACAACAGGATGCAGATGCGACGTCAATAAGCGACCCCAAGGTCAAAACAACGGAGCCATGGCAAAGTCCCTAGTTCTAGGTCCCGACGGTTCACCTACAACCTAAAGACCATCTCGACGTTCGTCTCGATACAACAGACGCGATGTCACCCCAGCGCTCTTCCTCCAACAAGATGCAGACGAGACACCAACAACGTAGCCACGGCAATGTCCCTAGTTCCAGGTCCCCAAGGTTCACCAACAATATAGAGACCACCTCGACATTCTGTTGGTGTGTAGTAGCGCCTCTAGTAAGGTTGCAACATCATAAAGTAGTGAACTATCAAATTTTAGAGCGCTATTTCAAATGAACTACAAATCGTAACTAGAGATTAGGGTAAAAAAATCATTACGTGAAGTCTAAACTAAATGAAAAGGAAATACAAGCTTTGTAGCCAACTCCTTCGGTCTTTAAGACTCCTACGGCTATACACAAGGTTTGGAACGACTCCGCTCGAGGTCCTTCGTTGTCTACGATGATCCACCCGGAGATTCCTAGAACAAGCTCTTAGCTTCACAAAATGAAGCAAACACTCTACACTAAAGGGCTAGTGTAGTGTGGTTTGTAAACTTACTTAAAAACCCTTTCTTTTTAATTTCCTTACTCAAAACAAAACTCAAGAGAGCTTGGAAAAGGAGGAAGGTGAAGATGGCAAAAGCTTTTGTGTAAATAATGAAAACTTATTTTCAAAAATGAAAATGAAAATATTATATATGAGACACTCTCACATATAACCATGGTTGGCTAAATATCTAGATATTATTTGGATGTGTTAAAGAACAAAAGGAAATTAAACTATGGTTAAAGTCAATGGTCAAATAAGAAGTGTGTAGAAAATGAGTCATTTTGCTAATTTCCTTTTTCCTTTAATCCATTAACAAAAATCTAGATATTTATCAACCTTGTGAGTCTTATATTGTCATCTACTTTGTATCATCAACCATGACACATATGTATGTATGTATGTATGTATGTGTGCATGCACATCATCATGTGTATGTGTGAACATACATGCATACATTCAAAAGAAAAATGGTTAATTAAAAGTTAGCTTAAAGATAATATTAAATCAACACTTGATTTAATAAATCGGTCACATCAAATGCGACCCGACCAATATCGAACGTTCGATTAAAATATGGTATCACATATCCGTATTTAATCGAGCTCATGCGCATATCACATATGCACACCACATCATTTTGCCTGAGCTAGAAAAATCCTGTATGGGACTCTAAGACTCGTCAATATGCCGGCAGTAGGTGATGATCATATCAAAACACCTACAAGCTGCAAGCGGTCAGCTAAATGTAACGGCCACCTGGGTATTGAGCGATCAGAAGAAAAACAAGCGAACCCGTCAAAACTCACGTCGAGCCATTGGCAACACTTACCGTACAGTCCGGTCTCTTCGTCTCATATGCTGCATATCAAGTCTAGGGATGGAATCGCCGAGCCCTAATAACTTAATAAGTCATGTCAATTTGGTCTATGACCGGTCGAGAAACTACTGATAACACTTATGAGTAAATTTGATCAGCCCTGGCCAGGGACTTCAAGTCAGAGCCTATCGTACATTGCACAACATCAACTCGCAATACCGGAAGAGACGAAACCCCTCCTATCGCCCACTGTCTTTATGTTGTAGGATTACTAGGCACACTAACAAGGCTCTACAAGGCATCGACCATGCCAAAATTAAAATTTTTATGTGCCGCACAACCCTAAGCAAGATCGTTAACTAGAGTTTAGGCGAAACTAATGGCAAGTAAACAACTTTACACTAAAGGGAACGCGATATACAACCTTTTTAGATCGGTCCTCCACTTCATTTGCTCCTTGTTGACGTCCCTTCGCTGCGATCAAGGTTCTCCCGGGCTCTTGCATGGCTTCACAACGCGAAGGATGCGACCTTGCTTGAAGTCTCCGAGGCCCAAGATGATCTACGTCGAGGGAATTCCGACTCAAGCTCCTACTTCACTAACTTGAGAATTAGTGAAGTAAACACCCTAAACTAATGTGCTAGTCTAGTAAAGGATGGAGAAACAGGAAGTGGGTTCTCTTTGGATTTTTGTTTCTCACAACCTTTCTCACTTTGGATCAAACCTTAGTTTTCTTTTTCTCTTGTTCAACGAAGAAGAAGATGATGAACCAAAGAAAAGAAAATGAGGATAATGATTAAGTGTCATGGCTAACCATGGTGAGAGAGTATCATATACTGACCCTTGTAGAGACTTAACCCTAGGCTAATCTTTATGGTTGGGTTAAGAAATATCCATATTAAAAACAAAACCAAGTTGAATTAGTCAATGCATCCACAAGCTTCCACAAGCTTCATGCATTTTCTAATCCTCCACTTGATTTTGGAATTACTTTAGATATTAAAAACCCAAAATAAAAATTAGCATAGTGTAAGTCTCATACACCCATGTATAGTGTATCATCAACCATGATACAAAAATACAACACATTTTCATATATATCATATATAGTAAAAATGTGTACAAGTGAGAAAAAACCCTAAGTGAACATGTGTTAGTAAATGTAAACTAGTATATCTAATATACAATTATACACTTAATTATTAAATCAACACTTTACTTAATAATCCGGTCATATCTCATATAACCGACTAACATTCATCGTATCGACTTATCGAATCAACACTTGATTCGATAACCCGGTCATATCATATATAACCGACCGATACAAAAAAAAGTCGCGAGAATATAATACGGTATCACATACACGCATTATTCTCGGTCGCGCACATATCACATATGCGCTCCTATTTCGTTTTTCTTGAGCTAGTAAAACCTCTATGTAGGACTTCAAAGACTCGTCAATACGCCGGCAGCAGGTGATGATCACATCAAGCACCCACAAGCCGTCAGCGGTACTAGCTGGACGTAACGGCTACCCGGGTATTCAGCGATCAGAAGATCAGCAAGCAAGCCCGCTCCAACTCCTGTAAAAGCCTGCCGGTAACACTTCCCGTACAGTCCGGTCTCCTCGTCTGATATGTCGGATATCAAGTCTAGGGGTGGTAAACGTCAGACCCCAATAACCGATAAGTCGTGCCGATGTGAGGCTCATAACGGGTCGAGAAACTACTGGTAACACTTACCAGCAAATCTCTAAATCAGCCCTTGCCAGGGACTTCCCTGTTATAGCCAATCGAGCACAGCGCAACATCAACCCCTAATACCGGGAGAGACGAAACCCATCCTATCGCTCATTGCCTCCATGTGAGTCGGGACTGTACCCAAAAACCAACGTTTTGCACGCCCTCATGGACGTGGTATGGTGGAAATCAAAACACAGTGGGAATCACACAAGACTATATGACGATCTCGGGTCTACAGACTAACCTGCACAAGTGTCACCAGAGAACTGCCATCTGACGTAAGGTATAATACCATCTGGGAGTTGTCGGCGAGTCCGTCCAGTGTACCCAGTCTCCACTGAGCACCCGTATACCATCTCTGATGTCAAACACCAATGGATATGGGATCATCCATCGCCCATCTCATGGGTCGAGAAGCGTATACGCTAGTCTACACTAGTATATCGATACCCCGTCTCAATACACCCACGACTAGGGACCTTGAAGGATGTACTTATGGACTACCATTTCCCCACTAGTATGATCCGCATCATAGTCCAGGTAGTCAAGTACACATCCTATGGGCTTTACCAACATGTAACTATAAGACAGTATAAATGTTAAAGTAAAGAGCAACCAGATAGCATACTATCATATCGAGCAAGAAAGTCCTCTCTATATATGTCCAAGCATCCAATATAATATACATCAACTGTACAATACTGGCCTCTAGGGCATACATACAACTAACAATCTCCTACTTGCACTAGGGCCGGGTGCTATAGTATCGCATACCGAGCATCCCGAAGAGTCTCTCAAACTGTATCTGGGGAATGGCCTTCGTGAGTGGATCCGCTGTGTTGTTCTTCGTGTCAACCCTCCTGACTTCGATCTCCCGGCGATCAACTATCTCCCGGATCAGGTGATACCGCCTCATAATATGCTTGGATCGCTGAATGGACCTGGGTTCCTTGGCCAAAGCCACCGCTCCATTGTTATCGTAACACAAAGGTATTGGATGCTCAATGGATGGAACCACTCCAAGTTCAGTGATGAACTTCTTGATCCAGACAGCCTCTTTGGCAGCATCGTTGGCAGCGATGTATTCAGCCTCTATCATTGAGTCTGCCACGGTTTCCTGCTTGGAACTCTTCCAGCTAACCACCCCTCCGTAAAGGGTAAAGACAAATCCCGACTGCGACTTAGAGTCGTCCTTATCACTCTGGAAGCTCGAATCGGTAAAGTACTCCACTTGGAGTTCTCTGTTACCATACACCAAGAGCGTCTCTTCAGTCCTTCGTAAGTACTTGAGAATACTCTTCACAGCTGTCCAGTGACTCTCTCCAGGATCAGCTTGATACCTACTCACTACACTTAGTGAGTATGCTACATCGGGTCTGGTACATAGCATCGCATACATGATAGAGCCTACAGCCGAAGCATAGGGTATCCCTTGCATGCGAGCTCTCTCCAAATCAGTCTTGGGAGACATCTCTTTAGAGAGAGTGAGCCCTGAGATCGTGGGTAAAAACCCACGTTTGGACTCTTCCATACTAAACCTCTTTAGTATGGTGTCAATGTACCTGGATTGGGACAATCCCAATATCCTTTTAAATCTATCTCTATAGATCATAATTCCCAATATGCAGGAGGCATCACCAAGATCTTTCATTGAGAATCTTTGTGAAGACGAAGGAATATCATTTCCTATCAAGAGTATGTCGTCTGCGTACAATACGAGGAAGACAACCTTACTCTCTGCCACCTTCTTGTAGATACATGGTTCAACTACGTTTTTGACGAAATCAAACTCTTTGATAACGACGTCAAAGCAGATGTTCCAACTCCGCGTTGCTTGCTTTAATCCATAAATGGATTTAAGCAGCTTGCACACCTTCCCGCTGCTCCCACTATCTACGAAGCCCTCCGGCTGAGTCATGTACACGCACTCTTCTAAATCACCGTTTAGAAAGGCGGTCTTAACATCTATTTGCCAGATTTCGTAGTCATGATATGCAGCGATGGCAAGCATGATCCGGATGGATTTAAGCATAGCCACTGGAGAAAAGGTTTCGTCATAGTCCACACCTGGTCTTTGACGAAAACCTTTTGCAACAAGTCTAGCTTTGAAAGTCTCCACTTTCCCATCTAGACCAAGTTTTTTCTTGAAGATCCACTTGCTCCCAATGGGTTTTACCCCTTCAGGAGCAACTTCCAAAGTCCATACTTTGTTGGTGTACATGGATTCCATCTCGGACCGCATTGCATCCATCCATTTCACTGAGTCCCCACTCGTGATGGCCTGCTCGAAGCTAGTTGGGTCATCATCAACCATGATGCAATCCTCTCTCCTACCATCCATGAGAAAACCGTTGTATCTCTCAGGTGGGTGAGGAACCCTACTAGATCGGTGGAGAGGCTGAGCTTCGTTGGGAACTACCGAATCCTCTGGTTCCACTAAATCTTCAGTTTGAGTTTGTGTAGCCGGAATTTCTTCCAGTTCTACTAGGTCGCCACTAATTTCTTTTGTAAGAAATTCCTTTTCTAAAAAGGAGGCATGTCGAGAAACAAACACTTTTTGTTCCTCAGTATGGTAGAAAAGATATCCATGTGAATGTTTGGGATATCCCATAAACTTGCATAGAACTGACCGTGCCTCGAGTTTGTCCGGATTTTTCGTTTTAACATAGGCCGGACAACCCCATATCTTAACACGTTTAAGACATGGTCTCTTCCCACTCCATATCTCATATGGTGTGGTAGGTACAGATTTAGATGGAACTTGATTCAATAGGTATGCCGCTGTCTCCAGCGCATACCCCAAGAAGGAAATAGGTAACTCAGCTGTGCTCATCATAGAGCGCACCATATCTAATAGGGTGCGGTTCCTCCGTTCAGATACACCATTGTGCTGTGGTGTATATGGAGGAGTCGGCTGAGAGAGAATCCCATTCTCTTTTAGGACGTCCAGGAATTCATTGCTCAAGTATTCACCCCCTCGATCAGATCGAAGGATTTTAATACTTTTCCCGGTTTGGTTCTCGACATCTTGTTTATATTCTCTAAATTTCTCAAAAGCTTCTAATTTGTGCTTCATCAGGAACACATATCCGAATCTAGAGAGATCAACAATGAATGTAATGAAGTACGCAGAACCATTCCTGGCATGTGTAGACATGGGGCCGCATACATCACTATGTACCAGTCCTAAAGGTTCCGTAACTCTGTCTCCGTGTCCCGTAAACGGAGTTTTGGTCATCTTGCCTTTGAGACATGACTGGCAAGTGTCATAAGATGAAAATTCAAACGGATTCAAATATCCATATTTATGCAACTTAGCTAGTCGTGTCGCATTGATGTGACCCAGTCTACAATGCCACAAGAAGGATTCGTTCATTTCTGAACTGTTCCTCTTGTGTGTTTATTATGCTCAGAACTATTGATTGATTTAGAACATAAATGCCATTGAACATCGTGCCTGATCCAACCAACTTTTGGTTTAGGAAAATGTTCATAACATTATCCTAAAATACAAAATTATATCTCTCTTTACTCAACAAACAAACCGATATAATGTTGCATATCAGGTTCGGAATGTAATAGCATTCGTTCAGAATCAATGTATTACCAGTTGGCAATACAAGGTGATATACCCCGACGGTTTTTGCTGCAACAATTGCACCATTTCCAACCCTTATGTCTTTATCACCTTCTCCAAGTTCTCTACCTTTCCTAAGCCCATGTAACTGATTACATATATGGGATCCTGACCCGATATCTAATACCCAGGACGTTGACCAAATGGAGAAACAGTTCTCTGTAACGAACACACCCGAAGAAAATGCATCAACAGGTACTTTCTTCATTCGGGTGGCATGGGATGTAGGTCCGCGGCGGCGCCCCGGCCGTCGATCCGATGCCGGAAACGCGGAAACAAAAACTTTGCAAACTAGCAAACCGGCACCACCGCGCATTTTAACCCGGATCGGGCCATTAACCTAGAAACTAGCAAAGTAAAGTGCGGGTAGAGAAGTATACCAAGCGATCCGTGTCCTTCGGTCTTCGTCTCCACTCCGATCTCCCGCGGAATCTCCGTCCATCACCTCCTCGTCGGAAAGGGCACCACAAAGCCGAAGTCTTTTACGGGCTCCCACCTCTGGACCGAGGCAACTCGGGCGCGAAGTTGGCTAGCCGACGCGTCCAAGATTTGCTGTAGAAAAGTGTAGTAGCCATTGTCTCTTTAAGGGTTATTTGCTATGGAGGAATTGAGAAGAGAATGAGAAAAATAATGAGCTTTGGAGCTAATCCTTTTGCAACCATAGAATGAGATGAAGATAAAATGCCACACAAAAAAAAAATTCCTCTCTCTCTCCCTCCACCAAAGTGGCCGGCCATCATTTCATAAGAAATGGTGAAGGAAAAAGAATCTCAAGCAAGAGAAGAAAAAGAGAATTTACAATATAGAAAATGGTCACACCAAAATCCCTTTTCAATCCACTCACAAATCATCACATGAAAAGAAATGGAAAAGACCAATAAAGAATCTCATGATGAAGAGGCCACAATAATGCAAGAAACACCCTCCACAATAAGTAATTTGCACAATTGAAAATTACCCCCTCTATCGAAAAGTCCGGCCGTGAAGGAACAAAGGAAAACCGGCCGGAACGGAATGCAAACTGGCAACTTCAGAAAACTGATCCCGTAATAAATTACAGGAAAAACCCGCTACTGCAAATACATGCCCGCATTTGTATTCCCACTGAACACAAATGCAAAGAGACAAAACTACACTATCTAAAACTAGAATCCGGCTTAAGCCAAAGCCGGCTAGTAAAATCCGTCCGATCACGATCCGTGCAATACCGCACGTATCTGATCGAACCCTGCCATATCTCCATACGGCCTCTACAGCGTTTCGCCCGAAACCTGAGTAACTGTGTGTGGTGGACTCTAAAGACTCGTCAATACTATGGCTGTGGATTTAACCACTAGCACGTCAGAGGTATTAGCCATACGTGACGGGCTACCAGCTATTGACCAAAAGGGACGTCGATGAGCGAACTCATCCTGACACCCTACTGAGCCTGTCAGTGACAATATCCGTACAGTCCGGTCTGTTCGTCTATGAGCATCCCATGGCGGGCCTAAGGGGTTGGTAAAAGTCAGACCCCCAATAGCGGTACAAGTCGTGTCGGAGTGTAGCCTAGAACACCCTGAGATACTACTGGAATACCTATCAGCAAATCTCCTGCCTTGGCCAAGGACTTTTCATGTTCTGGCTCTCCTAGACACAGCGCGACCTCACCCCCAATACCGGGAGAGACGAACCCCTGCAGATCCGCTCACTGCCTCAATGTGGCTCGGGACTGTACCCAACTAAAACCTGTTTGCACGACTCCTTTGAGCCGTGGTAGGGTAGTAATCAAAGCACAGTGGGAACTCACACGAGACAAAAGACGATCTCAGGTCGATGAACTAACCTGTACACATGTCACCAGGGAACTGCTATCTGACGTCTGGTATAATCCCAACTAGCAGGTTCCCGGCGAGTCCTGTCCGGTGTACTCATAACCCAATGAGCACCTGTATACATCTTAGTTGAACCAACTGACACCAGTGGCTTGTGAGACCGGCCACCGCCCCTCGTCGGGGTCTCGACTGTATACACTAGCCTACTCTGGAGAATCGATGCCCTGTCTCGAAACTCCCACGACTAGGGACCTTTTAAGGATGTGCTTATAGACTCCAGCTCTCACGTATATGATCGCCCTCATACTGCTGGTAGTCGAGCAAGAATCCTAGGGGCTTTATCAACGTGTAATAGCGACTCATAAGGTCACCTAAAGCAGCACACGATGATAAAGATAAACCAGATAGCATACTATCATCTTGAGTAAGACTGTCCTACCGGGATAGGTCCTCCCTCAATCATTGCAATCACGTGCCTGTGATCCAATAATTGACTCTGAGGGCACTATCACCAACAATCTCCCACTTGCACTCATGGATAATTATTGCGATGTCGCATACTCACAGCCCGTGTGATACCGAACACCCAACTCCTCTACTAGTCAGTCTCACAAAGCTCGTTTGCGAAACTATTGCGTTCGAGGAATAGCTTCAGTGAGTGGATCCGCTATGGTGTTTCTTTCTATGTCTCTCTATATCTCAAGTTCGCGGAGAAAGCCATCTCCCGAAATGAGCAATACCTATCATAGAATGTCTGGATGTCTGATGGGACCTAGCTCATAAATGAACTCCAAATCCAAACTTCTCAGACTGTATCGTCAACTGAACTTAATCAGTATCCTGCGCCATGCCTTCCCTCAGTATCCACCTGGACCATCTGTCCAAAGTACTGCCCCTCGTCAGAGGGAAAACTATAACTCTGACAGCCACTCTGCCATCCAGGTCACCTTGGAAGCCTGGAATGATAACTGTCTCCCGAAGGAGAATGATGTTTATCATATCCCTAGAACATCAACTTATGTTCTAAAACTTCTTCCTAATGTTTCCCCAGGATTGGATCAATATCAACTTATTGCATCTACTGCAAAAACATTTGGTGTGGTACTTGACATCTCATGATTGACCCAATTGCCTAAGCAAGTGATCTGCCAATCATGTGTATCCCTCTCCCCATTAGTCTGTAAGACACCTTTGGAGAGGGTGACCCCATCACCTGCAGGTATACTACCGTGCCAGGAGTCGTCCATTCTAAATACTCTTAGAATGCTGTCAAAGTACCCAGATTAGGAAACCATCTAGATCTAAAACCATAGATCTAGTGACCAGAATGTCTGATATAATACCCAAGTCCTATGTGGAGAAAACACTGTGTGACGACCAAAGTATTACCGATCGTAGTATAGGAATATCACTTCCTACTCTGTGTATGTCATCAACTACCAGGACATCACACCCTACTACCTTCTTAACAGATCCATCCCCTATTCTGATGAAGTCAGACCTATGACTGTCACATCAGAAATAGATGATCTATCTCCGTTATATCTGCTTTAGTCTATAAATAGACATAAGCCTGATGTCCACCATGCTTCCTCTGCTCCCACAGACTACGACAACCCTCTGGCAGAGTCATATACACGTACGCTTCTGAAGCTAGTTCAGAACGACGCTATACTCATTCTCCTGCCGGGTCTCACAATCTGGAACAACAGCAATGGAAAGTCTGGGTAAACAAGAACCTCCCTGCCACCGTCCTTGAGCATACCGAAGTACCTCTCGAGTGCCTGAGGTTACCCACTTTATCTGCGGAGTGGCCAATGGAATGTCAAACCAGATTGAATCTTTAGGTTCTTATCAAATCTTCAGGAATCGTTTGCGGTTCTGGAATCACTTCCAGTTCTACCATACTCCCACTACTGTTTTCTGAAAAAATCCATTTTTATTAAAACTGTGGCGAGTCAAGAATAATATCTCTATTGATCTTCCAGATGGTAGAAAGTCAACCCTCGTCATAGCCAGGGTCAACCCACAAATAGCCATTACAGAAACGTGCCTTGAGTAGTCCAGTGTCTGGTTTTAAGCATAAGCCAGACAACTCCCCGTATCTTAACAATGTCAAGATATGAACTATTCTATATCCAATACAGAAACAGAGGCACTGATTTAATTGAACCAGATTCAAAATATGCAGCTGTCTCCAGTGCATGTCAAGTAAATGGAGAGAGACCGATCAGCGTTACTCAACTTAGGAATACTTCCAATTATGAGTAACCTGAAAGAGAAGCAAGTTCTCTTAACCATTACTATCAACTGAATACCATATACAAGTATCTACATCTTCGATCACCTTGAAGAATTCCGATACTTGCAATACCTGGTTCTCTACTTTATTCTTATACCTAGAACTTCTCAAAACTTCGACCTTGTGTTTCTACGAAACACCTGTCTAAGAACTAGAGAAGTCACACGTAAACAGAATATAGTACGAGGACCAACCCCTCTGTCCTAATGGACACTGGACAACATACAATACTCTGTATAAGTCCCTTGAGTCAATTGACTCCTTCACTGTGTGTCGTAGGTTGGAAACTGTACTTATGGTTAAGAAGAATTACACCGCTGTTCAATGCTCCTTACCTCACCATCCACTGGTATAGATAAATGTCATAGACATAATTTCAAAAAGGTATGGCTCACTCTATAAAAATAGACGTACAGATATATCAATTTGAAATTGGTTCACAACAACGGATATTCAAAACAAAATATTTGCCGACCGGCAAACAGCCCAGGTGACTTCCTCAAATATCACCAATTACAAAGAATCCCGATATAATGAGGATGATCACCAAATTCCCAATAACTTACTCCCACTCATCATCTGTAAAACCTTACAGATGTGAGAATCATACCTGGTAAATACATACCCTGGAGCATGTGTCTAATTGGGAAATCAGTTTTCTTTTAACAGCACACAGTGATACTGAAACATTGAAATGTTTCGATGGGATATCCTGGTATTCCTAGTAATGCCTCTTCCATTATCCAAATTCACAACTGTAACCGTATAATTCTTTGTCATCTCTCCAAATCCGTTTATATGTCTTTAGTCATTACCTTCTGTACACCCCTTTAGGCCAAATGGTTTTCTTCCTTCCCTACAGTTCGGCACCAGCCTATGGTTTGGAAGAAGACTATCCAATAAGCATAATGGGTGTACTGTCCTAGTCCTAGGAACAATCGCAATGCAAGAGAAGGTGTAGATAAAAGACAACCGAATGAACCTTATTCCTATTTCTCCTGAACCAGGATCCATTCCCGAACTGGAACAAGTTCCTTTCGAGTTCGTATATAACCATACGATGGATTATCCAATAAACTGGGATCTTCGTAGTGATACGGAGTGTCCTGGAGAAATACAAAGGTGATTTAGGATTGGCGAAGAAATACTTGGTTAGGTCGTGAATAGCAGTCGCAATTTACTTTGCCCTCTTACTAATCCCTTGCTTTGTCTGAACTTAATACCTTCTGTACACCGTTTAGGCTAATTGGCTTTCTTCATTCCCTACCGGTCGGCACGTGCCTATGGTTTGGAAGAAGACTATCCAATTTGCGTAATAGGTGTACTATCTCCTAAACCAAGGAGTACTCGCAACCTGAGAGAAGGTAAAAGGAAAAGACAACTGAATAGTCCTATTCGTTTTCTCCGGAATCGGAAACCATCCTCGAATTCCTTCGAGTTCGTATATAACCATACGATGGTTTTGTCCAACGGAAGTGGACGTTCGTAGTAATACGGGGTGTCCTGGAGAAAAGGGTAAAAGTAGGAGTGGCAATGAGGTCTGCAACTCTGACAATTCAAAAGCCAGTGTAAAGAAGGTTCGGTCAACTTGTTCACTGAGTCATAGTCTAGGGTCGGGTCAATGGTCGCTGCCAAAGAGAGAGAGAGAAAAAGAAACACTCAGCGTGCACTCTAACCTAGATCAGAATGGTTATCACATTATCTAATCTGGAAACCTCCCACTGTAACGTCAAATTCTTCCCAAACCTGAAAGAAGAATTAGCCGGGATCACCCGAGGAGTAAACCAACTCATCAGTGGGAATCGGGATCCAACTATCATCGCATGATAACGTGACGGAATCCGCTCACGCTATCACACTCCAGATGATATGCCCATATCTGGTAAGTTTCAGTTCTTTTGAAACTCCCGATGTGGATTTTTGCCCCATGCTCTTATGACCTTGGCGTGAGGTCAAAATATCATAAGTCACATGTCAAGTTCTACCCGTCATTGTCCAGGTTAATTTGAACCCACCCGTACATACCCTTGACGTAGGCCAAAATAGTAGTACGACTGTCCCAAACCAACGCATCTATCTATGCAACAGATAAATACCCGGCAGCTACCAAACACTATGCCTTGGCGTGAGGTCAAAATACATAGCTTGAATACTACCGAATATTCAACTGAAATGACGGATGGCTACGAATGGTTTCTGGCAAAAACCTTTAACGTAATGAACTTGATATCGTCGAAGGAACGGATAGTTTTGTAAAAATATAGTGACGAAAACCTTTGCTAAAGAGGTCACTCCCGGTGAAGGGATCTCGACTCTTTCCCCGTGGAATGAGGTGCAGGATATTCCAACTGAATACCACGATGCAAAGCAAAAGTAATCGGCTATAGTGAAGTTCTTGCCCTGACGCAAACTTTTGTCCAATGGGTCACTCCCGGTGAAGGGATCTCGGCCCTTGCCTCGTCGACTAAGGAGCAGGATATTCCAACTGAATACCATTGTGCAAAACAAAAGTGAACGTCCATGCAATAACAGCTTTTTGAAAAATGATCCAACAACATCAGAATAGGTTTGTTTATCTTGCATTGATCCGAATCAACGCAGTCCCATTAATTGATCACACCACAAAAGAACGAAAATAATGATGTACGTATATGCCATCCGCATTCGCCACTGGGTCCCGTCATCACCCGTTAGGTTACTTAACTAACGACAGAGCGGGGACTGGACTAGCGCGGATGCAAAACATATACAACATCTACTAGTATATATATAATATATAATTTTCGCTCAAGGCGTGATAAAATGCAACAGCACAAAAAAATGTACAGCATCACAGAACAATACAGATATCTGGGATCCCCGGGTTTCATAGAGCCGCTACTGAAACCCGACGTTCCCCTGGTCGTGTGGATAGCCTGTGCAATGAAAACCTAGACCGCTACGGGCGCGGCAAGTTACCCGCCAAAACCTGAAGCGAGGCAACCCCCTTCAGCAACGTGAATGGACCACCCAGCACTTCACGGAATCCGGTAACTTGGGCACCCCTCCTGGGTTAACCTATACCCCCTTCGAGTGCGGCGAATAGCCCGCCAATTCTAGAGTAAAGCCCCCTCCGTATCAACGCCATGAGATGCGGGCTTGTTGCCCTCTAGAACCCGGCTATCCGTACACCCCTCCGCGGGGTAATCCTAGTACAGAAAGTAAAATATACATACAACGGGTACATCGACCGCAACCTGGTCGTGCCCCAAAATAATAATACAAACAGGCAGTAACGGCAGTCCACATGTCGGACGCTCGCCCCGCAATATCAAATGTGCATATAAAACAAAAATGCACTACCATTGCATCCAGGCTATCCCCACGACCAATCCGCAATATCACAGCACAACACAGAACATCAACGTGAATGTCACGCACGCAAATCCGTCTAAAAGGGCTATAGCAGATAGACTAGATTTACTGATCAAATGACATTCACGGTCGCAGATATAATGTAAATACTGTGAACTAGCATGTTTAAAATATCCGATCGAACAAATTCTATCAAGTGGGCCCCAAGCAGTACTGTAGCACTTACAGAAAATCTGGGCCCAAAAATATTATCCCAAAACCCCTATTTTTAACTCATAAGCTATCTGCAAAATTTTGATCAAGTGATCAATCAAAATCGCGGCGGAACCGCGGCCCAAGCATGAGTTTGGCCGCGGTTCCGCGGCGGTTTGGAGAGATCGCGCCACCAAATTTTCACAGATTGCTTCTACAACCTGAAAAATTTTTGGAGCAGAAAAAATTTCGACAGAAAACACATGTGCATACAAAATACGGTTTTTAGGGAATTTTGTTCGATCGAGTACTAAACATATTAGAGCAAGCTAGGCATGATTAATAGCGTGGCTCTGATACCAATGTAAGTCCGCGGCGGCGCCCCGGCCGTCGATCCGACGCCGGAAACGCGGAAACAAAAACTTTGCAAACTAGCAAACCGGCACCACCGCGCACTTTTAACACGGATCGGGCCATTAACCTAGCAACTAGAAAAGTAAAGTACGGGTAGAGAAGTATACCAAGCGATCCGTGCCCTTCAGTCTTCGTCTCCACTCCGATCTCCCACGGAATCTCCGTCCATCACCTCCTCGTCGGAAAGGGCACCACAAAGCCGAAGTCTTTTACGGGCTCCCACCTCTGGACCGAGGCAACTTAGGCACGAAGTTGGCTAGCCGACGCGTCCAAGATTTGTTGTAGAATAGTGTAGTAGCCATTATCTCTTTGAGGGTTTAGTTGCTATGGAGGAATTGAGAAGAGAATGAGAAAAAGAATGAGCTTTGGAGCTAATCCTTTTGCAACCATAGAATGAGATGAAGATAAAATGCCACACACAAAAAAAAATCCTCTCCCTCTCCCTCAACCAAAGTGGCCGGCCACCATTTCATAAGAAATGGTGAAGGAAAAAGTGTCTCAAGCAAGAGAAGAAAAAGAGAATTTACAATATAGAAAATGGTCACACCAAAATCCCTTTTCAATCCACTCACAAACCATCACATGAAAAGCAATGGAAAAGCCCAATAAAGAATCTCATGATGAAGAGGCCACAATTATGCAAGAAACACCCTCCACAATAAGTAATTTGCACAATTGCAAATTACCCCCTCCATCGAAAAGTACGGCCGCGAAGGAACAAAGGAAAACCGGCCGGAACGGAATGCAAACTGGTAACTTCAGAAAACTGATCCCGTAATAAATTACAGGAAAACCCCGCTACTGTAAATACATGCCCGCATTTGTATTCCCACTGAACACAAATGCAAAGAGACAAAACTACACTATCTAAAACTAGAATCCGGCTTAAGCCAAAGCCGGCTAGTAAAATCCGTCCGATCACGATCCGTGCAATACCGCACGTATCTGATCGAACCCTGCCATATCTCCATACGGCCTCTACAGCGTTTCGCCCGAAACCTGAGTAACTGTGTGTGGTGGACTCTAAAGACTCGTCAATACTATGGCTGTGGATCTAACTACTAGCACGTCAGAGGTATTAGCCATACGTGACGGGCTACCAGGTATTGACCCAAAGGCACGTCGATGAGCGAACTCATCCTGACACCCTACTGAGCCTGTCAGTGACAATATCCGTACAGTCCCGTCCGTTCGTCTATGAGCATCGCATGGCGGGCCTAAGGGGTTTGTAAAAGTCAGACCCCCAATAGCGGTACAAGTCGTATCGGAGTGTAGCCCAGAACACCCTGAGATACTACTGGAATACCTACCAGCAAATCTCCTGCCTTGGCCAAGGACTTTTCATGTTCTGGCTCTCCTAGACACAGCGCGACCTCACCCCCAATACCGGGAGAGACGAACCCCTGCAGATCTGCTCACTGCCTCCATGTGGCTCGGGACTGTACCCAACTAAAACCTGTTTGCACGACTCCTTTGAGCCGTGGTATGGTAGTAATCAAAGCACAGTGGGAACTCACACGAGACAAATGACGATCTCAGGTCGATGAACTAACCTGTACACATGTCACCAGGGAACTGCTATCTGACGTCTGGTATAATCCCAACTAGCAGGTTCCCGGCGAGTCCTGTCCGGTGTACTCTTAACCCAATGAGCACCTGCACACATCTTAGGTGAACCAACTGACACCAGTGGCTTGTGAGACCGGCCACCGCCCCTCGTCTGGGTCTCGACTGTATACACTAGCTTACTCTGGAGAATCGATGCCCTGTCTCGAAACTCCCACGACTTGGGACCTTTTAAGGATGTGCTTATAGACTCCAGCTCTCACGTATATGATCGCCCTCATACTGCTAGTAGTCAAGCAAGAATCCTAGGGTCTCTATCAACGTGTAATAGCGACTCATAAGGTCACCTAAAGCCGAGCACGATGATAAAGATAAACCAGATAGCATACTATCATCTTGAGTAAGACCGTCCTACTGGGATAGGTCCTCCCTCAATCATTGCAATCATGTGCCTGTGATCCAATAATTGACTCTGAGGGCACTATCACCAACATGGGAATCCTGGTATTCCCCTATATCCTGATCAGTCTTATAACTCTTATAAGAAAGAACGGAACCAATGTTCCCCAGCACAGTATAACATGCGGGCTCGGTCAATACATCCATATTATTATCTTGATTAAGGCATGATATGGTCGCTACCTAGAGATAGAGGGAAGAAAACACTTTAGCGTATGCTCTTGCAAGATCATATTGGTTATTATTTTATCTAATCAGGATGGCTCCCACTGTTTTTATCAAATCTTCCTTCAAACCCTAAAAGGAAAGACTAGCCGGGATTAATTACACCCTACAACTTCGCCAATCTTTCAGCCAGCCCAGTGTCGGTACTTTGAGGGAGGTTCCCCGTGCTTTCGCACAGACCTAATTAAAGTAAACCTCGTTTTCCCAGAGGCGTAACCCCGTTGACACTTTTCTAGACACCTACTTGATCGGCTAATTGTCCTGTGTAAAACTCTCCCGGGAGTAACAATTACTCGCAGTGGGTATCGGGATCCAACTATCTCATAGAAGGTATGCAATCTCATTGCAAATCTCAACACTTAAAATTCCCGATAATATTTTGCCCCTAACCCCTATGACCTTGACAAAGGCCAACAAAGCCTAGGATGTTAGTCAAGTTCAACCCGTCATTTCTTGATTGAATCAAACCCACCCGCACGACCCTTGACAAAGGCCAACAAAGTCTTACGACTACCCCAAAACAATCTGCATCATATGCATGGACAGATAAGCACCATTTAGCTACCGCACACTACGCCTTGACAAAGGCTAACAAACGCAGCACGAATACTAAATAGTTCTTATCTGAAATGACGGAGGGCTACGACAGGTTTTTCTGAAAACCTATTGCGTAATGAACTTGATATCGTTGTAGAATAAAGTGAATTTTGAAATGGAGTGATTTTGAGGCTTTCATTAGTTTTGCTAAAGATGTCACTCCCGGTGAAGGGATCTCGGCTCTTTCCTTATGGAATAAGGTGCAGGATATATCATATACATCACTATGCAAAGCAAAACTCCAAAAGCAATCAAAAGCAAACCGAGTGTTGTAGCATCTGCCAGTTTTACAAAAGAGGTCACTCCCGGTGAAGGGATCTCGGCTCTTTCCTCATCGAATAAGGTGCAGGGTATATCATATATACCGCTATGCAAAGCAAAACTGTAGCTACCCTTTTTATTTGAAAAATTGATTCTACAACATCTTTTAGGTTTCTTTTCTTTTATTAATCACATTAATGAAGTCCCATCATTTAAGTCACCTAAACATCACAGATAAATACGACGTACAATTATGCCATCCGCATTCGCCTCGATGTCCCCTCGTGCACCGTTAAGTTAGGTAACTAACGGCAGAGCAGGGAAGGGCTAGCGCGGGTGTAAAACATAAGTAACGCCAATATAATATATCATATATACTATATACAGTATTTATCACAGAACATCAAATGATCACATCACAGATATCGCAGCAGAAGAAACATATGAAACATTGGATATACTAGGACGCTCGTGTTTTATTTTGAGCCTCTATAAAACACGGATTCCACGGTCACGATGAATAGCCAAACCCACACCCCTAGACCCCAACGAGAGCGGCAAGCAACCCTACCAATTCTAGAGTTAGGAGACCCGGACTCGACTCCTCGAGTTGGTCTCCCACTGGACTCCAGAACCCGGTTACTTGTGCTCTCCTCCTTGGGTCTATCCTAGTGCTGAAAAGTATATAATATACAAAAGGTGATATCAACCTCAACCCGAAAGTTCCCCAATAAAAGAATATTAGATACATTTTATTTTACATGAATGAAAATAAAAACTCTCATCTCACAAAACCCCCCGGCTATTCAAAACGCGACGATCCAATATAACATATCCAGCAACACAGAACATCACATGTCATCAACGTAAGTAAATATGCGCATCCCAATTGTCGTTGACATATAGCAACGAAACCGGAGATATCACATATTACACTTACGGTCACAGAAAAGAAAGTGTAAAACTACAATATTTGGAATCCACAATCTCTTTAGACATCGTAAATCCGAAATATCACATATTTCGCATTTCATGCCAAACTTTGTGAATTCCACATATTGTATCACATTCCAGATAAATAGACAGTATTAAACTTTCCGATGGAATAATCAAATACCAAAGATTTCCAAAAATAGCTCAACACTTGAGCGGAGTTCAAAAAATTCCAGAATACGTCACAGTAGCAACGGTCTAGCCGTAGAAGGGTCAAGCCAACGCCTCACATGTGGCACGCCGTACTGCCCCAAACCCTAAGGTTCAAAGGGAAGTTCATTACGGTCACATAATCGAGTTAAGGTTTGTTGTCTTCTAGAGGGTCCGTCACATCACATGCACGTCTTTCCGAAAGATTTAAAACCCGTGAAAAATTCAACACTTGAATGTTTTTCGTGTCGGGAAAAATTGAGTTAATGATATCCGTTCGAACATTTTAGTACTTTCTAAATTATCCGGAATAAAATAATAAAATTAAATTCTCCGATCGAATCGATGGTTACAAAATGAACCCCTAAATACTCAACACTTGAGTCAGTTTAAAAATACCCATAAAATAGCACAATCGGATACAAGAATTACTGTGCAAACCAAATGTCAAATTCTCACTGTACGGTCGCGGTTCCGCGGCACAAGCAAGTTATTGCCGCGGAACCGCGGCGGTCCGTACATATTACGTCACCAATTTTGCGCCGTAATTCTTAGGAATCCCTGCTGTATTTTTTAGGTATTTTTAATTCTGAAAAAACCCAGATTTTGAAAAAAGTCGAGAGACGGGTTGATTTCGACGTTGTCGGGTTCGTTCGGAGTTTTAACTTATTTAACACATCGCCTAATGCTCTAGCTAGGCTCTGATACCACTGCAGGGTTACTAGGCACACTAACAAGGCTCTACAAGGCATCGACCATGCCAAAATTAAAATTTTTATTTGACGCACAACCCTAAGCAAGATCGTTAACTAGAGTTTAGGCGAAACTAATGGCAAGTAAACAACTTTACACTAAAGGGAACGCGATATACCACCTTTGTAGATCGGTCCCCCACTTCATTTGCTCCTTATTGAAATCCCTTCGCTGCGATCAAGGTTCTCCTGGGCTCTTGCATGGCTTCACAACACGATGGATGCGACCTTGCTTGAAGTCTCCGAGGCCGAAGATGATCTACGTCGAGGGAATTCCGACTCAAGCTCCTACTTCACTAACTTGAGAATTAGTGAAGTAAACAACCTAAATTAAAGTGCTAGTCTAGTAGAGGATGGCGAAATAGGAAGTGGGTTCTCTTTGGATTTTTGTTTCTCACAACCTTTCTCACTTTGGATCAAACCCTAATTTTCTTTTTCTTTTGTTCAATGAAGAAGAAGATGATGAACCAAAGAAAAGAAAATGAGGATAATGATTAAGTGTGATGGCTAACCATGGTGAGAGAGTATCATATACTAACCCTTGTAGAGACTTAACCCTAGGCTAATCTTTATGGTTGGGTTAAGAAATATCCATAGTAAAAACAAAACCAAGTTGAATTAGTCAATGCATCCACAAGCTTCCACAAGCTTCATGCATTTTCTAATCCTCCACTTGATTTTGTAATTACTTTAGATATTAAAAACCCAAAATAAAAATTAGCATAGTGTAAGTCTCATACACCCATGTATAGTGTATCATCAACCATGATATAAAATACAACACATTTTCATATATATCATATATAGTAAAAATGTGCACAAGTGAGAAAAAACCTAAGTGAACATGTGGTAGTAAATGTAAACTAGTATATCTAATATACAATTATACACTTAATTATTAAATCAACACTTGACTTAATAATCCGGTCATATCTCATATAACCGACTAACATTCATCGTATCGACCTATCGAATAAACACTTGATTCGATAACCCGGTCATATCATATATAACCGACCGATAAAAAAAAGTCACGAGATTATAATACGGTATCACATACACGCAATATTCTCGGTCCCGCTCATATCACATATGCACTCCTATTTCGTTTTGCCTGTGCCAGTAAAACCTCTATATAAGACTCCAAAGACTCGTCAATACGCCGGCAGTATGTGATGATCACATCAAGCACCCAGAAGCCGTCAGCGGTACTAGATGGACGTAACGGCTACCCGGGTATTGAGCGATCAGAAGATTAGCAAGCAAGCACGCTCCAACTCCTGTAAAAGCCTGCCGGTAACACTTTCCGTACAGTCCGGTCTCCTCGTCTGATATGTCGCATATCAAGTCTAGGGGTGGTAAACGTCAGAAACTACTGGTAACACTTACCAGCAAATCTCTAAATCAGCCCTGGCCAGGGACTTCCCTGTTATAGCCAATCGAGCACAGCGCAACATCAACCCCCAATACCGGGAGAGACGAAACCCCTCCTATCGCTCATTGCCTCCATGTGACTCGGGACTGTACCCAAAAACCACCGTTTTGCATGCCCTCATGGACGTGGTAAGGTGTAAATCAAAGCACAGTGGGAATCACACAAGACTCTATGACGATCTCGGGTCTACAGACTAACCTGCACAAGTGTCACCAGAGAACTGCCATCTGACGTAAGGTATAATACCATCTGGGAGTTCTCGGCGAGCCCGTCCAGTTTATCCAGTCTCCACTGAGCACCCGTATACCATCTCTGATGTCAAACACCAATGGATATGGGATCATCCATCGCCCATCTCATGTGTCGAGAAGCGTATATGCTAGTCTACACTGGTATATCGATGCCCCGTCTCGATACACCCATGACTAGGGACCTTGAAGGATGTACTTATGGACTACCATGTCCCCACTAGTATGATCCGCATCATAGTCCAGGTAGTCAAGTACACATCCTAAGGGCTTTACGAACATGTAACTATAATAAGGTATAAATGTTAAAGTAAAGAGCAACCAAATAGCATACTATCATATGGAGCAAGAAAGTCCTCTCTATATATGTCCAAGCATCCAATATAATATACATCATATGTACAATACAGGCCTCTAGGGCATACATACAACTAACACATGTGTCTCGGGACTATACCCTAAAGCCACCTGTTTGAACGACTCAGTAGAGCCGTGGTAGGGTGGAAATCAAAGTACAGTGGGGGAACATACAAGATTCTATGACGATCTCGGGTCTACAGACTAACCTGTACCAGTGTCACCAGAGAACTGGTATCCGACGATTGATATATTACCATATAGGAATTCTCGTTGAGTCCGTTCAGTGTACCCAGTCTCCACTGAGCAGCCGTATACAATCTTCGATGTCACAACACCAATGGATATGGGATCATCCATCGCCCATCATATGGGTCATGAAACGTATACGCTAGTCTACTCTTGAATATCGATGCCGTGTCTCGATATACCTACGACTAGGAATATTTAAAGATGTGCTTATAAACTACTCATACCCTTCTAGTATGATCTCTATCATAGCCATGGAAGTCAAGCAAATATCCTTAGGCTTTTATCAACATGTATCAAATGAACAGTATCAAGTAAATATGTCAGATAAAGTAAAACCAGATAGCATACTATCATGTCGAGCAAGAAAGTCATATATCAAAATATACATATATATATTTCCAAGCATCCACTATACCATAATGGCCTCTAGGGCATACATATATCCAACTGTCACGACCCGAAGTTTGGCCCGTGACCGGCACTTAACCACGTAACGTCTACAGGCGTAACGCGACTAAGTGAACCGAAAACCTAGAAATCAAACCAGTGAAAGTATAGAGTGTTATAAGTTTTAAAGGAAAGCATATACTAACATGATAAGAAATCTAAGTAAACAATCACCAAGAGAGTAATATACGACGCCGTAGCGAAGATCAAGATCCACAAGTGGGAACATCACAGATAGAATAAACTTCAAGTACAGCCGGCTCACAACGAGCTCGACACCAGAATACAAATATAATACATCATCGTCCTGACACTGTCTCTAAGTCAAATACATACATGGTAGATGGAGAATACTAGATACAACAATGTACATACTGAAAGATAAACAGATACCGCACAAAACTCACCTATCAGCAAAAGAGCTAGTACACCAACTATGGGGGTATCTGTGTCAAAAGATGCAACCGCAGCCTGCCGCGACTACTCCAAAGGGCAACCTGCAAACACTTTGGCACAACGGGGGTGAGTTGCCAACTCGTGAATATAGATAACATATAAAGGTAATCACGAGCAAGCACGTACTGCGCTACTCTATCATATGCCAACAAGTGATATCAATATGTGATAAGCAGTATGTGCAATAATCATGTAAGTGCACTATCAGGTAATATAACTACAGGATGAGGTACAATAGTGAATGCTGAGCAGGGGCAATATAATATCTACACGGAATGTCAACGTGGAATATATAATCGGTGTCCATCAATGCACCCAGATCCCCCAAATAGCTCAGGCGCCGGCACTCTCATCGGCCCTCAAATCCTGTACATCTCTGAGAATCCCGAGTGCCCAACATCGGCATCCAAATTTCATAAATACTCGTGTCCAGCATCGACACGCAAATCCTCATCCATCGGGCCCCGTCAGTCCGGGTCAGCCCACGGGCTCCGTCTGCGGTATCCTCCCTCGGCCCCGGTAGTACGGATCACCCCATATCCATCTATCGACTCTGATCAGTATCCTCCGGATAACTGTCAGGTCCAACCAGTCACCGGTAGGTAGTAGTCCCTCTGCCAGGCTCACAGTCTACTAGACAGCGAAACCGTTCTCGCCCCGGGGTACCATACCGTGTCCACCATGTACCCGTGATCGGCCTCAACCAGCTCCTCGATTCGGGTTCACATATATCACTCTAGCGCCGAGAAAACACATGGTGGACGCACCGAAATATCATATCAAGGGAACCGGGTTTTTAAATGATTACATATTTGCAATAGCCACGGTTCCCAAATCCAGAAATCACATGCAATCCAAACCAAAATGCAAGTCAATGATCCGATATGATATGTGCGTCAAATATAAATATCATGTCAAGTCACATATAGATGAGCTACAATATGATGATCCGATGTGATATAGGCATCAAGTATGAATAGCATGTCAAGTCACATATAGATGAGCTACAATATGATGATCCGATGTGATATAGGCATCAAGTATGAATAACATGTCAAGTCACATATAGATGAGCTACAATATGATGATCCGATGTGATATAGGCATCAAGTATGAATAGCATGTCAAGTCACATATAGATGAGCTACAATATGATGATCCGATGTGATATAGACATCAAGTATGAATAGCATGTCAAGTCACATATAGATGAGCTACAATATGATGATCCGATGTGATATAGGCATCAAGTATGAATAGCATGTCAAGTCACATATAGATGAGCTACAATATGATGATCCGATGTGATATAGGCATCAAGTATGAATAGCATGTCAAGTCACATATAGATGAGCTACAATATGATGATCCGATGTGATATAGGCATCAAGTATGAATAGCATGTCAAGTCACATATAGATGAGCTACAATATGATGATCTGATGTGATATAGGTATCAAGTATGTATAGCATGTCAAGTCACATATAGATGAGCTACAATATGATGATCCGATGTGATATAGGCATCAAGTATGAATAGCATGTCAAGTCACATATAGATGAGCTACAATATGATGATCCGATGTTATATAGGCATCAAGTATGTATAGCATGTCAAGTCACATATAGATGAGCTACAATATGATGATCCGATGTGAATTCTATAGTGTGAGTGTCATGGCAATTACTAACGGTGTGTGTGTAACATGTAGGATAGTGCTCGTGCAACATGGACCGTTAGTAATGGTGCGGTGTTCTATCAATTCTAGTTTATATCCAAATAGCAGGGAATGCAGCATGCACTAATTAGCAGCCATGAATAGTCAATCTATACAAAGGAAACTATAAGGTCCTATCAGCCCTGACGTAGAACGCCATGCGGGCTATATCCCCGTAGATATGAAATCTACTCACAGTAGTCTCTCGCTAGGTATAGCCAACAACTTGTTTCCCCTTCTGCGCGGTGTCCGCCGTACTCGCCTGCGAACCTCGAATTACACAATATATCACACGTAAGCTTGAAGTCACACAAACGCGACATTAAAGCCGAACTAGTAACTCGTGTCACGAACCAAGCGCGCGTGTGCGCGATACGCTAAAACGTATGGTTACGCGCCCGAAACCACTCCGACGCATCGCGATACGCAGAAACCCCAAACCCACACACACGTATCACGCGTGTCGCGAAAGACTGAAATTACGGGAAAATAGGTAATCACCTCCAGATTTTGATACTGGAAAGATATTGTAAAACTATATATACCAAAATAACCCACATAGCAGCAGACACCCACACCCTAAACCCCAACCCAAAACTCCCCCAGCTGGCCGCAATTTGCGGCCAGAATGATTATTTCGACGGCCTGGGTAGGGAATTGGGCTCCCAGGTTTGGTGTGTGCACTCTATACCCCCCATGCATACTACAGTAATCTCTAGTTTCACTCTGAAATATTCTGGGTAGCAGCAGATCCTATAGGGCCTTAATTCTAGTTAAAATCCACACTTTTGCACGAAATTGAAACTTTATGGTATTTTCCTAAAATCTGAAGCAAACCCAAGTCTAGAATCACACTAACAACTCATTACCAAGCTAAATGAGCCATAAAAAAGCTAGCTTTAACCTATCATCACCAAATCCCCTCAAAACCTCCAAACATGCACTCAAAATATGATTTCTAGCTAAACTACTTCTAGATATGGGAGAAGGGTGTTAAACAAGAGTTATATACCTTCAAAAGACCATAAGAACACCAAAAGTTCCAGCTCCCTCTTCAAGTATGCAGATTTGCCTCCAAACACCTCAAAATATCATTTTTCCTAAGGTTTTGTGAAGGAAAAGAGTGCTTTTTGTGCAGGATTTGTGTAGAGATCAAAGAGAAGTGAAAAGGGAATGAAAAGGTGATGAATTTCTGGTGTTGTGGCTGCCTCTATGCAGAAATTTCAGAAATGAGAAAAGAGAGAGAAGAGAGAAGAGAGAAGAGAAAATGGGTCAAAAGTCAAGTGTTCACCTAACCACCATACTTCTATTTTTCTATTGCTAAATGAATTATTAAAAAGGGGTTTGACTTGCTATTCTTATTCCTAAAAAAAAGTGGGGATAAATTATCAACCATGCACAAATGCAATGGTTAACACCTTAAACCTAAGTCTCAAAAGAAGGCTAAGTGTGCATGGGTACACTACACAAGGAAAATGATGCTAACACTACTAATTAACTAATAATCCTATAAACACATATAATAACACGCACAATTACTAATTATCACGAAAAACATTCTAACGGAAATTCAAAGTGTTACAATCTACCCCCATTAAAGAAATTCGGTCCCCGAATTTAAAAATCTAACTATACGCACCTTCAAAAAGATGGGGATACCTCTTCCTCATCTCGCTCTCGGTCTCCCAAGTGACTTCCTCGCCGCTCTGGCCACGCCAAAGCACCTTGACGGACGGTATCTCTTTCGACCTCAATTTCTTCACTTGCCGATCCAAGATCATCACCGGCTGCTCTGCATAGGAAAGATCGCACTCAAGCTGGATCGTCGGGTGCTGAATCGCATGTGAAGGATCATAAAGATATCTGCGGAGCATCGAAACGTGAAATACGGGGTGCACGTCTGGAAAACTAGGCGGAAGGGCTAATCGATACGCAACCGCACCAATACGCTCAAGGATCTCGAAGGGGCCCACGTATCTGGGACTAAGCTTCCCCTTCTTCCCAAACCTCATCATGCCTTTCATTGGGGTGACCCTCAAGAAAACATGATCACCAACAGAAAACTCAAGTCTGCGCCGACGACGGTCCGCATAAAACCTCTTCCTACTCTGGGCTGCTCTCATCCTATCGCGAATCAACTGGATCTTCGCGGTCGTCTCCTCCACAATCTGCGGTCCTAAGATACTGCTCTCACTGAGCTCCGTTCAACAGGTGGGCGATCTGCATCTCCTCCCATAAAGAGCCTCAAACGGTGCCATCTGAATGGTCTCCTGGTAGCTGTTGTTGTAGGAGAACTCTACTAAGGGCAAATGATGATCCCAGCTACTTCCGAAGTCTAAAACGCATGCTCTGAGCAAGTCCTCGAGAGTCTGAATAGTCCGCTCTGACTGCCCGTCGGTCTGCGGATGGAATGCTGTGCTGAAACTCAAGCGAGTGCCTAAAGCCTCCTGAAGCCTCAGCCATAGCCGGCTGGTAAACTGGGTGCCTCTATCGGACACGATGCATGTCGGAACTCCGTGCAGTCGTACAATCTCATCAATGTAAATCTAGGCATACTGAGCAAAACCGAAAGTCGTTTTCACCGGTAGGAAGTGAGCCGCTTTCGTCAAACGATCCACGATCACCCAGACAGAGTCATACCCTCGACTAGTTCTGGGTAGACCCACAATGAAATCCATAGATATCTGTTCCCATTTCCACTCCGGAATGGGTAACGGTTGTAGCTCCCCCGCGGGCCTCTGCTGCTCAGCCTTGACTTGCTGACAAGTCAGGCATCTCGACACAAAATCTGCAATGTCCCTCTTCATACCGTCCCACCAGTAACATCTCTCATATCATGGTACATCTTGGTGGAACCGGGATGAACACTATATACCGACCGATGTGCCTCCTCAAGAATCTCGCGCCGCAATCCCTCAGCATCTGGTACGCACAGTCTAGATCCAAATCGTAGTATCCCCTGATCATCGATCACGAACTCGGATAATCTGCCCTGTCCCATCTGTGTCTTGATCTCTGAACAGCGGTCATCACTGTGATGTGCCTCATATATACGGTCAAGCAACTGTGGGCGTGCACGAACATGTGCAATCTGTCCTCCGATCGGCGTAAACTCGAACTGTACCCGGCTGTCGCATAAGATCTGCCAATCCGCCGTCGACTGCCTCTGCACTGCGCTCAAACAGGATAGCCTACCCCCGGGCCTCCTGCTCAAAGCATCCGCCACTACATTCGCCCTGCCCAGGTGATACAAGATCTCACAATCGTAGTCCTTCACTAACTCCATCCATTGGCACTGTCTAAGGTTCAGGTCTCACTGCTGAAATATGTACTTTAAGCTCTTGTGGTCAGTGAATATCTGGCACGACTCTCCATACAGATAATGTCGCCAGATCTTGAGTGCAAAGACCACTGCAGCCATCTCCAGATCATGAGTGGGGTAATTCTGTTCATGTTTCTTTAATTGCCGCGAAGCATACGCAATCACCCTGTCATGCTGCATCAAAACGCATCCCAGCTCTACTCATGAAGCATCGCAGTAGACCACAAATCCGCCTGATCCCGAAGGCAATGATAGCACTGGTGTCGTATTCAGTAGAGCCCGTAGCCGCTGGAAATTATGCTCACGCTCCTCCGTCCAATCGAAGTGAACTCCCTTCCGTGTCAACCCGGTCACAGGTGTATCAATGCGAGAGAAGTCCTGCACGAATCGCCGCTAATAGCCTGCCAGCCCTAGAAAGCTGCGAACCTCCGTCACTGACGTGTGTCTAGGCCAACTCCGAACAGCCTCTATCTTCCTCGGGTCGACACATATACCATCTCGTGTAATCACGTGCCCCAAGAAGTCTACGCTGTCTAGCCATAAGGCACACTTGGATAATTTGGCGAAAAGCTGATGCTCCCTCAAGGTCTGCAGTGTAATCCGTAGGTGCTGCTCGTGCTCTTCTCTACTCCGAGAATACACCAAGATATCGTCAATAAACACTATGATGAACAGATCAAGATACGGCCGGAAAATACGGTTCATCAAATCCATAAATGCTGCTGGCGCGTTGGTGAGTCCGAACGACATCACCAAAAACTCATAATGGTCGTAACGTGTGCGGAAGGCCGTCCTAGGAATGTCCTCCTGTCGAACCCGTAGCTGATGGTAGCCCGATCGCAAATCGATTCTCGAAAAGCATCCTGCCCCCTGAAGCTGGTCGAACAAATCGTCGATGCGTGGCAAAGGATATCTGTTCCGTACTGTCACCCTGTTCAGCTGGCGGTAGTCGATACACAAACGCATACTGCCGTCCTTCTTCTTGACAAACAGGACTGGAGCACCCCAAGGAGAAACACTAGGTCGAATAAGTCCCTTATCCAGCAAATCTTGCAACTGACCCTTCAATTCTCGAAGTTCCGCCGGGGCCATCCGATAAGGCGGTACAGAAATAGGCCCCGTGCCAGGAACCAGGTCAATGCAGAAAGAAATATCACGCTCGGGCGGTAGCCCAGGAAGCTCGTCAGGGAACACATCAGGGAACTCGCTAACAACCGGAACCTGATCCACCGGAACCTCTGTAGCTCTAGTATCGCAAACATAGGCGCGAAATCCCTGATATCCCTTCCTCAAAAGCTGTCCAGCGCGAAAAGAAGAAATCACACTGTGAGGGGTGGCACCACGGTCCCCCAACACAACAAAAACCGACTGGCCGGGAAAACGGAATCTAACTGTCTTCTCGCGGCAGTCTACAGAACATAGCACGTGGCTAATCAATCTATTCCCGAAAGAACGTCGAAGTCCAACATCTCACGAAGGATCAAATCGACCGGCAACTCTCTCTCGCCAAAATGAACGGTACAGGATCGGAATACGTGACTAGCGACAAACGACTCTCCCACAGGAGTAGTCACAACTAGCGGTTGACCAAGCAAACCGGACTCTCTACCCAAACTCGGCACAAGGTGTGTGGATACATACGAGTACGTGGAAACATATGAGCACAAGGATCCGGATCAAACAATACGTGTGCAACAAAGGTCAAACTGAAAGAGTACCTGAAAGCTCTGCGTTGGACGCCCTTACGTCCCGATGTGTCGAAGCGAAAACTTATGCCTGTCCTTCATCTGCGACTGACCGAACTCCTCCTCTACTAACCGGACCCCTCTGTGCGAACCCTCCGCGTCCACGACGTCTCGGAATATGACCCTGACGTGGTGTGAAGGAACATTGCCTGATGAGGTGTTGAAGGCTCCCACATCGCAAACATCTATGTGCTGGCTGTCATCCTCCCTAGGGATGAGAGCCGAACAACTGTCCTCGTCCTAAGCCTCTGCTCTGGGCTGGTACACCAGTACGATTCCTCAGCTGTTCTGGAACTCTCACAGTCTCTGGAAGACGTGTCCCGTAAACTGGGGCTGCCCCCACCGGTACTATGTAGGGGACGGAATACTGCATGATGATCGCAAGGAACAACTGGGTAACAGGGGTGACAACAACCTGTCGCTGCGCTCGCACGACCTCTACCAACGAGCTCATCACCTGGCGTAGGCCCTGCATCTCTACCACTAGTCTAGCGATCTGAGCTGTCGTAGGGGAAACAATCTGTCCTGGTACAACATGAGTACTGCTCGGATTAGTCCTCGTCTCAGATGAATCAACTCGAACCTCGGCTCTCGCGGCCGCTCTCTGCGCCCTCGTAGTCCTTGGCGGCATATTGGCTATAAGGAACAACAGGATTCGATAAGGATACGGAAATCGAATCGCAAGAATGTATATACTAAAGAAGGAATTTAGATCAACAAGTCCTAAGGTCGCGTAGGCGGAGTACCGTGTCGTGAGTATGCCGCGGAACATACACACGCTATGCTACCCTGCTGCAGCTACCTACTCCATCATACCAGGGTCATCCTACACTCCGAAAGGTAAAACCTACGCTCTGATACCAACTTTGTCATGACCCGAAGTTTGGCCCGTGACCGGCACTTAACCACGTAACGTCTACAGGCGTAACGCGACTAAGTGAACCGAAAACCCAGAAATCAAACCAGTGAAAGTATAGAGTGTTATAAGTTTTAAAGGAATGCATTTACTAACATGATAAGAAATCTAAGTAAACAATCACCAAGATAGTAATATGCGACGCCGTAGCGAAGATCAAGATCCACAAGTGGGAACATCACAGATAGAATAAACTGCAAGTACAGCCGGCTCACAACGAGCTCGACACCAGAATACAAATATAATACATCATCGTCCTGACACTGTCTCTAAGTCAAATACATACATGGTAGATGGAGAATACTAGATACAACAATGTACATACTGAAAGATAAACAGATACCGCACAAAACCCACCTATCAGCAAAAGAGCTAGTACACCAACTATGGGGGTATCTGTGTCAAAAGATGCAACCGCAGCCTGCCGCGACTACTCCGAAGGGCAACCTGCAAACACTGTGGCACAACGCGGGTGAGTTGCCAACTCGTGAATAGAGATAACATATAAAGCTAATCGCGAGCATGCACGTACTGCGCTACTCTATCATATGCCAACAGGTGATATCAATATGTGATAAGCAGTATGTGCAATAATCATGCAAGTGCTCTATCAGGTAATGTAACTACAGGATGAGGTACAATAGTGAATGCTGAGCAGGGGCAATATAATATCTACACGGAATGTCAACGTGGAATATATAATCTGTGTCCATCAATGCACCCAGATCCCCCAAAAAGCTCAGGCGCCGGCACTCTCATCGGCCCTCAAATCCTGTACATCTCTTAGAATCCCGAGTGCCCAACATCGGCACCCAAATATCATAAATACTCGTGTCCAGCATCGACACGCAAATCCTCATCCATCGGGCCCCGTCAGTCCGGGTCAGCCCACGGGCTCCGTCTGCGGTATCGGCCCTCGGCCCCGGCAGTACGGATCACCCCACATCCATCTATCGACTCTGATCAGTATCCTCCGGATAACTGTCAGGTCCAACCAGTCACCGGTAGGTAGTAGTCCCTCTGCCAGGCTCACCGTCTACTACACAGCGAAACCGTTCTCGCCCCGGGGTACCATACCGGTTCCACCATGTACCCGTGATCGGCCTCAACCAGCTCCTCGATTCGGGTTCACATATATCACTCTAACGCAGAGAAAACACATGGTGGACGCACCGAAATATCATATCAAGGGAACCGGGTTTTTAAATGATTACATATTTGCAATAGCCACGGTTCCCAAATCCACAAATCATATGTAATCCAAACCAAAATGCAAGTCAATGATCCGATATGATATGTGCGTCAAATACAAATATCATGTCAAGTCACATATAGATGAGCTACAATATGATGATCCGATGTGATATAGGCATCAAGTATGAATAGCATGTCAAGTCACATATAGATGAGCTACAATATGATGATCCGATGTGATATAGGCATCAAGTATGAATAGCATGTCAAGTCACATATAGATGAGCTACAATATGATGATCCGATGTGATGTAGGCATCAAGTATGTATAGCATGTCAAGTCACATATAGATGAGCTACAATATGATGATCCGATGTGATATAGGCATCAAGTATGAATAGCATGTCAAGTCACATATAGATGAGCTACAATATGATGATCCGATGTGATAAAGGCATCAAGTATGTATAGCATGTCAAGTCACATATAGATGAGCTACAATATGATGATCAGATATGAATTCTACAGTGTGAGTGTCATGACAATTACTAACGGTGTGTGTGTAACATGCAGGATAGTGCTCGTGCAACATGGACCGTTAGTAATGGTGCGGTGTTCTATCAATTCTAGTTTATATCCAAATAGCAGGGAATGCAGCATGCACTAATTAGTAGCCATGAATAGTCAATGTATACAAAGGAAATTATAAGGTCCTATCAGCCCTGACGTAGAACGCCATGCGGGCGATATCCCCGTAGATGTGAAATCTACTCACAGTAGTCTCTCGCTAGGTATAGCCAACAACTTGTTTCCCCTTCTGCGCGGCGTCCGCTGTACTCGCCTGCGAACCTAGAATTACACAATATATCACATGTAAGCTTGAAGTCACACAAACACGACATTAAAGCCGAACTAGTAACTCGTGTCGCGAACCAAGCGCGCGTGTGCGCGATACGCTAAAACGTGTGGTTACGCGCCCGAAACCACTCCGACGCGTCGCGATACGCAGAAACCCCAAACCCACACACACGTATCACGCGTGTCTCGAAAGATTGAAATTACGGGAAAATAGGTAATCACCTCCAGATTTTGATACAGGAAAGATATTGTAAAACTATATATAGCAAAATAACCCACATAGCAGCAGACACCCACACCCCAAACCCCAACCCAAAACTCCCCCATCAGGCCGCAATTTGCGGCCAGAATGATTATTTCGGCGGCCTGGGTAGGGAATTGGGCTCCCAGGTTTGGTGTGTGCACTCTATACCCCCCATACATGCTACTGTAACCTCTAGTTTCACTCTGAAATATCCCGAGTAGCAGCAGATCCTATAGGGCCGTAATTCTAGTTAAAATCCATACTTTTGCACTAAATTGAAACTTTATGGTATTTTCCTAAAATCTGAAGCAAACCCAAGTCTAGAATCACACTAACAACTCATTACCAAGCTAAATCAGCCATAAAAAAGCTAGCTTTAACCTATCATCACCAAATCCCCTCAAAACCTCCAAACATGCACACAAAATATGATTTCTAGCTAAACTACTGCTAGATATGGGAGAAGGGTGTTAAATAAGAGTTATATACCTTCAAAAGACCATAAGAACACCAAAAGTTCCAGCTCCCTCTTCAAGTATGCAGATTTGCCTCCAAACACCTCAAAATATCATTTTTCCTAAGGTTTTGTGAAGGAAAAGAGTGCTTTTTGTGTAGGATTTGTGTAGAGATCAAAGAGAAGTGAAAAGGGAATGAAAAGGTGATGAATTTCTGGTGTTGTGGCTGCCTCTATGCAGAAATTTCAGAAATGAGAAAAGAGAGAGAAGAGAGAAGAGAAAATGGGTCAAAAGTCAAGTGTTCACCTAACCACCATACTTCTATTTTTCTATTGCTAATTGAATTATTAAAAAGGGGTTTGACTTGCTATTCTTATTCCTAAAAAAAAAGTGGGGATAAATTATCAACCATGCACAAAAGAAATGGTTAACACCTTAAACCTAAGTCTCAAAAGAAGGCTAAGTGTGCATGGGTACACTACACAAGGAAAATGATGCTAACACTACTAATTAACTAATAATCCTATAAACACATATAATAACACGCACAATTACTAATTATCACGAAAAACATTCTAACGGAAATTCAAAGTGTTACACCAACACGTTCGTGTCGATACAGCAGACGCGATGTCACCCCGGCATTCTTCCCCCAGCTGGATGCAGACGCGATACAAAACAATGGAGCTATGGCAAAGTCTCTAGTTCCAGGCCCCGACGGTTCACCAACAATCTAGAGTCCACCTCGACGTTCGTCTCGATACAGCAGACGCGATGTCACCCCAGCGCTCTTCCTCCAACAGGATGCAGATGCGACACCAACAACGGAGCCATGGCAAAGTTCCTAGTTCCAAGCCTCGATGGTTCACCAACAAAGTAGAGACAACCGCTATATTCGTCTCGATAAAGCAGACGCAATGCCAACAAACGAAGTGAAGGCAATATTTCTAGCTTCAGGGTCTTGACGGCAACTCATATAAAACATGAAAGACTATCGGAGATCATCCCACACCAGCGCGGAGTGGTTATTACTCACCGGGGCTCCCAAACTGAGCCTAACCTCAAGTAATAAGCGACATGGAATATCCCTAACGCTTGCTATTTCGACGGTAATACTACGTGGAAGATTGCTTGAATACGTTTTGTCCAACCCCCGAAGGGATCAAAGACACGACAGTCATAAGGCTACTCGAACATCAAGATTGCCTATTGAGGAATACATCAGCCAACACGACGGTCCGACGGACAAAACCCTAATACCACATACCCTAACGGACCTCTGTTGTAAAGAGAAGAGGTTAACTATGACGTTAGGACATCCTTGCGAGAACTTCTCGATTCGACTCGACTAGTAAGGAAATTAGTGTCCTTACGGAAACTTCTCGATTCGTCTCGACTCGTAGGGAAAAGCCTTAGGCAATGGGGTAAGGACCTGTTTCCTAAGCACTGGGCCCTGCAAGTTGGTCCAAGATGGACTCTTGCATACTATTCACGGGCCACACTCTCTGAAGTCGAATCTCGACAAGGAGGGAAACAACCACTTACGAGTCCTCTCGACTTATAAGCGGGTGAATTCTCTTGTGAGATCCTTACAACTCTCAAGAGAAAGCACACTTAGGAATCCTCATGATTCCTAAGGAGAAAATACACCTACGAGATCCTCTCGACCCGTAGGGAGAAAAGTCTTTATGAGACCCTCATGGATCATAAAGTTGAAAAGTTTTAGGCGGCAGATCCTAACCCTGTCTCCTAATTCACCACTGTCCTGCAAGGAGGTCAAGATGGACTGTTTACGGGCCACGTTCGCCGAAGTTACATGCCACTGAAATGAATAAGCTACTTACGGGTCCTCACGATTCGTAAGGAAAAAATACCTGAGTGAGATCCTTGCGACTCACGGAGGCGATGAACACTTAGAAATCCTCACGATTTCTAGGGAGAATATGCTTTCCCGACGGTAATATGACATGGGAGATCATTTGAAGATGTCTTGTCCTGCCCCGAAAGGATCAGAGACACGACAGTCGCGCGGCTACTCGAACAACAAGACTGCATAATGGGGAATGCATCAGCCAACGCGACGGTGCGACGGAAAGAAAACCCTAGTACCACAGACACTAACGGACCTCTGTCGTAAAGAGCAGTGGTTAACTGTAACGTTAGGACACGTTTGGCTACAATCCAAAGAGAGGTAAACAACAAGCTCCGAAATGAGTACATAAACTACTTCGCGCCAGATCAAGACATAAAGAAACAGAAGGGTGCAGCTCATGGGCCTCAGGGTTTGGAACTATATCCTTTATGAGTTGAGATTTAAGTCAATGATAGATGACGCCTCCTATGTCCACTCGCTATCTTCTCAGACCAAGGTTCTAAAAGTTATAAATCAGCCCGAAGCCGGTCATACGCTATATATTACTCTACACTACTTAACCCACATGCATATCTACGTCGGCAAAGTAGTGGGGGGCATTTGTTCCCGCCAAAAATTTCTGCGCAAAAGAGCCCAAGGTCTCAAATGGCAGCGATACGCTTAAGAAAATGCAAACCAGTATTTTCCAGATAGTATTTTGACAAACTCCCGAATGAGAAACAGCTAAACTCTTATGGTATCGAAAGAGCCTCGAAAAATCCTTCGATTTGATATATTATGGCCCTCATAATTCATCTGGGATCAAAAGTTATGAGGAAATGTGCTGTGCACGTCTAATCTAAGGAAGAAAATACGAACCGGTATTTTCTGGGCTGTATTTTTATAAACTCTCGAATGAGAAACAACTAAATTCTGATGGTATCGAAATCGTCTCAAAAAATCCTTCGATTTGATATATTATATGCCTCATAATTCATCAGGGATTAAAAGTTATGAGCAAATGTGCTACGCATGTGTAATCTAAATTAATGCTCTACTACATGGGGGATGCATTTTTAGTCCCACGTCGGGAAAAAGAGAGATCCCTTCTCTACCACTCCCATATAAATAAGAGGGGATACCTCTTAGAAAAGGTAGAGAATTCAATTCTCAAAGGAGCTTAGTTCTCCAAGTTAGGGCCATAGCTTTCCCCCATAATGCGCATATGCGCAAGCGCCATGCCCGCCATGTGCAATGCACGTGCGCCCGCCACATGCGCTCCACGTGCACGTGAGCCAAACATGTGCAACACACATGGGAGAATTTAGTTCTCAAAGGAGCTTCGTTCTCCATGTTAAGGCCTTATCATCCCCCCCATAATGCGCATATGCGCAAGCGTCATGTACGCCACGTGCAATGCACGTGCGCCCGCCACATACGCGCCACGTGCAACGCACGTGAGCCAAACATGTGCAACGTACGTAGGAGAATTTAATTCTCAAAGGAGCTTAGTTCTCCATAGGAGCTTAGTTCTCCAAGTTATGACCCTAGCTTCCCCCCATAATGTGCAAGCACAACGTGCGATGCACGTACGCCCGTCACGTTCGACGCACGTGCGCGAACGCAAAGTGGCCTTTTTCAGCAGTTAGGAGTTTAAGCTTCAACATATTCTTCCTCCTGATAAGTGGGACATGGTTCAAAGGGTACATCCCTCCATACCTTCGATATATGGCGTTGTAATCCCTCAGCGTCTTCGGAGAGGGGGTGCGTCCCAACGACCAATGATCTCTCTTTCCAAATAACAGAGGGATCCGATAAACTCTAAGTTCAAAAAAAGGGGAGACACATACACAGACAGAGGGAGAGGGGAAGAAAAATAGAGAGAGAATTTAATTCTCTAAAGAAGAGGAACCCCTCCCAAAACCTCCCATAAAAAGAGAATTTAATTCTCAAACCAAAAGTTTAACTCTTCTCAAAAAACTTAGTTCTTCCTCTGGTTAAGATCTGTAGAAGCAGATCTCCCTACAAGTTGAGAATTTAATTCTCATCGGGGAGATTATGTCATGCAGATTCAAAACCTAGGGAAAAGAACTGAATCCAAAATTGTTTAACTCTTACAAAACTTATAGGAATTTAATTCCTCTGGAACTAGGATTTAACCTTTTAAAAAGAATTTAATCCCTACAAAGAACAAAAGGAGAACATGATCCCTCGAAACCATAGAAGAACAGCCGGATGATTCATTAGCATTCAAACGCTACATAAAAGCTCACGTGATCCCACGTGAACACCTTTGAGGAAAAATGAGGGAAAGAATGAGATCTAGTAACGTGACCCCACATGACCCATGAGAAGTGCTCAGCACTTATAAAAGAGAAAATGGAATAAACCCTATTTTGGGGCGCCTCACGTGATCCCACGTGACCCCTAAGAAGTGCTCATCACTTATAAAAGAGAAAAGGGACTAAACCCTATTTTGGGTCGCCTCACGTGATCCCACGTGATCCCTGAGAAGAGCTCAGCACTTATAAAAGAGAGAAAAGGAATAAACCCTATTTTTTTAGAGCCTCACGTGATCTCACGTAACCCCCAAGCAGTGCTTAACTTTTATAAAGCAGAAAGGGAATAAATCAAACGACGGTTTGCATTGTTAGGGCGCCTCACGTGACCTCACGTGATCCCTTGATAGTGCTTAGCACTCAGAAAAAGAAAGAGGAGAATAAAACAAAGGCAATTTTCATTCTTCAGAGTACCTCACGTGATCTCACGTGACCTCATAGTGCTTAGCACTCAGAAAGAGAAAAAAAGAATAAACACAAGACGTCTCCTTTTTTGGGGGCACCTCACGTGTTCCCACGTGACCCCCAAACAGTGGTGTATAAAAGAGAGAGAAAACTCCAAAGATAACGCTAGCATTTTGAAGGCACCTCATGTGTCTGCACGTGACTGTTTGATACACCAAGTGCTTAGCACTTATAAATAAAAGAGGAGTAAAATCAAGAGAACAGTTCTCATCTCGGGCGTCTCACGTGCTCACACGTGAGCCAAGTGCTCAACACTTTTATATATATATGAGCGAATAAACTCAAGGAACAATGCCCGCTTCGGGGCCCCTCACGTGACTCCACGTGAGCACCTCCAAAGTCCATTGTTTAACACTGATTCAGTGCTTAGAACTATGGGATGACTAATGGAAATCAACCATAGTTCAAATTAGCCAAGTATTCCGAATCCAAGACCCTTTTTGTCACCAATCAACCGAGCCCCCATGTTCAGGTCTCCCCAAACTAATCCTAGTCCCAAAGATGACTAGTGTTCTCCTAACATATGACATCTAAACTGATGATCATCCCATTTCCCAAATCGGGATATTGGTTCACGGGTACATCTTTTCATACCTCTGATACATGTCATTGTAATCCTTCAACGTATTCAGAGAGATGGAGGGTCCCAATAACCAATAACTTTTGGTGCATCCCCAAACGGTGGGACCGAAATCATACGGACAATGAGGTCCTTAAACTCATGGACTATGATTCCCTTAAACATTACGGATTATGAGGTCGTTAAACTCATGGACTAGGATGTCCTTAAACTTTATGGACTGTGAGTTCCTTAAACTCATGGACTATGATGTCCGTAAACTTTATAGACTATGACTTCTTTAAACTACGGACTGTGGGGTCCTTAAGCCCATGGACTATGATGTCCTTAACCTTGGACTGTAAGGTCCTTAAACTTTATAGACTATGACGTCTTTAAACTACGGACTATGGGGTCCTTAAGCCCATGGACTATGATGTCCTTAACCTCGGACTGTGGGGTCCTTAAACTCAAGGACTATGATGTTCTTAAATTTTATAGACTATGACGTCTTTAAACTACGGACTGTGGGGTCCTAAGCCCAGGGACTATGATGTCCTTAACCTCGGACTGTGGGGTCCTTAAGCCCATGGACAATGATGTCCTTAACCATTACAGACTATGATGTCTTTAAACTGGACCACCATGTCCTTAAACTGGTAATCGACAGTAATATCCCTAACCTAAACAATAGAGCCTGAATGCTCTTTTGTTGGATCTAATGTTGGATATATATGCCTTAGAGGCCTACATTGTATACGATGCTTGGGATATGTATGTACATGACAGTCTTGCTTGATATGATAGTGCGCTATTTGGTTTGTCTTTATCTTAACATATGATATATTTTGTGTTGTGTTCATATATACATGTTGATAAAGCCCATAGGGTGTTTGCCTGACTACCGGCGTTGTGATGGCAGTCATACAAGTGGGAGCTGGATAGTCAATAGGCACATCCTTAGATGTCCCTAGTCGCAGGAGTATCGAGACTGGGCATCTACTCCGGAGTAGACTAGTGTATACATATCTAGACCCTGACGAGGGGCGATGGATTGGTCCCGCAGCCATTGGTGGTTTGCACCTAAGATTGTATACAGATGCTCACTGGGTGTGAGTACACCGGACAGGACTCGCCGAGAACTGACTGGATGGTATTATACCTAACGTCAGATAGCAGTTCTCAGGTGACATGTGTGCATATAGTCTGTTGACTTAAAGTCATCATTTGTCTCGTGTGAGTTCCCACTGTGCTTTGATTATTACCCTACCACGGCTTAAAGGAGTCGTGCAAGCAGGTTTTAGTTGGGCACAGTCCCGAACCACGTGGAGGCAGTGAGCGACTGTTAGGGATTCGTCTCTCCCGGTATAGGGAGTTGATATCGCACTATGGTCGGTTGGTCATTACCGTAAGTCCCTGGCCAGGGCTGATTGAGAATTACTGATGGACTGATCAATAGATTCTCGGAAGGTCTTGAGCCATACCGACACGACTTGTGCGGTTATTAGGGGTCTGACGTCCACCACCTCCCTAGACCATACATGCGATACTCTTAGACGAACAGACCGGACTGCGCGGATATTGTTACGGACAGGCTCAGTAGGATTTTGGATGGGTTACCTCATCGGCTTTCTTATCGACAACTACCTGGGGACCGTTACGTACAGCTAGTGTCGCTTGAGGTTTGTGGTTAAACCCACTGCCAGCGTAGTAGTTGAGTCTTTAGAGTCCCACACAGATGTTTCCCAAACCCAGGCGAAAAGATGAGGTCGTATGGTTTTACGACAAAGGTTCGGACGCATACGTGTTTAAATGCACGTACGACATTCGGACAGTTTTTACTAGCCGGCTTTGGTTTAAGCCAGATTCTAGTATCAGGTTATTGGATTTGTACAGTCTAAAGTTTTTCCGTGTTTTCATGGATGCGAGGGGCGTTCTCGTAATTTCGGAGAAGCTTCTAGAATGATGTGACATGAGGGGTTAAGGTGGCATTTTCATTAATTGCTTTTGTGACTCATTCATATGATTCATCATATCATTAATGCATAATTAATGATCTAATGACTCACATGATGAATCACTCTCCTTGAATAAATGAAGCATGGTGAATAATCATTTAATTGATATTATTTGATAATTCATTATGTATCATATATTTAAGTGAGAAGGATTTTTATTCTCATATCACCACCACCTTCTCTCTCCTCAAGCTCTCTCTCCTTCACCAAACCCTAATCCTACCACTCATGAGTTGAGAACAAGGATTAGGAAAGACTAAACACTCCATAACCAATCTCTACATCATCTTAGTTCCTTTATTAGCAACTAAAGAAACTAAGTAACCTCAAGTTTAGAGGTTATATCTTGGATTAGGGTTCTCGGGTGGATCGCCTATCATGGAAGGAAGCCAAGGAGGACGTGGAGATCCAAAGAGGCCGTAGATATCTTAAAGATGAAGGACTAGAATCATTTGGTATAATCTCTTCACATAGTAGCTTAGAACTCTATGCCTTTTGTTAAGTATTGTTTAGAAACGATCTTCGGTTAGTTGATGTTCGCTTTATAAACATGATTGTTTTTCAAATTTCCGCCTCCCCGCAACTCATGGGGTGTTGCACATCAACTTACAGTTGTATCAGAGCCTCACTAAACAATAATTAACACACTTGCAAAGTTGTATGAATTTCGAACGGAAAACAAACCGGAAAAACACCGATATCATGAAGTTTCTGTCGATTTTAAAATGAAGTCCAAAATTTTATCAGGGACCTTCAGAATGACCAGCATGAAAATATAAGAACACACAAGAAAAATGGGCTCCTGAATCGGCCAAAGCGCCGCGGAACCACGGCCGATCCCACCGATCCGCCGCGGTTCCGCCGCCGATTTAGTGCCGATTCAGCCCAATTTTCTTCTGTGCCTTCTTTGTGATATATAGGGTTTTCTGGTATGATTTAATTTTGCTCAGGTTTCACATTTGTAGAGAAGTATCGGAGCAAAATTTAATGTGTTTAATCGATCAAAATTATACGATGTTTGCTTGTTTGATTATATCTGTGAAATGTTTTATGTGTTCGTAAACCTCCCCTAATTGCTAGTATGTCGGTTGGGAGGGGGTTGCACATATCTGTGATGTTATTTTTAACTGTTTGTGTATATAAACTGTATTGGACTGTTGTGGTGATTAGCCGAGTTTTGTGATGGGTTATTGTATTAATTCATTCGATGTAAATATAATAAGTTGTAATATTATTTTGCGGGGCACATCCACGTTGCGGTTGTAGCCACCGTTGTATTATTTCTTTTTACTGTTTTTGCTCCTTGGATAGACCCAAGGTGGGGTGCACAAACTACCGGGTATTTTGAAGTGTTGAGGCAGACCGCTTCACTTCTGGTACTTGGCGGGTAGTTTGCTGTACCCGTAGGGGTCTGGGGTGGGGTAATGGTTATTCATCACAACTGTGTAATCCGTCTTTCATTGCAGGCTCAAAAGAAATGAGGATTGCTTGCAAATCCAATATTGTTTATCTGTAATCTGGAATGCCTATTATTGCGTCTGACGAATGTACAATATCTATATTTGATAGCTATTTAAACGTCACTTATGTTTTACACCCGCGCTAGCCCAGCCCCCGCTCTGTCGTTATTTAAGTAACCTAACGGGTGATGACGGGACGCCGTGGCGAATGCGGATGGCATAAGAGGACGTTGTATTTTCGTTGTTATCTGTAATGATAGGTTAAAGATGGGACGCATTATTTTTAATGCGAAGAAAAATAAAACCTAAACTGAATCGTTGGAACAATTTCTAAAAACCACTCGGTTTTCTTGAAAAAGCAAATTTTAAATGCGGAGCTTAAACCACTCCTTTTAATAAAAGCTATCTTAGTTCCTTCGATCAAATCAAGTTCACTACGTTAACGGTTTTTTGCCAAAAACCAGCCGTAACCCTCCGTCGTTTCAAGTAGACAGCACATCGTATTCATGCTATGCTTGTTGGCCTACGTCAAGGCATAGTGTATGGTAGCAGTGTGTTTGCCTATTTGTTGCATAGATAAATGCATTAGTTTATGACAGACGTACACCTTGTTGGCCTACGTCAAGGGCATGTACGATGTTCTTAAATTAATCAGGACAACTATGGGTAGAACTTGACTTGCGTCTTATGACTTGTTGGCCTACGTCAAGATCTATAAGAGCTTGGGGTAAAAATCATATCGGGAGTTTCAAACATAAAGGAAACTTGCAGATTTAGCATACCTTCTGGAGTGTGGTGACTAGAGTGGCTTCCATCTAGGGCATCATACAATGATAGTTGGATCCCGATCCCACTGATGAGTAGGATTACTCTCGGGAATTTCTCTCACTTAACAATCAATGCTATAAACCAAGTAAGTGCCTAGAAAGGTGTTAGAGGGGCTACGCCTCTAGGGAAAAGAGGTTATTTAATTAAGGAACTTCGTGAAAGCGTTGGAAAACCTCCCTCGAAGTACCAACACCAGCCTGGCTGAAAGGTTAAGCAAGAATTGTGACGTGTGATTAAATCCTGACTAGTTCTTCTTTTAGGTTTTGAAGAAGGATTTGAGGAAACAGTGGGAGCTATCCTGTTTAGATAAATTAATAACCAATCTAAACTTGCAAGAGCATATGTTGAGTGTTTCTTTTCTCTCTCTCTGGCAGCTACCATGACAGGACTTAAACTATTACTTGAAAAAAATATACTGACCGGGAAGAACTATAAAGATTGGCTAAGGAACGTCAATATTGCGCTGACTTATGACAAAGTTGCATATATTACCACCGCTGTTACTCCCCTTATCCCAGGACCAGATTCCTCAGTTGCGGACAAGGAAGTTCGCAAAACCTGGGATCTAGACTGTGAGCGAGCTAAGTGTATCGTGCTGGCGTCCATGAATAATGAACTCCAGAAACAGCCCGAGAGTATGGATATTACATCCATCTTTCTCCATTGCAAGGATTTGTATGGAGAGCACTCCCATATCGCGAGGTACGAGACCACAAGGAAACTCTTCCAGATGAGGTTAGCTCCAGGATCTCCTGTAGGAGAGCTCGTCCTCAAAATGATCACCCTCATTGAGGAACTCGCAAACATGGGATGCGTGCTAGAGAATGATTTGTATATCGACTTGATTTTGCAGTCCCTTCCCCACACTTTCTCTCAGTTTGTGCTGAACTTCAATATGCACGAGATGGAAGCTGATCTTCCAAAGGTCCTCAACATGTTGAGGGTAGCAGAGAGCTCCTTGAAAAAGGAGAAGACCCCGTTCTGTATGTCGGCCAATCATCCTCTTCTAAATCTAAAGCGAAAGCTAAAGGGAAGAAGAAGATGAAAGCCACCAAACCGAAGGGTGGGGTCAAGAAAGTGCAGGGAACGAACAAGGCAGGAAGGGTGAAGGCAGAAAAGAACGAATGCTTTTATTGTCACAAGCAAGGGCACTGGAAGAAGGACTGTTTGGCCTTTAAAGCCAAGGACCAGAAGCAAGCTGTTGCTTCTGCTTCAGGTGTGTTCGCAATCGAAAATTGTCTTTCAGTAAACTCTACTTCATGGGTACTTGATACCGGTTCTGATTCTCACATCTGTAATTCTTTGAAGGATCTGAGAAATATTAGAGTACTGGGGACAGGTGATATGACTCTCCGGATGGGCAATGGAATGCATGTAGATGCAGTTGCAATAGGGGAATATCACCTAGGGTTGAATAGTGGACACATTTTGGTATTGTACAGCTGTTTTTGTATTCCCAGTATGTTGTGTAAAATTATATCAGTATCTTTGTTGTCTAATAAAGGATATAATTTTGCGCTTGAAAGAAATGTCATGAACATTCTCCTAAATCAAGAACTGATTGGGTTTGGCACACTGGAAAACGGCATATACATACTTAATCAACCTCAAATTTTCAATATACAAAAACCACATAAAAGAAAGGCTCCAGATTCAAATCAAGCCTTCCTATGGCATTGTAGACTTGGTCATATAAACGAAACAAGGTTGACTAAGCTACATAAAGATGGATATCTAGATCCGTTTGAATATTCATCATATGCAACTTTTCAATCATGTATCAAAGGAAAAATGACCAAATCTTCGTTCATCGGACACGGAGAAAGAGCCACACAACTCTTGGGACTTGTAGACAGTGATGTATGTGGTCCAATGTCTACACATGCACAAAGCGGTCACTCCTACTTCATAAATTTTACTGATGACTTCTCTAGGTATGGGCATATATTCTTAATGAAACATAAATCCGTGGCCTTTGAGAAGTTTAAGGAGTATAAAAATGAAGTAGAGAAACAGACTGGTAAAAGCATCAAGACACTTCGATCTGATCGAGGTGGAGAATAGTTAAGTACCAGTTTCCTTGAATACTTAAAAGAGAATGGAATTCTCTCTCAGCTTACTCCACCTTATACACCTCAGCATAATGGTGTATCAGAAAGGAGGAATCGCACTCTGTTAGACATGGTGCGTTCATTGATGAGTAGTGCTGAGTTGCCAATTTTCTTCTGGGGATTTGCTCTAGAATCAGCAGCATACCTATTAAATAGAGTCCCGACTAAGTCTGTGCCTACTACTCCATATGAAATGTGGAGCGGGAAGAGACCATATCTCAAGTATATCAAGATATGGGGGTGTCCGGTATATGTTAAAAAGCATAATCCGGACAAGCTCGAGGCACGATCGGTTCTGTGCAAGTTTGTAGGATACCCCAAGCATTCAAGGGAGGATATGGTCCACCACACTGAAGAACAATAGGTGTTTGTCACTCGCCACATTGTATTCTTAGAAAGCGAATTTCTTGCAAAAGAAATTAGTGGGAGCGCGGTAGAACTGGAAGAAATTTCAGAACCTCAAACTGCTACCGAGGACTTAGAAGAATCTCAGATTTCAATAGAACATGACGAACCAACGCAACTCCGCAGATCTAGTAGGCTTTCTCATCCTCCTAAAAGATACTATGGTTTTCTTCTTGATGGGGATCGAGAGGATTGGATCATCGATGATGATGAGCCTACTAGTTTTCAGCAGGCTATCACGAGTAGCGACTCAGTGAAGTAGCTGGATGCTATGAGATCCGAAATGGAATCCATGTACACCAATAAAGTATGGACTTTAGAAGTTGCTCCTCCTGGGGTAAAACCAGTTGGGTGCAAATGGATCTTCAAAAAGAAGATTGGTGCATTTGGACAAGTGGAAACCTACAAAGCTAGACTAGTAGCAAAAGGTTTTCGTCAAAGACCAGGATTGGACTATGATGAAACTTTTTCACCAGTAGCTATGCTTAAATCCATTCATATCATGCTTGACATTGCTGCCTTCCATGACTATGAAATCTGGCAAATGGATGTAAAAACAGCTTTTCCAAATGGACATTTAGAAGAGAGTGTTTACATGGATCAACTAGAAGGTTTCTTAGACAGTGGGAGCAGCGGAAGAGTGTGCAAATTGCTTAAATCCATTTATGGGTTAAAACAAGCATCGCGGAGTTGGAACAACTGCTTTGATGAGACAGTCAAGGAATTTGACTTTATCAAAAATGTAGATGAACCATGTATTTATAGGGAGATTGTAGAAGGAGCAGTAGTCTTCCTCGTTTTGTACGTCGACGACATACTACTGATAGGGAATGATATCACTATGCTACAATCAGTAAAGCTCTTCTTGTCACAGAAATTCTCTATGAAAGACTTGGGAGATGCATCATACATTCTGGGCATTAAGATCTATCGTGATAGATCTAATAGAACGTTGGGACTTTCACAGTCCAGGTATATAGACACTATACTAAAGAGATTTAGTATGGAAGATTACAAGCGCGGCAATATGCCCGCTTATCACGGAATCACCCTCTCCAAAGAGATGTCTCCAAAGACTGATGAAGAGAGGGCTCGCATGGGCATTATACCCTACGCTTCGGCGGTAAGATCTATAATGTATGCGATGTTATGTACCAGGCTGGATGTAGCTCACGCACTTAGTGTGGTAAGCAGGTATCAGTCGGACCCAGGTGAGAAACATTGGATAGCGGTAAAGAACATTCTCAAGTACCTGAGAATGACTAAGGAGAAGTTCTTGATTTACGGTAATGGGGATCTCTAGGTAGAGTCTTTTACCGACTCCGGCTTCCAAAGTGACAAAGATGATTCTAAATCCATTTCGGGTTTTGTGTTTACCCTCAATGGAGGGGCGGTATGTTGGAGGAGTTCCAAATAGGATACCGTCGCAGACTCAACTATGGAGGCTGAGTATATAGCTGCTAGTGAAGCCGCAAAAGAGGCTGTCTGGATAAAGAAGTTCATTTCTGAACTTCAAGTGGTTCCGTCCATTGCCAATCCAATACCTTTGTATTGTGATAACAATAGGGCTATAGCATTAGCGAAGGAACCAAGGTCCCATCAGAAATCCAGGCATATCTTAAGGCAGTTTCACCTGATCAGGGAGATCGTGGATCGTCGGGAGATCGAGGTACGGAGAGTAGATACAAAAGAAAACACGGCAGATCCATTCACCAAGGCCATCCCTCAAGTCCAGTTCGAGAGGCTGTTTGAGATGTTGGGCATGCGGTACGCCAGCAACTGGATCTAGTGAAAATAGTGGGTACTCATTGCGCCAATTATAGGCCTTAGTGCAAGTGGGAGATTGTTGGATATATATGCCCTAGAGGCCTACATTGTATAGGATGCTTGGGATATATATGTACATGACAGTCTTGCTTGATATGATAGTGCGCTATTTGGTTTGTCTTTATCTTAACATATGATATATTTTGTGTTGTATTCATACATACATGTTGATAAAGACCATAGGGTGTTTGCCTGACTACCGGCGTTGTGATGGCAGTCATACTAGTGGGAGCTGGATAGTAAATAGGCACATCCTTAGATGTCCCTAATCGCAGGAGTATCGAGACTGGGCATCGATACTCCGGAGTAGACTAGTGTATACATATCTAGACCCTGACGAGGGGCGATGGATTGGTCCCTCAGCCATTGGTGGTTTGCACCTAAGATTGTATACAGATGCTCACTGGGTGTGAGTACATAGGACAGGACTCGCCGAGAACTGACTGGATGGTATCATACCTAATGTCAGATAGCAGTTCTGAGGTGACATGTGTGCAGATAGTCTGTTGACTTAAAGTCATCATTTGTCTCGTGTGAGTTCCCACTGTGCTTTGATTATTACCCTACCACGGCTCAAAGGAAGCGTGCAAACAGGTTTTAGTTGGGCACAGTCCTGAGCCACGTGGAGGCAGTGAGCGACTGTTAGGGATTCGTCTCTCCTGGTATAGGGAGTTGATATCGCACTGTGGTCGGTTGGTCATTACCGTAAGTCCCTGGCCAGGGCTGATTGAGAATTACTGATGGACTGATCAGTAGATTCTCGGATGGTCTTGAGCCATACCGACACGACTTGTACGGTTATTAGGGGTCTGACGTCCACCACCTCCCTAGACCATTCATGCGATACTCTTAGACGAACAGACCGGACTGCGCGGATATTGTCACGGACATGCTCAGTTGGATTTCGGATGGGTTACCTCATCGGCTTTCTTATCGACAACTACCTGGGGACCATTACGTACAGCTAGTGCCGCTTGCGGTCTGTGGTTAAACCCACTGCCAGCGTAGTAGTCGATTCTTTGGAGTCCCATACAGAGATTTCCCAAACCCAGGCGAAAAGATATAGAGGTCGTATGGTTTTACGACAAAGGTTCGGAGGCATACGTGTTTAAACGCACGTACGACATTCAGACAGTTTTTATTAGCCGGCTTTGGTTTAAGCCAAATTCTAGTATCAGGTTATTGGATTTGTACAGTCTAAAGTTTTTCCGTGTTTTCACGGATGCGAGGGGCGTTCTCGTAATTTCCAAGAAGCTTCTAGAAGGATGTGACAAGAGGGGTTAAGGTGGCATTTTCATTAATTGCTTTTGTGACTCATTCATGTGATTCATCATATCATTAATGCATAATTAATGATCTAATGACTCACATGATGAATCAATCTCCTTGAATAAATGAAGCATGGTGAATAATCATTTAATTGATATTATTTGATAATTCATTATGTATCATATATTCAAGTGAGAAGGATTTTTATTCTCATTATCATCTTCTCAAGCTTTCTCTCCTTCACCAAACCCTAATCCTACCACTCATGAGTTGAGAACAAGGATTAGGAAAGACTAAACACTCCATAACCAATCTCTACATCATCTTAGTTCCTTTATTAGCAACTAAAGAAACTAAGTAACCTCAAGTTTAGAGGTTATAGCTTGGATTAGGGTTCTCGGGTGGATCGTCTATCACGGAAGGAAGGCAAGGAGGACGTGGAAATCCAAAGAGGCCGTAGATATCGTAAAGACGAAGGACTAGAATCATTTGGTATAATCTCTTCACATAGTATCTTAGAACTCTATGCCTATTGTTAAGTATTTTTTAGAAACGATCTTCGGTTAGTTGATGTTCGCTTTATAAACATGATTGTTTTTCAAATTTCCGCCTCCCGGCAACTCGTGGGGTGTTGCACATCAACTTACATCTAAACGATCCCGTTAAGTTGATCTTAGTCTTAAATTAGACTAACGTATCCTTAACAAACGTTTAAGTTTATCTTAGTCTCAAATGAGACTAACGTATCCTTAAACCCAACCCCAAACCCAAATCTAAGAAAATACGGATTTGGACTAATCCATGCCCAACGGGGCGATAACATAAATTAGTCTCCGTATAAAATCCACGAGCAACCAAAAACAAAACAAACACCCACGATGCGAAGTGACCATCTGGAGACGGAGAAAGTTGTTACCGCGATGCGGTAGGGTAATTAACTGCAGGGGCTTGCGCCTGCTGGGAAGAGCGTCCCCACAATCAAAAACCCCTCAACGAGGGGGAATCTGACGAAGTCTGCTACATCGGCAGCATCCGTCTAAACCTTTGATACATGGTGTCATAAATCAACCTGGCGTCATTGGAGAGGTGGACGGATAGCACCAATTAGCATCTGCCCCCAAATTCAGGCAAGACGTACCTATGCTGTTCCGTCTCTGTATTTGGCGGAGAACAGAGTGTTTTTGAGGCTTTTGCTAGTTTCTCTAAAGAGGTCACTCCCGGTGAAGAGATCTCGGCTCTTTCCTCATCAAATGAAGTGCAAGATATTCACAATACCACTATGCAAAGAAACAACTCGAGCTACCTATTTTTGAAAATTCGATTCCACAACATCTTTAGGTTTATTTTCTTTCATTAATCTTATTAATGAATGTCCCATCAATTAAGTTACCTAAGCATCACAGATAAATACAACGTACTCTTATGCCATCCACAGTCGCCATGAAGTCCCATCATACACCGTTAGGTTAGGTAACTAACGGCAGGACGGGACAGGGCTAGCGCGGGTTAAAAACATAAGCAACGTCTATAATATATCATATATATTATATATAGTATTTATCTCAGAATATAAATTGATCACATCACAGAATATCAGCAGCAGAAGACAACATATGAAATATTGGATATACTAGGATTTCTGGGTTTTAATTTAAGCCCGTATAAAACACGGATTCCATGGTCATGATGAATAGCCAAAGCCACATCCCTAGACCCCTGCGAGAGCGGCAGGCAACCCTACCAATTCTATAGTTAGGAGACCCGGACTCGACTCCTCGAGATGGCCTCCCACTGGACTCTAGAACCTGGTTACTTGTGCTCCCTTCCTTGGGTCAATCATAATGCGAAAAAGTAAATAATATACATCAACGGTGACATCTTTCTCAACCCGGAAGTGCCCCTATAAAAGAATATTACATATAAGTTTTTACATGAATGAAAATGAAAAACTCTCATCTCACATAAAAAAAACCCGGCTATTCAAACACGACGATCCAATATAACATATCACAGCAACACATAACATCACATGTCATCGACGTAAGTAAATATGCTTATTCCAATCGTCGTTGACGTATAGGAACGAAACCGGTAATGCACCACATATTACACTTACGGTCCCATAAATGAAAGTGAAAATTACAACAGTTGGAATCCACAACCTCTTTAGACATCATAAACCCGAAATATCACATATTTTGGATTTCATGCCTAACAATATGAATTCCTTAGATATCGCATGCCTAACAATTATAAACCCCGCATTTTAGTCTCGATATCGAAAACACTTTTCAATATCAAGTCGGGTAATTCAACAAGATTCCCGACACCCTTAGCGCATGCTCGTCGGAAACTTTAGTAGACGGCCGCACCCGCGATACCGACAACGAAGTGCACTTAGGTGGAACACCGCGGCCGTGAGCACCCATACAGATGCTTTTGCCAACGGAGTTCTCCTACAGTCACTTGGTCGGGGCTATGGGGCGAGACTATCTAGTAAGGGTACCTGGCGAGTATCCGCGTACGCTACGTGATTGAGACGGACTTTTGATCCTTATCAAAATTTCGTGGCAACCGATCAAATGAGAATAAATTGCCAGATTTATAAAATTCAAATATTGTGGATTCCAAGTATTGTATCCTTTCACAAATATCCCGACGAAGTTAAACTTTTCGATCGATTCATCAAAGTCCCACAATTCCCCGATAGCTCAACACTTGAGCACAGATAAAAAATACCCAGAACATGCCACAGCACCTATAGACCAACCGTAGAATGGCAAACCCAAGCCTCATTAATGGCACCGTGGAACTGCCGCAAACCCTAAGGTTCGAAAGCGGTTCCATGGTCATTATACCGAGTTAGGGTTTCATTCTTCTAGATGGTCCACAGAATGACTTGCATGATTTTCTGAATATCCTAAACTTGGAGAAATTGGCTTTTGATATTTGTTCGAACTTTTTTTACTTCGCCTAGATAATATGTGAAAACCCGAAACCAATGTTAAACTATGAATACGAAACACTCCGAGTTGCCTATATGGTAAGACTGCATCACATGAAATCTTAGGAAAAACAAATAACACCTGAAACACAAAAACCCAGAGACTGGAACAATACCAAAATTTGAAGCCCAAATGCCACAACTTGGCCGAGCTCACCGGTTTTTTGCTCAATGTGGCTGGGCACTTTTGGTCAAAATGGGACCAAATTTTGGTAGTGTTCATGGTGTATCACATACATCATTCTGCAGTTGTTTATAAAAAAATTCGAGGTCATTTAAAATTCGACAAAAATTGGAATTTGGCGTCGCAAGTTTCGGAGTAGTTTCGGTTTCGTAATCTAACAAATATCGTCTAATACTCTAGCTCGGCTCTGATACCACTGTTGGGATTCCTCAGCACCCTACTAGGTTTTCACAGTAACTACAATGCCAATTTCAAATTTTCTAGAGTGCTAATGAACCCTAACATAGGATCTAGCTATAGTGAATAGACAATATAAAGCATGTAATCAAAAATTACACTAAGTGAACGAGAAATACAACCTTTGTAGACCGGTCCTTCACTTCTAAAGCTTCGTGTAGTAGTCCCTTCGCTGTGAGTAAAGATCTCCCGAACTCGAGTATGGGTTCCCTTAGAGAAATGAAGAACCTTTGCTCGAAAAATTCGACGCCGAAGATGATCTATGTCGAGGAGACTCAAGCCTAAGCTACCGCTTCACTAGGTCATGAACTTTGTGAATAGAACACCCTATACTAAATGGTAAGTAGTAGAGAATGATGAAGTAGGAAATGGGCTCACTTTAGATTTTATTTTCTCATAATGTTTCCTCACCATTTTGAAAGCTAGAGAGCGTTCATGAGGAGGAAGAAGATGAAAAATGATCAAGATGAGAAAATGAAAACTTATGAGGTGAGAATAGCAACCATGGGTGAGTTAGTGTCATACATTAACCCATGTAGAGAATAAGCCATGGGTTACAATAATGGTTAGGTTAATAAAAATCTACAAGTAAAATAAAAAGAGTGGACTTGGTTAATGGTTCCACAAGCTTCAACCATGCGACAATTTCCAACCAATTTTGATTTACTTTACATAAATAAAACACTCACATTATTATAAGCTTGGTGTGAGTCTCATACATCCATGTAGCATGTGGCATCTAGCATGACACAAAATAATGTACACTATAATATATCACAAATATACTAATGCACAATCAAGTGAGAAAATAAATTTTAAGTGAGCTAATACTAGTTAATGTAAATTAATATAGCAAATATATAATTATACATTACATTATTAAATCAACACTTGATTTAATAATCCGGTTATATCACATATAACCGACTCATATCATGTGTATCAATTTATCGAGTCAACACTTGATTCGATAACCCGGCTATATTGCATATAACCGACCGATGACACAAATCGCGAGAATAGAATACGGTATCACATACACGTATTAATCTCGGTCCTGCACATATCTTATATGTTCCCCTGCTTCATTTCGCCTGAGCCAGGAAACCTCTATGTAGGACTCTAAAGACTCATCAATACGCCGGCGGTAGGTGATGATCATTTCAAATACCAACAAGCTGCAAGAGGCTTGCTAAACGTAACGTCCACCCGGGTATTGGGCGATCAGAAGATCAACAAGCTAGCCTGCTCATACTCCTGCGAATCCAATCAGTAACACTACCGTACAGTCCGGTCTCTTTGTTAGATATGTCGCATATAACCGCCTAGGGGTGGTAAACTTCACACCCTAATAGCTTGATAAGTTATGCCGATGTAAGGTCCATAACGGGTCGAGAAACTACTGATAACACTTACCAGAAAATATCATCTATCAGGGCCAAGGAGTTCCAGTTATGGCCAGTCGGGCATAGCGCAACATCAACCCCAATACCGGGAGAGACGAATCCCCTCCTATCGCTCATTCCCTCCATGTGACTCGAGACTATACCTAAAACCACCTGTTTGCACGACTCGGTAGAACCGTGGTAGGGTGGAAATCAAAGCACAGTGGGAGACACACAAGACTCTATGACGATCTCGGGTCGACAGACTAACCTGTACCAGTGTCACTAGAGAACTGCTATCTGACATGAGGTATAATACCATCTAGGAGTTCTCCGCGAGTCCGTTCAGTGTACCCAGTCGCAACTGAGCACCCATATACGATCTCCGATGTCAAAAACCAACGGATATAGGATCAACCATCGCCCATCATATGGGTCGCGAAGCGTATACGCTAGTCTAATCTGAAATATCGATGCCCTGTCTCGATATTCTCTCGACTAGGAACAATTGAAGGATGAACTCATAGACTGCCCAGGCCCCACTAGTATGATCTACATCATAATCCTGGTAGTCAAGTACACATCCTAAGGGCTTTATCAACATGTAATAGATAGACAGTAAGTGTACATGTTAAGATAAAGAGCAACCGGATAGCATACTATCATGTCGAGCAAGAAAGTCCTCCATATATATTACCCAGCATCCACTATAATATACATCTCATGTATAATAATGTTCTCTATGGCATACATACAACTAACACATACTAGTGGGGCCAAGGGTAGTCCACAAGTACAACCTATAATTGTTCCTAGTCGAGGGTGTATCGAGACAGGGCATCGATATTCCAGAGTAGACTAGCGTATACGCTTCTTGACCCATATGATGGATGATGGATGATCCCACATCCATTGGTGTTTGACATCAAAGATGGTATACATGCAGGGTTGTCTAGCATGGCAGAAAGGTTTCGCGAGGCATCGTCCATGCCAATTTCAAAAATTTGCTGTTCTAGCTAACCCTAGAATAGTTACTAGAAAATCCGACGAATAAACATGTAAACTACTTTACATACAAAGTGAATGAAGAATAAAAACTTTGTAGAGCAGTCCTTCACTTCTAATGCTCCGTGTAGTAGTCCTTTCACTGCAAATCATGAACACCCAAACTCTTGAAAGGGTACGCCTGAAGAAATGAACAAGCTTGCTTGAAGTCTTCGAGGCCGAAGATGATCTACGTCGAGGATACACTAACCCAAGCTTCCCCTTCATTAATTATGGAATTATTGAAGCAAACACCCTATACTAAATGGCTAGTAGTAGAGGATGATGAAGTAGGAATTTTACTCACTTTAGAAATAATTCTCACTCATTTTTCTTCATTTCCAAAAAGCTAGTGAGCTTTGAGGAAGAAGATGAAGAAATGTCTCATGATCAAAATCAAGTGGAGAATGTCAACCCAAGGTGAGTTAGTATCATATACTAACCTTTGTAGAGAGTTAACCATAGCTAGTAATAATGGTTGGGTTTATAAATATCTTAAGTAAAACAAAACTTGTGGACTTAGTTAAAGAACAAGCAAGCTTCTCCAAGCTTCTTGCCATGACAAAATCCAACAATTTTGAATTACTTACTTAATTAAAAACCCTAGATTATAGAAAGCATGGTGTAAGTCATATACACACCCATGAAGCATGTATCATCAGGCATGACACAAAACCTTGTACACTATTATATATCACATATATACTATGTGCACAAATCAAGTGAGAAAATAAATCTTAAGTGAAATAATATTAGTTAATGTATGTTAATATATCAAAACAACACTTGATTTAATAATCCGGCTATATTACATATAACTGACTAATATCATGTGTATCAACTTATCGAATCAATACTTGATTCGATAACCCGGCTATATCACATAAAACCGACTGATAACACAAATCACGACAATAGAATATGGTATCACATATCGTATTAATCTCAGTCGCGCACTTATCACATATGTGCTCCTACTCTGTTTCGCTTGAGCCAGGAAGCCTCTGTGTAAGACTCTAAAGACTCGTCAATACGCCGGCAGTAGGTGATGATTATATCAAACACCCACAAGCCGCAAGCGGTCTGCTAAAGGTAACGGCCACCCGGGTATTGAGCGATCAGAAGATCAATAAACATGCCTGCTCATACTCCTGCGAATCCAACCAGTAACACTACCGTACAGTCCGGTCTCTTCGTCTGATATATTGCATATCTCGTCTAGGGATGGTAAACGTCAGAACCCAGTAACTAGATAAGTCGTGCCGATATGAGGCACATAACAGGTCGAGAAACTACTGATAACACTTACCAGTATATCTCCGAATCAGCCCATGCCAGGGACTTCCTGTTATATCCAATCAAGCACAACGCAATATCAACCCCCCATACCGGGAAAGGCGAATCCTGATTGATCTAAATTTTGGATCGTGTTTTGATATGTACTCACAACCAAAGAATTCTATAACCGCGATCAATTAACGGTGTCGCTTGTAGCGATCATTAGTGAGCACAGATCTTCCACTGAGATGTGAGTACTTGTTCGATCTTGCTTTAGATGAGTCGAAATGAAAATATAAAAGAAAATTCAAGAAAGTATTTCGAAGTTTAATTGAGCTGTCATTTCATGAAAATCAAGAATACATTCAAGAATTAGAAATTAAGAAGATGTCTAATCAATTTGAATTACCAAGATTATGAAGAATAGCCTATAGGATTCGATCGAATTCGTAGCAATGATGAATCTAAAAATTACTAATCTTATCTATTGATAAATTATAGCTCGAATGACGGGGATGAATGAAGATTATGGATCTATTGAAGAAACTAGGGTGTCTCCTTCATTATCCCTTATCTTTTCATTGATCATCATTCAAATCTAGCTTCTAGCAAAGAGAATCATCAATCGTTTGATCCCTAATTTGCATCGAAATACTCAAGAATGGAAATCTCGATCCAAATTAGGACATTAATGATTATTTCTACGAGAGTTCATAATCCAAAAAAGACTTAAAATTAGTTTAGGATTTCATCACCATTAGATCTACCGAATTCCTCTCGAATCCTTTACAAGCGGAGATTTCACTCACACATCATGAAAATTGAAGAATCAAGAATGAGATATTTTATAATGCAAGAATGTAATGAAAACGAGAATTAACAATTTATCATCTTCATTAAATCTTCTTCAAATTACACAACTCCTCAATTCGAGTTACAAGATTAAGCTCTCGATCGCTCCTTTGAAGAGGTGAATTTGTCGTTGATCTTTGCGTGGCTCGATCGCCGTGAGTTGCGGATCATCGTGGATCTCTTGCTCGGATGATGATCGGCGTTGCGATGAAGTATCGTTGATTGCTCGCTTGATTTGCTTCTCAATGGATCTTGACTTTTGCTTTGGATTGGATCTCAAGTTGTGTCACTCAACTTGAATTAGAATTTTAAATTGTTGCTCCAATTGTGTAACTAACTAACCACTAATTGAACAACTCTTGAATTGTAGATCTAGATCCCGTTTTATAAAATTCAAATAAATCTTCCCTCCAAACCTAGTTTGTTAGAGAGAGAGCCTTCTAGAATAAGGTTGTTATGCAGAGCCTTCCAAAAGAAGCTACGTGTAAATGAAGCATCTTGAGGAAGCTAGGAGGTTAGAATGAAGCTTCCGGAGAGATGACATTATCGGCTCCCCCAACTCGGCCGCGGAACCGAGGCAGCTCGGCCGACTCGGCCACGGATCCGCGGCCAATTAATGAGATCTCTGCATCATTTTTCTGTACTCTTCTACTGTTGATGTTGGGGTTTTCTTCTGATATCTAGAATCTTTTTATCTCTTTCGATTCTCTGCCAGATTCTGATTCTTTGACTTGCTGCATTTTATCGGCAAATTTTGCAATTCCAGTTCTTTGACCTGAATAATTTTCGGCACACAACCTTGATGAAAAGTGTTGAGACATTCAATATCATGCATGTAGTAATAAACACACAATTTCCTATAAAGAACGTTGAATATATATATATATATATATATATATATATAACATGGGATATTTAGTATTTTCCAGACAAACTGGTAATATGTGTTATATTTATATCAACCATCCTTAAATGATCAGAATAATGAGGAAATTGATGTGTTACAGATTGCATTATTTTCGACTGAACAAATCCCCTCCTATCGCTCAATGCCTCCACATGACTCGGGAATGTACCCAAAAACCACCTTTTTGCACGGTCACTTGACCGTGGTATGGTGGAAATCAAAGCGTAGTAGGAATCACACAAGACTCTATGATGATCTCGAGTAAACAGAATAACATGTACCACTGTCACCAGAGAACTGCCATCTGACCTTAGGTATAATATCATCTGGGAGTTCTCGGCGAGTCCGTCCAGTGTACCCAGTCTCCACCGACCACCCGTATACCATCTCTGATGTCAAACACCAATGGATATGGGATCATCCATCACCCATCTACATGGGTCGGGAAGCTATACGCTAGTCTACTCTGGTATATCGATGCCCCGTCTCGATACACCCACGACTAAGGACTTTAAAGGATGTACTTACCGACTGCCGTAGCCCTACTAGTATTATCGGCATCATAATCCAGGTAGTCAAGTACACATCCTAAGGGCTTTACCAACATGTAACAGAGAGACAATCAGTGTACATGCTAAGATAAAGAGTAACCAGATACCATACTATCATATCGAGCAAGAAAGTCCTCCCAATGTATGTCCAAGCATCCACTATAATATACATCATATGTATAATAATGGCCTCTACGGCATACATATAACTGACAATCTCCCACTTGCACTAGGGCCATATGTTGTAGTATCCAATACCCAACAATCAACAGTGGTTGTAGTATCCCATACTCAACCATCCCATAAAAGTCTCTCTTGGGAAAAGGCTTTTGTGAGTACATCCGCCGTGTTTTCCTCTGAGTCTACTTTCCTAACTTCGATCCCCTGGAGATCAACCATCTCCATGATCAGGTGATACTTCCTTAGAATATGTCTAGATCACTGATGGAACGGGGGTTCCTAGGCCTAAGCCACAACTCCATTGTCAAACAATGGTAGGAACAAAGTTCATCTCATGAACTTATATATACCCAGATTGCCTCTTTGGTAGCATCGTTGGTAGAGATGTATCTAGCCTTTATCGTCTAGTTTGTCACGGTATCTAGCTTGGAACTCTTCCAACATACTATCCCTCCACTGAGGGTAAAGACCATGCCTGTGACTGACATTTAGTCGACCTTACCACCCTAGAAGCTATCAAGTGATTCACCCCAGGATCGATTGATACCATCTCATTACAACTAGTGAGAATCCTAAAATCCACTTAGATCTATCTCATAGATCCAAAACCCAGGATTTAGGAGGTATCACCTTGATTCTATATGGAGAATCAATGTGATAAGAGGAGATTGATCGAGTGTAGCATAGGAAACTCCTTTCCTATCAAGAGTATGTCATCCACATACTTTACGAGGAAGACCATCATACTCTCTACTACCTTTTTGTATATACCAGGTTCATCTACCATTTTGATGAAGTCAAACGCTTTGACTATCACATCAAAACAGATGTTCCAACTCCGCGATGCCTGCTTTAACCCGTAAAGCAACTTGCACACGTTTCCACTGCTCCCATTGTCTACGAAGCCCTCTGGCTATGTACTTATAGATGCTCTATTCTAAATCACTATTTATAAAAGCAGTCATGACACCCAACCGCCATATATCGTAGTCATGGTATGTAGCAATGGCAAGCAGCATCCGGATGGACTTAAGCATAGCCACTAGAGATGTCACGACCCAAAGTTTGGCCCGTGACCGGCACTTCAACACGTAACGTCTACAGGCGTAACGCGACTAAGTGAACCGAAAACCCAGAAATCAAACCAGTAAATGTATAGAGTGTTTTAAGCTTTAAATAGATGCATTTACAAAGGTGCTAAGAAATCTAAAGTAAACAATCACCAAGATAGCCATATACGACGCCGTAGCGAAGATCAAGAGAAACAAGTGGGAACATCACAGATAGAATAAACTGCATAAGTAAAGTCGGCCCACAACGAGCTCGACACCAGAATACCAATAATATACATCATCGTCCTCACACTGTCTCTCAGTCAAATACATGTATGGTATATGGAGAATACTAGATACAACAGTGTGTACAAAAGAAGTAACCAGATAGCACAACCCACCTATCAGCAAAACAGCTCTCGCACCAACTGTAGTGGTATCTGTAGCCAAAAGACGTAAGAAACATGCCTGCCGCGACTACTCCGAGGGGAAACCTGCAAATATTGTGGAACAACGGGAGTGAGTTGCCAACTCGTGAATAGAAATAACATATAAAGGTAATCGCGAGCATGCACGTACTGCACTACTCTATCATATGCCGGCAGATGATATCAATGCGTGATAAGCAGTATGTGCAATAATCATGCAAGTGCTCTATCAGGTAATATAACTACAGGATGAGATACAATACTGAATGCTGAGCATTGGAAATATAACATCTACACGGAATGTCAACGTAGAATATATAATCCGTGTCCATCAATGCACCCAGATCCCCCCAAATAGCTCAGGCACCGGCACTCTCATCGGCCCTCCAATCCTGTACATCTCTGAGAATCACGAGTGCCCAACATCGGCACCCAAATATCATAAGTACTCCTGTCCAGCATCGACATGCAAATCTTCATCCATCGGGCCCCGTCAGTCCGTGTCAGCCTACAGGCCCCGTCTGCGGTATCAGCCCTCAGCCCCGGCAGTACGGATCATCCCGCATCCATCTATCGACTCTGGTCAGCATCCTCCGGATAACCGCCAGTTCCAACCAATCACCGGTAGGTAGTAGTCCCTCTGCCAGGCTCACCGTCTACTACACAGCGAAACCATTCTCGCCCCGGGGTACCATACCGGGTCTACCATATATCCGTAATCGGCCTCATCCAACTCCTCGATTCGGGTTCACATATATCACTCTAGCACCGAGAAAACACATGGTGGACGCACCGAAATATCATATCAAGGGAAACCGGGTTTTTAAATAATTAACTATTCTCTTTTGAAATATCCACGGTTTCTCAAATCCATAATTAACATAGAAACAACATATCTCAATGCGTAATCTAAGCAGGTATGAAGATGTCAATGTATGTGTGCACTGGTATGGATATACAATGTGCATGTGGGCAGGTATGAAGATATCAATGTATGTGTGCACTGGTATGAGTATACAGTGTGCATGTGCGCAGGTATGAAGATATCAATATATGTGTGCACTGGTATGAGTATACAATATGCATGTGCGCAGGTATGAAGATATCAATATATGTGTGCACTGGTATGAGTATACAGTGTGCATGTGCGCAGGTATGAGTATGTGATGTATATGTATCAAGTATGAATATCATGTAATCCGAAACAATTTGCAACTCAAAGCAATGTGATATATGCATCAAGTATGAATATCATGAAATCCGAATCAATATGCAAGTCAGGCAATGTGATATATGCATCAAGTATGAATATCATGTAATCCAAATCAATATGCAAGTCAAAGCAATGTGATATATGCATCAAGTATGAATATCATGTCCAGTCACATAAAAGATGAGCTACAGCATAATGATCATGGAAATTCTACAGTGTGAGTATCATGGCAAGTACTAACGGTGTGTGTGTAACATGCAGGATAGTGCTCGTGCAACATGAACCGTTAGTATTGGTGCGGTGTTCTATCAATTCTAGTTTATATACATATAGCAGGGAATGTGGTATGCACAAAATAGTAGCCATGAACAGTCAATGTAGGTAAATGTAATATGCTGCTACAAGGTCTTATCAGCCCTGACGCATAACGCCATACGGGCGATTTCCTCGTAGATGTTAAATCTACTCACCGTAGTCTCTCGCTAGATATAGCCGACGATTTGCTTCCCCTTCTTCGCGGTGTCCGTCGCACTTGCCTGCGAACCTAGAATTCCACAGAATATCACACATAAGCTCAAAACCATACAAACACGACATTTAAAGTCAACTAGAAACCCGTGCCGCAAACCAAGCGCGCGTTTGCGCGATACGCTAAAACATGTGATTACGCGCCTGAAGTCACTCTGACGCGTCGCGATACGCAAAAACCCCAAACCCACACACACGTATCACGCATGTCGCGAAAGATTAAAAAATACGGGAAATAGGGTATTCAACTCCAGATTTTGATACAGAACAGATATTATGAAAATATATATACCAAAACACTCCACATAGATACAGACTCAGTGGCCCAAACCCCAACCCCCAACTCACCCATCCGGCCGCAAATTGCGGCCAGAATGAATATTCCGGCGGCCTGTCTTTGGAATTGGGCTCCCAGGTTTTGTGTGTGCACTCTATACCCCCTATACATGCTATAGTAAAACCAATTTTATTCTGAAACAACTCTGGTAGCAGCAGATCCTACAGAGCCCTATTTCTTGTTAAAAATCACATTTTTACACTAAAATGATACTTTATGATATTTTCCTGAATCTGAAGCAAACCCAAGTCTAAAACCACACTAATAACCCATTACCAAGCTAACTAAGCCATAAAAAAGCTAAATTTAAAATATCATCACTAAAATCCCTTTAATATCACTAAAATGCACAAAAATGAGATTTTTAGCACCCAAACACACAAGTTATGGAAAAAGGGTGCTAGACCTGAGTTAATACCTTCTAAAGACCTTATAGAACACCAAAAGTTCTAGCTCTTTCCTCAAGTGTGCAGATTTGCCTCCAAACACCTCAAAAAGCCCCTTTTCCCATGGTTTTGTGATGAAAATGTGTTGATTTGTATAGGGTTTTGTGTAGGGATCAAAGGGAAATGAAAAGAAGAAGAGGAGATGAAGAAAATGCCATGGTTTTTGCTGGGAATTCTGCAGGAATTTCAGAATGAGAGAAAGAGAGAGAAGAGAGAAAGAAAAGGCTCAAAAAAGTCAACTTCTTTACCTAATCCCCATGCCTCATTTGTTTATTTGGATTTTGATATTCAAAAAGGGTTATGACTTGATTAAAATGGTGGGGATAAATTATCAACCATGCAACAAAAGAAATGGTTAACATGTTACACTAAAAGACCTAAGTCACAAAATTGGCTAAGTGTGCAATTGTACACTACAAAGGAAAATTTTCCAATTAGGGTAAACCCGACTAAAATAACTAATAATCCTATGTACACATATATAATAACACTTACAATTACTAATTAACACGAAAAACATTCTAAACGAATTTCAAAGTGTTACAATCTACCCCCTTAAAGAAATTCGTTCCCCGAATTTAAAAATCTAACTACACGTGCCTTCAAAGAGGTGGGGATATCTATTCCTCATCTCGCTCTCGGTCTCCCAAGTGACCTCCTCGCTGCTCTGACCACGCCAAAGTACCTTGACGGACGATATCTCTTTCGACCTCAATTTCTTCACTTGTCGATCCAAGATCATCACCGGCTGCTCTGCATAGGAAAGGTCGCGCTCAAGCTGGATCGTCGGGTGCTGAATCGCATGCGAAGGATCATGAAGATATCTGCGGAGCATCGAAACGTGAAATACGGGGTGCACATCTGGAAAACTGGGCGGAAGGGCTAACCGCAACTGCACCAACACGCTCGAGGATCTCGAAGGGGCCCACATATCTGGGACTAAGCTTCCCCTTCTTCGCAAATCTCATCACACCATTCATTGGGGAGACCCTCAAGAAAACATGGTCACCAACAGAAAACTCAAGTCTGCGTCGACGATGGTCCGCATAAGATCTCTGCCTGCTTTGGGCTGCTCTCATCCTATCGCGAATCAACTGGATCTTCGCGGTCGTCTCCTCAACAATCTGTGGCCCTAAGATACTGCTCTCACTGAGCTCCGTCCAGTAGGTGGGCGATCTGCATCTCCTCCCATAAAGAGCCTCGAAAGGTGCCATATGAATGGTCTCTTGGTATCTGTTATTGTAGGAGAACTCTACTAGGGGTAAATGATGATCCCAGCTACCTCCGAAGTATAATACGCAAGCTCTGAGCATGTCCTCGAGAGTCTGAATAGTCCTCTCTGACTGTCCGTCGGTCTGCGGGTGAAATGCTGTGCTGAAACTCAAGTGAGTGCCCAAAGCCTCCTGAAGCCTCTGCCATAGTCGGCTGGTAAACTCGGTGCCTCTGCAGGACACGATACATGTCGGAACTCCGTGCAGTCGTACAATCTCGTCAATGTATATTTGGGCATACTGAGCAAATCCGAAAGTCGTCTTCACCGGTAGGAAGTGAGCCACTTTCGTCAAACGATCCACGATCACCCAGATGGAGTCATACCCTCGACTAGTCCTGGGTAGACCCACAATGAAGTCCATAGAAATCTTCTCCCATTTTTACTCCGGACTGGGTAATGGCTGAAGCTCTCCCGTGGGCCTCTGGTGCTCAGCATTGACTTGCTAACAAGTCAGGCATCTCGACACAAAATCTGCGATCTCTCTCTTCATTCCGTCCCACCAGTAAACACCTCTCATGTCATGGTACATCTTGGTGGAACCGGTATGAACACTGTATACCGATCGATGTGCCTACTCAAGAATCTCGCGCCGCAGTCCCTCAGCATCTGGTACGAACAGTCTAGCCCCAAATCGTAGTATCCCCTGATCATCGATCACAAACTCGGGAAATCTTCCATGTCCAATCTGTGTCCTAATCTCTGAACATCGGTCATCACTGTGATGTGCCTCATGTATACGGTCGAGCAACTCTGGGCATGCATGAACATTCGCAATCTGTCCTCCGATCGGCGTAAACTCGAACTTTACCCGGCTATCGCATAAAATCTGCCAATCTGCCGACGACTGCCTCTGTACTGCGCTCAAACAAGATAGACTACCCCCGGGCTTCCTGCTCAAGGCATCCGCCACTACATTAGCCCTGCCCGGATGATACAAGATCTCAGAATCGTAGTCCTTCACTAAATCCATCCATCGGCACTGTCTAAGGTTCAGGTCTCACTGCTGAAATATATACTTTAAGCTCTTGTGATCAGTGAATATCTGGCACGACTCGCCATATAGGTAATGTCGCCAGATCTTAAGTGCAAAGATCACAACAGCCATCTCCAAATCGTGAGTGGGGTAATTCTGTTCATGTTTCTTCAATTGCCGCAAAGCATACGCGATCACCCTGTCATGCTGCATCAATACGCACCCTAGCCCTACTCGTAGAGCATCACAGTAGACCACAAATCCGCCTGATCCTGAAGGCAATGATAGCACTAGTGTCGTAGTCAGTAGAGCCCGTAGCTGCTGAAAACTGTGCTCACACTCCTCTGTCCAATCGAAGGGAACTCCCTTCCGGGTCAACCCGGTCAAAGGTATAGCAATGCGAGAGAAGTCCTGCACGAATCGCCTGTAGTGGCCTGCCAGCCCTAGAAAGATGCGAACCTCTGTCACTGACGTGGGTCTGGGCCAACTCCGAACGACCTCAATCTTCCTCGGGTCTGCACATATACCATCTCGTGTAATCATGTTCCCCAAGAAGTCTACGTTGTCCATCCAGAAAGCACACTTGGAGAATTTGGCGAAAAGCTGATGCTCCCTCAAGGTCTGCAGTGTAATCCGCAGGTGCTGCTCGTGCTCCTCTCTACTCTGAGAATACACCAGAATATCGTCAATGAACACTATGATGAACAGATCAAGATACGGCCGGAAAATACGGTTCATCAAGTCCATAAATGCTGCCGGCGCGTTGGTGAGTCCGAACGACATCACCAAAAACTCATAATAGCCGTAGCGCGTGCGGAAAGTCGTCCTAGGAATATCCTCCTGTCGAACCCGTAGCTGATGGTAGCCTGATCGCAAATCGATCCTCGAAAAGTATCCTGCCCCCTGAAGCTGGTCGAACAAATCGTCGATGCGTGGAAAAGGATACCTGTTCCGTACTGTAACCCTGTTCAGCTGGCGGTAGTCGATAGACTAACGCAGACTGCCGTCCTTCTTCTTGACAAACAGGACAGGAGCACCCCAAGGAGAAACACTGGGTCGAATAAGTCCCTTATCCAGCAAATCTTGCAACTGACCCTTCAATTCTCTAAGTTCCGCCGGGGCCATCCGATAAGGCGGTATAGAAATAGGCCCCGTGCCAGGAACCAAATCAATACAGAAAGAAATGTCGCGCTCGGGCGGTAGCCCAGGAAGCTCGTCAAGGAACACATCAGGGAACTCGCTAACAACCGGAACCTGATCCAACGGAACCTCTGTAGCTCTAGTATCGCAAACATAGGCGAGAAATCCCTGACATCCCTTCCTCAAAAGCTGTCCAGCGCGAAAAGAAGAAATCACACTTTGAGGGGTGGCACCACGGTCCCCCAACACAACAAAAACCGACTCACCGGGAAAACAAAATCTAACTGTCTTCTCGCGGAAGTCAACAGAAGCATAGCACGTGGCTAACCAATCCATGCCTAAAAGAACGTCGAAGTCCAACATCTCAAGAAGGATCAAATCGACCGGCAACACTCTCTCGCCAATACGGACGGTACAGGATCGGAACACGTGCCTAGCGACAAATGACTCTCCCACAGGAGTAGTCATAACAAGCGGCTGATCAAGAAAACCGGACTCTCTACCCAAACTCGGTACAAAGTGTGTGGATACGTACGAGTGCGTGGATCCGGGATCGAATAACACGTGTGCATCAACAGAACATATTGGAAGGATACCTGAGACCACCGCATTGGACTCCTGCGTGTCCTGAAGCGTCAAAGCAAAAACTTGCGCCTGTCCTCCAGCTGCGACTGACTGTCCCCTACCGGCAGCTGGTCGTCCTCTACCTCGATCACCTCGTCCTCTATGAACAAATCCTCCGCGACCACGACCTCTCTGTGCATGGGTCTGACGCTGAGTAACAGTAGGTGCAATAGGCAACGCCCTCTAGGGTGGTGAAGGTGGTAATGTGACATGCGGTGCTGCCTCCTCCCTCCGTGGTATCTCAGGACAATCTCGCATACGATGATAAGAACTCCCGCAACGAAAACATCCCGATGATGGTCGCTGACCCTCATGGGGATAGGAGCTAAACAACCGGCCTCGCCTCGAATCTCTTCCACCTGCAAGGTGCCTGTCATGGCGCCGAAAAGGCCGTATCTGCACGAACTCTCTTCGGCTCTGGGACTGCCGAAGTCTCAGCAAGGCACTCCTCAACCAATAATGCTGCATCTACTGCTGCTGCGTATGTTTCGTAATGCTGCGCGCTGATCGCAAGGAACAATGGTGTGAGCAAGCATCGGAAAAATCTCTTAACTCGCATCTACTCGGTAGCCACTAAGTACGGAGCATAAACTGATAGCTCGGTGAACAGCACATCGTACTCTTCCACTGACATCTCCGGAGTCTGGCGTAAGGACTCGAACCTGCGTGCTCTAGCATCTCTGACACTCAGGGGAAGAAAGCGGGCAAGGAATAGCGCCACGAACTCTGTCCACGTCATAGGAGGAAGACATGCTGCTCTACCTTTCTCGACTGATTCGCACCATTTCTGCGCAAGACCTTCCAAGCGAAAGCTCGCGAACTCAACCCATCTCGCATTTGCGCATCTGAGGGAATGGCATATCTGAGCTATCCTATCAATGAAAGACTGTGGGTCCTCGGTTGCATCGGTGCCTGTGAAGACCGGAGGCTTCAGCCTCATAAACTCTGATAACGATACCGAGATAACCTCTGTAGCTGCAGGGGCAACTGCCTGTACTGTGGGTACCACCGCGGTCTCTGAAACGGGTAGAACTACCTCTGGTCGCTGCGCTCGAAGTGTCTCAACTAGAGATCCCATCATCTGGCACATCTCCTGCATACGGGATCCTATCGTATGGCGCATCTCCTGCACACCAGCCCCTAACATGGCAATCTGATCTGTTACGGCAGGAACAGCCTGCTCGGGCACAACCGGTGTACTATCCGTATCAGTCCTCGTCTCGGACGAGTCAACTCGAATCTCGGCCCTCGCGGCCGCTCTCTGCGCCTTCGTAGTCTTTGGCGGCATAATGGCTGAAAGGAAAAGTAGGATTCGATAAGGGTACGGAAATCGAATCACAAGAATGTATATACTCGAGAAGGAATTTAAATCAACAAGTCCTAAGGTCGCTTAGGCGGAGTACCGTGTCATGAGTATGCCGCGGAACATACACACGCTACGCCATTCTGCTTCAGCTACCGACTCCATCATACCAGGGTCATCCTACACTCCGAATGGTAAAAACCTACACTCTGATACCAACTTTGTCACGACCCAAAGTTTGGCCCGTGACCGGCACTTAACCACGTAACGTCTACAGGCGTAACGCGACTAAGTGAACCGAAAACACAGAAATCAAACCAGTAAAAGTATAGAGTGTTTTAAGCTTTAAATGGAAGCATTTACAAAGGTGCTAAGAAATCTAAAGTAAACAATCACCAAGATAGCAATATACGACGCCGTAGCGAAGATCAAGAGCAACAAGTGGGAACATCACAGATAGAATAAACTGCATAAGTAAAGTCGGCTCACAACGAGCTCGACAACAGAATACCAATAATATACATCATCGTCCTCACACTGTCTCTAAGTCAAATACATATATGGTAGATGTAGAATACTAGATACAATAGTGTGTACAAAAGACGTAACCAGATACCACAACCTACCTATCAGCAAAACAGCTCTCGCACCAACTGTAGTGATATCTGTAGCCAAAAGATGTAAGAAAGCAGCCTGCCGCGACTACTTCGAGGGGCAACCTGCAAATACTGTGTCACAACGGAGGTGAGTTACCAACTCGTGAATAGAAATAACATATAAAGGTAATCGCGAGCATGCGCGTACTGCGCTACTCTATCATATGCCAGCAGATGATATCAATGCGTGATAAGCAGTATGTGCAACAATCATGCAAGTGCTATATCAGGTAATATAACTAGGTTGAGATACAATAATGAATGCTGAGCAAGGGAAATATAAAATCTACACGGAATGTCAACGTAGAATATATAATCGGTGTCCATCAATGCACCCAGATCCCCCCCCAAATAGCTCAGGCGCCGGCACTCCCATCGGCCCTCCAATCATATACATCTCTGAGAATCACGAGTGCCCAACATCGTCACCCAAATATCATAAGTACTCGTGTCCAACATCGACACGCAAATCCACATCCATCGGGCCCCGTCAGTCCGGGTCAGCCCACGGGCTCCGTCTGCGGTATCAGCCATCAGCCCCGGCAGTACGGATCATCCCGCATCCATTTATCGACTCTGGTCAGCATCCTCCGGATAACCACTATGTCCAACTAATCACTGGTAGGTAGTAGTCCCTCTGCCAGGCTCACCGTCTACTACACAGCGAAACCGTTCTCGCCTCGGGGTACCATACCGGGTCCACCATGTACCCGTAATCGGCCTCATCCAACTCCTCGATTCGGGTTCACATATATCACTCTTGTAGGGTTCCTAGGCACTCTAGTGAGGTCTCACAAGGCATCGAACATGCCAATTTCAAAAATTCTAGGTGCAGAGAGACCCGACTACGGATCGTTTGCTAGAAAACTAGGCGAAACAATAAACTAGTTAACACTTAACTAAGAGAAACGGAAATACAACCTTTGTAGCTCCGGTTCTCCACCTCCATAGCTCCGCAATGAAGTCTCCTCGCTGTCCATAACAAGTCCCGGGCTCTAGCATCGGCTTCATCGGAGAATGGACGGGCTAGGTCATCGATGTCCATGCCGAAGATGATCTACGTCGAGGCATCGCTAAATCAAGCTCCGACTTCACCAAGTCAAGAAACTTGTGAAGAAAACACACTCTACTACTTGGCAAGAGGTAGAGGATGAAGAAATAGGAAGTGGGTAGACTTTAGAATTGGATTTCTCACTCTAATTCATCACTTGCCATTGATGGAGGCAAGCTTTCTTCACTTGAAGAAAAATGAAGAAGAAGAAGAATAATGTTATGATAAGTTAATTTAAAATGCAAAAGAAAATGAAATACTTATCATAATATCAACCATGGTCAAGATAACTTGTGTAGAGAATGAACTATGGTTCAAGTGAATGGTTAGGGTTAAGAAAAGAGACAAAATGGTCAAATCATTCAAAGCTTCATGAAGCTTCAAAAGAAAGTCCAAAATGAGCCACCATTTCATTTCTTTTCTATAAATAAATGAAAAGAAATAAATAAATAAATAAGTAAATCAAATAAACAAAACCCTAATCATTAACTTAACCATGGTATAATTCTTTACACAAACCCAAGTTAGCTTGTATCATCAAACATGATACAATCTTGCGCACAAAAAATATATCATATATACAATGTGCACATCCGAGTGAGAAAATCCATCTTAAGTAAACCGATACTAGTTGATGCAAAGTAATATATCAAATATATAAATATGCATTAAATCATTAAATCACCACTTGATTCAATGATCCGGTCATATCGCATATAACCGACTAGTATCCTATATATCGGCTTATCGAATCAATACTTGATTCGATAACTAGGTTATATCGCATACAACAAAACGACACATTCATCGCGAGAATAGAATACGGTATCACATACACGGATTATTCTCGGTCCCGCACATATCTCATATGCGCTCCTATTTCGTTTCGCTTGAACCAGGAAACCTCTGTGTAGGACTCTAAAGACTCGTCAATACGCCGGCAGCAGGTGATGATCATATCAAACACCCACAAGCCGCAAGCGGTCTGCTAAACGTAACGGCCACCCGGGTATTGAGCGATCTGAAGATCGACGAGCAAGCCTGCTCACACTCCAGTGAATCCAACCAGTAACACTACCGTACAGTCCGGTCTGATCGTCTGATATGTCGCATATCTTGCCTAGGGGTGGTAAACGTCAGACCCCAATAGCTCGATAAGTCGTGTCGATATGAGGTCTATAACGATTCGAGAAACTACTGGTAACACTTACCAGTAAATTTCAGCAACCCTGGCCAGGGATTTCCTGTTATAGCCAATCGAACACAGCGCAACATCAACTCCCTATACCGGGAGAGACGAATCCCCTCCTATCGCTCATTGCCTCCATGTGACTCGGGACTGTACCCAAAAACCACTGTTTCGCACGCCTTCTTGGACGTGGTAAGATGGAAATCAAAGTACTGTTGGAACCACACAAGACTCTATGACGATCTCGGGTCAACAGTCTACTCTGTACCAGTATCACCAGAGAACTGCCATCTGACGTGAGGTATAATACCATCTGGGAGTTCTCGGCGAGTCCGTCCAGTGTACCCAGTCTCTACTGAGCACCGGTATATCATCTCTGATGTCAAACACCAATGGATATGGGATCATCTATCGCCCATCTGTATGGGTCGAGAAAGTACACGCTTGTCTACTCTGGTATATCGATGCCCCGTTTCGTTACACCCACGACTAGGGACTTTGAAGGATGTACTTATGGACTACCCTGTCCCCACTAGTATGATCCGCATCATAGTCCAGGTAGTCAAGTACACATCCTAAGGGCTTTACCAACCTGTAACAGAGAGACAATCAACGTACACGTTAAGGTAAAGATCAACCAGATAGCATACTATCATGTCGAGCAAGAAAGTCCTCCCTATATACGTCCCAGCATCCACTACAATATACATCCAATGTACAGTAATGGCCTCTAGGGCATACATATAACTAACAATCTCCCACTTGCACTAGGGCCATCTGTAGCAGTGGTTGCAGTATCTCATACTCAACCATCCCATAAAAGTCTCTCTCTGGGAACAGGCCTTCGTGAGTGGATCTTCCGTGTTGTCCTCTGAGTCTACTCTCCTAACCTCGATCCCTCTGGAGATCAACCATCTCCATGATCAGGTGATACTGCCTTAGAATATGTCTGGATCACTGATGGGACGGACGTTCCTTGGCATAAGCCACAACTCCATTGTCACACAATGGGAGGAACATAGTTCATCTCATGAACCAATATACACCAAAACAACCTCTTTGGTAGCATCTTAAGTAGCGATGTATCCAGCCTTTCTCGTCTAGTATGCCACGGTATCTAGCTTGGAACTCTTCCAACATACCGTCCCTTTACTGAGGGTAAAGACAATGCCTGCGACTGACATTCAGTCGTCTTTATCACTCTGGAACACTTCCAGTGATTCTCCTAGGATCGATTGATACCATCTCACTACAACTAGTGATTATACTAACACCCAAATAACATCTATCTCATAGATGAAAACTCAGGATAGAGGAGGTATCACATTGATCCTATCTGGAGAATCCTTGTGATAAGCGGAGATTGACCGAGCGTAGCAAAGGAAACTTCTTCCCTATCATGAGTATGTCATCCATGTACTCTACGAGGATCACCACCATACTCCCTACTACCTTTTTGTATATACAAGGTTCATCTATCATTTTGATGATGTCAACTTCCTTGACTAAGACATCAAAACAGACGTTCCAACTCCGCGATGCCTGCTTTATCCTATAAAGAATCTTGTTCACGTTTCCGCTGCTCCCACTGTTTACGAAGCCCTCTGGCTGTGTACTTATAGACGCCATCTTCCAAAACATCATTTTAGAAGAGCTGTCATGACACCCAACCACCAGATATCGTAGTCATTGTATGTAGCCGTGGCAAGTAGGATCTGGATGGACTTAAGCATAGATCCTTAGAAAAGGTTTCATCATGATCCACACCAGTTCTATGATGCAAACCTTTAATAAGCCTAGCTTTGAAAGTCTCAACTTTTCCATCTACACCAAGTAATCTTCTCAAGATATACTTACTCCTGATGGGGATTTAACCCTTCAGATATTGCAACCAAAGTCCATACTTTGTTGGTGTATAAGGATTCCATCTCAAATCACTAAGCTTCCAGCCATTCTTACAGAGTCTTACTCATGATGGCCAGCTCGAAACTAGTTGGGTCATCATCTCATGATGTAATCCTCGCTCCCACTGTCATAGAGAAACCGAAGTATCTCTCAGGTGGGTGAGAAACCCTACTAGATCGGCGGAGAGGCTGAGGTTCGTTGGAATCTACTGAATCCTTTGGTTCTATCAAATCATCAGCTGCAGTTTGTATAGCTGGAACATTTCCAGTTGTACATAACAGACGTTGCCTCGAGCTTTTCCGGATTTTGCTTTTAGACATAGGCCGGACAACCCCAAATCTTAACTAGCTTAAGACATGGGCTGTTCCCTTTCCGTATCATATATGAAGTGGTAGGCAACTGATTTGATTTGAACCCTATTCAATAGGTATGCAGCTTCTCAAGTGCATAACTCCCAAAAGGAAATAGGTAACTCAGTAGTACTCATCATAGAGCACACCTTATCATATAGGGTGTGATTGCTCCGCCCCGATATACCATCGTGCTATGGTGTATACAGAGGAGTAATGCTGAGAGAGAATCTCATTCTCCTTTAAAATAGTCCAGAATTTCCGTGCTCAAGTATTCTCCTCCTTGATCTCATCATAGGACATAATACTTATACCCGTATTGGTTCTCTACTTCTATCTTATATTCTGTGAATATCTCAAAAGGTTCAGACTTGTGTTTCAACAGGAACATATGTCTGAATCTCGAGAGATTATCAGAGAATGTAATGAAGTATAAAGAACCTTACCAGGTATGTGTAGACAGGGGACCTTTATACATCAACATGTATCATCCCAAGAGTTCTGTAACTCTTTCTCTGTTTCCAGTAAACGGAGCTATGGTCATCTTATCTTTGTGACATGACTGGCGAGTTTCACAAGATGTAAATTCAAACTAATTTAAATATGCATCTTTATGTAACTCTAGCTAGTCGGGTCACATTGATCTGACCTAGTCTACAATACCTCAAGAAGGATTCGTTCATTTCTGAACTCTTCTTCTTGTGTGTGTTCCATATACTAAGAACTGTAGTTTGATTTAGAATATTAATGCTTTTAGATAACGTGCCTGAACCGATCAACTTTTGATATAGGAAATGTTCAAAACATTATCCAACTATACAAAATTTTATCTTTTCTTTACTAATAAAGAGACTGATATGATTTTGTATATCAGGTTCGGTATCTAATAACATTCTTTCAAAATCAATGTATTGGTAATACAGGGTGACAGTGACCAACAGACTTGGCTGCAACACTTGCCCCGTTTTCGGCCTCATGAAACTTATCACCCGTTCTCAGTTTTTCTACCTTTTTCTAGCCCTATGTAACAGATTACATATCTGGGATCCTGATCCGGTATCATATACCCAGGATGCGGAGGATACTGGGAAACAGTTCTTTGTAATGAACACACCCGAAGATGATGCATCAACATGCACTCTCTTCGTTTGGGCGGCACGGGAAATCTGGTATTCCCCAATTTCCTGCTCTGTCTTATAACAATTATAAGTTGGAGCGGGACCAACGTTCCCCAGCTCAGTATAACAAGCGGGTTCGGTCAAATATCCGTATTATTAACTTGATTAAGGTGTGATATGGTCGCTACCAGGAGAGAGAGAGAAGAAAACACTCAGCGTGCGCTCTTGCAAGAATAGATTGGTTATTATTTTATCTAATCAGGATGGCTCCCACTGCTTTTTATCAAATCTTCCTTCAAACCCTAAAAGGAAAGACTAGCCGAGATTAATTACACACAACAAGTTCGCCAATCTTTCAGCCAGGCCAGTGTCGGTACTTTGAGGGAGGTGCCCCGTGCTTTTGCACGGACCTAATTAATGTAAACCTCGTTTTCCCAGAGGCGTAACCCCGTTAACACCTTTCTAGACACCTACTTGATCGGCTAATTGTAATGTATAAAACTCTCCCAGGAGTAACTCTTACTCGCAGCGGGTATCGGGATCCAACTATCTCATAGAAGGTATGCAATCTCATTGCAAATTTCAACACTTGAAATTCCCGATAATTTTGCCCCTAGCGTCCTATGACCTTGACGCAGGCCAACAAACCATAGTGCGCTAGTCAAGTTCAACCCGTCATTTCCTGATTGAATTAAACCCACCCGCACGACCCTTGACGCAGGCCAACAAAGTCGCACGACTACCCTAATCCAATCTGCATCATATGCATAAGCAGATAAATACTAGTTAGCTACCGCACACTACGCCTTGACGCAGGCCAACAAACGTAGCACGAATACTAAATAGGACTTATCTGAAATGATGGAGGGCTACGACAGGTTTTTCTGAAAACCTATTGCGTAATGAACTTGATATCGTTGTAGGATCGAATGAATTTTGAAATGGAGTGTTTTTGAGGCTTTTCTAGTTTTGCTAAAGAAGTCACTCCCGGTGAAGGGATCTTCGGTCCTTTCCTCGTCGAATGAGGTGCGGGATATATCATATATATCACTGTGCAAAGCAAAAACACTTAAAAGCTATCAAAAGACAAACCGAGTGTGTAGCATCTGCCAGTTATTGCTAAAGGAGTCACTCCCGGTGAAGGGATCTCGGTCCTTTCCTCATCGAATAAGGTGCAGGATATATCACATATACCGCTGTGCAAAGCAAGAACTGTAGCTACCTGTTTTATTTTGAAATTCGATTCTACAACATCTTAGGTTTCTTTTATTTCATTAATCTCATTAATGAAGTCCCATCATTTAGGTACCTAAACATCACAGATAAATACGACGTACACTTATGCCATCCGCATTCGCCTCGATGTCCCCTCGTGCACCGTTAGGTTAGGTAACTAACGACAGAGCGGGGCAGGGCTAGCGCGGGTGTAAAACATAAGTAACGTCTATATAATATATCATATATACTATATACTGTATCTATCATAGAACATCACATGATCACATCACAGATATCGCAGCAGAAGAATCATATGAAATATTGGATACTAGGACGTCCGTGTTTTCAATACGAGCCAGTATAAAACACGGATTCCACGGTCGTGATGAATAGCCAAACCCACACCCTAAGACCCCTACGAGAGCGGCAAGCAACCCTACCAATTCTAGAGTTAGGAGACCCGGACTCGACTCCTCGAGTGGGTCTCCCACTGGACTCCAGAACCCGGTTACTTGTGCCCTCCTCCTTGGGTCTATCCTAGTGCGGAAAAGTAAATAATATACAAACGGTGATATCTTCCGCTACCTGGAAGTGCCCCAAATAAAAGAATATTACATACAAGTTTTTACATGAATGAAAATGAAAAACACTCATCTCACATAAAAACCCCGGCTATTCAAACACGACGATCAAATATAACATATCCAGCAACACATAAAATCACATGTCATCAACGTAAGTAAATATGCGTATCCCAATTGTCGTTGACATATAGCAACGAAACCGGCGATATCACATATTACACTTACGGTCACAGAAAAGAAAGTGTAAAACTACAACAGTTGGAATCCGCAATCTGCATAGACATCGCATGCCTAATCAAATGAATTACTTAGACATCGCATGCCTAACAATTATAAACCCCGCATTTTAGTCTCATTATCGAAAACACTTTTCAATATCAAATCGGGCAATTCAACAAGATTCCCGACATCCTGATCGAATGCTCGTCGCAAACTTTAGTAGACGGTCGCACCCCTGATACCGTCGACGAAGTGCACCAAGGCGGAACACCGCCACCGCGAGCAGCCGAACGGATGCTTTCGGCGACGGGGTTCTCCTACAGTCACTTGGTCGAGGCTATGGAGTGAAGCTGCCTATTAAGTTTACCCGGCGAGTATCCGCGTACGCTACATGATTGCGACGGACTTTTGATCACATCAAAATTCCGTGGCAACCGATCAAGTAAGACTAAAGTGCTGTGTTTATAACATTCATTCAGTTATCTCATAACTTCTTGTGAATTCCAATTATTGTATCACATTCCGGATAAATAGAAAATGTCAAACTTTCCGATCGAACAATCGAACACCCAAGTTTTCCCGAAACAGCTCAACACATGAAATAAGTCTAAAAACATTCACTTCGTGCCTCAGTACCAACGGTCCAGCCGTAGAAGGGTCAAGCCAACGCCTCACATGTGGCACGCCGTACTACCCCAAACCCGAGGGTTCAAAGGGCAGTTCAAGACGGTCACATAATCGAGTTAAGGTTTGTTGTCTTCTAGAGGGACCATCGCGTTACTTGCACTACTTAGAACGTCGTTAAACTACGGAAAAGTCCAACAATTGGAAATTTCACGGCAGGGGAAAAAGTGGGTATTTATATCCGGTCGAACTTTTTAACATATTCAAAAATTATCCGGAAAACACATAGACAAAGTTTAATAATCCGATCGAATCTACGAACTTCCAATACAACCCAAATAACTCAACTCTTGAGTAAGATTTAAAATTTCCCAGAAAACTCAGACATTCAAGAAAGAAGTTACTGTTCAAACAGTTTAGAAAAAGATGATAATTTGGCCGCGGAACCGCCGCACGTGCCAAGGCTCATGCGGCGCTTCTGCGGCTCTTTGAATGATTCAGAAGCACGTGCTTCACAGTAACTCTTAAATATACATGCTAAATTTTCTGGCAATTTTTAATTCACAAAAATCCAAATTTTCAGAAAATTTCCAGAGAGCAATTTAGGTTAGGGTTTCGATGTTCGTTCGGATTTCAAACGTCGTCTACACTTCGCCTAAGGCTCTAGCTAGGCTCTGATACCACTGTAGGGTTCCTAGGCACTCTAGTGAGGTCTCACAAGGCATCGAACATGCCAATTTCAAAAATTCTAGGTGCCGAGAGACCCGACTACGGATCGTTTGCTAGAAAACTAGGCGAAACAATAAACTAGTTAACACTTAACTAAGAGATACGGAAATACAACCTTTGTAGCTCCGGTTCTCCACCTCCATAGCTCCGCAATGAAGTCTCCTCGCTGTCCATAACAAGTCCCGGGCTCTAGCATCGGCTTCATCGGAGAATGGACGGGCTAGGTCATCGATGTCCATGCCGAAGATGATCTACGTCGAGGCATCGCTAAATCAAGCTCCGACTTCACCAAGTCAAGAAACTTGTGAAGAAAACACACTCTACTACTTGGCAAGAGGTAGAGGATGAAGAAATAGGAAGTGGGTAGACTTTAGAATTGGATTTCTCACTCTAATTCATCACTTGCCATTGATGGAGGCAAGCTTTCTTCACTTGAAGAAAAATGAAGAAGAAGAAGAAGAATAATGTTATAATAAGTTAATTTAAAATGCAAAAGAAAATGAAATACTTATCTTAATATCAACCATGGTCAAGATAACTTGTGTAGAGAATGAACTATGGTTCAAGTGAATGGTTAGGGTTAAGAAAAGAGACAAAATGGTCAAATCATTCAAAGCTTCATGAAGCTTCAAAAGAAAGTCCAAAATGAGCCACCATTTCATTTCTTTTCTATAAATAAATGAAAATAAATAAATAAATAAATAAGTAAATCAAATAAACAAAACCCTAATCATTAACTTAACCATGGTATAATTCTTTACACAAACCCAAGTTAGCTTGTATCATCAAACATGATACAATCTTGCGCACAAAAAATATATCATATATACAATGTGCACATCCGAGTGAGAAAATCCATCTTAAGTAAACCGATACTAGTTGATGCAAAGTAATATATCAAATATATAAATATGCATTAAATCATTAAATCAACACTTGATTCAATGATCCGGTCATATCGTATATAACCGACTAGTATCCTATGTATCGGCTTATCGAATCAATACTTGATTCGATAACTAGGTTATATCGCATACAACCAAACGACACATTCATCGCGAGAATAGAATACGGTATCACATACACGCATTATTCTCGGTCCCGCACATATCTCATATGCGCTCCTATTTCGTTTTCCTTGAACCAGGAAACCTCTGTGTAGGACTTTAAAGACTCGTCAATACGCCGGCAGCAGGTGATGATCATATCAAACACCCACAAGCCGCAAGCGGTCTGCTAAACGTAACGGCCACCCGGGTATTGAGCGATCTGAAGATCGACGAGCAAGCCCGCTCACACTCCAGTGAATCCAACCAGTAACACTACCGTACAGTCCGGTCTGATCGTCTGATATGTCGCATATCTTTCCTAGGGGTGGTAAACGTCAGACCCCAATAGCTCGATAAGTCGTGTCGATATGAGGTCTATAACGATTCGAGAAACTACTGGTAACACTTACCAGTAAATCTCAGCAACCCTGGCAAGGGATTTCCTGTTATAGCCAATCGAACACAGCGCAACATCAACTCCCTATACCGGGAGAGACGAATCCCCTCCTATCGCTCATTGCCTCCATGTGACTCGGGACTGTACCCAAAACCCACCGTTTTGCACGCCCTCTTGGACGTGGTAAAATGGAAATCAAAGTACAGTGGGAACCACACAAGACTCTATGACGATCTCGGGTCAACAGACTACTCTGTACCAGTGTCACCAGAGAACTGCCATCTGACGTGAGGTATAATACCATCTGGGAGTTCTCGGCGAGTCCGTCCAATGTACCCGGTCTCTACTGAGCACCCGTATATCATCTCTGATGTCAAACACCAATGGATATGGGATCATCCATTGCCCATCTGTATGGGTCGAGAAGGTACACGCTAGTCTACTCTGGTATATCGATGCCCCGTCTCGATACACCCACGACTAGGGACTTTGAAGGATGTACTTATGGACTACCCTGTCCCCACTAGTATGATCCGCATCATAGTCCAGGTAGCCAAGTACACATCCTAAGGGCTTTACCAACATGTAACAGAGAGACAATCAACGTACACGTTAAGGTAAAGATCAACCAGATAGCATACTATCATGTCGAGCAAGAAAGTCCTCCCTATATACATCCCAGCATCCACTACAATATACATCCAATGTACAGTAATGGCCTCTAGGGCATACATATAACTAACAACTCTAGCACCGAGAAAACACATGGCGTACACATCGAAATATCATATCAAGGAAAACCGGGTTTTTAAATAATTAACTATTCTCTTTTGAAATATCCACGGTTTCCAAAATCCATAATTAACAAGGAAACAACATATCTCAATACGCAATCTAAGCAGGTATGAAGATATCAATGTATGTGTGCACTGGTATGAATATACAATGTGCATGTGCGCAGGTATGAAGATATCAATGTATGTGTGCACTGGTATGAGTATAGAGTGTGCATGTGCGCAGGTATGAAGATATCAATATATGTGTGCACTGGTATGAGTATACAGTGTGCATGTGCGCAGGTATGAAGATATCAATATATGTGTGCACTGGTATGAGTATACAGTGTGCATGTGCGCAGGTATGAGTATGTGATGTATATGTATCAAGTATGAATATCATGTAATCTGAATTAATATGCAAGTCAAAGCAATGTGATATATGCATCAAGTATGAATATCATGTAATCCGAATCAATATGCAAGTCAAGCAATGTGATATATGCATCAAGTATGGATATCATGTAATCCGAATCAGTATGCAAGTCAAAGCAATGAGATATATGCATCAAGTATGAATATCATGTCCAGTCACATAAAAGATGAGCTACAGCATAATGATCATGGAAATTCTACAGTGTGAGTGTCATGGAAATTACTAACGGTGTGTGTATAACATGCAGGATAGTGCTCGTGCAACATGAACCGTTAGTAATGGTGTAGTGTTCTATCAATTCTAGTTTATATACATATAGCAGGGAATATGGTATGCACAAAATAGTAGCCATGAACAGTCAATGTAGATAAATGTAATATGCTGCTACAAGGTCCTATCAGCCCTGACGCATAACGCCATACGGGCGATTTCCCCGTAGATGTTAAATTTACTCACCGTAGTCTTTCGCTACGTGTAGCCGATGATTTGCTTCCCCTTCTTTGTGGCGTCCGTCGCACTTGCCTGCGAACCTATAATTCCACAGAATATCACACATAAGCTCAAAACCATACAAACACGACATTTAAAGTCAACTAGAAACCCATGCCGCAAACCAAGCGCGTGTGCGCGATACGCTAAAACGTGTGATTACGCGCCTGAAGTCACTCCGACGCGTCGCGATATGCAGAAACCCCAAACCCACACACACGAAACACGCGTGTCGCGAAAGATTAAAAAATACGGGAAATAGGGTATTCATCTCCAGATTTTGATACAGAACAGATATTATGAAAATATATACCAAAACACTCCACATAGATGCAGACTCCAGTGGCCCAAACCCCAACCCCCAACCCACCCATCTTGCCGCAAATTGCGGCCAGAATGAATATTCCGACGGCCTGCGTTGGGAATTGGGATCCCAGGTTTTGTGTGTGCACTCTATACACCCTATACATGCTACTGTAAAACCAATTTTATTCTGAAACAACTCGGGTAGCAGCAGATCCTACAGAGCCCTATTTCTAGTAAAAATCATATTTTTACACTAAAATGATACTTTATGGTATTTTCGTGAAATCTGAAGCAAACCCAAGTCAAAAACCACACTAATAACTCTTTACCAAGCTAACTAAGCCATAAAGAAGCTAAATTTAAAATATCATCACTAAAATCCCTTTAATATCACTAAAATGCACAAAAGTGAGATTTTTAGCAACCAAACACATAAGTTATGGGAAAACGGTACTAGACAGGAGTTAATACCTTCTAAAGACCTTATAAAACACAAAAAGTTCCATCTCTTTCCTCAAGTGTGCAGATTTGCCTCCAAACACCTCAAAAAGCCACTTTTCCCATGGTTTTGTTATGAAAATGTGTTGATTTGTGTAGGGTTTTGTGTAGGGATCAAAGGGAAATGAAAAGAAGAAGAGGAGATGAATAAAATGCCATGGTTTTTGCTGGGAATTCTGCAGGAATTTCAGAATGAGAGAAAGAGAGAGAAGAGAGAAAGAAAAGGGTCAAAAAAGTCAACTTCTTTACCTAACCCCCATGCCACATTTGTTTATTTGGATTTTGATATTCAAAAAGGGTTATGACTTGGTTAAAATGGTGGGGATAAAATATCAACCATTCAACAAAAGAAATGGTTAAAATGTTACACTAAAAGACCTAAGTCACAAAATTGGCTAAGTGTGCAAGTGTACACTACAAAGGAAAATTTTCCAATTAGGGTAAACCCGACTAAATTAACTAATAATCCTATGTACACATATATAATAATACGCACAATTACTAATTAACACGATAAACATTCTAAACGAATTTCAAAGTGTTACAAGAGAAAAGGATTCATCGTAATCCACACCTGGTCGATAACGAAAACCTTTTACTACAAGTCTAGCTTTGGAAGTCTCAACTTTTCCATCAAAACCAAGCAATCTTCTCAAGAGATACTTGCTCCTGATGGGGGTTTAACCCTTCACATATAGCAACCAAAGTCCATACTTTGTTGGTGTATATGGATTCTGTAACGTTTTGAAAATCGTTTCGGTTAAATTTCGGAAAATCGGCAAACTAAGGGGGTTTTCTGTAAAAAGTCAAAATACAAATATCTTTATTATAAAATTAAATATACATATTCTAGCTATGTAATTGCTATTAATTGGTGTTTATTGAGCCACTGGTGAAATTTCAAATTTTCTGAATTTTTTTCCGAAATTAATTATTTTAATATTATTTAAGCCGTCACTAATACATTTAATTAGGGAAAATTACAAATTGAAATGAGTTGAAACAAATTTTGTGCATCATAACACATTAAATAAAAATTTATCATATGGTTTTTGAAATGAAATGGTTTGCCAAAACGGTTTAGAAAAATATCGAAGAAAAAAGGCTTTTTCGGTGAAATTAGTGTTAATGGGAATTGGGGTAATACATTTATCTTTTTCCCTAACCCACACACCCACACCTCACCCTCTCTCCCTCTCTCCAATCACCTCTTTTTTCAAAAGAAAAGAAAAGGAAAGAATAGAAAATGAAAGAAACAAAAGTGGACTTTGACTAGATGTTACTTTCTCCACCTCACTCTCTCTCCTCCCTCACCCATTCCCTCTTCCCCTTGGCTGAAACCTGCAGCAACAACAGCCCTCTCATTTCTTCTTCTCTTTTCTCTTCAAAATTCCATCAAAAAATCATCCAAAATGCTTCAAAAATTCCACAAAATCAAAATCTAATCCCTACCCATTTTTACTTGACCATTCTAGTATGGATCTAGGGAACAAGATGGCAATTTGAGGGGCTAGATTTCAAGTTGGATCAATGAGTTGTGAGGTATAAAATCTTGACCTTTTTGTTGAATTGTTGATTAATGCTTGTGTTAGCTTAATTAAGTGTTAATTAGGTTTTATATGGGTTCAAATTGCATGATTGGAAAATTCAAGAATATGGTTTGAAGCTAATTTGGGTTTAACCATCACTATTAGGATAATCAAGTGTAGATTATCATCTTGTGGAATTGTAAAACCCAACCTAATTGTTAGTTTGCAAATGGTTAGGTTGATATTGTTATAATTAAGCTAAATTGCTAACTAGGTTTTAGAAATTTAATTAAAATATGGGATTAAAGATCTAATTAGGTTTTTCACGACTTCATTAACATTATTAAGTGTAGTTTAACACATTAGTTCATGAAAATCCAACCTAAATTGAGGTTTGTGCATTTTGCTATAAATTTGTTAAAATTTAGGTATTTTGTAAACTGGAATTTTAGGGTTTTTGGAATTTAACGAGATTAAATTATGGGAGTTGTTTTTATGACTTATTTAAGATATTTAGTGAATATTGTGGCCGCTAGATTCGTTTATACATCGAGTTTTGTACTAAAACGATGATTTGTGCTTGCTAAATTTTCGGAAAAAATGACTTTTTAAGTGAAATTGGGGTTTTTGTGAATTTTAAGCTATTTTATATTATAATTAGTGCTTGTAATTGTACAAATAAGTGTGTTGGGAGTTTTCTCGATGGTTTGGCGTTTGTACGCCGACGTCGAGGGTTTTTTTGGTCGATTTGTGAAAGCAACTATAGGTTTTGACCTATGTGGGATTCATGTATCGTTTTGGTAATGAGTTGGATTTTAATGCGATATGGTGCGTTATGATATATAGGTACCTCATGTGGACTTCGAGACGACAAGCAAGCGCGTGGCGACGTCGGCACCGGCGAGCGAGGACCAGATGAGTAGATTCATATCTACGGGGAGAAGTCGGGTGGATGGCGTATAGCACCCCCGCAGTCATGGTGATGTATACGAATACGTATACACACATTTATTGATTATATTTTGTTGAGTTTATTGATGATAAATATGGATGGTTTAGTATCGCGAAACCCTAGAGTAGTGGTCGCACCATACATGCACACACCCACCCATACTTGCATACATTCTTCTTCCATTTGTGTTTACGGGAATATATATAGTTATGTGTTCACATGGGTATGGGACAATGTGTTCACATACGGATTTGAGGATGATACATGGGATTGAGATGAGTCGATGAGATTTGTGTTGAGGTTGTGATATCGGTGATATGGCAGTATTCGTACTTGAGGTACGTCCTGGTGTTATAACGGATCTTGGGACGGCGATACGGGTGAATAGTGTTATAAATAAAATGGTCGACATGTGATCGTGATATGAGGCATGATATGCTAGGATATTGATATTAGGCCCTATCGGGCGATGTTATACCCTTTGATGATGATATGTGCTGACGATATCGGTTTGTACGAGATTGTCGATCAGTAGTCAGATCATGAGTATATTGAGGATATTATTATTGTACTAGAAATAGGTCAGTACCCTAGACTATGATCTTGGATAAAGAGGATACCAGAGGAATAGTGTGAGGAATATGATATTGACCCGTACCCAGATTTATGGATGCCGTACGACGGATTTACGTACGAGCTATATCTTGATGATTGATCCGCACTCTTGACTTGGGATGTCTGATTATAGATATGGTATCAGATATGATATTATTGAGGCGGGATCACCGACTAATATATATACAGGTATGTATATGTATCGACTCAGATGTTAGGCGGTTTTCTTACCTGTAGTCTAGCTAGTAGCTTAGCCCTTTAGTTTAGTTAGTCGTTAGATTAGATTCGGTTCCTACCTATTTCAAAGCTTACGAATCGTGCGTATTTTAAAAGACAAGTCAAGGGATTCTACGGATATTTCGTATCTTTTCTTAAAAACACCGTAGCCCCTATTTTCAAAACCCCACGATTCGTGTTATTTCAAAAGGCACCATTGTAGGACTTATATTAGGTTAATGTAAATTAGTTATCGTTGCGTCTAGTATTCAGCTCCCGCTCATTATTGTTGTTCGCTCCTCATCGCATGCTTATATTATGCTTCATATTCTACTGTTGATATCTTGTGGTTAGGACACCAGCACCATTACCGATGATGCGTATGTACCACGTACACTTACTTGCCGGCTCACACACATCTTCATCGGTAATTGCCATGCCACGCACACCTTAGAAAATATTATTGCTTGACATAGCCTGTTAGCTAATAGTTTAGACATGATATTAGTGTACTTGCCTTATATGTTAGTTTAGACATTGTAGTTATTACTTGCTACTTCATTCATACTGTTATTCATTGTTATGCCGCATTCATGGATTCTCATGCATATATTAACTTTTTACGTGCTATTGAGGTTTTGGATTCAGATTTCCATGAGATTTTCTGGATTTGGGAAAAACCGCAAAACATATACAAACTTCTTTCTCTTTTTAAATGAAAAGCGCGGTTTTTCCCATGATGTATGAGTCGTCCACCATGAGTTTGCTGATGGATTTCGAGACCCGATTCGAGGAGTTGGATGAACCGTTTCGGGTACATGGTGGACCCGGTGAGGTACCCCGGGGCAAGAAGCTCGTGGTGATGACGATGAGCCTGGCAGGGGAAGACTACCTACCGGTGATTTTACCCGACGCGTCGGATATCCGGAGGATACCGTCGTGGTCTTGAGATGGATGGTAGGGGCCGGTCTGGACTGACGGCGCTCTAGATATTGAGATTGAGACATTGAGATTTCGAGATAGTGAGGTACTGAGATTCGATGATACTGGCCAGTCCGGATAGCCGGAGCCTGAGATTTTGAGATATTGAGATTTATGTTTTGTGTCGATACTAGACACTGTTGATGCTGATTTCATTTATGATACCTCGTTTTAAAAATACAAAGGAAATCTCACTAATTTATGAAAACAGTTTCTTCATTTACATGTATTCTGTTTTCATGCATTCATACCTCATTCATATGATATATTGCTACCTGAGGCACTGACACGGGCACATAAGATCACACTCGGGTTAGATATTACCCTAGCCATTGTTATAGGCTCCATGTTATTCATATTTGAGGATATATTATGATCATTGACCTAGGTTGCGTTATTTATGCGATTTCTGTGCGTAGATGTTTTTCTATTCACGAGTTAGCAACTCACCCCCGTTGTGCCCCAGTTTCTTGCAGGTTTGCCGTACAGGTTTCATTACGGCTTGCGGGTATAGTTTCCTTCGGGTGATTTGCTAGTAGGTGGGTTTACTTGTATCGTACCCCCATTATATATCTTGTATATTATTATTCAGTTGTATCTAGAAGTTCCATCAACCAAACATGTTTTTATTTTGAGATAAAGACCAGTGATGGTATTCTTTCGACCTTAGAGTCGCGCGTTATATTTCTGTGGTTTTCTTGTGGTTTTGAGTTTCCTTTTGAATTTTGATCCTCGCCCTTGGTGTTGTATATTTTTTGCTTGTGTGGTTGTGACCGTCGATTGACGAAGAGCTAGCTCCCGCTTGGGGATGCCTTTTTATTGATTTCGTATACTATTCATGTTGTATCCCGTTTGGGGGCCAGTATTTACAAAGGAGACTTTGCCAAAATTTTCGGGAAATATTTGATGTTTTTTTTTAAAAACTGCATAATTCGGCTTATGCTATTAAAACTACTTGTTTTAAATCGGTTTTCCTTCACTCTACTACTTTTCTTGGTTTGGATTTCTGGGTTTTCGGCTCACTTAGATTACGTACGTCTCGAGACATTCGTAGTTTAAGTGCCGGTCATGTTCCGTACTTTCGGGGCGTGACAAAGTTGGTATCAGAGCGTTAGGTTTTACCTTCGGAGTGTAGGATGACCCTTGGTTGATGGAATAGGTGACTAAAGTAGAGTGACGTACCGTAGGTATGTTCCGCGGCATATTTACGATACGCTACTCCACTTAAGAAGCCTTAGGATGTACATTTCTTTACTCAGTATTATATTCATTCCGATCTAGCCTCATCAGTACCAGTTATGGTTTTGCTGCCACGATTACGGGCAAGAAGAGCTACAGCTAGAGTTGCGGTCAGCACGAGCTCATCACGAACGAGGACTGACCAAGGCGAAATTCCGGCGACACACGATTGCGGAGATGTGTCTTTTTACTGTGTTTCCGTGCCACGAGCGTTTGGCGGATCGCCTTTATGAGATTTCTCGGACGTGCCGATCAGTATCAGAGGATTGGACCACTGACAGAGGCCAGCCAGATTTTGATGACCGTTGGTGTATTGCTTATTCATGATGGTCGAGGCACTGTTCAGCGTGCAGACGAGCGAGCCAGTTATTGCTGCGAACGACGAGATATTGACCCAGATGCTGAAGTTAGTGCAGAACGAGTTGTACTAAGAGATGATAGAAGGTCGCTAGTCATCGAGGATGAATGACTAGGATATGTGGATCGTTCGCCTACCCCAATGCGAGGTCATCAGATAGATTGATTCCAGTTAGAGACGACTTCACGCGGAGACGTTGAGAGTCGACAGAGACGATCGAATGTCAGAAACCTATTATTCCAAGTTTAAAGTAGTCGGAAAGACATGCAGGCAATTTTATGGACCCTCTAGAAGAATGAAACCCTAACTCGACATAATGACCGTGTGAAAGCCTTTGATCTTTCGGGTTTGCGGCAGTTCCACGGCGCCATTAGTGAGGCTTGGGTTTGCCCTTCTACGGCTGGACCACCGATGCTGTGGTATATACTCGATATTATTAAACTGTGCCCAAGATGTTGAGCCCTTGGGGGATTATGAGGTTTTGACAATCGATTAGATGGTTCGACTTAATTCGGATGCTAGGTGGTGAGATGCATTTCTTGGGAGACTCCCGATACGAGGATAGCCGTTGGAGCTCAGTCCATGCAGCCACGACGAGACGAGTCCGAAGCGGTCGACATTAGAGAAAAATGGAGTAAGAGGTTCGTACAAGATTTGGATATGATGACGTTCCCCTCCGCCGACATCAGAGATGCAATGCGCATGCCGAGGCAGAGTACTGGATATACCTTCCAGAAGGAGTCGCGATGAGTATGCAGCCCTTCCGGAACGAGAACAGATCTAGTAAGGGACGATGACTTCCGGACAGTTCGGCAGAGACGAGATTTGGGAAAGATCTCGACAGGACCTTTCTGGAATGAATTACAAGGAGACTTGGACCCAGGAGTGGTCATGTTACGCACACCGGCAGGACAGAGCTCAGGTTCGTCGATGAGACATGCTATGAGTGACCACGACAGTTGGCCAGAGATTCTTGGAGGATGTGCTTGAGCGGGACTATTCCGCCATACTTGATTTTGGTTTCTGCACTGGGTATGATTCACATATGCTTGCAGTGCAGTGATACGCATTTTGTGCACTTAGATGCACTGGACTTCGATTTCGATTGTGATGTTTGATATTTGTTTTGTACACCTTGTGCACCGGATTGGATTTTGCGCATATTCGGCGCTTGATATTGGATTTCATGATTTTGTGCACGATGGATGCACCTGATTTGGATTTTCGCGCATGTTGGGCGCATGTTTTGAGGTGCGATTTTGGTGCACACCAGATGCACTAAATCGAGATTCTTCGTGCATGTCAGATGCACCTGATTTTGCTGTCAGGCACCCACGTTGCCTATGACAGATGTTTCATGCACACCCGATGCACTTAGATCTTGTTTCTGTGCACATGTTGGTACATATATGGATTTTGATTTCCATGCGCACCAGACGCACGTAGTATTCGTATGCATATTTTGGGAGTGATTTCTTAGAGAGCAGTACGTTTTTATGATATTTGTTATATGTTTTCATACTGAGCAGGACTAGTCAGAGGACAGTACCTGAATATATTTTGCATTCATTGATAGTTATTGAAGGGATTTCCAAAAAGCGAGCTATTGTCTCAGTATTTACCTACGTGTCTGATATGACACGAAATATTTAAAATAAAGAAACCCTTCTAAATTGTTTCCTAAAACGGCGGAACGTACGTTTCAAACAAATGTATATATGTATATAGTTATTATCTTATGATAGACGTCCGCCACTGTGCAGTGTTATGCGCATTACACAGCGACTTAAAAGATTTGGCATGCATTTCCTTTTGATATTTGCATGTATAGATTTGATATTTACATGTATAGTTTCGAGTTATATCATATTGGTTTTGCTTTGGATTTGGCATTGATGTCTTCCCCATGACTCCGATGATTGCGCGATGCTTGACGGAGTTTTGATTTGAGTTATATGCTCATTTTTCATGCGCATGCGTTGCGCTACGAATTGTTTTATGTATTTATGATTTCGGAGCCCCGACGACTTGATGGTTTTGCTTAGATGTTTTAGTATCTGGGGGGAGTTATAATTTAAATTCGGGGACCGAATTTCTTTAAGGGGGTAAGATTGTAACGTTTTGAAAATCGTTTCGGTTAAATTTCGGAAAATCGGCAAAATAAGGGGGTTTTCTGTAAAAAGTCAAAATACAAATATCTTTATTATAAAATTAAATATACATATTCTAGCTATGTAATTGCTATTAATTGGTGTTTATTGAGCCACTGGTGAAATTTCAAATTTTCTGAATTTTTTCCGAAATTAATTATTTTAATATTATTTAAGCCGTCACTAATACATTTAATTAGGGAAAATTACAAATTGAAATGAGTTGAAACAAATTTTGTGCATCATAACACATTAAATAAAAATTTATCATATGGTTTTTGAAATGAAATGGTTTGCCAAAACGGTTTAGAAAAATATCGAAGAAAAAAGGCTTTTTCGGTGAAATTAGTGTTAATGGGAATTGGGGTAATACATTTATCTTTTTCCCTAACCCACACACCCACACCTCACCCTCTCTCCCTCTCTCCAATCACCTCTTTTTTCAAAAGAAAAGAAAAGGAAAGAATAGAAAATGAAAGAAACAAAAGTGGACTTTGACTAGATGTTACTTTCTCCACCTCACTCTCTCTCCTCCCTCACCCATTCCCTCTTCCCCTTGGCTGAAACCTGCAGCAACAACAGCCCTCTCATTTCTTCTTCTCTTTTCTCTTCAAAATTCCATCAAAAAATCATCCAAAATGCTTCAAAAATTCCACAAAATCAAAATCTAATCCCTACCCATTTTTACTTGACCATTCTAGTATGGATCTAGGGAACAAGATGGCAATTTAAGGGGCTAGATTTCAAGTTGGATCAATGAGTTGTGAGGTATAAAATCTTGACCTTTTTGTTGAATTGTTGATTAATGCTTGTGTTAGCTTAATTAAGTGTTAATTAGGTTTTATATGGGTTCAAATTGCATGATTGGAAAATTCAAGAATATGGTTTGAAGCTAATTTGGGTTTAACCATCACTATTAGGATAATCAAGTGTAGATTATCATCTTGTGGAATTGTAAAACCCAACCTAATTGTTAGTTTGCAAATGGTTAGGTTGATATTGTTATAATTAAGCTATATTGCTAACTAGGTTTTAGAAATTTAATTAAAATATGGGATTAAAAATCTAATTAGGTTTTTCACGACTTCATTAACATTATTAAGTGTAGTTTAACACTTTAGATCATGAAAATCCAACCTAAATTGAGGTTTGTGCATTTTGCTATAAATTTGTTAAAATTTAGGTATTTTGTAAACTGGAATTTTAGGGTTTTTGGAATTTAACGAGATTAAATTATGGGAGTTGTTTTTATGACTTATTTAAGATATTTAGTGAATATTGTGGCCGCTAGATTCGTTTATACATCGAGTTTTGTACTAAAACGATGATTTGTGCTTGCTAAATTTTCGGAAAAAAATGACTTTTTAAGAGAAATTGGGGTTTTTGTGAATTTTAAGCTATTTTATATTATAATTAGTGCTTGTAATTGTACAAATAAGTGTGTTGGGAGTTTTCTCGATGGTTTGGCGTTTGTACGCCGACGTCGAGGGTTTTTTTGGTCGATTTGTGAAAGCAACTATAGGTTTTGACCTATGTGGGATTTATGTATCGTTTTGGTCATGAGTTGGATTTTAATGCGATATGGTTCGTTATGATATATAGGTACCTCATGTGGACTTCGAGACGACAAGCAAGCGCGTGGCGACGTCGGCACCGGCGAGCGAGGACCAGATGAGTAGATTCATATCTACGGGGAGAAGTCGGGTGGATGGCGTATAGCACCCCCGCAGTCATGGTGATGTATACGAATACGTATACACACATTTATTGATTATATTTTGTTGAGTTTATTGACGATAAATATGGATGGTTTAGTATCGCGAAACCCTAGAGTAGTGGTCGCACCATACATGCACACACCCACCCATACTTGCATACATTCTTCTTCCATTTGTGTTTACGGGAATATATATAGTTATGTGTTCACATGGGTATGGGACTATGTGTTCACATACGGATTTGAGGATGATACTTGGGATTGAGATGAGTCGATGAGATTTGTGTTGAGGTTGTGATATCGGTGATATGGCAGGATTCGTACTTGAGGTACGTCCTGGTGTTATAACGGATCTTGGGGCGGCGATACGGGTGAATAGTGTTATAAATAAAATGGTCGACATGTGATCGTGATATGAGGCATGATATGCTAGGATATTGATATTAGGCCCTATCGGGCGATGTTATACCCTTTGATGATGATATGTGCTGACGATATCGGTTTGTACGAGATTGTCGATCAGTAGTCAGATCATGAGTATATTGAGGATATTATTATTGTACTAGACATAGGTCAGTACCCTAGACTATGATCTTGGATAAAGAGGATACCAGAGGAATAGTGTGAGGAATATGATATTGACCCGTACCCAGATTTGGGGATGCCGTACGACGGATTTACGTACGAGCTATATCTTGATGATTGATCCGCACTCTTGACTTGGGATGTCTGATTATAGATATGGTATCAGATATGATATTATTGAGGCAGGATCACCGACTAATATATATACAGGTATGTATATGTATCGACTCAGATGTTAGGCGGTTTTCTTACCTGTAGTCTAGCTAGTAGCTTAGCCCTTTAGTTTAGTTAGTCGTTAGATTAGATTCGGTTCCTACCTATTTCAAAGCTTACGAATCGTGCGTATTTTAAAAGACAAGTCAAGGGATTCTACGGATATTTCGTATCTTTTCTTAAAAACACCGTAGCCCCTATTTTCAAATCCCCACGATTCGTGTTATTTCAAAAGGCACCATTGTAGGACTTATATTAGGTTAATGTAAATTAGTTATCGTTGCGTCTAGTATTCAGCTCCCGCTCATTATTGTTGTTCGCTCCGCATCGCATGCTTATATTATGCTTCATATTCTACTGTTGATATCTTGTGGTTAGGACACCAGCACCATTACCGATGATGCGTATGTACCACGTACACTTACTTGCCGGCTCACACACATCTTCATCGGTAATTGCCATGCCACGCACACCTTAGAAAATATTATTGCTTGACATAGCCTGTTAGCTAATAGTTTAGACATGATATTAGTGTACTTCCCTTATATGTTAGTTTAGACATTGTAGTTATTACTTGCTACTTCATTCATACTGTTATTCATTGTTATGCCGCATTCATGGATTCTCATGCATATATTAACTTTTTACGTGCTATTGAGGTTTTGGATTCAGATTTCCATGAGATTTTCTGGATTTGGGAAAAACCGCAAAACATATACAAACATCTTTCTCTTTTTAAATGAAAAGCGCGGTTTTTCCCATGATGTATGAGTCGTCCACCATGAGTTTGCTGATGGATTTCGAGACCCGATTCGAGGAGTTGGATGAACCGTTTCGGGTACATGGTGGACCCGGTGAGGTACCCCGGGGCAAGAAGCTCGTGGTGATGACGATGAGCCTGGCAGGGGAAGACTACCTACCGGTGATTTTACCCGACGCGTCGGATATCCGGAGGATACCGTCGTGGTCTTGAGATGGATGGTAGGGGCCGGTCTGGACTGACGGCGCTCTAGATATTGAGATTGAGACATTGAGATTTCGAGATAGTGAGGTACTGAGATTCGATGATACAGGCCAGTCCGGATAGCCGGAGCCTGAGATTTTGAGATATTGAGATTTATGTTTTGTGTCGATACTAGACACTGTTGATGCTGATTTCATTTATGATACCTCATTTTAAAAATACAAAGGAAATCTCACTAATTTATGAAAACAGTTTCTTCATTTACATGTATTCTGTTTTCATGCATTCATACCTCATTCATATGATATATTGCTACCTGAGGCACTGACACGGGCACATGAGATCACACTCGGGTTAGATATTACCCTAGCCATTGTTATAGGCTCCATGTTATTCATATTTGAGGATATATTATGATCATTGACCTAGGTTGCGTTATTTATGCGATTTCTGTGCGTAGATGTTTTTCTATTCACGAGTTAGCAACTCACCCCCGTTGTGCCCCAGTTTCTTGCAGGTTTGCCGTACAGGTTTCATTACGGCTTGCGGGTATAGTTTCCTTCGGGTGATTTGCTAGTAGGTGGGTTTACTTGTATCGTACCCCCATTATATATCTTGTATATTATTATTCAGTTGTATCTAGAAGTTCCATCAACCAAACATGTTTTTATTTTGAGATAAAGACCAGTGATGTTATTCTTTCGACCTTAGAGTCGCGCGTTATATTTCTGTAGTTTTCTTGTGGTTTTGAGTTTCCTTTTGAATTTTGATCCTCGCCCTTGGTGTTGTATATTTTTTTGCTTGTATGGTTGTGACCGTCGATTGACGAAGAGCTAGCTCCCGCTTGGGGATGCCTTTTTATTGATTTCGTATACTATTCATGTTGTATCCCGTTTGGGGGCCAGTATTTACAAAGGAGACTTTGCCGAAATTTTCGGGAAATATTTGATGTTTTTTTTTAAAAACCGCATAATTCGGCTTATGCTATTAAAACTACTTGTTTTAAATCGGTTTTCCTTCACTCTACTACTTTTCTTGGTTTGGATTTCTGGGTTTTCGGCTCACTTAGATTACGTACGTCTCGAGACATTCGTAGTTTAAGTGCCGGTCATGTTCCGTACTTTCGGGGCGTGACAGATTCCATCTCAGATCGCTTAACATCCAGCCATTCTTACAGAGTCCCCACTCTTGATGGCCTACTCGAAACTTAGTTGGGTCATCATCTCATGATGCAATCCTCGCTCCTACTGTCATTGAGAAAACCGAAGTATCTCTCCGGCGGATGAAGAACTGTAACATTTCAAAAAAATAAAGTATTATTTTTGGGAATTTTCATAATTTAGTATTAATTTTTAATGAATATTTTAATAGTCGGAATAATTAAATACCGATAAATGGGGAAAATTCCGGAGAAAATTTTTGGAAATTCTAAAATAGGTTATTTTGTGGAAATATTCCATTTACAGTTTTTATGATGAATTATATGCGACTTTAGTGTTAATCGCGATCAAAAATCGCTAATTGGATTTTTGTCTTTTTGTGCAAAGTTATGCATATAACATTTTCCACACTTGTCTCATGTTATGGACTCATGATGGCTTAGGGTTGAACCATGTTTAGATGACCATGCTGGGTCTAAACCATTTGGTTAAGTTATGTGGGTTAATTAAGGGTTTAGCTTTGTTAAGGATTGGTTAAGGTTAGGGTTGACTTGTGAAAGGAGAGGGTGAGCCATGATGGCTTCTGTGTGCTAGCATTAAGAAGAGAGAGAGGGGTGGCTATAGGTTATATCACTCTCCATGTCATTTCAAAGCTTTTTGCCTCTCACATCTCTCTCTCTGACTCACATACACTCACCAACATCAGCTGCTGCTATATGCAACAGTAACATCAGCAACTCAGCAGCAGTTGTATCAGCAGCCCAAAACTCAGCCAACATCAACAGCAACCCCATCATAACACACACACACCAGCCCCTAACACCTTCGCCCAATACCTACACACTCACATCAGCAGCTACATCAGCCTCCATATCAACACATCAGCAACAACCTCAGCCCAATTTTTATCACATCAGCTGCAACACCATCAGCCCATATCAAATATCATCAGCAACTGCTTCAAAACCCCTAACTTGAGCAAATACTCTCACACCACCACACCCACACCAAAACAACACCAACCACAACACAAAAACCTCTGCAACAGCAACAAGCTGCTGTTAAAAACACATACTGCATCAGCAGTGAAGAAAACAGCAGCAGTAGCAGCTGGAACTGCAACAAGAGCCACAAAGGAGCAGCTCAACATGCAGCACAGTCCTTCCTTCTTCCCTTCTCCTTCATCCTAGGACCCCCCCTTGAGGTATAATCTCACAGCCCAACTCCTTTCTTGCAAGTTTTGGGTAATAGGCTGAAATTTAGTGTTATATTTATGATCTAGTGCTAGTTTTAGTGATTTGGAGTGAGATGTGACCAAGTGATGGTTTTGATCGTTAGGGTAACCATATTAGGTGTATTTGAGACCATTGTAACCAGGATTACCCCAGATTTCCAGTTAGTTACCTGAGAGTTTCGACTTGGCGTGCGATTGTGTCGATTTTGTGACCATTATGGATTCTGCTACAACCCGAGATACCCTAAAATAATATTGACTTGGCAGTAGGTTGTGCAGGCAGATAGGAACCAACACCCAAAGCCCTAGCCTCCAACTCCCATTTCGGGCCACCGATATATTCCTTCTGGCCGCAATTTGCGGCCAGAGCAGGAGGAAACCCCCTCGTTTTGCGTGCACGACTCTTTTACCAGTAAACTTGACCCCAGGTATGTCTAGTTTTGTCTGATTCCAATCAGGGTAGAATCTGGGTTGATTTTCTTGAGTTGGCGCGTGATTTACGACTTGTTTTCGTATGGATTTTGGTATTCGATGATTCGTGACTGTCGGGTGGCGTTTGAACGCCAACGGCAGTGATTGTTAGGATAAGTGCGTGTTCAAGTTTAGTTTAAATACCGCAATCAAGACGGTTTCGCTTGTAGCTAGCCGGTTGAGTACGGGTCGTCCGCAGGGAGATGGTTGTCTTTTTCAATGTGCTTTAACGAGTTAAGTCCGGTTTTCAGATTTTGTTGTGGTTATCTAAGTGTAAGTTGATATTTAAAGAGAGCTTGTTAGGGTTAGGATTAGGTTAGTTTGAGTTAGGAGTCTCCACATCTTTCGTTGCCCCACTTAATATCGGTGTTACGGTAATCGGCAACAACGGGGATTAGCACGACTAGGAAGGAACTTGCGAGTATAAGCTAGGCTTTCCAACGCATAGTCCTTCCTTTTGGTGCTTGTCCGTCCGTTCTTGGCTCTTATCCATAACCTCCGGTTAATTCAACCACAACCGGTCTCACTACGGAATCACCGCTATCATGTAGGATAGGGTGCCGTAAGGAGCGGATTGTGGTTCAATTAACGGAAGTTGATTTAAGTTGTTGGGCAAGGAAAGAGTGAGAGAGATTTCCTTCTCTCAAACTCCCCTTATCCTACCCTAACAAGTATAGAACTACTCACACTTCATAATACGGAAAAATAAAACAACACAAAAGAGGAAGATAGAAAGAAGGAGATTAGAAGAATACGACTAACTATTAGCGACCTCATCTTGGCGAGGATCGAGCGTAAGTATCATTGTCGTATGTAAGGATAAAGAGAAAGAGAGAAGAAAGGAACAACAAAAATAACAACAACTACTTAACGAATTACAACAAGTAAAATTACAACAAGCATAAAAATAAAGAGACAAGCATGATAATAAATTGTTCTTCTTTATTCATCACTCTTCACTCAAAAGCTCACTTACAAGTTTAATGGAGAAGAGGTGAGAAGAGGAAGAAGAAACACTAAACCTAAGCAAAATGAAAATACAAGATTATGGACCCCTTCCTTCACAAACTTCTGGGCTATTTATAGGCCAAAACATGAAACCCTAGGGCAACCAACAGAACATACATGAAAAGACCAACCTACCCCCCAAAACCCTGCACACTTGGCGCCAGAAAGGCCGCGGAAGCGCGGCCAATACCCCCCTTTGGCCGCTCTTCCGCGGCCGTTTAGATGAGTTGGGCTGTGGCCTTTTTGTTGGTGGCCTGTTTTGTTGTGAACTTTCTTCTGGTATATGTATTTTCCCACAATTGCTTCACGAATTTTCCAGAATTTCTGTTGAGGGAAAGGTGGACTTTTTGTCAAGATTTTGTCATGATTGCCTCGAGCTTCGCGTAGATCTGTTGGATTTTGTGCTACCATTGAGCCTTGTGCATAAGAGTGACATTGATTTGACGTTTTGTCTTCCTAAACTGGTATCTGGCAACATACGGATGACGAGCGGAGACCGTGTTTTATCTGTGATTGGCAGGAACCCGAATTTTGTCGTGTTTTCCATGAATTTCACCGTTTTAGAACCGAGAACCTGTATCCTGCAATTGACTAACAAACACGGCTCAAGAGTATCTACGGATATGCAATGTGATAAAAATTGGGCGGTATGAAAATGCAAAAATCTGATATGAACAAATACCCCCAAACTTATCATTTGCTCGTCCCGAGCAAAGCCCATTTATTCACAAAAAATTTCCTAACCTCACTTTCGCAGGGAACGCGATTGCACTGAGCATGTGCAACAAGCCGTTAAAGCTCTAGGTGTCCCTAGTAGGAGGAGTGTTGTCTCCTGAGGGTTTTCAGCGGATACTACCCACAAAATCCGGTCAAGTTGGTTTTGTAAAATAACTAAGCTTCAAACCCTAAAGTTTTTTTAGAAAATAACAATTCTATAATCCTAAGTCTAGACCATCGAACCTTTATTTTTCACACCTCGCTTCTTATTTAACTACAGATTTTATATGTCTTTACGTGCAGTGCAAATAGTGTCGTTAAGTTCCCGAAAGGTCGATTAAAGTTATCATGTCGCACAATAAAGCCCAGATACAATTTTAAAAGGATCACATAAGTTTTATAACGAGTTAAGCATTTTTCAAGTTTCGTTTTCCAGTAAGGTTTCAACTTCAGAATTTCTATCTTCCTTAACAGGAAACTAAGTCGTATTTTTCACTCCACCTTTTTCTTGTTTTCATTTCATACACGCCTCTGTGAACGTGCAATAGTCTTTATCAAAGAGTAAAACCTTCATATCTCCGTTAAATTTTTTTATAAAAGCCTGTCTTTTATCAAGATTATTCTCACACAAAGAACCGCTAGGAATTTTAACTCGGAGAGAACACTTGCTTGACTTTGTTTTAAAACTGGACTTTCTAGGCTTCTTAGCGAGCTTTGGGCCAATGCACCCAAACCAGTTGATTTTAGGGCATTAGGTGTAGAAACACCCCAGCGGACTTAATTACTCAAGTTACCTAGGTCCAAAAACAAAAGACAGTTTGGCGTGTAAATCAGATGATTTAATACGAACGGAGATATAACTGGCAGTTCAAATATTTTTTTTTTTGGATAAAAGACGTGTTTGGTGTGTTTGGTGTGTAATCATTCCAATCAAGTTTTAGATGGGTTATTTTTCAGACTTAGCTCCAATTACGGCATCAATAACATTCCTTCATATTCGCTTTACTTCATAAACTATTCTTGACATTACTTATTTCAGAACAAACCTATTTGATCCTCAGAAAATCATTTATCTGTTTAAAAGTTTAAACATGAAAGTCTTGTCATCTAATTCCCAAAATCTTACGACACGTGTAGTGTGATGTAAAGACGTATATCAGCTATAGTTAACTTCAAAGGAGAGTTATCTTTCAGGTTTTCAAAATCCAAACATAAGATTTAGTTATTCCTATTTTTTTTTCAAACAAAAACCGTCGAATATTGAATCAGAGTTCGTCCACAAGCTAACTTGACAAAAAGGTTTTTATATTTTTTAGAAAATTTTCAGATTTTTATGGATTTTATGGAATTTAATATGCAGATGTAAAATATACATATGAATGCAAAGGTAAGAAATGCGTACCGAGCGTACCCCCAAACTTAAAGTGGACAGTGTCCTCACTGTCGTAGCATGAAGAGAGCAGTTGGAAGGTTCAAAAATTGTCGGTTAGCAATATACAATTTTTATTTGTTTTTGTTTTTAAGGAAAAGAAAAAGAATATACACAAATATATACAAAAATGGTTTGTACATACCCCCAAACTTATTTGGAACAGTGTCCACTGTTCTTGGCTGGATAACCGAAGTTTGGAGGTAGGCAGAGGAAGATCAATCAGGGTAAACCGGCTCCTGTAAGCACAGGAGCTCCTCTGTTGGTTCGGCGCTAAGGTACGGTTTGCATCGGTGTCCATTTACCTTGAAGAGTGAACCGTCCTTTGGATTTTCCAAATCCACCGCGCCCTGCGGATACACATTCCGCACAAAATACGGCCCTTTCCAGCGAGATCGGAGCTTTCCAGGATGGAAAAGAAGTCGGGTGTCGTAAAGAAGTACCTGTTGACCAGGTACGAAAGTTTTGCGCAAAAGGTGTTTATCGTGAAACACCTTCGTTCGATTCTTAACGACAACCGCGTTGTCGTAAGCCTCATCCCTAAGCTCGCTCAGTTCGTTCAGCTGCAGCTTCCGATGGCTGCCCGCGTCCTCAAGAGATAGATTCAACTCCTTTATCGCCCAAAATGCGCGATGCTCGATTTCGACAGGAAGGTGGCAGGCTTTTCCGTACACAAGCCGATAGGGAGACATGCCAAGGTCGGTCTTATAAGCGGTTCTAAATGCCCAAAGGGCATCAGTGAGTTTTAGAGACCAATTCTTACGGTTCTTGGAAACCGTCTTCTCCAATATCTGCTTGATTTGCCGATTTGAAACTTCGGCATGCCCACAGGTTTGGGGGTGGTAGGGCGTAGAAAGCTTATGATTGATGGAATACTTCTGCATCAAGGCCTCGAAGGTCCTATTGCAGAAATGACTTCCATTGTCGCTAATGATCGCTCGTGGGTGCCCAAACCGGGAGAAAATGTTTTCTTTAAGGAACTTAACGACAACCTTGTTGTCGTTAGTCCGGCTGGGCACAGCCTCGACCCATTTAGAGACGTAATCAACAGCTAGAAGTATGTACAAGTTCCCAAAAGAGCTGGGAAACGGCCCCATGAAGTCTATCCCCCACACATCGAAAATCTCCACAACCAAGATTGGTTGGAGCGGCATCTCGTTCCTCCAGGATATCCGGCCCAAGTGTTGGCACCGGGAGCAAGTCTTGCAATAGTCATTAGCGTCTTTGAAGAGTTGTGGCCAGTAGAAACCACATTGCAAGATCTTCTCAGCTGTCTTTCTGGGCCCAAAATGCCCGCCACACGCTTGATCGTGGCAAAATGACAGCACACTCTTGAATTCCTCATCGGGGACACACCGACGAATAATCTGGTCGGGACAGTACTTGAACAAGTAGGGTTCGTCCCAGTAAAAGTGTTTTACTTGGGACAAGAAGCGAAGTCTGTCCTGACTAGACCATTCGGTCGGTAGTAATCCCGTGGCCAAATAGTTCACAATATCTGCGAACCAGGGTTCGCAAGATACTGTCAAGAGTTGTTCATCCGGGAAAACGTCGTTAATTGGAATTGGAAGCGAAGGCGAAGAAGGAAATCGGGAGAGATGGTCGGCAACTACATTTTTACATCCTCGTTTGTCCTTAATGACAAGGTCAAACTCTTGAAGCAAGAGGATCCAACGTATTAACCGAGACTTGGCATCTTTCTTCGCAAAAAGATGGCGCAGAGCTGAATGGTCCGTATAGACAATGACTGGAGAGCCGATGAGGTAGGGCCTGAACTTTTCTAAAGCAAATACAACAGCTAGGAATTCCTTCTCAGTTGTTGTATAGTTAAGTTGGGCGTCGTTCAGGGTTCGGCTAGCGTAGTAGATCACGTGCGGCATCTTGTTGATGTGCTGTCCAAGGACAGCACCTATGGCAAAGTCGGATGCACCGCACATGATCTCGAATGGTTGCGTCCAGTCAGGAGAAGAGAGGACGGGAGCAGAAGTGAGTGAGCGTTTCAGTGACTCGAATGCAGTCACACAGCTCGAGTCGAAGGTGAAAGGCGTGTCCTTGGCCAGCAAAAGCGTCAAGGGCCTAGCAATCTTGCTAAAGTCCTTGATAAACCGTCTGTAGAAACCGGCATGGCCAAGGAAGGCTCGGATATCTCTGACGCATCGGGGAGGAGGCAGATTGGAAATGACCTCAATCTTTGCTCTGTCAACCTCTATGCCATTTTGCGAGATGATATGTCCTAAGACAATACCTTCGCGCACCATGAAGTGGCATTTCTCCCAGTTCAAAGTGAGATTCTTGTCCTTACATCGGGTAAGGACAGCGTCAAGATGCAGCAAACACTCGTCAAAGGAGTCGCCGAAGATGGAGAAGTCATCCATGAAAATCTCCAAAAATTTCTCCACCATGTCTGAGAAAATTCCCATCATACACCGCTGGAAGGTAACGGGCGCATTGCATAACCCAAAGGGCATGCGTCGATATGCAAACGTGCCGAAAGGACAAGTGAAAGTGGTCTTGTCCTGGTCTTTTTCGGCGATGTGAATTTGATTATAGCCAGAGTAGCCATCAAGAAAACAATAGTACTCATGTCCGGCCAATCGTTCAAGCATCTGGTCAATGAAAGGTAGCGGAAAGTGGTCTTTCCGCGTTGCGGCGTTGAGTTTTCTGTAATCAATGCAAACTCGCCACCCGGTTTGGGTGCGAGTAGGGATTAACTCATTCGCCTCGTTGGTTATGACCGTGATGCCCGACTTCTTGGGGACAACATGAATGGGGCTAACCCACTGGCTATCAGAGATAGGGTAAATGATACCACTATCTAGACATTTGACGATCTCCTTCTTCACAGCCTCCTTCATGACTGGATTAAGACGTCTTTGCGGATCCCGGGCTGGTTTGTCATCATCCATCAGATGAATGTGATGCTCAACGATCAGGGGACTAATCCCCTTGATGTCCGCCATGGACCAGCCAAAAGCTTGCCTGTTGCTGTGCAAGACCGTGAGAAGGGCTTTCTCTTGCTCTGGAGCTAGAGAAGCCGAAATGATGACAGGGAGGGTCTCGTTCTCACCTAAGTAAGCATACTTAAGGTGAGACGGCAACGGCTTGAGTTCGAGCGTTGGAGGTGAAATGATGGAAGGCAAGACCGGTGCAAAGGTCTCGAACTCAAAGGACTCCAGCAAAGGTTCAAAATGAGTGTAGGCAACCGAGTCGGATGGTTCAGGTAACCCATCCGGGAAGTCGAAAGATTCAAACTCGGGTTGTGCGCGGCTAAGATCGTTCGAGAACGTGAAACACTCGTATTCGTTATCGGGCGCAGAAACAGCAGCAGGTTCGAAGAGAAACGCACTAGTGGCGTCAAGATTATCGTGATCAAACAGAAACTCCTCGAATTCACACTCTTCTGGTGTGATCTCCTGGATCGAGCAGACATCCAGTATATTAGCATTAGGTTCGGCGGGCTGATTCCCTAACCTAAAAATGTTGAGTTCAATCGTCATGTTTCCAAAAGAGAGGTTCATCGAACCATTGCGACAATTGATCACAGCATTTGAGGTTGCGAGAAATGGGCGACCGAGTATCACCGGAATTTGATTCCGGGGGTTAGCTACAGGCTGTGTATCTAATACAATGAAGTCAACGGGGAATATGAAGTCCCCGACTTTTATTAACACATCCTCTAGCTCACCCCTAGGGTGGGTGATCGATCGGTCGGCCATTTGGAGAGTGCAGTGTGTGGGTTTCAACACTCCGACGCCTAATTGCTCGTATACTGAATACGGAAGCAGGTTAACACTGGCACCAAGATCTAATAGTGCGTGGTTGATGTTCTTATCCCCAATAGTAATTGAAATCGTAGGACAGCCAGGGTCCTTCCGTTTTTGTGGTAAAGATTGGGTAAGGGCATCACTCACAGCACTAGCCAAGAAAACTTTCTTGGGTACCTGAGACTTCCTCTTTTTCGTGCACAAGTCCTTTAAGATTTTCGCGTAAGACGGGACTTGTTGGACAGCATCTAAAAGAGGAATATTAATGTTAACCTGCTTAAATAACTCCAAAATCTTCTCCATTTGTGGATTTTGTTTGTTAGACCTCAACCGGTTTGGAAATGGAACATTTTGAAAATTGGTTGAGTCTAATGCTGGAGGAGGAGATTTTGGAGTTGGAACGGATCCCAGAATAGGTGTTTTCATGGAGTGAGAAGTAGGTCCGTTCAGAGCAGAAGAAGAGGAAGGAGAGCCTGTTGAAGAACGGAGAATAGGCTCGGAAGACGAAGAAGAAGAAGAAGGAGAAGAAGAAGAAGAAGAAGAAGCGGCGGCCGGGGTGTCATCGTTGATTCGCTTGCCAATGTTGTTTTGCAGCATCCTCCCTGATCTCAGTGTAGTCACGGCACTCACATTATGGTTTTGTTGTTCAAGAGCAACATGTGCATTATGTGGGTGACCGGGATTTGGAAGTGGCTGGGACGGGAGCTTCCCCTTCTCTCGCTCGCTTAAGGCTGCGTTCAGCTGTGCAATCTGGGCCTCGATGGTCTTGATGCTCTGCCCGTGTGCGGCGGTGTATTGCACTAAAGATTGGATCGAAGACTGGATGTTGGCGGTGGATTGAGTCGATTGTTTAACAAACGCCTCCAGACTTCGCTCGAGCGAGGAAACCTTATCAGTGTTTGACGGAACAAAGTTGTTTGGTGGAAAAGAGTTGTTGGGTGCAAAATTGTTCGTCTGGTTTTGGAAAGGTTGGGGTTGGAAGGGCTGCTGATATTGATGTTGAGTTTGTTGTGGCGCTTGTTGTTGCGGCGGAGGGGCCCTTTGGAAATTGTTGCCTTGGAATTGATTCTGATTCTGATTCCAGGAGAAATTGGGGTGGTTCCTCCAACCGGGATTGTAGGTGGAAGAGTATGGATCATTTCTCGGTCTCTGCTGGAAGGCAGCATTAACCTGATCCTGTCCTTGCGAGGGTGGGTTGTAAGGACACTCTTCGGTCAAATGGGAAGGATCGGAACAACAAGCGCAGATGGTACGAAGGGGGAGAACAGGGGCAGGAGCAGGAGCAGAAAATTTGCTCTCTATTGCTTCAAGCTTTCGTGTTATCGCAGCCATTTCATCTTTCATCGCAATAGAGACATCAAGTTGGTGGATTCCTACCCTAGACTGACCGGTAGAAGTGGAGGTGCAAGAAGAAGAAGTCGGTCTGGTGCTCTCCCACTGTAGCGTTTGCTCCGCAAGATCGTCAAAGAACTGCCACGCTTCCTCGTCAGATTTCGATAGGAAGTGGCCCTGACAGATGGTTTCCAGCAACTGCTTCGTTGCTGGGTTCAGTCCCTCGTATAAGGTTTGGCAAAGTTGCCATTTCTCTATACCGTGGTGAGGACACTGAACAAGAAGGTCTTTGTACCGGTCAAAGCACTTCCAGAAGGGTTCAGAAGGAAGCTGGGAGAATTGGTTGATTTCATTTCGAATTCTTGCGGTCTTATGATTTGGATAGAATTTTTTCAGAAACGCTTTAACAAACTCGTCCCAGCTGGTGATTGAGTGGGAAGCGGTGCTATACAGCCATTTTTCAGCAAGATCGCATAAAGTGAACGGAATGACCCGTAGGCGTATAGCGTCGTCCGACAGCTGGGTGGTTTTCATCATGGCACAGACATTTTGAAATTTATTGATGAAGATATAGGCATCTTCAGTTTCAAGCCCATGAAAACGTGGAAGCATGTTGATGAAATGGGGCTTAATTTCAAAGTTGTCCCCATTGGCCGGAGGAAGAGAAAGGCAGGTGGGAAGTGCAGAACGGGTGGGGTAGAAACGATCCTGGAGCGCAATTCGCTGCGGCGCTACAACAGGCGGAGGTGGTGGAAGATTGGTCTCCGTAGGAGGTGGAGCCAATCCAGCGGTGGTCAAAGAGATGTTCGGATTAAATCCCGACATCGCGGAAGAAGAGGTTGGTGAAGGTGAAGGTGAAGATGTATGAACAGAATTCCGGTCAACGTCGGAGTTGGCCGGCAAAGGAAGGGGTGAAAGAGGAGTGGACGGAGTATCGACTTCGGAGTCGATCGCGTAGTCGGTAGCGACTAACGTAACGCGGACTAGACGGGCGCTAGTGTCCCGAGTCCAAGCGGACATACACTAAACGAGTTTAGTATAGTCAAAGCGAAGAAGGTGAGGGTAAGAAAACGTCAATGGAGAAAGGCGATGGGTGGTGGGTGAAAATGGATTTGGCGACAAAAGGGCAAGTTTTTTTATAAAAGTTTTTGATTTTTTTTTTTTTTGGAAAGAGATTTACAGAAGTATGTACGGAAATACGGCTTAAGCAATCACAAACAAGATATGCACAATCACACCTAGATCTACGGTCGCCTAGGTCTACTAGACCTGCTCCTGAACATGATTTTCGAAGTTAAACAGTGTCGAGAAACAGGCTTAAAAATACACCGATCACGGGGCAGGTAAGTGCAGAGATAAGGGGAGGTTGTCCAACGCTTTCGCGAAGTTCCTTAATTAAATAACCCTTTCTCTTTCGGCGGTTGCGCCTTTAACACTTTCCTAGACACCCCGTAATCAATATACGGTTAAGCGAGGTTCTAAACACGGTTTATCTTCTCCTAATGAGCGCGAAGTCCTTAGGGCTGAAGTCTAGTATTTTTTAATTTACAATAGACAATGCATATGCTTTAGTGATTTTTGGGGTCCCGGGAAGAGTGATGAAATCCCCACCCAATCTGGATTGGTTTCAAGCCCCTTAAGTCCGTATTAAAGAATGCAAAACAGTAACAAATCAACAGCAAACAATTTTTATTTGCGGCGCAATGAATCCGGCACAAGAACAGTTTATTGGAAGGGGGAGAAGAATTTGCGCAAAGAAGGCTGCAGAAAACACAGTTTATTGGAGTCCAGAGGAGTGGAATGGAGCAGAGAGACTTACAGAGAGATTTTTACCGTAGACCGGATGCTTCGTTTTTGTCCGTCGCGGTGTAGCCGCGAAAATGTGGGTCTATCTTCCCACGTCTTTGGCACTGTACTTGAACTCCGTATTTCCAACGTCTTTGGTGTCGATCTTGAACTTCGTATTTTCCTGCGCACTTGCACAAAAACTAATCAAGAATAACAAGATGGTTTTTTTTACAAAGTATGTATATTTTTTTTCGTTTTTTTTTATACTTACAAATTAACCCGAAATTACACAAGGAAATAAACTACCGTCTCCCCGGCAACGGCGCCATTTGATTGTTAGGATAAGTGCGTGTTCAAGTTTAGTTTAAATACCGCAATCAAGACGGTTTCGCTTGTAGCTAGCCGGTTGAGTACGGGTCATCCGCAGGGAGATGGTTGTCTTTTTCAATGTGCTTTAACGAGTTAAGTCCGGTTTTCAGATTTTGTTGTGGTTATCTAAGTGTAAGTTGATATTTAAAGAGAGCTTGTTAGGGTTAGGATTAGGTTAGTTTGAGTTAGGAGTCTCCACATCTTTCGTTGCCCCCACTTAATATCGGTGTTACGGTAATCGGCAACAACGGGGATTAGCACGACTAGGAAGGAACTTGCGAGTATAAGCTAGGCTTTCCAACGCATAGTCCTTCCTTTTGGTGCTTGTCCGTCCGTTCTTGGATTTTATCCATAACCTCCGGTTAATTCAACCACAACCGGTCTCACTACGGAATCACCGCTATCATGTAGGATAGGATGCCGTAAGGAGCGGATTGTGGTTCAATTAACGGGAGTTGATTTAAGTTGTTGGGCAAGGAAAGAGTGAGAGAGATTTCCTTCTCTCAAACTCCCCTTATCCTACCCCTAACAAGTATAGAACTACTCACACTTCATAATACGGAAATATAAAACAACACAAAAGAGGAAGATAGAAAGAAGGAGATTAGAAGAATACGACTAACTATTAGCGACCTCACCTTGGCGAGGATCGAGCGTAAGTATCATTGTCGTATGTAAGGATAAAGAGAAAGAGAGAAGAAAGGAACAACAAAAATAACAACAACTACTTAACGAATTACAACAAGTAAAATTACAACAAGCATAAAAATAAAGAGACAAGTATGATAATAAATTGTTTCTTCTTTATTCATCACTCTTCACTCAAAAGCTCACTTACAAGTTTAATGGAGAAGAGGTGAGAAGAGGAAGAAGAAACATTAAACCTAAGCAAAATGAAAATACAAGATTATGGACCCCTTCCTTCACAAACTTCTGGGCTATTTATAGGCCAAAACATGAAACCCTAGGGCAACCAACAGAACATACATGAAAAGACCAACCTACCCCCCAAAACCCTGCACACTTGGCGCCAGAAAGGCCGCGGAAGCGCGGCCAATACCCCCCTTTGGCCGCTCTTCCGCGGCCGTTTAGATGAGTTGGGCTGTGGCCTTTTTGTTGGTGGCCTGTTTTGTTGTGAACTTTCTTCTGGTATATGTATTTTCCCATAATTGCTTCACGAATTTTCCAGAATTTCTGTTGAGGGAAAGGTGGACTTTTTGTCAAGATTTTGTTATGATTGCCTCGAGCTTCGCGTAGATCTCTTGGATTTTGTGCTACCATTGAGCCTTGTGCATGAGAGTGACATTGATTTGACGTTTTGTCTTCCTAAACTGGTATCTGGCAACATACGGATGACGAGCGGAGACCGTGTTTTATCTGTGATTGGCAGGAACCCGGATTTTGTCGTGTTTTCCATGAATTTCACCGTTTTAGAACCGAGAACCTGTATCCTGCAATTGACTAACAAACACGGCTCAAGAGTATCTACGGATATGCAATGTGATAAAAATTGGGCGGTATGAAAAATGCAAAAATCTGATATGAACAGGCAGCAGGTTGTTGGCTGTGTTTGCACGCAAGGCTACAGGTTTTTACCTATGAGCGTGGCGCGCACCATTTTGGTTTCCGACATGGTTTTCATGTGTTTTAGCGTGTGATATCCTTGTAGGTACCCCACGTGGTGTCGAAGCATTGGAGATGGAAATGGCGACATCGGTACCCGCACGCATGAAGAAAGGTGAGTAGATTTATATCTACGGGGAGAAGTCGGGTGGATGGCGTATAGCACCACCGCAGTTCGTAGTGATGTATACGGATGTGTATACACACTAACAATTATTATATGTTGTTTGGGATTAATTATTGATGTTTAGGATGGATATTGGTGTTGGATTGGTGATATGTTATGAAACACTAGGTAGTGGATGCACTACACATACATACACACACATACATCCTTATTTCATATGTGGTTATGGGATTCTATATAGATATGTGTTCACGTGGGTATGGGACTATGTGTTCAAATACGGATTTGAGGATGATACTTGGGTTTGAGTTGAGTCGATGATATTTGATCCGAGATTATGATATCGGGGATATGGTAGAATTCATATTCGAGATACGCCTTGATTCTTTAGAGGATTTTGGGATAATGATGCCATAGGAATAGTGATATATACCATTCTCTTAATAGGAAATGACATTCCTATGCTACAATCTATCAAGGGGTTCTTGTCACACAGGTTCTCCATGAAAGACCTGGGTGATGCCTCATACATTCTGGGTATCCGGATCTACCGTGACAGATCCAAGAGGATATTAGGACTTTCGCAGTCCAGGTACATCGACGCCATACTGAAGAGATTCAGTATGGAAGATTCCAAGCGCGGTAATCTACCGGCTTGTCACGGGATCACCCTCTCCAAAGAGATGTCTCCCAAGACTGATTTGGAGAGGGATCGCATGTCTATTATACCCTACGCTTCTGCGGTAGGCTATATAATGTATGCGATGTTGTGTACCAGACCGGATGTGGCTTATGCACTGAGTGTGGTAAGCAGGTATCAGTCAAACCCTGGGGAGAAACATTGGATAGCAGTAAAGAACATTCTCAAGTACCTGAGAAGGACTAAGGAGATGTTCTTGGTGTATGGCGGAAAAGACCTCTAGATTGAGGCCTTTGCTGACTCCAGCTTCCAGAGTGAAAAGGATGATTCCAAGTCCATGTCGGGTTTTGTCTTCACCCTTAATGGAGGGGCGGTGTGTTGGAAGAGCACCAAACAGGAAACCGTTGCTGACTCGACTATGGAAGCGGAATACATCGCTGCATCTGATGCCGCAAAAGAAGCTGTTTGGATGTGGAAGTTCTAGAGAGAACTTCAGGTGGTTCCGTCCATTGTTGACCCAATACCTCTGTATTGCGACAACAACAGGGCTATAGCTTTAGCGAAGAAACCTAGGTCCCATCAGAAATCCAGACACATCTTAAGGCGGTATCACCTGATCAGGGAGATCGTAGATCGCCAGGAGATCGAGGTTCGGAGGGTTGCTTCAGAAGATAACACAGCAGATCCATTGACCAAGGCCTTGCCCCAGACTCAGTTCGAGCGGCTGATCGAGATGATAGGTCATCGATACGCCAGTACATGGCCTTAGTGCAAGTGGGAGATTGTTAGTGTATATGCCCTAGAGGCCATTACTGTTTCATACTAGTTTGTATATTACTTGATGGAAGCTTGGGATATTCACAGTTGTATATACAATCTTGCTCGAAATGGTAGTATGCTACTTGGTTTTTCTCTGCTTTAATATGTGCATGTGTTTCTTTTAGCATATTGCTGATATACATATTAGTAGAGCCCTTAGGATCTTTGCTTGATTACCAGCGTTGTGATGGCGCTCACACTCGTGGGAGCTGGGTGATCTATAAGCACATCCTTATACAGGTCCCTAGTCGTTGGACTATCGAGACAGGGCATCGATACTCCGGAGTAGACTAGCGTATGCGCTTCTCATCCCAGTGTGGGAGACGGTCTATCCCACAGCCGTCAGTACGTCGTACTTGAGATAGTATACGGGTGCTCGTTAGGTTACGAGTTCATTGGACCGGACTCGTCGGGAACTGTTGGTTGGTATTATACCTATCGTCAGTTATCAGTTCCCAGGTGACATGAGTACAGCTTAGTTCGCTGACTTGACACTGTCACTTCGCCTCAAGTGTGTTCCCTCTGCACTTTGATTACTACCCTACCACGGCTCAAAGGAGTCGTGCAAACAGGTAGTTTTTGGGTGCAGTCCCGAAGCACTTGGAGGCAGTGAAGGTTAGACAGGATTCGTCTCTCCCGGTATTGGGGGTTGACATCGCGCTGTGTCCAGGAGAGCCATTACACGAGTAGTCCCTGGCCACGGCAAGCGAGATATACTGGTGGGTTTCTAGTGTTATCTCAGGGTGTTCTGGGCTACACTCCGACACGACTTGTACCGCTATTAAGGGACTGACATTCACCACCTCACTAGGCCCGCCGTGCGATGTATCAGACGAACAGACCGGACTGTATGGAGATTGTCACATACATGCTCAGTAGGAGTTCAGATGGGGTTCACCTCGTCAGTCTTCTTATCGACATCTACCTGGGGAGAGTTGCGTACAGCTAGTGCCGCTTGCGGTCTGTGGTTAAACCCACTACCAGCGTAGTGTCGAGTCTTTAGAGTCCCACACAGAGAGCTATTCGCCTTTAGGCAAAATGAGTAGAGGTCGCATGGTTTTGCGACAGGGTTCGTTCACATCCGCGCACTTGTGCACGTTTGCTGTCCGGACAGTTTATACTAGCGGGCTTTGGTTTAAGCCGGATCCTAGTATATGATTTGGGATTGGTTTTTCTCTTTGTGTTTGTGTTCCTCGGATCACGAATACGGGTGCGTATGCACAGTTGCTTGAGACAGAGGGAGAGGACTTTGATTAGGGTTAATAACCATTGTCATTTTAATAACCCTAGTACTTATGTGTGTATTATGGTTAATTGATAATTAGTTTAATAATTGTGCATGGTTATGGTTGTTGACCATTTGACCTTCTTGACTTGTTGACCATGGTTGACACTTTGACCATCATCATTCCATATAAAAGATGCTTTTTGATCCTTGCAATTAGCATTAAATATGAAATGATAATGGTCATGTCATGATTAACCATGACAATTATCTAGCTAATTATCTAATTAAACTAATTTACACATATTAGTGAGAATGGTTCATATTATTCTCATTCTATCATTTACTTTCTCTCTCTTGTTCTTCCTCTCCCTCAAGCTCTCCGCTCTCATGTGTTGAGAAACACTTGAGCTTGAGAAAAACCTCTTCTTGATATTCTCTACTCTCATCTAGGGTTCAAGGACTTGCACTTCTTGCACCCTAGTTACTTCTAGCTTAGAGTTGAAGCCAAAGGTTGAGGCTTTCGGGTGGATCATTCTTCGACGTGAGAAGACGACCAAGGTGACCTCCTTCCACCAATCCAAGGAGCAAGGAGAGAAGGACATAAAGCCCAAGGTATAACCTTTCTAGCACTTAGCTAGTTTCTAGTTAGCTTTAGATTGTTTTTGTTTAGCAAAGATCCTTCATAGTCTAGTCCATGTTGCCTAAGCTCATAAAAATCCGATTTTTATTCCGTTTTCCGCCTCCCCGCAAGCACCGGGGTGGGCAACGTGGACTTACAGTGGTATCAGAGACTAACTAAATATAAACTAGCTAGGTAGTAGAGTGTATCGAAGTTCGAATCGGAAAAATCGAAAAACCAAGTTTTCGAAACCCTATGTTTCTGTTAAATTTTTTTCTAGTCAAAAAAAAATATTATACACCAAAAATCGTCTCAGGGTTTTGTGAAGAAAACAACCAAACCCGGTCCAGTGACTCGACCAAGGAGCCGCGGTTCCGCGGCAATAGCAAGCTATTGCAGCGCAACCGCGGCCAAGTTGGCTCTTCACTGGGTCGAGTTTGGTGCAGTGTATCTCTGGCTTGGTTTTAGGATTTTTAAGATGGTTTATATGTGCCCAGGTTTTCCAGAATAGAAATTTGTTTTTGGGGGCCTATAAATCCGTATTTTTTTCGAACTTCAATACGCTTTTACTAAATGGTTATATCTGTGATGTTTATATGTATTGAACGTCGGCTAATCGCTATATGTCGATTAGTCGGGGTTACACATATCTGTGATCTGTGATTGATGATGGTATGTGTATATGAATGGGTTGGATTGTCGCGGGTGAATAGCCGGGGTGGATGTGAGATGAGTGTTGTTTTTTCTTTCATTCATTGTAATATGTAAATTGATGTAATATTATTATTTGTTTGGCCGCACAACCGGGTCGGGGTTGTAGCCGTCATTGTATAATTCTTTTTACTGTTTTTGCTCCTAGGATAGACCCATGGAGGACGTGCACAAACTACCGGGTATCTCGAAGTGCCGAGTGGCCTACTCACGGTGGTGAGGGAGGTTGCTTCGCTTCGGATACTTGGCGGGTAGTTTGCCGCACCCGTAGGGGTCTTGGGTGGGGTTTTGGCTATTCACCGCGACCGTGTAATCCGCTTTTCGTTGCAGGCTCGAACGGATTGCGGATTCCTAGTATATCCAATGTATTCATCTGTGATCTGTAATGTCTATGATTGCTATATATTTATATATGATAACTATTTAGGCGTTGCTTATGTTTTACAGGAGCGCTAGCCCAGCCCCCGCTCTGTCGTTAGTTAAGTAACCTAACGGGTGATGACGGGGCTCCGTGGCGTATGCGAATGGCATAACCGTACGTCATATTTCGGTTGTTTTCTGCAATGGTAGGATTAAATGATGGGACGCATTAAAAGAACTAATGCAAGAAAATAAACCAAGTAAAAGTCGATTGGAACACTTTGAAAACCACTCGGTTCTTTTCAAAACTAAACTTTTAAACGCGGAGCTTGAACCACTCCTTTTATAAGCTATCTCGTTCCATCGATTAGATCAAGTTCACTACGTTCACGGTTTCGCCAAAACCATTCGTAGCCCTCCGTCATTCCACATGAATGGTCAAAAAGTATTCAAGCTATGTATTTTGGCCAAAGTCAAGGCATAGTGATTGGTAGCTTTTGGGTATACATGTGCAGCATAGATAGATGCGTTGGTTTGGGACAGTCGTGCTGCCATTTTGGCCAAAGTCAAGGGTAGGTACGGGTGGGTCCAAATTAACCAGGAGAATGACGGGCAGAACTTGACATGTGACTTATGATATTTTGGCCAAAGTCAAGGTCATAAGAGCATGGGGCAAAAATCCACATCGGGAGTTTCATAAGTACTGAAACTTGCTAGCGTTGCATACCATTTGGAGTGTGATGATTCTGGAAGGATTCCTTCGGTTTTATCATGCGATGATATTTGGATCCCGATCCTACTGTGAGTATATGCTACTCCTCAGGAAAACTCTCACTAAACAATCAATGCTATAAACTTTGTAGGTGTCTAGAAAGGTGTTAGCGGGGCTACGCCGACAGGGAAAAGAGGTTACTTAATTAAGGAACTTCGCGAAAGCGTTGGAAAACCTCCCTCGAAGTACCGACACTGGCCTGGCTGAACGGTTAAGCAAGTATTGTACGGTGAGTGTGATCCTGACTAATCCTTTCTTTACGGTTTGAGAAGGGATTCGAGAGATAGTGGGAGCCATCCAGTTTAGACAAATTAAAAACCACTCTAAACTTGCAAGAGCATCATGCTAAAGTGTTTCTTTTCTCTCGTCCTAATTGCAGCAAACCATTCAACATGACCGAACTTAAGTTATTACTAGATAAAAACATATTGACAGGGCCAAACTACAAAGATTGGCTCAGGAATGTCAAGATGGCAATCACTTACGACAAGTTGGGGTATGTCCTTACCACCAAAGCTCCCCCTGTCCCAGGTCCCAAAACTAGTGTCGTAGATAGGAAATCTACAAGACTGGGAAATAGATTGCGCGAAGGCCAGATACCTCGTACTAGCCTCGATGGACAATGAACATCAGAGAAGGCACGAGAATATGGACCTAGAGTCCATATTTCTTCATACAAAAGAACTGTATGGAGAGCATTCTCGTATCGCAAGATACGAAGTGTCGAAGAAGTTGTTTTCGGCAAGGTTGGCCGTCGGATCATCGGTAGCGGAACACGTGCTTAAGATGATTGGCTACATAGAGGAGCTCGCGGACCTTGGGACCACGTTGGAGAATGAACTCTATACTGATTTGATTCTCCAGTCCCTTCCTTCCACTTACGCCCAGTTTATTCTTAACTTTAACATGCAAGGAAAGGAGGTTGAACTTTCCGAACTTCTGAACATGTTGAGGAGTGCTGAGGGCACCCCTACAGAAAGGTAGGGAGACATCCACTTTGTTTGTAGGAGGATCTTCCTCTTCTAGATCCAGGGCGAAAGCCAAGGGTAAGAAGAAGAAAGCCCCCGCCAAACCAAGAGGCGGTGTCGGTAAGTGGATACGAAGGGAAAAGGAAAAGCAACAAAGATAGCGGGGAAGCTGGTGGGGAAGGAAGAATGCTTCAATTGTCACAAAAGTGGTCACTGGAAACAGGATTGCAAGGCTTGGAAGGCCAGAACACAGGATTTGAAGCGAGTTGCAGCTTCAGCTTCAGGTGTGTATGTTATTGAAAACTGTCTATCATTAAACTCTACTTCCTGGGTATTGGATACCAGATCAGGATCTCATATCTGTAATTCTTTGCAGGCGTTGAGAAAGCGTAGTGTTTTGAAGGCAGGTGACATGACCCTCAGAGTTGCAAACGGTGCTAGCATGGATGCTGAGGCCGGGGGGGGGGGCTATCACCTGGGATTGTCGGATGGACATTTTTTTGGTTTTGCGTAGTTGTTATTATGTACCAAATGCAACCTGTAATATCATTTCTGTATCTTTATTATCTAAAGAAGGTTATGAATTTGCATTTGTAAGAAATGTAGTGAACATTCACCTAAATCAAGTTTTGATTGGGTCAGGTACATTGAACAGCGGTATATACGTGTTAAATCAACCACAGATTTTCAATGTCCAGAATACACACAAAAGAAAGTCTCCAAAAATCAATAAAACTTTCTTATGGCATTGTAGACTGAGTCACATCAATGAGAGAAGGTTGACTAAGTTACACACAGATGGATATTTGGATCCGTTCGAATATCAATCGTAATGCAACTTGTCAATCCTGTCTCAAAGGAAAGATGACAAAGACTCGTTCACTGGACACGGAGTAAGAGCGAGCGAGCTTTTGGGACTCGTACACAGCGACGTGTGCGGTCCAATGTCTACACATGCGCGAAGCGGTTATTCTTACTTCATTACTTTTACGGATGATTTTTCAAGGTACGGATATGTCTTCTTAATGAAACATAAATCCGAGGATTTTGAAAAATTCCAAGAATATAAGATTGAAGTAGAAAAACAAATAGGCAAAAGTATCAAGACACTGAGATCTGATCGAGGTGGTGAATACTTGAGTGCCGAGTTCCTGGGTTACTTAAAAGAGAATGGAATTCTCTCTCAGCTTACTCCTCCAAACACTCCGCAACATAACGGTGTATCGGAGAGACGGAACCGAACCCTATTGGATATGGTACGGTCCATGATGAGTAACGCTGAGTTGCCGCGATCGTTCTGGGGATATGCGCTAGAATCAGCTGCATACCTTTTGAACCGAGTTCCAACTAAGACTGTGCCTACTACACCATATCAGATGTGGTGTGGGAAGAGACCCTATCTTAATCACATTAAGACATAGGGATGTCCAGCTTTTGTAAAAAAGCAGCATGCGGACAAGCTCCATGCACGCTCAGTACAGTACAAGTTTGTGGGATATTCAAAGAACTCCAAGGGATATTTCTTCTATTGCGAAGAGGAACAAAAGGTATTTGTTTCTCGCCTTGCCCACTTTCTAGAACACCAGTTCATAGAAAAAGAATTAAGTGGGAGCGCAATAGAACTGGAAGAAATTCCAGAACCACGAGCTATTACAGAAAGCTTAATAGAACCAGAGGGTTCGAAAGATCAGGACATTCCCACGCCACTCCGCAGGAGTAGTAGGCAGTCTCATCCGCCCGAGAGATACTACGGTTTTCTCATTGACGGGGATAGAGAGGATTGCATCATAGATTGTGATGAGCCTACTAGCTTCCAGCAAGCTATTCAGGGCGTCGACTCGGTAAAATGGCTGGATGCAATGCGGACCGAAATGGAGTCCATGTACACCAACAAAGTATGGACGTTGGACATTGCTCCAGATGGGGTAAAACCCGTAGGATGCAAGTGGATCTTCAAAAGGAAGATTGGTGTAGATGGACAGGTTGAGACCTATAAAGCTAGACTGGTTGCAAAGGGTTTTCATCAGCGACCTGGCTTGGACTATGACGAAACTTTTTCTCCAGTAGCTATGCTGAAATCCATTCGGATCCTTCTTGCCATTGCTGCCTTCCACGATTATGAGATTTGGCAGTTGGACGTAAAGACAGCTTTTCTAAATGGACATTTAGAGGAGTATGTCTATATGGATCAGCCAGAGGGTTTCATTCAGAGTGGGAGCAGCGAAAGGTGTGCAAGTTGCTTAAGTCTATTTATGGACTAAAGCAGGCATCGCGGAGTTGGAACATCTGTTTTGATGAGACGGTCAAGGAATTTGGCTTTATCAAAAATCCAGATGAACCATGCATCTATTGTAGATTTGTAGCGAGAACTGTAGTATTCCTCGTTTTATACGTGGATGACATTCTCTTAATAGGAAATGACATTCCTATGCTACAATTTATCAAGGGGTTCTTGTTACACAGGTTCTCCATGAAAGACCTGGGTGATGCCTCATACATTCTAGGTATCCGGATCTACCGTGACAGATCCAAGAGGATTTTAGGACTTTCGCAGTCCAGGTACATCGACGCCATACTGAAGAGATTCAGTATGGAAGATTCCAAGCGCGGTAATCTACCGGCTTGTCACGGGATCACCCTCTCCAAAGAGATGTCTCCCAAGACTGATTTGGAGAGGGATCGCATGTCTATTATACCCTACGCTTCTGCGGTAGGCTCTATAATGTATGCGATGTTGTGTACCAGACCGGATGTGGCTTATGCACTGAGTGTGGTAAGCAGGTATCAGTCAAACCCTGGGGAGAAACATTGGATAGCAGTAAAGAACATTCTCAAGTACCTGAGAAGGACTAAGGAGATGTTCTTGGTGTATGGCGGAAAAGACCTCTAGATTGAGGCCTTTGCTGACTCCAGCTTCCAGAGTGACAAGGATGATTCCAAGTCCATGTCGGGTTTTGTCTTCACCCTCAATGGAGGGGCGGTGTGTTGGAAGATCTCCAAACAGGAAACCGTTGCTGACTCGACTATGGAAGCGGAATACATCGCTGCATCTGATGCCGCAAAAGAAGCTTTCTGGATGAGGAAGTTCTTGAGAGAACTTCAGGTAGTTCCGTCCATTGTTGACCCAATACCTCTGTATTGCGAAAACAACGGGGCTATAGCTTTAGCGAAGGAACCTAGGTCCCATCAGAAATCCAGACACATCTTAAGGCGGTATCACCTGATCAGGGAGATCGTAGATCGCCAGGAGATCGAGGTTCGGAGGGTTGCTTCAGAAGATAACACAGCAGATCCATTGACCAAGGCCTTGCCCCAGACTCAGTTCGAGCGGCTGATCGAGATGATAGGTCTTCGATGCGCCAGTTCATAGCCTTAGTGCAAGTGGGAGATTGTTAGTGTATATGCCCTAGAGGCCATTACTGTATCATACTAGTTTGTATATTACTTGATGGAAGCTTGGGATATTCACAGTTGTATATACAATCTTGCTCGAAATGGTAGTATGCTACTTGGTTTGTCTCTGCTTTAATATGTGCATGTGTTTCTTTTAGCATATTGCTGATATACATATTAGTAGAGCCCTTAGGATCTTTGCTTGATTACCAGCGTTGTAATGGCGCTCACACTTATGGGAGCTGGGTGATCTATAAGCACATCCTTATACAGGTCCCTAGTCGTTGGACTATCGAGACAGGGCATCGATACTCCGGAGTAGACTAGCGTATGCGCTTCTCATCCCAGTGTGGGAGACGGTCTGTCCCACAGCCGTCAGTACGTCGTACTTGAGATAGTATACGGGTGCTCGTTAGGTTACGAGTACACTGGACCGGACTCGTCGGGAACTGTTGGTTGGTATTATACCTATCGTCAGTTATCAGTTCCCAGGTGACATGAGTACAGCTTAGTCCGCTGACTTGACACTGTCACTTCGCCTCAAGTGTGTTCCCACTGCACTTTGATTACTACCCTACCACGGCTCAAAGGATTCGTGCAAACAGGTAGTTTTTGGGTGCAGTCCCGAAGCACTTGGAGGCAGTGACGGTTAGACAGGATATGTTTCTCCCGGTATTGGGGGTTGACATCGCGCTGTGTCCAGGAGAGCCATTACACAAGTAGTCCCTGGCCAGGGCAAGCGAGATATACTGGTGGGTTTCCAGTGTTATCTTAGGGTGTTCTGGGCTACACTCCGACACTACTTGTACCGCTATTAGGGGACTGACGTTCACCGCCCTACTAGGCCCGCCATGCGATGTATCAGACGAACAGACCGGACTGTACGGAGATTGTCACATACAGGCTCAGTGGGAGTTCAGATGGGGTTCACCTCGTCAGTCTTCTTATCGACATCTACCTGGGGACCGTTACGTACAGCTAGTGCCGCTTGCGGACTGTGGTTAAACCCACTGCCAGCGTAGTGTCGAGTCTTTAGAGTCCCACACAGAGAGCTATTCACCTTTAGGCAAAATGAGTAGAGGTCGCATGGTTTTGCGACAGGGTTCGTTCACATCCGCGCACTTGTGCACGTTTGCTGTCCGGACAGTTTATACTAACGGGCTTTGGTTTAAGCCGGATCCTAGTATATGATTTGGGATTGGTTTTTCTCTTTGTGTTCGTGTTCCTCGGATCACGAATACGGGTGCGTATGCACAGTTGCTTGAGACAGAGGGAGAGGACTTTGATTAGGGTTAATAACCATTGTCATTTTATTAACCCTAATTCTTATGTGTGTATTATGGTTAATTGATAATTAGTTTAATAATTGTGCATGGTTATGGTTGTTGACCATTTGACCTTCTTGACTTGTTGACCATGGTTGACACTTTGACCATCATCATTCCATATAAAAGATGCTTTTTGATCCTTGCAATTAGCATTAAATATGAAATGATAATGGTCATGTCATGATTAACCATGACAATTATCTAGCTAATTATCTAATTAAAATAATATACACATATTAGTGAGAATGGTTCATATTATTCTCATTCTATCATTTACTTTCTCTTTCTTGTTCTTCCTCTCCCTCAAGCTCTCCCCTCTCATGTGTTGAGAAACACTTGAGCTTGAGAAAAACCTCTTCTTGATAATCTCTACTCTCATCTAGGGTTAAAGGACTAGCACTTCTTGCACCCTAGTTACTTCTAGCTTGGAGTTGAAGCCAAAGGTTGAGGCTTTCGGGTGGATCTTTCTTCGACGTGAGAAGACGACCAAGGTGACCTCCTTCCACCACTCCAAGGAGCAAGGAGAGAAGGACATAATGCCTAAGGTATAACCTTTCTAGCACTTAGCTAGTTTCTAGTTAGCTTTAGCTTGTTTTTGTTTAGCAAAGATCCTTCATAGTCTAGTCCATGTTGCCTAAGCTCGTAAAAATCCGATTTTTATTCCGTTTTCCACCTCCCCGCAAGCACCGGGGTGGGCAACGTGGAGTTACAATTCCCGGTGAAGAGATCTCGGCTCTTTCCTTATTGAATAAGATGCTGGATGTTCTATAAGGAACACCGCTATGCAAAACAAGAACTAGAGCTACCTGTTTTTGAAAATTCGATTCTACAACATCTTTAGGTTTATTTTCTTTCATTAATTTCATTAATGAAGTCCTATCATATAAGTTACCAAAGCATCACAGATAAATACAACGTACGCTTAAGCCATCCGCATTTGCCTCGATGTCCCATCATGCACCGTTAGGTTAGGTAACTAACGGTAGAGAGGGGCAGGGCTAGCGCTGGTGTAAAACATAAGCAACATCTATATAATATATCACATATACTACATACAGTATCTATCTCATCATATAAAGTGATCATATCACAGAATATCGCAGTAGAAATCAACATATGAAATATTGGATATACTAGGATTTCCGGGTTTTAAATTAACCCAGTGTAAGACATGGATTCCACGGTTGTGATGAATAGCCAATCCTACATCCCTAGACCCCTACGAGAGAGGAAATAAACCCTACCAATTCTAGAGTTAGGAGACCCGGTCTCGACTCCTCGAGATGGCCTCCCACTGGACTCTAGAACCCGGTTACTTGTGCTCCCCTCCTTAGGTCTATCCTAATGCGGAAATGTAAATAATATACATCAACGGTGACATCTTCCTCAACCCGGAAGTGTCCCAATAAAAAAATATTACATACAAGTTTTTACATGAATGAAAATGAAAAACTCTCATCTCACATAAAAAACCCCAGCTATTCAAACACGACTATCCAATATAACATATCACAGCAACACACAACATCACATGTCATCAACGTAAGTAAATATGCGTATCCTAATTGTCGTTGACATATAGCAACGAAACCGGCGATACACCACATATTACACTTACGGTCGAAGAAAAGAAAGTGAAAAACTACAACAATTGGAATCCGCAGCCACCTTAGACATCATAAACCCAAAATATCACATACTTTGTATTTCATGCCTAACCAAATGAATTCCCTAGACATCTCAAGCCTAACTATTATAAACCTCGTATTTTAGTCTCGATATCAAAAACACTTTTCAATATCAAGTTGGGCAATTCAACAAGATTCCCGACAACCTGATCGAATGCTCGTCGGAAACTTTAGTAGATGGCCGCACCTCTGATACCGTCGATTGCTATGGGGCTTGAATATATATTAAGGTTACCCGGCGAGTATCCGCCTACGCTACGTGATTGCGACGAACTTTTTATCACATCAAAATCCTGTGGCAACCAATCAAATGAGACTAAATTGCTAGATTTATAAAATTCAAATTAGTGTGGATTCCAAGTATTGTATCCTATCACATGATATCCGGATGATGTTCAACTTTTCGATCGATTTATCAAAATCCCACAATTCACCGACTGCTCAACACTTGAGCACAGTTTAATAATACCCAGAACATGCCACAGTACCTATGGACCAACCGTAGAAGGGCAGACCCAAGCTGCATTAATGGCACCGCGAAACTGCCGCAAACCCTAAGATTCGAAAGCGGTTCCATGGTCATTATGTCAAGTTAGGGTTTCATTCATCTAGAGGGTTCACAGAATTACGTTAAACTTGGAAAAATAGGTTTTTGACATTCGTTCGAACTTTTTAACTTCGCCTAGACAACATGCGAATACCCGAAACAATGTTAAAACTACGAATACGAAACACTCCGAATTTCCTATACTGTAAGATCACATCACATGCAAACTTAAAAAAAACAAGCAACGTCTAAAACACCAAAACCCAGAGACCGGAACACAGAAAAAATTCGAAGCCAAAATTCCACCATAAGGCCGGCCTCCTCGGATTTTAGCTTAATGTGCTCGGCCAAAATCCGGCCAAAGTGCTTCAAATTTCTTCTATGTTCATGTAATATCATATATAACATTCTGCAGTTGTTTTAAAAAAAATTTTGAAGACTTTTTAAAATTGACAGAAACTAAGTTCAACTGTTTCAAGTTTCGGAGTAGTTTCGGTTTCGTAATCTAACAAACATCGTCTAATTTTCTGGCATGGATTTGATACCACTTTAGGGTTGTCTAGCACGGCAGCAAGGTTTCTGGAGGTGTTGTCCATGACAATTTCAACAATTTGCCATTCTAGCTAATCCTAACCGTAGAATCGTTACTGAAAAATCTGACGAATAAACATGTAAACTACTTTACATACAAAGTGAATGAGGAATACAACCTTTGTAGACCGGTCCTTCACTTCTAATTCTCCATGTAGTAGTCCCTTCGCTATAAATCATGAACACCCGAACTCTTGAAAGGGTTCTCCTGAAGAAATGAGCAAGCTTGCATGAAGTCTTCGAGGCCGAAGACGATCTAGGTCGAGGAGACACTAACCCAAACAGCCCCTTCACTAATTGTGGAATTAGTGAAGTAAACACCCTATACTAAATGGCTAGTAGTAGATGATGATGAAGTAGGAATTTTACTCACTTTAGAAATAATTTTCTCACTCATTTTTCTTCATTTCAAAAAAGTTAGTGAGCTTTGAGGAAGAAGATGAAGAAATGTCTCATGGTAAAAATCAAGTGGAGAATGGCAACCCAAGGTGAGTTAGTATCATATACTAACCTTTGTAGAGAGTTAACCTTGGCAAGCTATAATGGTTGGGTTTGTAAATATCTGAAGTAAAACAAAACTTGTGGACTTAGTCAAAGCACAAGCAAGCTTCTCCAAGCTTCTTGCCATGACAAAATCCAACAATTTTGAATTACTTAATTAATTAAAAACCCTATATTATAGAAACCATGGTGTAAGTCATACACACACCCATGAAGCATGTATCATCAAGCATGACACAAAATCTTGTACACTAATATATTCACATATATACTATGTGCACAAATCAAGTCAGAAAATAAATTTTAAGTGAAACAATATTAGTTAATATATGTTAATATATCAAATATATAATTATACATTAGATTATCAAATCAACACTTGATTTAATAATCTGGCTATATCACATATAACTGATTAATATCATGTGTATCAACTTATCGAATAAATACTTGATTCGATAACCCGGCTATATCACATATAACTGACCGATAACACAAATTGCGAGGTTATAATATGGTATCACATATCGTATTAATCTCGGTCCCACACATATCACATATGTGCTCCTACTCCATTTCTCTTGAGCGAGGAAACCACTGTGTAAGACTCTATAGACTCATCAATACGCCGACAGTAGGTGATGATCATAACAAATACCCACAAGCCGCAAGCGGTCTGCTAAACATAACGGCCACTCGGGTATTGAGCGATCAGAAGATCAATAAGCATGCATGCTCATACTTCTGCGAATCCAATCAGTAACACTACCATACAGTCCGGTCTCTTCGTCTGATATGTCGCATATCTCGTCTAGGGGTGGTAAACGTCAGACACCAGTAACTCGATAAGTCGTGCCGATATGAGGCTCATAACGGGTTGAGAAACTACTGATAGCACTTACCAGTATATCTCCAAATCATCCCTGGCCAGGGACTTCCTATTATAGCCAATCAAGCACATCGCAACATCAACCCACTATACCGGGAGAGACGAATCTCCTCCTATCGCTCATTGCCTCCATGTGTCTCGGGATGTACCCAAAAACCACCTTTTTGCACGATCTCTTGATCGTGGTATGGTGGAAACCAAAGCACAGTGGGAATCATACAAGACTCTATGACGATCTCGGGTCAGCAGACTAACCTGTGTCACCAGAGAACTGCCATCTGACGTGAGGTATAATACCATCTGGGAGTTCTCGGCGAGTCCGTCCTGTGTATCCAGTCTCCACTGAGCACCCGTATACCATCTTTGATGTCAAACACCAATGGATATGGGATCATCCATCGCCCATCTACATAGGTCGAGAAGCTATACGCTAGTCTACTCTGGTATATGGATGCCCCGTCTCGATACATACATGACTAGGGACTTTAAAGGATGTACTTACCAACTACTCTAGCCACACTAATATAATCTGCATCATAATCCAGGTAGTCAAGTACACATCCTAAGGCTTTACCAACATGTAACAGAGAGACAATCAGTGTACATGCTAAGATAAAGAGTAACAAGATAGCATATTATGTCACGACCCAAAATTTGGCACGTGACCGACACTTCAACAACGAAAAGTCTACAGGCGTAACGCCATTTAAGTAAGCCGAAATCCAGAAATCTAAACCATCAAAAGTAGTAAGTGATGAAAACATTGTTAAAAACATTTGGAAATCTCATGTAAAAATGTTTAAAGTTTAAATTATTTTCTTAAAAATTTCGGCAGCACCTCCCTTTTAAAAACCAGCCCCGAAACGGGTACAAACATAAGACATAAGTAAAACAACATATGAAATAAATAAATCATCCCCAACGGGAGCAAATCACGCCTAAAGACGGAAACAACCACCATAAGAATATATACAATGCCGTAGCGTAGAAATGGACAATATAAGTGAAAAACAACATAATAAAAGTCGACTCACACGAGCTCGACACCCAGAGTCACAAAATAATATACAATATCGTCCTCACAACTTGTCTCTAAGTCAATATATGAAATGGTAGATGGAGAGTGCTAGATACAATAAGGTGTACAATGAATATAATGGATAACCGCAAAACCCTTCTATAGCAAAACAGCTCACAGCCAACTGTAGAGGTATCCGTTGCAAAAGATGCGGTAAGATAGCCCTGCCGCGACTACTCTGAGGGCCAACCTGCAAAAAACTGTGGCACAACGGGGGTGAGTTACCAACTCGTGAATAGTAAGTAACATCATACAAGTAATCACAGGTATGCACGTACTGCGATACTCTATTACATGCAATTTGATAGTATCAATATACTAATATAGATATGCAACAATCATGAAAAGTACTCTATTAGGTACAACAAATGGATGAAGCAATGCATATCAATGAATGCTGAGTATGGGATAAAACATGTCAACATTAATGAATTATCATCGTGGAAAAACCGGTGTCCATCAACGACAACCCAAATCCCAATACCTCAAGCGTTGTCACTCTGATCGGCGCTCATATCCTGTAAATCTCATGGAACCTGACTTCCTAACATCGGCACTCAAAAACATCATGAAATACGCATGTCCAACATCGACACGCAAATCCATATATATCGGGCTCCGTCTGTCCGGATCGTCCCTCGGGCTCCTGCAGTATCCTTCGGATATCCTTCGGATAACCGCTAGGTCCAACTAATCACCGGTAGGTAATGCCTGTTGGATATAGTGTCCTCAGAGTCAATTATTGGATCACATGCACGTGATTGCAATGATTGAGGGAGGACCTATGCCGGTAGGACAATCTTACTCAAGATGATAGTATGCTATCTGGTTTATCTTTATCATCGTGTACTGTTTCAGGTGACCTTACAGGTCACTATTGCACGTTGATAGAGCCCTTAGGATTCTTGCTTGACGGCCAGCAGTATGATGGCGATCATATACGTGGGAGCTAGGGTCTATAAGCACATCCTTAAAAGGTCCCTAGTCGTGGGAGTTTTCGAGACAGGGCATCGATACTCCAGAGTAGACTAGTGTATGCAGTCAAGACCCCGAAGAGGGGCGGTGGCCGGTCTCACAAGCCACTGGTGTCAGTTGGTTAACCTAAGATGGATACAGGTGCTCATTGGGTTATGAGTACGCCGGACAGGACTCGCCGGGAACATGCTAGTTGGTCTTATTCCTGACGTTAGATAGCAGTTTCCTGGTGACATATGTACAGGTTAGTTCATCGACCTGAGATCGTCATTTTTCTCCTGTGAGTTCCCACTGTATTTTGATTACTACCCTACCACGGCTCAAAGGAGTCGTGCAAACAGGTTATAGTTGGGTACAGTCCCGAGCCACATGGAGGCACTGAACAGATCGGCAGGGGTTCGTCTCTCCCGGCATTGGTGGTGAGGTCGCGCTGTGTCTAGGAGAGCCATTACACGAAGTCTTTGGACAAGGCAGGAGATTTACTGGTAGGTATTCCAGTAGTATCTCAGGGTGTTCTGGGCTACTCTCCGACACGACTTGTACCGCTTTGGGGGTTTTGACTTTTACCAAACCCCTAGGCCCGCCATGCGATGCTCATAGACGAACGGACCGGACTGTACGGATATTATCACTGACAGGCTCAGTAGGGTGTCAGGATGAGTTCGCTTATCGACGTCCCTTTTGGTCAATACTTGGTAGCATGTTACGTATGGCTAATACCTCTGACGTGCTAGTGGTTAAATCCACAGCCAAAATATTGACGAGTCTTTAGAGCACCAAGGAAAGTTTCTCAAGTTTCGAGCGAAACGCTGTAGAGGCCGTATGGAGATATGGCAGGGTTCGATCTTATGTGTGCGGTATTGCACGGATCATGATCGGAGGGATAATACTAGTGGGTTTTAGTTTAAGCCGGATCCTAGTATTGTACAGTGTAGATTTTGTTTCATTGCATTTGTATTCGGTCGGAATACAAATGCGGGTATGTATATACAGTCGCTGGGTTTTCCTATAATTTATTACGGGATCAGGTTTTTGAAGCTGCCAGTTTGTATTCTGTTCTGGCCAGTTTTCCTTTGTTCCTTCATGGCCGGATTTTTCCGATGGAGGGGGTTTTTGAAAGTGTGCAAATTTGTTATGTATAGGGGGTTAATTGTGATATGAGGGCTCATGATTGTCACGCCCCGCTTCCCAGAGTACCCTAAGGTGAGCACGTGACATAGCCAACCATGCTACCTGTGGACAGGAAATATCCTTCCACAGTCACATTATGGCTGTAGAGATATCAAGAACAGGAAAGTAAACTAAATTATCTAGTACATGTCTATAAGCCAGAATAAATGAGTCAAGAAATGATAATATGCGGAAGCAAAAGATACAATAAATGAAGCACCTAGAAAGTAAAACTACAAACCGACAGGAACTTCACCACTCGGTCTAACAGCGGCAATACTCCTGATCAGTATGCAACAAAGGTAGAAGATCTGGACCATGCAAAACCCAGACGTCAACGCGTCATAATATCAAGCAATAATATATAAACAGGGTAGCAAGACATGCAAGTATGATCATAAATGGTAAAGCAGGTGTAACAGCAATATAAATCAGGGCAGTGACAGGTAGTGTGCAGTGAGTAATCTAAACTAGTCTATTGGGTTAATTACTCTCAAGTCTGTGAAATCAATTTGATGAATCATCGATGTAACTCAATAGTATCTCGTGCGTGCCCGGGATCACGGTGAATATTCTCGGGCTGAAACCGAGACATGCCGCTAGGCACTAAAGGAAAAAGGTAACGATGAATGATGTCCATGGCATCATCCCAAGGCTGGCCTATCCTCTAAAAGGTAATGGATAACGATAGATGATGTCAGCAGCAGCATCCCAAGGCTTGCCCAGCCTCTCAAGCCGATCAATAAAGGTAGCACACTGTCGAGTTACAAGCCAGGTTTCATCATAGATTTCCCCATACCCCCAAGTTATATGTCTTCGAGTCAGGTATTAAATAATCTGGAGCTAATGCCAACTCAGGATCAGGCATGTACAGGTTTGTCTGGATAGACAGCAGGAACGGTTCGTAAGGACAACAGGTCAGGTTTGATGGCATTAGACACAAGGTCAGGTAACAGGTAAGACCATGGTACATCAGGTCAAGTCAAGTAGTGTACGGTACCATGTCGGGTCAAGTAATATGTGTGTAGAAAGTCATGTCAGGGTGTAAAGATATCATGTGAGTGCTCATGAATAAAACTAACATAAATATGGTTATAAATGAACAAGCATGAGTACTATCAGAACAATAAACTAGATCAGGTGATATGATAACCAAATGGGTACAGATTAATTTATATCGAGGCACGGTTATCATTACTTAACTACAGTATACAAATATGGATGTTAGAATCATGTTGATCAGTCGGAAATAATGTAATTTTAACACGGCAATTTCCCTATCTTTTGCATTCATCTAGAAGTGTTCGGTATTCATATTGCACATATTAGCAAAATATCCCTGAAATACCAGATTACATGTGTTATACTCTAAAACCTACATTTCTGAGGGAAATTGACTATTTATCATGGCATCGCTTAATTCTTGTATAGCGCAACTCTTGTCTCGAGAAATTGTGCAGGAAATTGCAGGAGCAAAGCCAAAATTGGGAAAAGAGCTGATAAAAAAATGCACCAACTCCAAGATTTGAGATCTGGTGGTGATACAGAAAGACAAATAAAATTCAACATATCAGAAAAAGGCCCAAATATCAGCCCAAAGAAGTACCAGAGAGACCAAGCCCTAAGGCTTCACAGGAGCCGCGGAACCGCGGTCGAAGCCGGCTTGCGTCGCGGTTCCGTGGCGGTTTTGCCACGTCATCAACAAGTTTTTGCTTCATTATTCATCTCTCAGGGCCCACATTCATTTCATATACTTCAAGTTCCAGATAACTCTCGAAGCTTCTGCCAGATCAGCAAAGATCATTAAGCAAGCTAATCTTCATTAAGCTCCTAACAAACTAGTTCTAGAAGCTCCCTCTAACTAACTACTTCTAGAAGCCTCTCTAGCTAACAAACTTTTGGAGGGAAATTCAAATTTTGAATTCTAGATCTAGGGTTTTGGATGTCTATAAAAAGGATCCTAGATCTAGGGTTAATGGCTAATCTTTAGTTAATCTCCAATTCCCCCCATTTCCAACTACAAATTGAGTGACGCATCATGTAGCCCTAATCAAAAATCCAAGCCAAATTCAAGATCCCGAGTACCATTCAAGCGAGAAGCCTTCAACCTTTTAGGAGCTGAGCCGATCTTCAATCGTTCAAGTGATCCAAGCCGATCCGCGACTCATGGAGTCGAGCAAAGCCAAATCGACGATCGAGTTCTTCCTCTTGTAGTTCTTGAGCGATTGTAACGGAATTGTTGATAAATAAAAGGTGAAATTCTTTAATTTTGCTTTATTTAAATTCTTGCATCATGATTCGATCTCAATTTATGATTGTGGTTCTTGTTGTGATTTTTGAGTAAAACTCCGCTCGTAAATAAGTCGAGACGATCAATAGAATGATGATGTAACAAATCTTAAAACGATTCTTAAGTCCTACGAATTTTGTAAACCCTAGCAAATTGAAGAATCGACGACCTAGTTTCTTTGCGATGCTTTCTTGATTGTGATCGCTCGAAATTAGGGATCCACGATTGATTCTTGAATTTACTAGAGGCTAGAATGTGAATGATATCGACGAAGGAACAAGGGATAAATGATGAAACCCTAGTTTCACAAGAAATCTCTAATTCTCGTTGATCATCATCGATCTAGTATCAATTCATCGATGTATAAGAATACGTAATCGCTAGATTTCATCACATCTATTGATCCGATCGATTCCTACGAGCCTCACTTCGATTCTTGATATTTGGATTGGAAATCATCAATTGACATTTCTTGATTTTAATGTTTTCTTGTTATTAGATCTAGATTTTTCTAATTCTTGAAATTCAATTTACAAATCATGAATTGTTTCTTTTCTTTTCTTTAACGTTTCAACTCATCTAAATCGAAACACGGACGATTACACTTTCCTGTGGACGATCCGCACTTTCTAACGCGCTACATTCAACACCGTTATTGATTGCGGTCAAAATATTTTTGGTTGTGATTTCTTTACAATTTTCCAAACTACACAATCCGAAATCGTATTCAATCAAATAGCGCCGTTGCCGGGGATAGTGCGCTAATTGTTCGTATTTTGAAATTTGAGTTAAAAAGTTTATTCCAACTATATTTTTAGATCTAAATTCGCACAAAGCCTAAATGTGTTGTTGTGATTTGTTGCGAGGAAATCTAAAATTTTTGGAGCTATGGAAAATTTTTTTAGAGCATTCCAGAGAGTTGTGTAAGTGAACAGAAGACTCTGTAGAAAATTGTATGCAGTGATCTCTTCAAGGACCGTGATTCCGCGACATAGACCCACCTCCTGCGGCGGTTCCGCGGCGGCCTTGCTGCTTCACTTTACCAAAATTGCTCTATGAGTCTCTAACTTTCTTATCTCCTTCCTCATCTGCTCTAAATAACAATTTTCTGCAGGTTTCTTTTAAAATAAATCGCAGCGCCGCAAAAACAAAATAAATTGTGCGTGTTTTTATTTTTGGTTGTTTGCATATTAATACGGAAATTAAGGGGCACGACCAAATCCAGATTAGGTGGGTAGTTCATTACCCTTCCTAAGCCCTAAAAATCACAAACTTGCATCCGCATTACCCTCATTAACTAAAAATTATCTAGAGATGACTCTAAGGACCGTCGCGCTCTCTTAGGACAGAAGAAGGCCGTGGGTAATTCATTGCTTATCCGCGTTTCTTTTGTAGTGTCTAAGGCAAGTGTGTCGAAGGCTAGTGGTTACTTAATTAGGCCCACTATTTACGTAGTGGAGAACCTCCCACTTACCTGGCCACAGGAGAGACAAAGAGACAGTGGAGGATTTATCCTGCGACTTGTCTTTTGGCAGTTAGGAGCGGTCTAGAGCTTTGACTTAGGTGACCACTGGAATGAGGGTTTTTGCTTGTTTGCATTTGTTGTGATAGCATAATTTTTTCTAAAATCCGTATATTTTTCAAAACAAACACCAATCACATTCATTCTTTCCCCTAATTATAATTCACGCTGCCACTTGTACTGACCCTTTTTAGTGCAAGATAGGCTGGACACGGGATTCTAGTGCCCGTTTAGTCCGCGTTCCCTTCAATCGACCCTAAAGTCGGTATTTTTACATTTACCTTTCCTTTACCCACCACCACACCCACATCGATCGATCCGTCTCCATCGAATTTCTTTACCACTACTCTGCCGCCGTCCGTTGGTGCGCAGAATCCACCCCGCATCTCTCTCCAAGAGAGGTGCTATCCTACACAAGGTCCCCTTTCGACCTGTCTTTCCATTCCACCAGCCAACGGGGAAAATTTTGAAATTAAACCCCAATACATCAACCTTCTACCAAAATTCCACGGTCTCGAGTCTGAAGATGCATATGCCTTTATCACCAAATTTGAAAATGTATGCGTAATGTTGGGTACCTCACAACTTTCTTTAGATGCTATGCGTCTACGTTTTCTCCCATTCACCTTGTGCGATATAGCCGAGAAGTGGCTGTATAACACTACCACACATTCCATTTCAAATTGGGAAGAATTCGTCAAAGCATTCCTTAAGAAATTCTACCCACATCATAAGATAGCACGGGTCCGTAGCGAAATAAATCAATTCACCCAGCTTCCAAATGAACCATTTTCAAAATGTCTTGAACGCTTAAAGGATTCGTTTGTCCAATGTCCACATCACGGAATCCCTAGATGGGAACTGTGCCGAATCATATATGAGGGCATTAATCCTAACACAAGACAGACTCTTGAATCCATGTGTCAAGGCAACTTCATGACTAAAGATGATGGAGAAGCCTGGAAATTCCTAGAAGATTTCGCTGAAAAATCTTTACAGTGGGAGGGTGTGAGTCAATCGTCTAGGGATGGCAATGATATTTCCATAGGAGTTAGAGCTGAAATTTCAGCTTTACACAAGAAATTCAACAATATGGAATATAAATTTTTAGCTGCCGCCCTAAATCAAATGTCACTCTCCAAAAGTGTATGTGGATGCTGTTCTGATCCTTCTCATTTGACGGAAGAATGTCCAAGAAATTCTCTGTTTCAAGGTCATGAGCATATCAATTCTGCTTTCCAACAACGACCTAGAAACGATCCTTATTCTTCCACATATAATCAGGGATGGAGGAATCACCCTAATTTTTCTTGGAACCAATCACAATCTCAAAACACGATTCCAACCCAACACAATTTCCAAAGGGTCCCTTCACCAGAACAGCAACCACCACATCAATTGAGTCAGCACCCCTTCCAATCACAAAACTTCCAAAATCCGGCCATCACTTTTGCACCACATGAAAACTCTTTGCAATTGACCAGTACAGATAATACCTCTGCACTAGCACAAACCTTGGATACTTTCATGAAACAATCCATCCAAGGGACGGCAAGTTTGCAATCTTCCGTCGAGAATGTGATGAAGATCATTGTCTCTCAAAATAAGAATATCAAATCGATGGAAGCACAAATTGCACAACTAAAAGCCCAAATGAGTGCAAGAGAGAAAGGGAAACATCCAGCTCAACCTTTACCCAATCCTGGCTATTCACATCATGTGAGTGCAATCACGTTGAGATCTGGAAGAGTGCTTGACAATCATGTTTGGGAAGAGATTGATGACACTGAAAAATCTATCGATGATACCCCGGCCGAGACTTTTCCTTCCACTTCTACTTCTAATTCTGACCCCAATTCTTCTACCCCACCACCTTCTTGCGAGCCTATTCTTCGTTTCCCACAAGGCTCGCCACCTCAGCCCACCTCTTCTAGTTCTCCACGGACGTTCCACACTTCTATTCTGGGATCGGGTCCACACACACTTCCTTCTCCTATGATGGATCCAGCGCTTATTGCTAAAGCACCTTATCCTAATCGGTTAAGGGCAACAAATCGAGTCCACATATGGAGAAGATTATGGATATGTTTAAGCAAGTTAACATCAACATCCCTCTCCTAGATGCCATCCAACAAGTTCCGTCCTATGCGAAAACTCTTAAGAACTTGTGCACTAGGAAGAGGAAGACTCAAGTACCCAATAAGATATTCATGGCAAAGACTGTAGACACGGCTTTCCCCCAACAAGTATCGATGAAACGTAAGGACCCTGGCTGTCCTACTATTACTATTTCTATTGGGGAAAAACACATCAACCGTACTCTACTAGACCTTGGGGATAGTGTTAACTTGCTTCCATACTCGGTTTACGAGCAGTTAGGTATCAGAGTGCTAAAGCCCTCGAGCATAACACTCCAGATGGCTGATCGATCAATCACCAAACCTAGGGGTGAACTGGAGGATGTGTTAATAAAAATCGGGGAATTTGTATTCCCTGTGGACTTTATTGTAATTGATACACAGCCGTAGCGAAACCACGGAATCAAATTCCGGTGATTTTATGTTGCCCCTTTTTGGCCACTACCAATGCTATCATCAACTGTCGTAATGGTTCTATGACCCTATCCTTCGGGAATAGGTCAATTGAACTGAACATTTATAAGTTGGGAAGTGTACCCTCTGAACCTACTGCTCAGGTCTGTTCTGTCGACTTAATGAATGTCGACAACAGCGAATTTGATGATCCTCATGATACTGATCTTGACTCTTTTCATACGTTATTGTTTGACCCAACTATGTATGATACACATACGGACTCTTCCACCGAGATGTCCAGGTCAACAAATAACACTGATTATGAACCGTTCTTAGAGTCTGAAGATCACCCCACACTTTGTGATGACATTATTCCTCGGGGTATTGATGTAACTTTTGAGGAGATCTTCGCTGATGAACTCGCATTTTTGAATGACACGGGTGTTGAGATGAATCATGTCCCAATCAATGAAATTGAACCTCCACCCCTTCTTTTGAACTGTAAAAAGAATGCGAGTAATCCATCACATTCACTGCATCGTCTCTCCAAAATGAGACGCACACACATTCTATTCCACCGCTTAACCTTTCCCCACTCCTTCTTCCACCAACCAGAGCACTGCATTGATAAAATTTTTGAATGGTTGGTGTTAACCTTCGGTCTTTGCAAAGCTTGGCATCGACCAATGATTTTTGACCCCCTCATGTGATTTTCAAAAGATTAACATTGCATAACTCAAGTTTGGTGGGGCATTTTTTCTGGCTCTTGGAAAGAAAATTTTTACAAAATGATGAGCCAAGAATAAGTTTGGGGGAGGTTCTTCACTTAAATATTTTTCCCCCATTAATAAATTTCCTCCCAGGGTTACATGATTTTCGAGATTTAGCAGAAGGCAATAGTGAGGACACTGTTGAAAACAAGTTTGGGGGAGGTTTGTGCTTATTTTCGCATCATTTGTATCATACTTTGCATAAGCACAAAACATTTGAAAACCTATAAAAATTTAAAATTTTTCAAAAATACAAATATTTTTCTACATAAATAAGATAATAAATGATTAGATAGTGAAAAATTACATCCATGTGATTGGAAAAATTTAAGAAAACCAAGAAAATTAGAAGTTTTCTTATACGAACTAGTAATAAGTAGTTAGGAGCCGTTGTCCCAAGGGTTGGTAAGATGAAGGAAGTCACTAATCTGAGGATAAAAATAAGTTTGAAAAATAGTTTCTATTCTGGAAGCCAAACATTTTGAACGTTGAAACCCTACTATTCGCACTTACACACGTCTTGAAACTCGGGATAGTAGAGGATACCTTGAAATGCTCTTGTCTAAAAGACAAAGTATGAAGGAAATAAAAATTGAATAAAATATAAAAATGGTGAGAAAAATGGACACTAGTTTTGTTATCGCCAAGGCAGCAATAAAAAAATATAGCGAGGGTGCCTCTTCACCTAGTGCCTTAAGGCCAACTGGTCTGGGAGTCACTACTAAGCTTTAGGTGGTGCAAGACGAGGAAAATACAACAAATAAGCAAGCACATGAGTAATCGGTCGGTTAGTACCTCAAGAAGTATTAATGGCCGCAAGAAAGTGTGTGAGCAAATTCATCTAAATATTCATTAATTAAAAAGTACTGAGGTGGATGGACAAGAGTATGATAGCTTGAATTGAATTCTCCGGGTGTAAGGATGTTCTTTACACACACGTAGTGTAATATGATCGATGTTTTGAAGAAAGATAGGAATGAAGAATAAGACGATGTTTTATTGAGGGGTTATGTGATTTCTAACATTTTTTCATCACTATTAAGATAAGGCTCATGACAACCGAAAAGCTAGCTTAGTTGGAAACCCTAATTTTCAAAGCTTTTCTTTTACAATTCTTGTCTTTAAATGTAATATTCATGATCATTCTTTTATTATTGGATTTTGTGGGTGCAATCCGCTGAAAACCCTCAGGAGACAACCCTCCTCCTACTAGGGACACCTAGGGGTTTAAAGGCTTGTTGCACGTGCTCAGTGCAATTGTGTTGCCTACGAAAGTGTGCTAGTTAGTTTTTCTCTTTCTATATTTTCTCCTTCTCTTTTTAATAAAACTGTTTGCTCGAGACGACCGAAAATAAGTTTAGGGGAATTTGCTCAGTCGGAAATAATGTATTTTTAACACGGCAATTTCCCTATCTTTTGAATTCATCTAGAAGTGTTTGGTATTCATATTGCACATATTAGCAAAACATCCCTGAAATACCAGATTACATGTGTTATACTCTAAAGCCGACATTTCTGACGTAAATTGACTGTTTATCATGACATCGCTTCATTCTTGTATAGCGCAACTCCTGTCTCAAGAAATTGTGTCGGAAATTGCAGGAGCAAAGCCAAAATTTGGAAAAGAGCTGATCAAAAAATACACCAACTCCAAGATTTGAGATCTGGTACTGATACAGAAAGAAAATAAAATTCAACATATCAGAAAAAGGCCTAAATATCAGCCCAAAGAAGTACCAGAGAGACCAATCCCTAAGGCTTCACAGGAGCCGCGGAACCGAAGCCGGAGCCGGCTTGAGCCGCGGTTCCGCGGCGGTTTTGCCACGTCATCAACAAGTTTTTGCTTCATTATTCTTCTCTCAGGGCCTACATTCATTTCATATACTTCAAGTTCCAGATAACTCTCGAAGCTTCTGCCAGATCAGCAAAGATCATTAAGCAAGCTAATCTTGATTAAGCTCCTAACAAACTAGTTCTAGAAGCTCGCTCTAACTAACTACTTCTAGAAGCCTCTCTAGCTAACAAACTTTTGGAGGGAAATTCAAATTTTGAATTCTAGATCTAGGGTTTTGGAAGTCTATAAAAAGGATCCTAGATCTAGGGTTAATGGCTAATCTTTAGTTAATCTCCAATTCCCCCCATTTCCATCTACAAGTTGAGTGACACATCTTGTAGCCCTAATCAAAAATCCAAGCCAAATTCAAGATCCCGAGTACCATTCAAGCGAGAAGCCTTCAACTTTTTAGGAGCGGAGCCAATCTTCAATCGAGCAAGTGATCCAAGCCAATCCGCGACTCACGGAGACGAGCAAAGCCAAATCGACGATCGAGTTCTTCCTCTTGTAGTTCTTGAGCGATTGTAACGAAATTGTTGATAAATAAAAGGTGAAATTCTTTAATATTGCGTTCTTTAAATTCTTGCATCATGATTCGATCTCAATTTGTGATTGTGGTTCTTGTTGTGATGTTTGAGTAAAACTCCGCTTGTAAAGGAGTCGAGACGATCAATAGAATGATGATGTAACAAATCTTAAAACGATTCTTAAGTCCTACGAGTTTTGTAAACCCTAGCAAATTGAAGAATCGACGACTTAGTTTCGTTGCGATGCTTTCTTGATTGTGATCGCTCGAAATTAGGGATCCATGATTGATTCGTGAATTAACTAGAGGCTAGAATGTGAATGATATAGACGAAGGAACAAGGGATAAATGATGAAATCCTAGTTTCACAAGAAATCCCTAATTCTCGTTGATCATCATCGATCTAGCAACAATTCATTGATTGATAAGAATACGTAATCGCTAGATTTCATCATATCTATAGATCCGATCGATTTCTACGAGCCTCACTTCGATTCTTGATATTTAGATTGGAAAACATCAATTGACATTTCTTGATTTTAATGTTTTCTTTTTATTAGATCTAGATTTTTCTAATTCTTGAAATTCAATTTACAAATCTTGAATTGTTTCTTTTCTTATCTTTAAAGTTTCAACTCATCTAAATCGAAACACGGACGATTACACTCTCCTTGTGGACGATCCGCACTTACTAACGCGCTACATTCGATACCGTTATTGATTGCGGTCAAAATATTTTTGGTTGTGAATTCCGTACAATTTTCCAAACTACACAATCCGAAATTGTATTCAGTCACATGTCAACATGTATTACGTAATCTAGAGATGCAATGATCTGTATACTAGGTTCAATTGATGTAATTATAGCCAAAACGAGTCAAAGATGCACACGGGTGCCCAATAGAGTAAACTAGAGAAAGAGTACCATAGACTAGGTAAATATTTATTACGTGATTAAAATATAAATGTGGTTATTAGGTTTAGTAAAGTAAATGCAACGTGTAGGTTTCAAGTTTTGAATCCAAAATGATATAACGTGACATCGAACTGTAAAATGGAAATTATGGTATTAAATTTAAACTACAGGTTTAATTTGCAATCAAATGTGTATATAATGAATTAAATAGCATATATAGTAATTCAAATAGCATGTAGCAAGTTGAACTTGCCTCGACATATCAAGAAACCGGTGCACGGAATGGATCCAATCAACGTACGAGGCGGTCACACGGTTCAGGTACGCTCGTTGGGTCGTCGGGATGTCGACGTCGTTACGGCTCCGGCGATCTCATGGACGACGGTCACGAAAATAACATGACGGAAGCAAGATCCAAGCTTGATGGCTGTACACGAGTTTGGGTTAAAGGAAGTTCGACTGTCTAATTTTATTGCTTAGATTTGAGCATCCAACCATCAATATCAGCATAAGATTCCAATTCCAAGGAGACATTTGCACTTTCATAACACGACTCACAAAATCAATTTCATCCTGATGAATCCCCACACAGAAATGACCTTGTTATGCATCAAGATCGAGCCTCTAGGCTCTAGCTGATCCCTACCCAAAACAAGAGGATGCCGACGTAAAAATTGAGCCCCACCGACCACAAGACGATGGCGACGAGGTTGGTTGTCTCGGTTGGTGGAGGGTGAAGGCATGGGTTTGGAGTTGAGAAAGATGGGTGCACGAGTGTGTGGAGGTGTGGGTGTATGGGTCGTGCTTAGGGTTTCGATAAAGAGACAAGGAGGAAGACATCAGTGGAAGAAGTAGTTTGATGGTTCTCGTGGAGGGTGATGGTGTTAAAGGTAATCGAGACGGATGAGGCGCCAGCAAGATGGTGGCTGGCGATGGTAAGTGTGAAGGAGAAAGATCTCGGTTCGTCGTGGGGAGAACAAGAAGAAAAATGTGGGTTTTGGGTGCGATGATGGAGATGGTGGTGATGAAGACCAGATGGGAACGAAGGAGGTGGTGATCGTACAAGATAGTGGCTGCGGGGTTAGGAGCCGATGAGGGGCTGCTGGGTGCTCGACGACGAGGGGCGATGTCGATGATGGTCTTGGCTTTGATGGAGATGTTGCTAGGAGGAGAGACGGGGTCGAAGGTGGCGTCGTCGGTTGTGGGCGACGGCGAGAAAGGCTAGGGTTTTTTCGTGGGCGCCGGGTTTTCTTTTTTTTTTTTTAAAAAAGAAGAAGAAGAGAATGAAGGGAGGTGATGAGATCCATGGAGCGGTGACAGGAGTCGAGAAGCGAACAGTGTTCGCGAGAGGAGAGAGAGGGTGCGAGAGGAGAGAGAAAGGAGAGAGAAAGGGACACAGCGGGGGAGATGGAGAATGAGAGAAAAGAGAGAGGAGAGAGAATGAGAAAGGGAAAGAGAGAAATAGAAAGAGGAAGAGGGCAGGTGGGGTCAGCGCAGTTAGAGGAGAACCCTGATTGGCCAAGAGAAAAGAAAGGGAGATAGAGAGGATATGATTTTAGATAAAAGTTAACAAGATTTAAGTTAGTTAAGGATAAATATTGTGAACTGTTACCATTTTAATAGAATTAGATTTAAAAAAATAAGTTTTGGTTAAAATAAAATCTTTTGGCTGAACGAATTTTAAAGAGATTTAAAATTATTAGAATTTGGCGGAAAAACGAAATATTTCAGAATTGCGCCCGGGTCGGGTCCAAAATCCAGATTTTAAATATGAAAAATATTTGCGACTTTCATAATTTAAAATTAATGCTCCGGTAACGAAAATGCATACCCCCACGAATGGATGCACGTACGTGTGCGTAGCCGTCCAAACACGTCCGTTTCACTGAACGGGACGAGAACACGATGCAAGGATGCTACCACAGGGTTAAGGGTATCGAGCAGGCCATGCAATGCAATTTTAATTTATTTTACGTGATGTAAATTGTTATATGCAACAGATGCGATACTAAATAAAATATCAGTATAAGCTAAATCATGAGGTGTACTAGTTCATGCAACCAGTAAAGATAATTTATAAATTAGAGTCAAACAGGTTCAAGCAAGCGGGTCGGGTCGAATGCAATGTACCAAGTAACTACCATTCGACCCAAACACGATAAATAAAGAATAGACCATAGATAAGTAAATACTGAAACTGGAATTGGTATTAATGAACTCGGTTGTTACATTATACCCAATTACAAAAGAATTTCGTCCTCGAAATTCCAAGAACAAGATAGGATGAACAAACAAGACTTTCAAGAATAGATGTAGAAACTTCTGCTGGAATTCATCTTCTCGTTCCCAAGTTGACTCTCCATGCGAGCGATTTCTCCAAGAAACAATTACAAGAGGGATAACTTTGTTCTTAAGAGCCCTTTTTCTCTTCGATCCACAATTAACATCGGTCGCTCCTCAAAGGTTAAAACTTCTCGTAGTCTGCTCCGAATGATCCAACACCTGTGTTTCATCTCGACCAAACCTACGAAGTTGAGGTACGTAACACACGTCATGAACATTCGCCAGGGTTTGCGGTAACGCCAAACGATAAACCATTTCACCAATACGTTCCAAGATCTCGAAATGTCCAACGAATCGAGGACTATACTTTCCTCGACTTCCGAAACGGATAACTCCTCTAGTTGGTGATGTCTCCACAACACCAAATCACCAACCGCGAACTCCTGAGGTCTTCTCGATGTATTAGCCCAACTCTTCTGTCGGTCTTGTTCTGCTTTCATATGATTCCGGATGGTATAAACTTTCTCCACTGTTTGTACGATCAAATCCGGTCCCAATAATTTTTGTTCTCCAACAACGTTCCAAAAAACAGGTGAACGACGCTTGCGACCATATAATGCCTCGAATGAAGACATCTGAATAGTCGCCTGAAGATTGTTGCTGTAAGAAAACTCCACCAAATGTAGATGACCCTCCCATGAACCCTTGAAGTCCAACTTGCAAGCTCTCAACTTGCCTTCTAGAGTTTGGATCGTTCTCTCCGACTGGCCATCTGTCTGAGGATGATAGGCTGTGCTAACCTCAATCGCGTCCCCAAACTTTCCTGTAAGCTCCTCCAAACGTACGAAAAGAATCGGGTGTCACGATCGGATACGATGCTCACCGGTAATCCACGCAATCTTATAATCCCCTACATGTATTATTCTGCCAAAGCTTCTGTTGTTTGACCAACTCGAAATTGTATGAAAGGAGCCGCCTTGGTCAATCGATCAACAATCACCCAAACTGCATTGTTGCCTTTTGGACTCCGCGGTAAATTCGTCACGTAATCCATGGTTTTATGTTCCCACTTCCACTAAGGAATCGGAAGTGCTTGTAATAAACAAGCAACCCTTTGATATACAGCCTTAACTTGCTGACACAACAAGCGGGCAATCTCCCGTTTCAAGCCTTCCAACCAGAAATGTTGTCGTATATCTCGGTACATCTTCGTGCCTCCTGAATGTACGAAATACGCAGAACTGTGTGCCTCCTTCATAACTTCTTCACGGATATCTCCCTTCGGCACAAACAAACAGCTACCATATCGCAACGAAACACCTCTAAGAATCAATAAGTCCATTCGAAGTTCAGCTTCAAACCGTTCTCGAAATTCTGCAATCTTGGGTCCTGCAATTGCTCTGCTTTAATACTCTCGATCAATGACTACTGTACTTGCAGCTGCATCAACTGTCTCGAAGAATGCGGTAGCACGACCTCTAAATTGAATCTTCGAAATTCTTTGATAAGTTCCTTCCGTGCAGTCAACATCTGAAATATTGGAAACCGACTAAGTGCATCCGGCACTACACTAACTTTCCCCGGATGGCACTTGAGATCCAGATCATAGTCATCCATCAGCTCCAACCATCTACGCTGCCTCATACTAAGCTCCTTCTGTGTGAACACGTATTTTAGGCTTTTGTGATCGGTGAAAACTTCAGCCCTTTCGGCCAATAAGTAGTGTCTCTAATCTCCAAAGCGAACACCACCGCTGCTAGCTCCAAGTCAGAAGTTGGGCAATACGTCATTTGGGGCTTCAACTGTCTCGATGTGTACGCTATAGCCTTCCCATGCTGCATTAAAACACATCCCAATCCTTTCCCAGATACGTCGCTGTGAATTTCCACTCCTCCGGAACTGTCAGGCATGGTAAGAATAGGAGCGGTTATCAATCTCTGCTTCTACGCCTCTAAAGCTGACGCACACTTCTCCATCCATACAAATGGTACCTCCTTGCGCGTAAGCTTGGTCAGAGGCTCTGCCAAACGAGCAAAATTCTCTACGAATGCACTACCCGGCAAGTCCAAGAAAGCATCTGATCTCCGCTACTTTCTTCAGAATCAGCCAATCTTGAACTGCTGCAATCTTCTCAGGATCAATGGCGATTCCATATTCGGATACAACATGCCCCCAAAACTTCACTTCTTCAAGCCAAAACTCGCACTTGCTCATCATTGCATACAATTTTTCATGCCTCAATGTCTACAGTGCGATCTTCAAATGTTTTGCATGCTCTTCAATACTCCTCGAGTAGACCAGAAAATCATCAATGAACACCACTATAAACTGGTCCAAGAATGGTAAAAGATTTGGTTTATCAAGTCCATGAATATCGTCGGTGCATTCGTTACTCCGAAGGGCATCACTCAATACTCGTAATGTCCATAATGAATTCGGAACACAGTCTTGCAAATATCTTCTGATTTAACTCGGACTTGATGATATTCGGATCGTAAATCCAGCTTCGAGAATATCCTCACGGCAGTAATCTGCTCAATTAGCCAATGTGAGAGATCGGGCACTTATTCTCAATAGTCACCCGGTCAAAATTCTTGATAATCGATGCACATCCTTCTCGTGCTATCTTTCTTCTTTACTAGAAGAACTGAAGCTCTCCAAAGTGAGTTGCTACTGCGAATCTACTTCTTCGCTAGCAATTCGGTAACCTGCTTCTTGACTTTCTTCCAACTCCACTGGTGCCATCGGGTAATACGACTTTGAGATTGGCGCTGCACCAGAAACAAGGTCAATCGCGAACTCCACGTCTCACTTCGGCGGTAAAACTAATATGTCTTCAAACATGTCCATGAAATCTCGAACAACGGTAGGCGCTTCTTCCTTATCAACTTCCATCGACGAAAGAACACTATGTGTCGGCCTAGCCCTAAACTCGACTGGCCCGACAGAACCGCTTCCTTCAGCAAAACAAGCTCCGGATGTCCGGGAATCTGGAGAATCACCTTCCCCTCCTTACCATCAATATAAGCCTGGAAAGTGCCGCGGAAATCCATTCCCAAGACAACAACAACTAAGGGATGCACCGGGATTGAATAATCCTAATGCGGGAAAAACAAGAACAAGTAAGATACCGAGATGACTTCATCCGAAGTCAAGATACCGAAGAGGATTAAGCACGGTAAGCATGATTCAAGCTAACGATAAAACAAGAACTGGTAAGCAATGAAACTGAAAGAAACAAGGTAATATAATTGTCACGACCCGAAATTTGGCATGTGACGGCCCTAATACTACGCAACGCCTACAGACGTAACGCTGTAAAAGAAAGCCAAACCCAGAAATCTAAACCATGAAAAGACGGAAAAGATAATAAAAGTTTTTGAAAGGTTTGAAATCACAACCCAAATCCTTTAAAAGAGTCCACTTTTTCTTTAAAATTTTGGCAGCACCCCCTTTGTAAAAACTAACCCCCAAATAGGTACAACAAGAATATAAAGTAAAGCATCACAAACGGGAGCAAAAAAATCCACGCCCAACGGCGGAAAAAAACACCACAACAGATATACGACGCCGTACCAAAGAAATAAGAGACAAAAGAAAGGAATTTGTATAAAAAGCAACAAATCCATAATAATATACAATATCGTCCTCACCAAGTCTCCAAGTCACAACATACTAGTAGTAGATGGAGAGTACAAGATACAACGAATATACAATACAAAATACAGATAACCACCAAAACCCACCTAAGCAAACGGCACACTGTGAGTCGATACGGTATCTGGATCAAAAGATGATAGATAGGTGAATAGCCTGCCTCGACTACTCTGGTGAAACACCTGCAATACCTGTGGCACAACGGGGGTGAGTTGCCAACTCGTGAATAGTAAATAACATATGCAGGTAATCGCAAGTATGCACGCAATGCGTGAATCTAAGATATGCAATTACCAGTAATAACATGTCATATGAATGCAGAATAATGGAAAGTACACGAGCTGGTACAACCAATATATATAAAGCAATAATGATAGGACAACAGTATGCAATAATCATGCGATAGGGATATGAGAATGTAAATGTGCAATAATCATGAAAGGCACTCTAACAGGTACTACTAATACGTGAAGTAGTGCATAAATAGATAAAGGTGGGGTATGGAGTGAAGTATGTCATTTCCACGGAATCCTGACACGTGGTAGGATCAAAATCCAGCAAGACAATTCAAATCCCACTTCCTCAAATCAGCCCCCAAATTTGCTCTCATATCATCTAAGTGTCACATCTCCTCAACTGCACAATATCAAGTATATCTCGTATATATATCGAATGTACAACATCAAGTGGATCTCACATATCTCGTATGTATAATATCAAGTATATCTCACATATATCGAATGTACAACATCAAGTGGATCTCACATATCTCGTATGTACAATATCAAGTATATCTCACATATATCGAATGTACAACATCAAGTGGATCTCACATATCTCGTATGTAGAATATCAAGTATATCTCACATATATCGAATGTACAACATCAATTGGATCTCACATTTCTCGTATGTACAATATCAAGTATATCTCACATATATATCCAGTATCCAATCTCAAATGAATCTCTTATATCCCAAATCAATTCTCCAGCAAAATTCTAACATCCTAAATATAATGACATAAATAAATATGATGAGGTCAATACACATATATTTGTGTCCCATTCCACTAATATTGGTGTAAGGGTATATATAACAGCGGCTCAATCCCCTGTTATATATACAAAGGAGTAATTAGAAATATCATGAAACTAATGTACCAAACATCGACACAGAAATACCGATCCATCAGGTGCAGTCTCCATGACTGGCCCCCTGATAGGTACGTATCATATGCTATCCCGAAAGCTCGAGTGCCAAGCTCTGACCCTCGCCTCTCGACGTATCCATACGTACATGACTCCCGTCGGTATCCACATGATAGCCGCTGAGTCATTGGTCCTGTCACCAGATAGTATGGCTCCCCTAAACCTCATCGCCTGACACCACGACATCGTTCTTGCTTCGGGGTACCTCCGGGCCCCACCATGTACCCGCACACGGATCCCTCCTTTCCTCGCATGGGGTATACACATCGTAAACGATAAATCTCATGGTGGCTGCTAAAATATCTTATCAAGGAAACCGGGTTTTTCAAATAATGCATAATTTCATGAACTCCCACGGTTCCCGAAACCAAAAAACATCATGAAAAATCCATATAACAATGCGAAAATCCTTGAATAAAGTATACGCAACATAAAAACTGTAATCTAACCGTATAAAAGAAAAGCCGCTAATTAACTGCAACCCGTTAATATAAATATCATGCGGTTCCTAATATCTCCAATTCTTAATGATACAACAATAAGGGTAAATACATAGCTATAACCAGATATATGTAAACACGTGAAGGTATAGTAGAAAATATAGGTATCTACCTATTTGTAATGATGTGATATACCTATCAGGTATAAGTGAAGTATGAAATGTAAAGCACACCTGTAGCTATGTTCTTAGGTTTGTATGTACCTATCACTAATGGTACATTACCTTATAGGTATACAGGTAACTATATGTCAAATGCGATAAGAAATATGAATCAATGTAACAATGTCCCTAACCAAGCAACATAACATCTATAAGCGGATTGTGTGTGACATGGTAATTATTGACGGTGTGTGTAGCATACAAACAGTGCTCATGCAACATAAATAGTCAATAATATGTGCAGTGTCCTACTACTACCAGTCCATGCACACTACATCTAATTAATAGGGTAAATACGCAATTATAAACATGACATAGATTATGCGACAAGTTAAAATCTCTAGCCCAGACGCATAACGCCATGCGGGCGATTCCCTTGTAGATGTTAAATCTACTCACCAACGCTCCAAGCTAGGTAAAGCCTACCACCTGTTTTTCCCTTGTCGTAGTGTCCGAAGTCCCCGCTTGCGAACCTAAAATTTCACAAACACATCACTTAAGAAAAAAAATCCTACAATGACGAAAAGACAACGAAACGCGAAGAAAACGCCCGGAAAATTACACTGCGCGCTTAGCGCATCTATCGCGCACGATACCGGCCAAAAACCCTAATTGGGGTTGCTAAACTACAAAACACCAAGTCTGGGCCCCGATCGTACCGATCGCGCAAAACAACACAAGAATTACGAGTAATACAATAGATATAATCTCGCAACAACCAATCGAACGCACGTCGGAAAAACCACGAAAACTAGTAAGCAACCTATCGCAATATTTCGCACTAGTTTCAAGCTAATGCTTATCTAGCGATTACAAACACCTTAAAATAGCTTAACTAAACTATCTAAACCATTCCTATATTTTTAACACTCGCTAATCATGTTTTAGAAAAAACCTAGTAAGCTAATTGCATAATTAAACAAACTGTTCATTAGCAAAAATTAACATTTCCTACTAGGTTAATCATCTCCAAAACACAAATTAACACTTCAAATGAACAGTAAACATTTAGAAAAATTTAACCCTAACATGAATTTCTTAAACCAAATATATATATTAATAACAGCTACAAGACACGAACAAACTACACAAACCGACACTAAAATACGATATTTCGCACAAAAACCTAACTTTAGCTAATCAAAACTAAATTAACAAGCAAAGCAACACTAAAAACACTAAAAGAACAAATAGGGACTATTAGCTACACCAAAGAAGCCAAAGATCCAAGCATTAGGCACTCCAAAGCAAGCAAGAGGCAAAAGTGAAGAAAAATGGGATTTTTGTGAAGAATTGTGAACATATAAGGATTTGTGAAGGGTTTTGTGAAGAAAAGAGATAAATAAATGGATAAGGGCAGTAGGGAGAGAGGGAGAGCTCGGCCAAACGAAGAGGGGAGGGAATGGGTGAGGGTTTCCTAGCAATTTCCTAACAATTAATGCATTAAATGCATTCACACTACACATACACACATGCATGCATCTCTCTTTTCTTTTCTTTTCTTTTACTCTTAAATCCTTGTCTACACAATAATCTATATATTATGTGGCTTCGGTTAACACAAGAATAATTGAAGAAAAGATCGCTTAAAGAGAAATTTCTCAAAATGTGAATACCGCTTTAAAAATAACATTAAAATTGGGAAAAATTCAAATTGGACCAAAACCTCCCAAATACCCCTAAAGTTTGCGCACAATCTTTATTTTTGCTAAACTAGGTGCCAGTAAGTTTCTACTGAAGTTTGATCGAAATCGGGATAAAACGGGAAAAATCGACAATTTTGCCCTAAAACGGAAAAATTCGCAAAACGATTTTTGAAACGTTACAATCTCCCCCCTTATAAAAATTCGTCCCCGAATTTAAATTTTTCACTAAGCGTACCTTCAAAAATAAGAGTACAAAACTCCAAATTCTCGCTCGTAGCCTCCCAAGTGATCCCCTCACTATACGGCTACGTCCAAGAAAACTCTCCACAGATGGCAAGACCCTTGACCGAAGTTTCTCCACCTGCCGAGCCGCTAACACACATGGCTCCTGGTGAACGAAAAGATCGAGTCCTAACTAATGGTCTGTTTTGAATCATGTGAGAAGGTCATGAAGGTAATTGCATGGTATTAATACAAAGAAAACGGGGTGAATCATCGATAATCTGGGAGAAAGTGCCAAATTAAAGACAACGAAAACTAACTCGCTAAAAGGATCTCAAAAGGACCTATAATCCTGGGATAAGCTTCCCAAAACTCAACATGTCATTCATCGGAAAATCCGTAGGAATACATGATTTCCCACTGCGAACTCAAGTCTGCGACCAACATGGTCGGCATAAAACCTCTGTCTGCACTGGTCTACTCTCATCCTGACCTGAACCAACTGGATCATCTTCGAAGTCTCTAGACTAGCTGAGATCCAAAAATCCTACTACGCAGAGTCAGAAAACAGACTGGTGATCGACAAGACCTGTCTAAACCTAGAGGTTTCCAATTGGAGTGTCTCCTGATAACAATTATCGAAGGAGAATCCTAACAATGGCGAGTGACGATCCCAACTGCCGACAACAACAACACGAACGCACAAACATATCTTCCAGAGTCTGGTATAGCCCGCTCTCACAAACCCATCATCCTGCAGATGGAAAGATGGAGCTAAAGCTTAACCAGTACCCAAGGCTTCCTGAAGCTTCTGCCCAAGACGGCAAGCGAACAGGGTGCCTTCATTGGACACGACCCTCGAAGGAACTCCGTGCAACGCACAACTTAACAAAGAACAACTAAGCAAACCAAGTAAAACCGGACAACAAGCATCCGAATGGAGACACACCCTGACTAAACCTGGGTATACCAATAACGAAATTCGTGGAAATCTCCCCCATTCCCATTTCGGAACGGTTAAAGGTTGCAACTCTCCAGCCGATCTCAGATTCACAACCCAAAACACACAGCAAGACAAACACCTTGAAACGAAACCTGAAATTTCTCTTTACATTCCTACCCACCCATAACTATCTCACAAGTCACATCAATATTGGTGGAACTTGAATGAATACAGACAATTGACAGATGTGCCAGCTCTAGGATTTCACGTCTCTACCTGATAATATCAGGTACACAAACGCATTACTAACTTAGCACACCCTTGTCACAATCAAAGACTCCGAATCATTACCCAGCCGAATATGCTCAAGTATCTCTAACGAACGAGCGTCGGCGGGCAGTGTCACAACTACACACAATTGAGCCAATTTCGTGAAACATTACAGTTAAATCACAAAGTCGCCCGAACCAAAAGCAAAGAACTGATGCAGTTTCTAACCGAATCTCCAACTGCCGAAAACTCCGTACACATGCCTCAGTCCAAAAAAAAGAACCTCCATTCCGGTCATTCCAGTCAACTGTGCAGCAATACGCTAGTAATCCTGCACGAAATGGTGGTAAAAACCTGCTAAGCCCAAGATCAAAGGACCTCTGTCCGTACACAAGTATGGGCCTAAGCTGTACGGTCTCGATCTTCCTCGGAACCATACGAAACCGTCTCCCATAACTACAAGACCTAGGAGTCAACACAAACAAGCCTAAAGGAACACTCCAAGAATCTAGCCAATAGCTGGGGCTCTCCCAATGTCTGCAAAACAAATCCTCAAGTGCTGCTCCTGTTCCTCAAGACACAAAGTATAGACCAGAATGTCGTCAGTAACACAACAATAGCTGGTCGAGGAACGGCCTGAAGAAATCTGGTTCATCATATCTACGAATGCTGCTAGGGCATTGGCGAGTCCAACGACACCACCAAGACACAAACTGCCTGTAGCACGCACAAAAGCAGTATTCGGAATGCCATCACTCCGAACCCGCAACGATGATGACCTGATCCCCAACAACTTAGAAAAAGTCTCGCACTTAGGAGACGATCGAAGAAATCGTCAAAGCGAGGTAAATGATACCTAACCGCACCGTAAGACGGTTCAATTGACGATCTATCAATTCACAACCTCAACTGCCGTCCTTCTCCTTGACGAACAGAAATAGGAGCTCCTTAAGGCGAAACACTCAGACACACAAAACTCTCCAACAACAACTCTGCAGCAGATCCTTAAGCTCCCTATGCTTCACTAGCTCCCTTGGAACATCGTCGGAAAACTCTTGCACGATAGAAAACCGGTCCAACAAATCTACTGTGGCTTCGGTATCATGAATGAATGCCAAGAATCCACGACATCTCCTCCAAAGCTGACTAGCGGAAAAGGCTGAATTCAAGCTGTGAGAGGCGGCACAACTATCCACCTGCACAACAAGAGCTGACTCGCCGGGAAAACAATTCCTGACTGTTTCCTCATGGTAGTCCACAGACGCCTAACACGTAGCTAACCAATCCATGCCCAGGAGAACGTCAAATCCAACATCTCTACAAGGATCCAATGACGGCAAAATCTCCTCACCGTTTGGCAAACGACTGAAATACGTGTCGCGCAACAAAAGAATCGCTGACAGAAATTAACACAACAAAACGACTGATCTAGCTAACACGATCCTCGTCCCAACCACGGCCCAAAGAGTGAAAAACCAACAAGTATATCAAAAGAACATGTAAATTAAGAATACCTGAAAACCCTGCATTGGACGCCTGTGCGTCCCGATGAGTAGAAACAAACCCTCGTGTCTGCCTTCTACCCAGAACTATCAAAACTCTTCCTCTGCCAGACTGACCCCTCTGGGCAAACCTTCCGTGCCCACGACCTCTGAGAACACGACTCTGACGCGGCGCTAAGGAACAATCCCTAATGAAGTGATGAAGGCTCCCGCATCGAAAACATCCATACGACGGCTGCTGGCCCTCCTGGGATGAGAGTTGAACGACTGACCTCGTCCTAAGCCTCTGCCACTCCCACGACGGTCACGAAAACTGTCTCGATGACTAGGCCTCTGTCCCTGGACTGGCACACCGGTACGGGTCCTCCACTGTCCTGGAAATCGCAAAGTCTCTGGAATACGTGTCTCGTCGACTGGGGCTATATCCACTGGTGCTACGTAGGTGACAGACTGCTGCATGCTGATCCCAAGGAACAACTGAGTAACAGGGGTGTCAACCTCCTATCGCTGCGCTCGAACGACATCAATTAATGATCTCATCGTCTGGCGCAAGTCCTGCATCTCTGCCACAGGCCTAGCGAGCTGCTCTGTCGAAGGCTGATCTGTCTGTACCTGTGCAACAAGAGTGCCATCTTGGTCAGTGCTCGTCTCACCCGAGCTAACTCTAACCTCGGCCCTCGCTGCATCACTCTGAGTCCCCATAGTCATCGGTGGCAAGGCTATAAATAGAGATAGGATTCGATAAGAACACAGAAATCGAATCACAAGGATATGAATCATCAAGGAAGGAATTTCAAGCAATTTGTACTTAGGCACTTTAGGCGAAGTACCGCATCGTGAGCATGCTGCAGACATACACACACTACGTTACTCTGCTTAATCTACCTACTCAATCATACCTAGGTTATCCTACACTCCGAAAGGTAAAACCTAACGCTCTGATACCAACTTTGTCCCGACCCGAAATTTGGCACGTGACGGCCCTAATACTACGCAACGCCTACAGACGTAACGCAGTAAAAGAAAGCCAAACCCAGAAATCTAAACCATGAAAAGACGGAAAAGACAATAAAAGTTTTTGAAACGTTTGAAATCACTACCCAAATCCTTTAAAAGAGTCCACTTTTTCTTTAAAATTTTGGCAGCACCCCCTTTGTAAAAACTAACCCCCAAATGGGTACAATATGAATATAAAGTAAAGCATCCCAAATGGGAGTAAAAAAAATCCAAGCCCAAAGGCGGAAAACAAACACCACAACAGATATACGACGCCGTAGCGAAGAAATAAGAGACAAAAGAAAGGAAACTGTATAAAAAGCAACAAATCCACAATAATATACAATATCGTCCTCACCAAGTCTCTAAGTCACAACATACTAGTAGTAGATGGAGAATACAAGATACAACGAATATACAATACAAAATACAGATAACCACCAAAACCCACCTAAGCAAACGGCACACTGTGAGTCGATGCGGTATCTGGAGCAAAAGATGATAGATAGGTGAATAGCCTGCCTCGACTACTCTAGGGAAACACCTGCAATACCTGTGGCACAACGGGGGTGAGTTGCCAACTCGTGAATAGTAAATAACATATGCATGTAATCGCAAGTATGCACGTAATTCGTGAATCTAAGATATGCAATTACCAGTAATAACATGTCCTATGAATGCAGAATAATGGAAAGTACACTAGCAGGTACAAACAATATATATAAAGCAATAATGATAGGACAACAGTATGCAATAATCATGCGATAGGGATATGGGAGTGTAAATGTGCAATAATCATGAAAGGTACTCTAACAGGTACTACTAATACGTGAAGCAGTGCACAAATAGATAAAGGTGGGGTATGGAGTGAAGTATGTCATTTCCACGGAATCCTGACATCGTGGTAGGATCACAATCCAGCAAGACAATTCAAATCCCACTTCCTCAAATCAGCCCCCAAATTGGCTCTCATATCATCTAAGTGTCACATCTCCTCAACTGCATAATATCAAGTATATCTCGTATATAAATCGAATGTACAACATCAAGTGAATCTAACATATCTCGTATGTACAATATCAAGTATATCTCACATATATCGAATGTACAACATCAAGTGGATCTCACATATCTCGTATGTACAATATCAAGTATATCTCACATATATCGAATGTACAACATCAAGTAGATCTCACATATCTCGTATGTACAATATCAAGTATATCTCACATATATCGAATGTACAACATCAAGTGGATCTCACATATCTCGTATGTACAATATCAAGTATATCTCACATATATATCCAGTATCCAATCTCAAATGAATCTCTTATATCCTGAATCAATTCTGCAGCAAAATTCTAACTTCCTAAATATAATGACATAAATAAATATGATGAGGTCAATACAAATATATTAGCATCTCAATCAACTAATAGTGGTGTAAGGGTATATATAACAGCGGCTCAATCCCCTGTTATATATACAAAGGAGTAATTAGAAATATCAAGAAACCAATGTGCCAAGCATTGACACAGAAATACTGATCCATCAGGTGCTGTCTCCATGAATGGCGCCCTGATAGGTACGTATCATACGCTATCCCGAAAGCTCGAGTGCCTAGCTCTGACCCTCGCCTCTCGACGTATCCATACGTACATGACTCCCGTCGGTATCCACATGATAGCCGCTGAGTCATTGGTCTTGTCACCGGATAGTATGGCTCTCCTAAGCCTCATCGCCTTACACCTCGACATCGTTCATGCTTCGGGGTACCTCCGGGCCCCACCATGTACCCGCACACGGATCCCTCATTTTCTCGCGTGGGGTATACACATCGTAAACGATAAATCTCATGGTGGCTGCTAAAATATCATATAAAGGAAACATAGTTTTTCAAATAATGCATAATTTCATGAACTCCCACGGTTCCCGAATCCAAAAAACATCATGAAAAATCCATATAACAATGCAAAAATCCATGAATAAAGTATACGCAACATAAAAACTGTAATGTAAGCGTATAAAGGAAAAGCCGCTAATTAACTACAACCAGTTAACATAAATATCATGCGGTTTCTAATATCTCCAATTCTTAATGATACAATAATAAGGGTAAAAACATAGCTATAACCAGATATATGTAAACATATGAAGGTATAGCAGAAAATATAGGTATCTACCTATTTGTAATGATGTGATATACATATCAGGTATATGTGAAGTATGAAATGTAAAGCACACCTGTAGCTATGTCCTTAGGTGTGTGTGTACCCTATCACTAATGGTACAATACCCTATAGGTATACTGGTAACTATATGTCAAATGCGATAAGAAATATGAATCAATGTCACAATGTCCCTAACCAAGCAATATAACATCTATAAGTGGATTGTGTGTGACATGGTAATTATTGACGGTGTGTGTAGCACACAAACAGTGCTCGTGCAACATAAATCGTCAATAATATGTGTAGTGTCCTACTACTACCAGTCCATGCACACTACATTTAATTAATAGGGTAAATACGCAATTCTAAACCTGACATAGAATATGCGACAAGTTAAAATCTCTAGCCCAGACGCATAAAGCCATACGGGCGATTCCCCTGTAGATGTTAAATCTACTCACCAACGCTCCAAGCTAGGTGAAGCCTACCACCTGTTTTCCCCTTGTCGTAGCGTCCGAAGTTCCCGCTTGCGAACCTAAAATTTCACAAACACATCAAGAAAAAAATCCTACAATGACGAAAAGACAACGAAACGCGAAGAAAACGCCCGGAAAATTACACTGCGCGCTTAGCGTATCTATCGCGCACGATACCGGCCAAAAACCCTAATTGGGGTCGCTAAACTACAAAACACCAAGTCTGGGCCCCGATCGTCCCGATCGCGCAACACAACACAAGAATTACGAGGAATACAATAGATATAACCTCACAACAACCAATCGAACGCACGTCGGAAAAACCACGAAAACTAGTAAGCAACCTATCGCAAAATTTCGCACTAGTTTCAAGCTAATGCATATCTAGCGATTAAAAACACCTTAAAATAGCTTAACTAAGCTATCTAAACCATTCCTATATTTTTAACACTCGCTAATCATGTTTTAGAAAAAACCTATTAAGCTAATTGCATAATTAAACAAACTGTTCATTAGCAAAAATTAACATTTCCTACTAGGTTAATCATCTCCAAAACAAAAATTAACACTTTAAATGAACACTAAACATTTAAGAAAATTTAACCCTAACATGAATTTCTTAAACCAAATATATATATTAATAATAGCTACAAGACATGAACAAACTACACAAACCGACACTAAAATACGATATTTCGCACAAAAACCTAACTTTAACTAATCTAAACTGAATTAACAAGCAAAGCAACACTAAAAACGCTAAAAGAACAAATAGGGACTACTACCTACACCAAAGAAGCCAAAGATCCAAGCTTTAGGCACTCCAAAGCAAGCAATAGGCAAAAGTGAAGAAAAATAGGATTTTTGTGAAGAATTGTGAAGATATAAGGATTTGTGAAGGGTTTTGTGAAGAAAAGAGATAAAGAAACGGATAAGGGCAATAGAGAGAGAGAGGGAGAGCTTGGCCAAAGGAAGAGGGGAGGGAATGGGTGAGGGTTTCCTAGCAATTTCCTAACAATTAATGCATTAAATGCATTCACACTACACATACACACATGCATGCATCTCTCTTTTCTTTTCTTTTACTCTTAAATCCTTGTCCACACAATAATCTAGATATTATTTAGTTTAGGTTTACACTAGAATAATTGAAGAAAAGATCGCTTAAAGAGAAATTTCCCAAAATGTGAATACCGCATTAAAAATAACATTAAAATTGGGAGAAATTCAAATTGGACCAAAATCTCCCAAATACCCCTAAAGTTTGCGCACAAGCTTTATTTTTGCTAAACTAGGTGCCGGTAAGTTTCTACGGATGTTTGATCGAAATCGGGATAAAACGGGAAAAACCGACAATTTTGCCCTAAAACGGAAAAATTCACAAAACGATTTCTGAAACGTTACAATAATGATCATGAAACAAGGAAGTGAATCAAGGCTAGGACTCCAAGTTACTTAAATAGCGTACCGCATTGTAACCATGCTGCAGTTCATGGGTACAATTACATAACTCCACTCAAGTCGCCCATATCCTAGTATCAGAATCAAAGAACTGGGAGAAACAATAGAGAACTAAAAGGTTTCAAGCCGAGATGCAAAGTCGTTTGCATATCGTCAAGATAAGGATCAAAAGAAAGATATGATTCACGAATCACGATAACAAAGTGGCAGGACATGTTCCTAATCACGATTATTCTGATTCGTGTATTGGGTCCAATGCCCAACTACAAAAGAATCAACCCGATTAATCAATATCCTATGGCTCTGATATCAAAAGAACCATGTCAAGCCCCGCTTCCCAGAGTACGCTAAGGTGAGCACGTGACATAGCCAACCATACTACCTGTGGACAGGAAATATCCTTCCACAGTCACATTACGGCTGTAGAGATATCAAGAACATGAAAGTAAACTAAACTATCTAGTACATGTCCATAAGCCAGAATAAATGAGTCAAGAAATGATAATATGCGGAAGCAAAAGATACAATAAATGAAGCACCTAGAAAGTAAAACTACATACCAACAGAAACTTCACTGCTCGGTATAACAGCGGCAATACTCCTGATCAGTCTGCAACAAAGGTTGAAGGATCTGGGCCATGCAAAACCCAGACGTCAGCGCGTCATAATATCAAGAAATAATATATAAACAGGGTAGCAAGACATGCAAGTATGATCATAAATGGTAAAGTAGGTATAACAACAATATAAATCAGGGCAGTAACAGGTAGTGTGCAGTGTGTCATCTAAACTGGTCTATTGGGTTAACTAATCACAAGTCTGTGAAATCAATTTGATGAATCATCGATGTAACTCAATAGTATCCCGTACGTGCCCGGGATCACGGTGAAGATTCTCGGGCTGAAACCGAGACATGCCGCTAGGCACTAAAGGAAAAGGGTAAAGATGAATGATGTCCATGGCATCATCCCAAGGCTGGCCTAGCCTCTAAAAGGTAATGGATAACGATAGATGATGTCAGCAGCATCATCCCAAGGCTGGCCCAGCCTCTAAAACTGATCAAAAAAGGTAGCACACTGTCGAGTTACAAGCCAGGTTTCATCATTGATTTCCCCATACCCCCAAGTTATATGTGTTCGAGTCAGGTATTAAATAATCTGGAGCTAATGCCAACTCAGGATCAGGCAGGTACAGGTTTGCCTGAATAGACAATATGAACGGTTCCTAAGGACAACAGGTCAGGTTTGTTGGCATTAGACACAAGGTCAGGTAACAGGTAAGACCATGGTACATCAGGTCAAGTCAAGTAGTGTACGATACCATGTCGGGTCAAGTAGTATGTGTGTAGAAAGTCATGTTAGGGTGTAAAGGTATCATGTGAGTGCTCATAATAAAACTAACATAAATATGGTTATAAATGAACAAGCATGAGTACTATCAGAACAATAAACTAGATCAGGTGATATGATAACCAAATAGGTACAGATTAATTTATATCGAGGCACGGTTACCATTACTTAACTACAGTACAGAAATATGGATGTTAGAATCATGTTGATCAGTCGGAAATAATGTATTTTTAACACGGCAATTTCCCTATCTTTTGCATTCATCTTGAAGTGTTCGGTATTCATATTGCACATATTAGCAAAACATCCCTGAAATACCAGATTACATGTGTTATACTCTAAAACCGCATTTCTGAGGGAAATTGACTGTTTATCATGGCATCGCTTCATTCTTGAATAGCGCAACTCTTGTCTCGAGAAATTGTGCAGGACATTGCAAGAGCAAAGCCAAAATTGGGAAAAGAGCTGACCAAAAAATACACCAACTCCAAGATTTGAGATCTGGTAGTGATACAGAAAGACAAATAAAATTCAACATATCAGAAAAAGGCCCAAATATCAGCCCAAAGAAGTACCAGAGAGACCAAGCCCTAAGGCTTCACAGGAGCCGCGCAACGCGGCCGAAGCCGGCTTGCGCCGCGGTTCCGCGGCGGTTTTGCCACGTCATCAACAAGTTTTTGCTTCATTATTCTTCTCTCAGGGCCCACATTCATTTCATATACTTCAAGTTCCAGACAACTCTCGAAGCTTCTGCCAGATCAGCAAAGATCATTAAGCAAGCTAATCTTGATTAAGCTCCTAACAAACTAGTTCTAGATGCTCCCTCTAACTAACTACTTCTAGAAGCCTCTCTAGCTAACAAACTTTTGGAGGGAAATTTAAATTTTGAATTCTAGATCTAGGGTTTTGGAAGTCTATAAAAAGGATCCTAGATCTAGGGTTAATGGTTAATCATTAGTTAATCTCCAATTCCCCCAATTTCCATCTACAAGTTGAGTGACACATCTTGTAGCCCTAATCAAAAATCCAAGCCAAATTCAAGATCCCGAGTAGTATTCAAGCGAGAAGCCTTCAACCTTTTAGGAGCGGAGCCGATCTTCAATCGAGCAAGTGATCCATGCTGATCCGCGACTCATAGAGACGAGCAAAGCCAAATCAACGATCGAGTTCTTCCTCTTGTAGTTCTTGAGCGATTGTAACGGAATTGTTGATAAATAAAAGGTGAAATTCTTTAATCTTTCTTTCTTTAAATTCTTGCATCATGATTCGATCTCAATTTGTGATTGTGGTTCTTGTTGTGATGTTTGAGTAAAACTCCGCTCGTAAAGGAGTCGAGACGATCAATAGAATGATGATGTAACAAATCTTAAAACGATTCTTAAGTCCTACGAGTTTTGTAAACCCAAGCAAATTGAAGAATCGACGACCTAGTTTTGTTGCGATTCTTTCTTGATTGTGATCGCTCAAAATTAGGGATCCACGATTGATTCTTGAATTTACTGGAGGCTAGAATGTGAATGATATCGACGAAGGAACAAGGGATAAATGATGAAACCCTAGTTTCACAAGAAATCCCTAATTCTCGTTGAACATCATCGATCTAGTATCAATTCATCGATGGATAGGAATACGTAATCGCTAGATTTCATCACATCTATAGATCCGATCGATTCCTACGAGCCACACTTCAATTCTTGATATTTAGAATGGAAATCATCAATTGACATTTCTTGATTTTAATGTTTTCTTGTTATTTGATCTAGCTTTTTCTAATTCTTGAAATTCAATTTACAAATCATGAATTGTTTCTTTTCTTTTCTTTAAAGTTCAACTCATCTAAATCGAAACACGGACGATTACACTTTTCCTATGGACGATACGCACTTACTAACGCGCTACATTCGACACCGTATTGATTGCGGTCAAAATATTTTTGGTTGTGATTTCTTTACAATTTTCTAGACTACACAATCCGAAATCGTATTCAATCAAATGGCGCCGTTGCCGGGGATAGTGCGCTAATTGTTCGTAAATTGAAATTTGAGTTGAAAAGATTATTCCGTCTATATTTTTAGATCTAAATTCGCACAAAGCCTAAACGTGTTGTTGTGATTTGTTGCGAGGAAATCTGGAATTTGTGGAGCGGTGGAAAAAAATTTCAGAGCATTCCAGAAAGCTGTGTAAGTGAACAGAAGACTCTGTAGAAAATTGTGTGCAGTGATCTCTTCACAGGACCGCGATTCCGCGGTATAGACCCACCTCCTGCGGCGGTTCCGCAGCGGCCTTGCTGCTTCACTGTACCAAAATTGCTCTGTGAGTCTCTAACTTTCTTATCTCCTTCCTCATCTGCTCTAAATAACAATTTTCTGCAGGTTTCTTTGCAAATAAATCGCAGCGCCGCAAAAGCAAAATAAATTGTGCGTGTTTTGATTTTTGGTTGTTTGCATATTAATACGGAAATTAAGGGGCACGACCAAAACCAGATTAGGTGGGGAGTTCATTACCCTTCCTAAGCCCCAAAAATCACAAACTTGCTTCCGCATTACCCTCATTAACTAAAAAATATCTAGAGATGACTCTAAGGACCGTCGCGCTCACTTAGGACAGAAGAAGGCCGTGGGTAATTCATTGCTTATCCGCGTTTCTTTTGTGGTGTCCAAGGCAAGTGTGTCGAAGGTTAGTGGTTACTTAATTAGGCCCACTACTTACGTAGTGGAGAACCTCCGACTTACCTGGCCGCAGGAGAAACAAAGAGGCAGTGGAGGATTTATCCTGCGACTTGTCTTTTGGCAGTTAGGAGCGGTCTAGAGCTTTGACCTATGTGACCACTAGAATTACGGTTTTTGCTTGTTTGCATTTGTTGTGATCGCATCATTTTTTAAAAAATCCGTATATTTTTCAAAACAAACACCAATCACATTCATTCTTTCCCCTAATTATAATTCACGCTGCCACTTATACTATCCCTTTTTAGTGCAAGATAGGCTGGACACGGGATTCTAGTGCTCGTTTAGTCCTCGTTCCCTTCAATCAACCCTAAAGTCGGTATTTCTACATTTACCTTTCCTTTACCCACCACCACACCCACATCGATGGATTCGTCTCCATCGAATTTCTTTACCACTACTCTGCCGTCGTCCGTTGGTGCGCAGAATCCACCCCGCATCTCTCTCCAAGAGAGGTGCTATGCTATACGAGGTCCCCTTTGCACCTGTCTTTCCATTCCACCAGTTAACGGGGAAAATTTTGAAATTAAACCCCAATACATCAACCTTCTACCAAAATTCCACGGTCTCGAGTCTGAAGATGCATATGCCTTTATCACCAAATTTGAAAATGTATGCGCAATGTTTGGTACCTCACAGCTTTCTATGGATGCTATGCGTCTGCGTCTTCTCCCATTCACCTTGTGCGATATAGCCGAGAAGTGGTTGTATAAAACTACCGCACATTCCATCTCAAATTGGGAAGAATTCGTCAAAGCATTCCTTCAGAAATTCTACCCACATCATAAGACAGCTCGAGTCCGTAGCGAAATAAATCAATTCACCCAGCTTCCAAATGAACCATTTTCAAAATGTCTTGAACGGTCAAAGGATCTGTTAGTCCAATGTCCACATCACGGAATCCCTAGATGGGAACTGTGCTGAATCATATATGAGGTTATTAATCCTAACACAAGACAGACCCTTGAATCCATGTGTCAAAGCAACTTCATGACTAAAGATGATGGGAAAGCCTGTAAATTCCTAGAAGATTTCGCTGAAAAATCTTTACAGTGGGAGGGTGTGAGTCAATCGTCTAGGGATGGAAATGATATTTCCATAGGAGTTAGAGCTGAAATTTCAGCTTTACATAAGAAATTCGACAATATGGAAAATAAATTTTTAGCTACCGCCCTAAATCAAATGTCACTCTCCAAAAGTGTATGTGGATGCTGTTCTGATCCTTCTCATTTGACGGAAGAATGTCCAAGAAATTCTTTGTTTCAAGGTCATGAGCATATCAATTCTGCTTTCCAACAACGACCTAGAAACGATTCTTATTCTTCCACATATAATCAGGGTTGGAGGAATCACCCTAATTTTTCTTGGAACCAATCACAATCTCAAAACACGGTTCCAACCCAACACAATTTCCAAAGGGTCTCTCCACCACAACAGCAATCACCACTTCAATTGAGTCAGCACCTATTCCAATCACAAAACATCCAAAATCCAGCCAACACTTTTGCACCACTTGAAAACTCTTTGCAATTGACCGGTACAGATAATACCTCTGCACTAGCACAAACCTTGGATACTTTAATGAAACAATCCATCCAAGGGACGGCAAGTTTGCAATCTTCCGTCGAGAATGTGATGAAGATCATTGTCTCTCAAAATGAGAATATCAAATCGATGGAAGCACAAATTGCACAACTAAAAGCCGAAATGAGTGCAAGAGAGAAAGGGAAACATCCAGCTCAACCTTTACCCAATCCTGGCTATTCACATCATGTGAGTGCAATCATGTTGAGATCTGGAAGAGTGCTTGACAATCACGTTTGGGAAGAGATTGATGACACTGAAAAATCTATCGATGATACTCCGGCCGAAACTTTTCCTTCCACCTCTACTTCTAATTCTGACCCCAATTCTTCTACCCCACCACCTTCTTGCGAGCATATTCTTCGTTTCCCACAAGGCTCGCCACCTCAGCCCAACTCTTCTAGTTCTCCACGGACGATCCCCACTTCTATTCGGGGATCGGGTCCACACACACTTCCTTCTCCTATGATGGACCCAGCGCTTATTGCTAAAGCACCTTATCCTAATCGGTTAAGGGCTAACAAATCGAGTCCACATATGGAGAAGAATATGGATATGTTTAAGCAAGTTAACATCAACATCCCTCTCCTAGATGCCATCCAACAAGTTCCATCCTATGCGAAAACTCTTAAGAACTTGTGCACTAGGAAGAGGAAGACTCAAGTGCCCAAGAAGATATTCATGGCAAAGACTGTAGACACGACTTTCCCCCAACAAGTACCGATGAAACGTAAAGACCCTGGCTGTCCTACTATTTCTATTTCTATTGGGGAAAAACATATCAACCGTGCTCTACTAGACCTTGGCGCTAGTGTTAACTTGCTTCCATACTCGGTTTACGAGCAGTTAGGTATCGGAGTGCTAAAGCCCTCGAGCATAACACTCCAGATGGCTGATCGATCAATCACCAAACCTAAGGGTGAACTGGAGGATGTGTTAATAAAAATCGGGGAATTTGTATTCCCTGTGGACTTTATTGTAATTGATACATAGCCTGTAGCGAACCCACGGAATCAAATTCCGGTGATTTTGGGTCTCCCCTTTTTGGCCACTACCAATGCTATCATCAACTGTCGTAATGGTTCTATGACAATATCCTTCAGGAATATGTCAATTGAACTGAACATTTATAAGTTGGGAAGTGTACCCTCTGAACCTACTGCTCAGGTCTGTTCTGTCGACTTAATGGATGTTGACAACAGCGAATTTGATGATCCTCATGATACTGATCTTGACTCTTTTCATACATTATTGTTTGACCCAACTATGTATCATACACATATGGACTCTTCCACCGAGATGTCCGGGTCAACAAATAACACTGATTATGAACCATTCTTAGAGTCTGAAGATAACTCCGCACTTTGTGATGACATTATTCCTCGGGGTATTGATGGAACTTTTGAGGAGATCTTCGCTAATGAACTCGCATTTTTGAATGACACGGGTGTTGAGATGAATCATGTCCCAATCAATGAAATTGAACCTCCACCCCTTCTTTTAAACTGTAAAAAGAATGCGAGTAATCCATCACATTCAATGCATCGTCTCTCCAAAATGAGACGCACACACATTCTATTCCACCACTTAACCTTTCCCCACTTCTTCTTCCACCAATCAGAGAACTGCATTGATAAAATTTTTTGAATAGTTGGTGTTAACCTTTGGTTTTTGCAAAGCTTGGCATCGACCAATGATTTTTGACCCCCTCATGTGATTTTCAAAAGATTAACATTGCATAACTCAAGTTTTGGGGGGCATTTTTTCTGGCTCTTCAAAAGAAAATTTTTACAAAATGATGAGCCAAGAATAAGTTTGGGGGAGGTTCTTCACTTAAATATTTTCCCCCCATTAATAAATTTCCTCCCAGGCTTACAGGATTTTCGAGATTTAGCAGAAGGCTACAGTGAGGACACTGTTGAAAACAAGTTTGGGGGAGGTTTGTGCTTATTTTCGCATCATTTGCATCATACTTTGCATAAGCACAAAACATTTGAAAACCTATAAAAATTTAAAAAATTTCAAAAATAAAAATATTTTTGTACATAAATAAGATAATAAAAGATTAGATAGTGAAAACTTACATCCATGAGATTGGAAAAATTTAAGAAAACCAAGAAAATTAGAAGTTTTCTTATACGAACTAGTAATAAGTAGTTATGAGCCGTTGTCCCAAGGGTTGGTAAGATGAAGGATGTCACTAATCTGAGGATAAAAATAATTCTGAAAAATAGTTTCTATTCTGGAAGCCAAACATTTTGAACGTTGATACCCTACTTTTCGCACTTACACACGTCTTGAAACTCGGGATAGTGGAGGATACCTTGAAATGCTCTTGTCTAAAAGCCAAAGTATGAAGGAAATAAAAATTGAATAAAATATAAAGATGGTGAGAAAAATGGACACTGGTTTTGTTATCGCCAAGGCAGCAATAAAAAAATATAGCGAGGGTGCCTCTTCACCTAGTGCCCTAAGGCCAACTGGTCTGGGAGTCACTGCTAAGCCTTAGGTGGTGCAAGACGAGAAAAATACACCAAATAAGCAAGCACATGAGTAATCGGTCGGTTAGTACCCCAAGAAGTATTAACGGTCGCATGAAAGTGTGTGAGCAAATTCATCTAAATATTCATTAATTAAAAAGTACTGAGGTGAATGGACAAGAGTATGATAGCTTGAATTGAATTCTCCGCGTGTAGGGATGTCCTTTACACACACGTAGGGTTATATGATCGACGTTTGGAAGAAAGATAGGAATGAAGAATAAGACGATGTTTTATTGAGGGGTTATGTGATTTCTAACCTTTTTTCATGACTATTAAGATAGGGCTCATGACAACCGAAAAGCTAGCTTAGTTGGAAACCCTAATTTTCAAAGCTTTTCTTTTACAATTCTTGTCTTTAAATGTAATATTCATGATCTTTCATTTATTATTGGATTTTGTGGGTGCAATCCGCTGAAAAACCCTCAGGAGACAACACTCCTCCTATTAGGGACACCTAGGGGTTTAAAGGCTTATTGCACGTGCTCAGTGCAATCGTGTTGCCTACGAAAGTGTGCTAGTTAGTTTTTCTCTTTCTATATTTTCTCCTTCTCTTTTTAATAAAACAGTTTGCTCGAGACGACCGAAAATAAGTTTGGGGGAATTTGCTCAGTCGGAAATAATGTATTTTTAACACGGCAATTTCCCTATCTTTTGCATTCATTTAGAACTGTTCGGTATTCATATTGCACATATTAGCAAAACATCCCTGAAATACCAGATTACATGTGTTATACTCTAAAGCCGACATTTCTGAGGGAAATTCACTGTTTATCATTACATCGCTTCATTCTTGTATAGCGCAACTCTTGTCTCGAGAAATTGTGCAGGAAATTGCAGGAGAAAAGTCAAAATTTGGAAAAGAGCTGATCAAAAAATACACCAACTCCAAGATTTGAGATCTGGCACTAATACAGAAAGACAAATAAAATTCAACATATCAGAAAAAGGCCCAAATATCAGCCCAAAGAAGTACCAGAGAGACTAAGCCCTAAGGCTTCACAGCAGCCGCGGAACCGCGGCCGGAGCCGGCTTGTGCCGCGGTTCCGTGGCGGTTTTGCCACGTCATCAGCAAGTTTTTGCTTCATTATTCTTCTCTCAGGGCCCACATTCATTTCATATACTTCAAGTTCCAAATAACTCTCGAAGCTTCTGCCAGATCAGCAAAGATCATTAAGCAAGCTAATCTTGATTAAGCACCTAATAAACTAGCTCTAGAAGCTCCCTCTAACTAACTACTTCTAGAAGCCTCTCTAGCTAACAAACTTTTGGAGGGAAATTCAAATTTTGAATTCTAGATCTAGGGTTAATGGCTAATCTTTAGTTAATCTCCAATTCCCCCCATTTCCATTTACAAGTTGAGTGACACGTTTTGTAGCCCTAATCAAAAATCCAAGCCAAATTCAAGATCCCGACTACCATTCAAGCGAGAAGTCTTCAACCTTTTAGGAGCGGAGCTAATCTTCAATCGAGCAAGTGATCTAAGCCGATCCGCGACTCACGGAGACGAGCAAAGCCAAATCGACGATCGAGTTCTTCCTCTTGTAGTTCTTGAGCGATTGTAACGGAATTGTTGATAAATAAAAGGTGAAATTCTTTAATCTTGCTTTCTTTAAATTCTTGGATCATGATTCGATCTCAATTTTTGATTGTGGTTCTTGTTGTGATGTTTGAGTAAAACTCCGCTCGTAAAGGAGTCGAGACGATCAATAGAATTATGATGTAACAAATCTTAAAACGATTCTTAAGTCCTACGAGTTTTGTAAACCCTAGCAAATTGAAGAATCGATGACCTAGTTTCGTTGCGATGCTTTCTTGATTGTGATCGCTCGAAATTAGGGATCCATGATTGATTCTTGAATTAACAAGAGGCTAGATTGTGAATGATATCGACGAAGGAACAAGGGATAAATGATAAAACCCTAGTTTCACAAGAAATCCCTAATTCTCGTTGATAATCATCGATCTAGTAACAATTCATTGATGGATAAGAATACGTAATCGCTAGATTTCATCACATCTATAGATCCGATCGATTCCTACAAGCCTCACTTCGATTCTTGATATTTGGATTGGAAATCATCAATTGATATTTCTTGATTTTAATGTTTTCTTGTTATTAGATTTAGATTTTTCTAATTCTTGAAATTCAATTTACAAATCATGAATTGTTTCTTTTCTTTTCTTTAAAGTTTCAACTCATCTAAATCGAAACACAGACGATTACACTTTCCCTGTGGACGATCCGCACTTACTAACGCACTACATTCGACACCGTTATCGATTGCGGTCAAAATAGTTTTGGTTGTGATTTCCTTAAATTTTCCAAACTACACAATCCAAAATCGTATTCAATCACATGTCAACAAGTATTACATAATCTAGAGATGCAATGATCTGTATACTAGGTTCAATAGATGTAATTATAGCCAAAACGAGTCAAAGATGCACACGGGTGCCCAATAGAGTAAACTAGAGAAAGAGTACCATAGACTAGGTAAATATTTATTACGTGATTAAAATATAAATGTGGTTATTAGGTTTAGTAAAGTAAATGCAACGGGTAGTTTTCAAGTTTTGAATCCAAAATGATATTACGTGACATTGAACTGTAAAATGGAAATTATAGTATTAAATTTAAACTACAGGTTTAATGTGCAATCAAATGTGTATATAATGAATTAAATAGCATATATAGTAATTCAAATAGCATGTAGCAAGTTTAACTTGCCTCGACAGATCAAGAAACGGGTGCACGGAACGGATCCAATCAACGTACGAGGAGGTCACACGGGTCAGGTACGCTTGTTGGGTCGTCGGGATGTCGACGTCGTCACGGCTCCGGCGATCTCATGGACGACGGTCACGAAAAGAACACGACGGAAGCAAGATCCAAGCTTGATGGCTGTACACGAGTTTGGGTTAAAGGAAGTTCGACTATCTAATTTTTTTGCTTAGATTTGAGCATCCAACCATCAACATCAGCATAAGATTCCAATTCTAACGAGCCCTTTGCACTTTCATAACATGACTCACAAAATCAATTTTATCCTGATGAATCACCACAAAAAAATGACCATGTTATGCATCAAGATCGAGCCTCTAGGCTCCAGCTGATCCCTACCCAAAACAAGAGGATGCCGACGTAAAAATCGAGCCCCACCGACCACAAGACGATGGCGATGAGGTTGGTTGTCTCGGTTGGTGGAAGGTGAAGGCATGGGTTTGGAGTTGAGAAAGATGGGTGCACGAGTGTGAGGAGGTGTGGGTGTATGGGTCGTGGTTAGGGTTTCGATAAAGAGACAAGGAGGAAGACATCGGTGGAAGAAGTGGTTTGATGGTTCTCGTGGAGGGTGATGGTGTTAAAGGTAATCGAGACGGATGAGGCGCCAGCAAGATGGTGGCTGGCGACGGTAAGTGTGAAGGAGATAGATCTCGGTTCAACGTGGGGAGAATAAGAAGAAAAATGTTGGTTTTGGGTGCGATGATGGAGATGGTGGTGATGAAGACCAAATAGGATCGAAGGAGGTGGTGATCGTACAAGATAGTGGCTGCGGGGTTAGGAGCCAATGAGGGGCTGCTGGGTGCTCGACGATGAGGGGCGATGTCGATGATGGTCTTGGCTTTGATGGAGATGTTGCTAGGAGGAGAGACGGGGTCGATGGTGGCGTCGTCGGTTGTGGGCGACGGCGAGAAAGGCTAGGGTTTTCTCGTGGGCGCTGGGTTTTCTTTTTCTTTTTTTAAAAGAAGAAGAAGAGAATGAAGGGAGGTGACGAGATCCATGGAGCGGTGACGGGGGTCGAGAAACGAACAGTGTTCGCGAGAGGAGAGAGAGGGTGCGAGAGCAGAGAGAAAGGAGAGAGAGAGAGACACATCGGGGGAGAGGGAGAATGAGAGAAAATAGAGAGGAGAGAGAATGAGAAAGGGAAAGAGAGAAATAGAGAGAGGAAGCGGGCAGGTGGGGTCAGCGCAGTTAGAGGAGAACCATGATTGGCCAAGAGAAAAGAAAGGGAGAGTGAGAGGGTAGGATTTTAGATAAAAGTTAAAAAGATTTAAGTTAGTTAAGGATAAATATTGTTAACTGTTACCATTTTAATAGAATTAGATTTTAAAAAATATGTTTTGGTTAAAATAAAATCTTTTGGCTGAACGTATTTTAAAGAGATTTAAAATTATTTGAATTTGGCGGAAAAACGAAATATTTCATAATTGCGTCCGGGTCGGGTCAAAAATTCAGATTTTAAATATGAAAAATATTTGCGACTTTCATAATTTAAAATGAATGCTCAGGTAATGAAAATGCATACCCCCACGAACGGATGCACATACGTGCGCGTAGCCGTCCAAACACGTCCGTTTCACTGAACGGGACGAGAACACGATGCAAGGACGCTACCAAAGGGTTAAGAGTATCTAGCAGGCCATGCAATGCAATTTTAATTTATTTTACGTGATGTAAATTGTTATATGAAACAGATGTGATACTAAATAAAATATCAGTATAAGCTAAATCATGAGGTGTACTAGTTCATGCAACCAGTCAAGATAATTTATAAATTAGAGTCAAACAGGTTCAAGCAAGCGGGTCGGGTCGAATGCAATGTACCAAGTAACTACCATTCGACCCAAACACGATAAATCAAGAATAGACCATAGGTAAGTAAATACTGAAACTGGAATTGGTATAAATGAACTCGGGTGTTACATTATACCCAACTACAAAAGAATTTCGTCCTCGAAATTCCAAGAACAAGATAGGATGAACAAACAAGACTTCCAAGAATAGATGTGGAAACTTCTGCCAGATTTCATCTTCTCGTTTCCAAGTTGACCCTCCATGCGAGCGATTACTCCAAGAAACAAATACAAGAGGGATAACTTTGTTCTTAAGAGCCTTTTTTCTCTTCGATCCACAATTGACATCGGTAGCTCCTCAAAGGTTAAATCTTCTCGTAGTCTGCTCCGAATGATCCAACACCTTTGTTTCATCTCGACCATACCTACAGAGTTGAGGTACGTAACACACGTCATGAACATTCGCCAGGGTTTGCGGTAACGCCAAACGATAGACCACTTCTCCAATACGTTCCAAGATCTCGAAATGTCTAACGAATCGAGGACATTACTTTCCTCGACTTCCGAAACGGATAACTCATCTAGTTGTTGATGTCTCCACAACACCAAATCACCTACCGCGAACTCCTGAGGTCTTCTCGATGTATCAGCCCAACTCTTCTGTCAGTCTTGTTCTGCTTCCATATGATTCTGGATGGTATAAATTTTCTCCACTGTTTGTACGATCAAATCCGGTCCCAATAATTTTCGTTCTTCAACAACGTTCTAAAAAACAAGTGAACGACACTTGCGACCATACAATGCTTCGAATGTAGACATCTGAATAGTCGCCTGAAGACTGTTGCTGTAAGAAAACTCCACCAAATGTAGATGATCCTCCGATGAACGCTTGAAGTCCAACATGCATGCTCTCAACATGCCTTCTAGAGTTTGGATCGTTCTCTCCGACTGGCCATCTGTCTGAGGATGATAAGCTGTGCTAACCTCAATCGCGTCCCCAAACATTCCTGTAAGCTCCTCCAAATGTGTGATAAGAATCGGGTGTCATGATCGGACACGATGCTCACCGGCATTCCACGCAATCTTATAATCCCCTGCATGTATCGTTCTGCCAAAGCATTTGTTGATTGACCAACTCGAAATGGTATGAAAGGAGCTGCCTTGGTCAATCGATCAACAATCACCCAAACTGCATTGTTGCCTTTTGGACTCCGCGGTAAAGTTGTCACGTAATCCATGGTTATATGTTCCCACTTCCGCTGAGGAATCAGAAGTGGTTGTAATAAACCAGCAACCCTTTGATGTACAGCCTTAACTTGCTGACACACCAAGCACTTTGCTACAAAGCGGGCAATCTCCCGTTTCAAGCCTTCCCACCAGAAATGCTGTCGTATATCTCGGTACATCTTCGTGCCTCCTTGATGTACGGAATACGCGGAACTGTGTGCCTCCTTCATAACTTCTTCACGGATATCTCCCTTTGGCACAAAAAACGGCTAGCATATCGCAACGAAACACCTCTAATAATCAATAAGTCCATTCGAAGTTCAGCTTCAACCAGTTCTCGAAATTCTGCAATCTTGGGTCCTGCAATTTCTCTGCATTAATACTCTCGATCAATGACTACTGTACTTGCAGCTGCATCAACTGCCTCGAAGAATGCGGTAGCACGACATCTAAATTGAATCTTCGAAATTCTTTGATAAGTTCCTTCCGTGCATTCAACATTTGAATTACTGGAAACCGACTAAGCGCATCCGTCACTACACTAACTTTCCCCGGATGACACTTGAGATCCAGATCATAGTCAGCCATCAGCTCCAACCATCTACGTTGCCTCATACTAAGCTCCTTCTGTGTGAACACGTACTTTAGGCTTTTGTGATCGGTGAAAACTCCAACCCTTTCGTCCAATAAGTTGTGTCTCTAATCTCCAAAGAGAACACCACCGCTGCTAGCTCCAAGTCAGAAGTCGGGAAATACTTCATTTGGGGCTTCAACTGTCTCGATGTGTACGCTATAACCTTCCCATGTTGCATTAAAACACATACCAATCCTTTCCCAGATACGTCGCTGTGAATTTCCACTACTCCGGAACTGTCTGGCATGGTAAGAATAGGAGCGGTTATCAATTTCTGCTTCTACGCCTCTAAAGCTGACGCACACTTCTCCGTCCATACAAATGGTACCTCCTTGCGCGTAAGCTTGGTCAGAGGCTCTGCCAAACGAGCAAAATTCTCTACGAACCTTCTGCACTACCCGGCAAGTCCAAGAAAGCTTCTGATCTCCGCTACGTTCTTCAGAATCAGCCAATCTTGAAATGCAACAATCTTCTCAGGATCAATGGCGATTCCATATTCGGATACAACATGCCCCCAAAACTTCACTTCTTCAAGCCAAAACTCGCACTTGCTCATCATTGCATACAATTTTTCTTGCCTCAATGTCTGCAGTGCGATCTTCAAATGTTTTGCATGCTCTTCAATACTCCTCGAGTAGACCAGAAAATCATCAATGAACACCACAATAAACTGGTCTAAGAACGGTGAAAGATTCGGTTCAACAAGTACATGAATATCGTCGGTGCATTCGTTACTCCGAAGGGCATCAATCAATACTCGTAATGTCCATACCGAGTTCGAAACGCAGTCTTGCAAATATCTTCTGATTTAACTCGGACTTGATGATATCCGGATCGTAAATACAGCTTCGAGAATATCCTCGCGCCATTAATCTGCTCAATTAGCCAATGTGAGAGATCAGGTACTTATTCTTAATAGTCACCCGGTCAAAATTCTCGATAATCGATGCACATCCTGCTCGTGCCATCTTTCTTTTTTACTAGAAGAACTGGTGCTCTCCAAAGTGAGTTGTTACTGCAAATCTACTTCTTCGCTAGCAATTCGGTAACCTGCTTCTTGACTTTCTTCCAACTCCACTGGTGCCATCGGGTAATATGCCTTTGAGATTAGCGCTGCACCAGGAACAAGATCAATCGTGAACTCCACGTCTCATTTCGGCGGTAAACCTGATATGTCATCAAACTTGTCCATGAAATCTCGAACAACGGCTGGCGCTTCTTCCATATCAACTTCCATCGACGAAAGAACACTGTGTGTCGGCCTAGCCCTAAACTCGACTGGCCCGACAGAACCGCTTCCTCCAGCAAAACAAGCTCCGGATGTCCGGGAATCTGGAGAATCAACTTCCCTTCCTTACCATCAATATAAGCATGGAAAGTGCCGCGGAAATCCATTCCCAAGACAACAACAACCAAGGGATGCACCGGGATTGAATAATCCTAATGCGGGAAAAACAAGAACAAGTAAGATACCGAGATGACTTCATCCGAAGTAAAGATACCGAAGAGGATTAAGCACGGTAAACATGATTCAAGCTGACGATAAAACAAGAACTAGTAAGCAATGAAACTGAAAGAAACAAGGTAATATAATGATCATGAAACAAGGAAGTGAATCAAGACTAGGACTCCAAGTTACTTAAAGAGAGTACCGCATTGTAACCATGCTGCAGTTCATGGGTACAATTACATAACTCCACTCAAGTCGCCCAAATCCTAGTATCAGAATCAATGAACGGGGAGAAACAATAGAGAACTAAAAGGTTTCAAGCCGAGATGCAAATTCATTTGCATATCGTCAAGATAAGGATCAAGAGAAAGATATGATTCAAGAATCACGATTACATGTTCCTAATCACGAGTATTCTGATTCGTGTATTGGGTCCAATGCCCAACTACAAAAGAATCAACCCGATTAATCTATATCCTATGGCTCTGATACCAAAAGAACCATGTCACGCCCCGCTTCCCAGAGTACGCTAAGGTGAGCACGTGACATAGCCAACCATGCTACCTGTGGACAGGAAATATCCTTCCACAGTCATATTACGGCTGTAGAGATATCAAGAACATGAAAGTAAACTAAATAATCTAGTACATGTCCATAAGCCAGAATAAATGAGTCAAGAAATGATAATATGCGGAAGCAAAAGATACAATAAATGAAGCACCTAGAAAGTAAAACTACATACCGACAGGAACTGTTAGTGTATATGCCCTAGAGGCCATTACTGTATCATACTAGCTTGTATATTACTTGATGGAAGCTTGGGATATTCACAGTTGTATAGACAATCTTGCTCAAAATGGTAGAATGCTACTTGGTTTGTCTCTACTTCAATATGTGCATGTGTTTCTTTTAGCATATGCTTATATATATATTAGTAGAGCCCTTAGGATCTTTGCTTGATTACCAGCGTTGTGATGGCGCTCACACTCGTGGGGGCTGGATAATCCATAAGCACATCCTTATACAGGTCCCTAGTCGTAGGACTATCGAGACAGGGCATCGATACTCCGGAGTAGACTAGCGTATGCGCTTCTCATCCCAGCGGGGGAGACGGTCTGTCCCACAGCCGTCGGTACGTCGTACTTGAGATAGTATGCGGATGCTCGTTAGGTTACGAGTGTAGGGTTCCTAGGCACACTAATGAGATTTCACAAGGCATCAACCATGCCAATTTCAAATTTTACAAGTGCCGAGAAACCCTAATACGGATCATTAACTAGAGAATAGGCGAAACTAGAACTAGTAAACTGCTTTACTGCTAAGTGAACGGAAATACAACCTTTGTAGATCCGGTCCACCACTTCTCTAGCTCCGTGATGATGTCCCCTCGCTGCGGTCATCGGATCCCGGACTCTAGCGTCGGCTTTATCGGAGAAATAGGCCGGCTAGGTCGTCGACTTCGATGCAGAAGATGATCTACGTCAAGGCAACTCAAGATCAAGCTCCAACTTCACCAAGTCATGAAACTTGTGAAGAAAACACCCTATACTACATGGCAAGTGGTAGAGGATGAAGAAATAGTAAGTGGGTTCACTTTAGAATTGGATTTCTCACTCTTTTTCTCAAGGCACCATTGTTGGTAGCAAGCTTCTTCATCTTGAAGAAGAAGAAGAAGAAGAAAAGAATATATGATAAGAATTTTATGAAAATAGAAATTAAGTGATTCTTGTCATATAGCAACCATGGTTAAGTGTAGAGAATAAACTAGGGTTAGGTTTAATGGTTAGGTTTAGGAAAAGAACAAGAATGGTCAAGCTTTCAACACTTCATGAAGTTTCAACAAAACAACAAAATAAGCCACAATTCTATTTATCTTTCCAAAATAAATAAATAAATAAATGAATAAGTAAATAAAAACCCTAACCATGGTAAACTAAACATACACCCAAACATTCATGTATCATCAAACATGATACAAACAAGTGCACAAAAATATATCACATATACAACTTGTGCATTTCAAGTGAGAAAATCCATTTAAAGTGAACCAATACTAGTTAATGCAAAGTAATATATAAAATATATAATTATGCATTAAATCATTAAATCAATACTTGATTTAAAAATCCGGTCATATCGCATATAACCGACTAATATCCAATGTATCGGCTTATCGAATCAATCCTTGATTCGATAACTAGGTTATATCGCATACAACCAATCGATACATTCATCGCGAGAATGGAATACGGTATCACATACACGCATTATTCTCGGTCCCGCGCATATCTCATATGCGCTCCTATTTCGTTTCGATTGAGCCAGGAAACCTTTGTGTAGGACTCTAAAGACTCATCAATACGCCGGCAGCAGGTGATGATCATATCAAACACCCACAAGCCGCAAGCGGTCTGCTAAACGTAACGGCCACCCGGGTATTGAGCGATCAGAAGATCGACGAGCAAGCCCGCTCACACTCCTGTGAATCCAACCAGTAACACTCACCGTACAGTCCGGTCTGTTCGTCTGATATGTCGCATATCTCGCCTAGGGGTGGTAAACGTCAGACCCCAGTAGCTTGATAAGTCATGCCGAAGTAAGGTCCATAACATTCGTGAAACTACTGATAACTCTTACCAGTATATCGCTGCAACCCAGGCCAGGGATTTCCTGGTATGGACAGTCGAGCATAGCGCAACATCAACTCCCTATACCGGGAAAGACGAATCCCCTCCTATCGCTCATTGACTCCATGTGATTCGGGACTGTACCCAAAAGCCACCATTTTGCATGCCCTCTTGGACGTGGTAAGGTGGAAATCAAAGCACAGTGGGAATCACACAAGACTCTATGACGATCTCGGGTCAACAGACTAACCTGTACCAGTGTCACCAGAGAACTGCCATCTGACGTAAGGTATAATACCATCTGGGAGTTCTCGGTCAGTCCGTCCAATGTACCCAGTCTCCACTGAGCACCCGTATATCATCTCTGATGTCAAACACCAATGGATATGGGATCATCCATCGCCCATCTGTATGGTTCGAGAAGGTATACGCTAGTCTACTCTGGTATATCGATGCCCCGTCTTGATACACCCACGACTAGGGACCTTGAAGGATGTACTTATGGACTACCATGCCCCCACTAGTATGATCCGCATCATAGTCCAGGTAGTCAAGTACACATCCTAAGGTCTTTACCAACATGTAACAGAGAGACAATCAGTGTACACGTTAAGGTAAAGAGTAACCAGATAGCATACTATCATGTCGAGCAAGAAAGTCCTCCCTATATATGTCCAAGCATCCACTACAATATACATCCTATGTACTGTAATGGCCTCTAGGGCATACATATAACTAACAACGAGTACACTGGACATGACTCGTCGGGAACTGTTGGTTGGTATTATACCTATGGTCAGTTATCAGTTCCCAGGTGACATGAGTACAGCTTAGTCCGCTGACTTGACACTGTCACTTCGCCTCGAGTGTGTTCCCACAGTACTTAGATTACTACCCTACCACGGCTTAAAGGAGTCGTGCGAACAGGTAGTAGTTGGGTGCTGTCCCAAAGCACTTGGAGGCAGTGACGGTTAGACAGGATTCGTCTTTCCCGGTATTGGGGGTTGACATCGCGCTGTGTCTAGGAGAGCCATTTCACAAGTAGTCCCTGGCCAGGGCAACCGAGATATACTGGTAGGTTTCCAGTGTTATCTTTGGGTGTTCTGGGCTACACTCCGACACGACTTGTACCGCTATTAGGTGACTGACGTTCACCGCCCCCTAGGCCCGCCATGCAATGTATCAGACGAACAGACCGGACTGTACGGTGATTGTCACATACAGGCTCAGTAGGAGTTCGGATGGGTTTACCTCATCGGCCTTCTTATCGACATCTACCCGGGGACCGTTACGTACAGTTAGTGCCGCTTGCGGTCTGTGGTTAAACCCACTGCCAGCGTAGTGTCGTGTCTTTAGAGTCCCACACAGAGAGTTTCCCTGGATTGAGCGAAACGTGTAGAAGCCGTATGGTTTTACGGCAGGGCTACGATCACTTACGTGCACTTGTGTGCGTATGCTGTTCGGGCAGGCAATAGTAGTGTTCTTTGGTTTAAGCCAGATCCTAGTATTGCGCAGATGGATTTGATTTGTCTTCTGTGTATTCGCATTCTACGGAATGCGGATGCGGGTGTGTATGCACAGTTTTGATGAGCGATGAAGGAGGAGGTGCCCCATTAGGGTTTTGGCTGTTGGTTCGGCCAAAACCGTAACATGGCACACTCATTAGGGTTTTGACAGTTCGTTTGGTCAAAACCGTTATGAGCCGGAGACATTGTTTACTAATCCTTTTAGTGATAGATTTGTGATGGCTAATTGCATTGACCATTTGACCACTTAGACCTCTCTTGACTTTGTTGACCCGTTGACCGTGTTGACCATTGACCTTCAAGAGAGATCTACACTCTTCTTTTATTTTCTTTTCAATTTTTGAGTTATGATAATGGTCAATTCAATATGCCATCAACTCTATCATGATAGGATTAGTAATGATGTTTTTTGTGTATTATTGCAACCATGGTTCATTTCATTTGGTTTAATCTTTTCATTATTTTCTTCTCATTCTCTCTCTTGAAGTGAGAAGAAAAAGAAAAGCTCCATGGTTGCTAAGCCATCTCCTTCTTCTTCCTCCTCTTGATCTCATCTTTTGATCTCATGTGTTGAGAGAAAAAGATTCCACAAAGACAAACACATCTATACATCTCCTCTACACATCCTAGGGCTTCTTGACTAGCAATCTCTTTGCCCTAGTTGCCTCGGCTCGAGGTGGAGCTCGGTGTACATCTCTCGGGTGGATCGTTTTCGACTCAAGAAGGCCGCGGAGGTGCCCAAGGTCCGGATCGACGCTTGGAGCTTGGATGGACGAGCGGGACAGCGGAATGAAGGCCCGAAGGACCGGTTCTGTGTGGTATACTTTCTACAGCATAGTAGTTGAAACCTCTTGTAGTTTACTAGTTTCTAGTTTAGCCAAGATCCGGTCATTAAGTCCATATTGCCCTTGCGCCAAATAATTGTTTTTCGCCGTTTCCGCCTCCCCGTAAGAACCGGGGTGAGCAACGTGGACTTACAGTGGTATCAGAGCCTAGCCAAACATAAACTAGTAAGTTAGCAAAGTGTTTAGAATATCGATCGGAAAAAAAGTCGCAAAACACGTCCGCAAAACCTTAAGTTTCTGTCGATTTTTTTACTGCTCAAAAATTGATTTAAAATATATGAAAAATCGTCTCAGGGTTTTGTAAAAACACTGCAGAAAAACGATCCAGTGACTCGATCAAACGACCGCGGTTCGCAATAGCAGCTCATTGCCGCGGTTCAGCGGCCGATTTGACTCGGCAATGGATCGGGGTTTGTACAGTGTTTTAGTTTGGCTGTTTTGGGATTTTTCTGTAGGGTTCCTAGGCACTCTCAAGAGGTCTCACAAGGCATCAACCATGCCAATTTCTAAAAATACGGTGCCGAGAAACCCTAGACTAGATCGTTGGCTAGATGTTTAGGCGATAAAATGAAACTAGTTTACAGCTAAACTAAAAGAACGGATATACAACCTTTGTAGATCTGGTCCTCCACCTCCATAGCTCCGTAATGAAGTCTCCTCGCTGTCCAAGTCGAACCCCGGCCTCTAGCGTCGGCTTCATCGGAGAATGGACGGGCTAGGTCATCGACGACGATGCCGAAGATGATCTACGTCGAGGCATATCACTAGATCAAGCTCCAACTTCACCAAGTGAAGAAACTTTTGAAGAAAACACACTCTACTACTTGGAAAGAGGTATAGGATGAAGAAATAGGAAGTGGGTAGACTTTAGAATTGGATTTCTCACTTGTTTTCATCAATCACCATTGATGAAGTGAAGGTTTCTTCATTGAAGAAGATGAAGAAGAAGATGATGATGATATGATAAGTTTTTTTCAAAATAAAAAGTAAATCAATACATATCATAATAATAACCATGGTCAAGTGTAGAGAATAAATCATGGTTAGTGGGAATGGTTAGGGTTAAGCATGGAGACAAAATGGTCACTTGGTCAAAGCTTCATGAAGCTTCAACATCCATCCAAAGAAAACCACCATTTTGCATTATGCTTATCATTTTCCAAAATGAATAAATAAATAAATAAATAGATATGAAAATGAAAACCCTAACCATTACATAACCATGTTTTAAACTTTACACAAAACACAAGTTAGCATGCATCATCAAACATGATACATACAAGTGCACAAAAATATATCACATATACAATGTGCACAATCCAAGTGAGAAAATCCATTTAAAGTAAACCAATACTAGTTAATGCAAAGTAATATATCAAATATATAATTATACATTAAATCATTAAATCAACACTTGATTTAACGATCCGGTTATATCGCATATAACCGACTAGTATCCAATGTATCGGCTTATCGAATCAATCCTTGATTCGATAACTAGGTTATATCGCATACAACCATTCGATACATTCATCGCGAGAATGAAATACGGTATCACATACACGCATTATTCTCGGTCCCGCACATATCTCATATGCGCTCCTATTTCGTTTCGCTTGAACCAGGAAACCTCTGTGTAGGACTCTAAAGACTCGTCAATACGCCGGCAGCAGGTGATGATCATATCAAACACCCACAAGCCGCAAGAGGTCTGCTAAACGTAACGGCCACCCGGGTATTGAGCGATCAGAAGATCGACGAGCAAGCCCGCTCACTCTCAAGTGAATCCAACCAGTAACACTACCGTACAGTCCGGTCTGATCGTCTGATATGTCGCATATCTTGCCTAGGGGTGGTAAACGTCAGACCCCAATAGCTCGATAAGTCGTGTCGATATGAGGCTCATAACGGGTCGAGAAACTACTGGTAACAATTACCAGCAATTCTCTGATCAGCCCTGGCCAGGGACTTCCTGTTATAGTCAATCGAACACAGTGCAACATCAACTCCCTATATCGGGAGAGACGAATCCCCTCCTATCGCTCATTGCCTCCATGTGACTCGGGACTGTACCCAAAAACCACCGTTTTGCACGCCCTCTTGGACGTGGTAAGATGGAAATCAAAGCACAGTAGGAATCACACAAGACTCTATGACGATCTCGGGTCTACAGACTAACCTGTACCAGTGTCACCAGAGAACTGCCATCTGACGTAAGGTATAATACCATCTGGGAGTTCTCGGCGAGTCCGTCCAGTGTACCCAGTCTCCACTGAGCACCCATATATCATCTCCGATGTCAAACACCAATGGATATGGGATCATCCATCGCCCATCTGTATGGGTCGAGAAGGTATACGCTAGTCTACTCTGGTATATCGATGCCCCGTCTCGATACACCCACGACTAGGGACTTTGAAGGATGTACTTATGGACTACCATGTCCCCACTAGTATGATCCGCATCATAGTCCAGGTAGTCAAGTACACATCCTAAGGGCTTTACGAACATGTAACAGAGAGACAATCAGTATACACGTTGAGGTAAAGTGCAACCAGATAGCATACTATCATGTCGAGCAAGAAAGTCCTCCCTATATATTTCCCAGCATCCACTACATTATACATCCGATGTACAGTAATGGCCTCTAGGGCATACATATAACTAACAATCTCCCACTTGCACTAGGGCTATCTGATAGCAGTGGTTGCAGTATCTCATACTCAACCATCCCATAAAAAGTCTCTCTCTGGGAATAGGCCTTTGTGAGTGGATCCGCCGTGTTGTCCTTTGTGTCTACTCTCCTGACCTCGATCCCCTGGAGATCAAGCATATCCATGATCAGGTGATACTGCCTTAGAATATGTCTGGATCACTGATGGGACGTGTGTTCCTTGGCATAAGCCACAACTCCATTGTCTCACAATGGTAGGAACGTAGTTCATCTCATGAACAAATATTCATCCAGACTGCCACTTTGGTAGCATGTTAAGTAGCGATGTATCCTGCCTTTATCGTCTAGTATGTCACGGTATCTAGCTTGGAACTCTTCCAACATACCGTCCCTTTACCGAGGGTAAAGACAATGCCTGCGACTGACATTCAGTCGTCTCTATCACCCTGGAACACTTCCAGTGATTCTCCCCAGGATCAATTGATACTATCTCACTACAGCTAGTGAGTATTCTAACATCCATTTAGATCTATCTCATAGATCCAAAATCCAGGATTTAGTAGGTATCATTATGATCCTATATGGAGAATCATTGTGATAAGCGGAGATTGATCGAGCGTAGCATAAGAAACTCCTTTCTTATCAAGAGTATGTCATCCACGTACTCTACGAGGATCACCACCATACTCCCTACTACCTTTTTGTTTATACAAGGTTCATCTACCATTTCGATGATGTCAACTTCTTTGACTACTTCATCAAAACAGATGTTCCAACTCCGCGATGCCTGCTTTATCCTATAAAGCATCTTGCACACGTTTCCGCTGCTCCCACTGTCTACGAAGCCCTCTGGCTGTGTACTTACAGACGCACACTTCTAAAACAACATCTAGAAAAGCAGTCATGGCACCCAACCACCAGATATCATAGTCATGGTATGTAGCCGTGGCAAGTAGGATCTGGATGGACTTAAGCATAGGTACTGGAAAAGGTTTCATCATTATCCACGCCTGGTCAATGACGAAAACCTTTAACAAGTCTAGCTTTGAAAGTCTCAACTTTTCCATTTACACCAAGTAATTTTCTCAAGATATACTTGCTCCTGATGGGGATTTAACCCTTCAGATATAGCAACCAAAGTCCATACTTTGTTGGTGTATAAGGATTCCATCTCTGATCGCTAAACATCCAGCCATTCTTACAGAGTCTCACTCCTGATGGCCAGCTCGAAACTAGTTGGGTCATCATCTCATGATGCAATCCTCGCTCCCACTGTCATAGAAAAACAGAAGTATCTCTCAGGTGGGTGAGGAACCCTACTAGATCGGCGGAAAGGCTGAGGTTCGTTGGAATCTACTGAATCCTTTGGTTCTATCAAATCATCAGCTGCAATTTGTATAGCTGGAACATTTCCAGTTCTACATAACAGACCTTGCCTCGAGCTTGTCCGGATTTTGCTTTTAGACATTGGCCGGACAACCCCAAATCTTAACTAACTTAAGATATGGGCTCTTCCCATACCATATCAAATATGAAGTGGTAGGCAACAGATTTGATTTGAACCTTATTCAATAGGTATGCAGCTTCTCGAGTGCATATCTCCCTAAAGGAAATAGGTAACTCAGTAATACTCATCATAGAGCGCACCATATCATATAGGATGTGATTGCTCCGCCCCGTTATACCATCTTGCTATGGTGTATACGGAGGAGTAATTCTGAGAGAGAATCTCATTCTCCTTTAGAATAGTCCAGGATTTCCGTGCTCAAGTATTCTCCTCCTCGATCACATCAAAGGACATAATACTTATACCCGTATTGGTTCTCTTCTTCTAACTTATATTCTGTGAATATCTCAAAAGGTTCGGACTTGTGTTTCAACTGGAACATATGTCTGAATCTCGAGAGATTATCAGAGAATGTAATGAAGTACAAAGAACCGGTCTTGGCATGTGTAGACTGGGGAGCTTACATACATCAACATGTATCATATCCCAAAAGTTTAATAACTCTTTTTCTGTTTCCAATAAACAGAGCTATGGTCATCTTATTTTTGTGACATGACTGGAAAGTTTCATAAGATGTAAATTCAAACTGATTTAAATATGCATCTTAATGTAACTTTAGCCAGTCGGGTCGCATTGATATGACCTAGTCTACAATGCCTCAAGAAGGATTCGTTCATTTATGAACTCTTCCTCTTGTGTGTGTTCCATATACTAAGAACTGTAGTTTGATTTAGAATATTAATGCTTTTAGATAACGTGCCTGAACCGATCAACTTTTGATATAGGAAATGTTCAAAACATTATCCAACAATACAAAATTATATAATTTCTTTACTAATAAAGAGACTGATATGATTTTGTATATCAGGTTCGGTATCTAATAAAATTCGTTCAGAATCAATGTATAGGTAATACAGGGTGACAGTGACCGACAGACTTGGCTGCAACTCTTGCCCCGTTTTCTGCCTCATGAAACTTATCACCCGTTCTCAGTTTTTCTACCTTTTTGTAGCCCTATGTAACAGATTACATATCTGGGATCCTTATCCGGTATCATATACCCAGGATGCGGAGGATACTGAGAAACAGTTCTTTGTAACGAACACACCCGAAGATGATGCATCAGCATGCACTTTATTCGTTTGGGCGGCACGGGAAATCTGGTATTCCCCAATTTCCTGCTCTGTCTTATAACAATTATAAGTTGGAGCGGGACCAACGTTCCCCAGCTCAGTATAACAAGCGGGTTCGGTCAAGTATCCGTATTATTATCTTGATTAAGGCGTGATATGGTCGCTACCAGGAGAGAGAGAAGAAAACACTCAGCGTGCGCTCTTGCAAGAATAGAGTGGTCATTAATTTTATCTAATCAGGATGGCTCCCACTGCTTTTTATCAAATCTTCCTTCAAACCCTAAAAGGAAAGACTAGCCGGGATTAATTACACACTACAAGTTCGCCAATCTTTCAACCTGGCCAGTGTCGGTACTTTGAGGGAGGTCCCCCGTGCTTTCGCACGAACCTAATTAATGTAAACCTCGTTTTCCCTGAGGCGTAACCTCGTTAACACCTTTCTAAACACCTACTTGATCGGCTAATTGCAATGTGTAAAACTCTCCCAGGAGTAACTCTTACTCGCAGCGGGTATCGGGATCCAACTATCTCATAGAAGGTATGCAATCTCATTGCAAATTTCAACACTTGAAATTCCCGATAATATTTTGCCCCTAACCTCCTATGACCTTGACAAAGGCCAACAAACCATAGGATGCTAGTCAAGTTCAACCCGTCATTTCCTGATTGAATTAAACCCACCCGCACGGCCCTTGACAAAGGCCAACAAGGTCGCACGACTACCCTAACCCAATCTGCATCATATGCATAAGCAGATAAGCACCAGTTAGCTACCGCACACTGCGCCTTGACAAAGGCCAACAAACGCAGCACGAATACTAACTACTACTTATCTGAAATGACGGAGGGCTACGACAGGTTTTTCTGAAAACCTATTGCGTAATGAACTTGATATCGTTGTAGGATCGAATGAATTTTGAAATGGAGTGTTTTTTAGGCTTTTCTAGTTTTGCTAAAGGAGTCACTCCCGGTGAAGGGATCGTTGGTCCTTTCCTCGTCGAATGAGGTGCGGGATATATCATATATATCGCTGTGCAAAGAAAAAACACTTAAAAGCAATCAAAAGACAAACCGAGTGTGTAGCATCTGCCAGTTATTGCTAAAGGAGTCACTCCCGGTGAAGGGATCTCGGTCCTTTCCTCATCGAATAAGGTGCAGGATATATCATATATACCGCTGTGCAAAGCAAGAACTGTAGCTACCTTTTTATTTTGAAATTCGATTCTACAACATCTAAGGTTTCTTTTATTTCATTAATCATATTAATGAAGTCACATCATGTAAGTACCTAAACATCACAGATAAATACGACGTACACTTATGCCATCCGCATTCGCCTCGATGTCCCCTCGTGCACCGTTAGGTTAGGTAACTAACGGCAGAGCGGGGCAGGGCTAGCACGGGTGTAAAACATAAGTAACATCTATATAATATATCATATATACTATATGCTGTATCTATCACAGAACATCACATGATCACATCACAGATATCGCAGCAGAAGAAACATATGAAATATTGTATATACTAGGACGTCCGTGTTTTCAATACGAGCCAGTATAAAACACGGATTCCATAGTCGCGAAGAATAGCCAAAACCCACACCCCTAGACCCCTACGAGAGCGGCAAGCAACCCTACCAATTCTAGAGTTAGGAGACCGGGACTCGACTCCTCGAGTTGGTCTCCCACTGGACTCCAGAACCCGGTTACTTGTGCTCCCCTCCTTGGGTCTATCCTAGTGCGGAAAAGTAAATAATATACAAACGGTGACAACTTCCGCAACCTGGAAGCGCCCCAATAAAAGAATATTACATACAAGTTTTTACATGAATGAAAATGAAAAACACTCATCTCACATAAAAAAAACCCGGTTATTCAAACACGACGATCCAATATAACATATCCAGCAACACATAACATCACATGTCATCAACGTAAGTAAACATGCGTATCCCAATTGTCGTTGACATATAGCAACGAAACCGGCGATATCACATATTACACTTACGGTCACAGAAAAGAAAGTGTAAAACTACAACAGTTGGAATCCGCAACCTCTTTAGACATCGCATGCCCAATCAAATGAATTATTTAGACATCGCATGCCTAACAATTATAAACCCCGCATTTTAGTCTCAAAATCGAAAACACTTTTCAATATCAAGTCGGGCAATTGAACAAGATTCCCGACATCCTGATCGAATGCTCGTCGCAAACTTTAGTAGGCGGCTGCACCCCCGACGCCGTCGACGAAGTGCACCAAGGCGGAACACCGCTACCGCGAGCACCCGAACGGATGCTTTCGGCGACGGGGTTCTCCTACACTCACTTGGTCGGGGCTATGGGGTGAGGCTGTCTATTAAGTTTACCCGGCGAGTATCCGCGTACGCTACGTGATTGGAACAGACTTTTGATCACATCAAAATTCCGTGGCAACCGATCAAGTGAGACAAAATTGCTATGTTTATAACATTCATTCAGTTATCTCATAACTATTTGTTGATTCCAATTATTGTATCACATTCCAGATAATTAGAAAATGTTAAACTTTCCGATCGAACAGTCAAACACCCAAGTTTTCCCGAAACTGATCAACACATGAAACAAGTCTAACAACATTCAGTTCGTGTCTCAGTACCAACGGTCCAGCCATAGAAGGGTCAAGCCAACGCCTCACATGTGGCACGCCGTACTGCCCCAAACCCGAAGGTTCAAAGGGCAGTTCAAGACGGTCACATAATCGAGTTAAGGTTTGTTGTCTTCTAGATGGTCCATCGAGTTACTTGCACTACTTAGAACGTCGTTAAACCACGGAAAAATCCAACACTTGGAAATTTCCCGATAGGGGAAAAATTGGGTATTTATATCCGGTCGAACTTTTTAACATATTCTAAAAATATCCGGAATCCACATAGACAAAATCTGATAATCCGATCGAATCATCGAATCCCCAAAACAACCCCAGAATACTCAACTGTAGAGTCACATTAAAAATAACCAGAAAATATAGGATTCAATTATATGAATTACTGTGCAGAAAACATTGGTCAAAGGGACAGTACGGCCGCGGAACCGCCGCACCATGCATAGCTGGGGCCGCGGTTCCGCGGTGGAAAAGTCGATTTAGGCCCTCGTATTTCACAGTAATTCAAATAACACCCTGCTTATTTTCCCGACAGGTCTCACAAGGCATCAACCATGCTAATTTCTAAAAATACGGTGCCGAGAAACCCTAGACTAGATCGTTGGCTAGATGTTTAGGCGATAAAATGAAACTAGTTTACAGCTAAACTAAAAGAACGGATATACAACCTTTGTAGATCCGGTCCTCCACCTCCATAGCTCCGTAATGAAGTCTCCTCGCTGTCCAAGTCGAACCCCGGCCTCGAGCGTCGGCTTCATCGGAGAATGGACGGGCTAGGTCATCGACGACGATGCCGAAGATGATCTACGTTGAGGCATCACTAGATCAAGCTCCAACTTCACCAAGTCAAGAAACTTGTGAAGAAAACACACTCTACTACCTGGCAAGAGGTAGAGGATGAAGAAATAGAAAGTGGGTAGACTTTAGAATTGGATTTCTCACTTGTTTTCATCAATCACCATTGATGAAGTGAAGGTTTCTTCATTGAAGAAGATGAAGAAGAAGAAGATGATGATATGATAAGTTTTTTTCAAAATAAAAAGTAAATCAATACTTATCATAATAATAATCATGGTCAAGTGTAGAGAATAAATCATGGTTAGTGGGAATGGTTAGGGTTAAGCATGGAGACAAAATGGTCACTTGGTCAAAGCTTCATGAAGCTTCAACATCCATCCAAAGAAAGCCACCATTTTGCATTATGCTTATCATTTTCCAAAATTAATAAATAAATAAATAAATAGATATGAGAATGAAAACCCTAACCATTACATAACCATGGTTTAAACTTTACACAAAACACAAGTTAGCATGCATCATCAAACATGATACATACAAGTGCACAAAAATATATCACATATACAATGTGCACAATCCAAGTGAGAAAATCCATTTAAAGTAAACCAATACTAGTTAATGCAAAGTAATATATCAAATATATAATTATACATTAAATCATTAAATCAACACTTGATTTAACGATCCGGTCATATCGCATATAACCGACTAGTATCCAATGTATCGGCTTATCGAATCAATCCTTGATTCGATAACTAGGTTATATCGCATACAACCATTCGATACATTCATCGCGGGAATGAAATACGGTATCACATACACGCATTATTCTCGGTCCCGCACATATCTCATATGCGCTCCTATTTCGTTTCGCTTGAGCCAGGAAACCTCTGTGTAGGTCTCTAAAGACTCGTCAATACGCCGGTAGCAGGTGATGATCATATCAAACACCCACAAGCCGCAAGCGGTCTGCTAAACGTAACGACCACCCGGGTATTGAGCGATCAGAAGATCGACGAGCAAGCCCGCTCACTCTCCAGTGAATCCAACCAGTAACACTACCGTACAGTCCGATCTGATCGTCTGATATGTCGCATATCTTGCCTAGGTGTGGTAAATGTCACCCCAAAAGCTCGATAAGTCGTGTCGATATGAGGCTCATAACGGGTCGAGAAACTACTGGTAACACTTACCGGCAATTCTCTGATCAGCCCTGGCCAGGGACTTCCTGTTATAGCCAATCAAACACAGTGCAACATCAACTCCCTATACCGGGAGAGACGAATCCCCTCCTATCGCTCATTGCCTCTATGTGACTCGGGACTGTACCCAAAAACCACCGTTTTGCACGCCCTCTTGGACGTGGTAAGATGGAAATCAAAGCAAAGTGGGAATCACACAAGACTCTATGACGATCTCGGGTCTACAGACTAACCTGTACCAGTGTCACCAGAGAACTGCCATCTGACGTAAGGTATATTACCATCTGGGAGTTCTCGGCGAGTCCGTCCAGTGTACCCAGTCTCCACTGAGCACCCATATATCATCTCCGATGTCAAACACCAATGGATATGGGATCATCCATCGCACATCTGTATGGGTCGAGAAGGTATACGCTAGTCTACTCTGGTATATCGATGCCCCGTCTTGTTACACCCACGACTAGGGACTTTGAAGGATGTACTTATGGACTACCATGTCCCCACTAGTATGATCCGCATCATAGTCCAGGTAGTCAAGTACACATCCTAAGGGCTTTACCAACATGTAACAGAGAGACAATCAGTATACACGTTGAGGTAAAGTGCAACCAGATAGCATACTATCATGTCGAGAAAGAAAGTCCTCCCTATATATGTCCCAGCATCCACTACAGTATACATCCGATGTACAGTAATGGCCTCTAGGGCATACATATAACTAACATTTTAATACAAGTTTTTTCTACCCAGATTTTCCAGAGAGCAAATTGACTTTTGGGTTGGTTAAAAATCCGTATTTTGATCGATATTCCATACTCTTTGGCTAATGAATATTATCTGTGATGTGATATATGTATTGAACGTCCGCTAATCGATATACGTTTACTAGTGGGGGTTATACATATCTGTGATCTGTAATGTTGTTGGTTTGTGTATATGAACTCGGTGGATTGTCGCGGATGAATAGCCGGGAATGGGTGTGAGATGCGAGTTTCTTTATCTTTCATTCATTGTAAAAGTTGTAAATTGATGTAATATTATTTGTATGGCCGCACAACCGGGTCGGGGTTGTAGCCGTTATTGTATAATTTCTTTTTACTATTTTTGCTCCTAAGATAGACCCAAGGTGGGGTGCACAAACTACCGGGTATCTCGAAGTGCCGAGTGGCCAACTCACGGTGTTGAGGGAGGTTGCTTCGCTTCGGGTACTTGGCGGGTAGTTTGCCGCACCCGTAGGGGTCTAGGGTGGGGTTTGGCTATTCATCGCGACCGTGTAATCCGTTTTTCGTTGCAGGCTCGAACGGATCGCGGATTCCTAGTATATCCAAAGTGTTCATCTGTGATCCGTAATGGCTATCATTGCTATATATCTATATATGATATCTATTTAGGCGTTGCTTATGTTTTTCAGCCGCGCTAGCCCAGCCCCCGCTCTGTCGTTAGTTAAGTAACCTAACGGGTGATGACAGGGCGCCGTGGCGAATGCGAATGGCATAAGCGTACGTCATATTTTGGTTGTTTTCTGCAATGGTAGGATTAATTGATGGGACGCATTAAAAGAACTAATGGAAGAAAATAAACCAAGTAAAAGTCGTTAGAACACTTTGAAAACCACTCGGTTCTTTTCAAAAACCAGCATTTTAAGCGCGGAGCTTGAACCACTCCTTTTAAAAGCTATCTCGTTCCATCGACTATATCAAGTTCACTACGTTCACGGTTTCGCCAAAACCATCCGTAGCCCTCCGTCGTTTCATATGAATATTCAACAGTATTCAAGCTGTGTTTGTTGGCCTTAGTCAAGGCACAGTATTTGGTAGCTGGTGGGTATTCATATGTTGCATAGATAGAATGCGTTGGTTTGGGGCAGTCGTTTTGCTTTGTTGGCCATAGTCAAGGGTATATACGAGTGGGTTCAAATTAACCTGGACAACGACGGGTAGAACTTGACATGTGACTTATGATTTGTTGGCCTTAGTTAAGGTCATAAGAGCATGGGGCAAAAAATCCACATCGGGAGTTTCAAAAGTACTGAAACTTGCTAGCGCTGCATACCATTTGGAGTGTGATGATTCTGGTAGGATTCCTTCGGTTTTGTCACGCGATGATATTTGGATCCCGATCCTACTGTGAGTATATGCTACTCCTCGGGAAATCTCTCACTTAACGATCAATGCTATAAACCTAGTAGGTGTCTAGAAAGGTGTTAGAGGGACTACGCCCACAGGGAAAAGAGGTTACTTAATTAAGGAACTTCACGAAAGCGTTGGAAAACCTCCCTCGTAGTACCGACACTGGCCTGGCTGAACGGTTAAGCAAGTATTGTACGGTGAGATTGATCCTGACTAATTCTTCCTTTATGGTTTGAGGAGGGATTCGAGAGACAGTGGGAGCCATCCTATTTAGATAAATAAAAAACCAATCTAAACTTGCAAGAGCATCATGCTGAGTGTTTTCTTCTCTCTCTCTTAATTGCAGCGACCCAGTGACCGCACCTAGGTTACATCTAGATAATAAAACGACGGAATCTGACTGTTATGACTGGCAAAGGTCTGTCCAGATGTCCATTGCCCATGACAAGCTGGGACACCTCTTGACTGATCCAACCCCTGCCGTCTCAGGTCCAGTTTTCCCTGTCACGGATATTGATATCCGTAGGACATCGGAAGAAGACTGTGCGAAAGCCAAGTGCCTCGTGTTAGCCTCAGTTCATGGTATATACCAGAGGCAGCACGAGAAGATGGACTCAGCTTCTATCTTCCTCCATAACAAAGTTTTATATGGAGAGCAATCTCGTATCGCAAGATATGAGATCCCGAACGAATTGCTTCCAGCGAGGTTGGCTATCGGGTCATCTGTAGGGGGTAACGTCCTTACAGAGACCAGCTCTTTTGAGCTCTCGGACCTGAAGACCACGTTGAAGAACGGGTCAGATGCTGACTTAGTTCAACAGTCTCTACCTACTACCTTGAAGGAAACCAGGGAAGTAGAAAGAAAGGGAAGGGCAGAAGTTTTGGGACTGGATGTAGTAAAAGAGGGATGTTCCAATTGTAACGGGAATGAACATGGGCAGAAGAATTGCAGGGCTTGCAAACCTAGTAGCCAGAATTCGAAGCATGTTGTGGCTTCGGTTTCGGGTGTGTTTGTAATAGAGAACTGTATGTCAGTTAACCCTACTTCCTGGGTATTGGATACCGGATCAGGATTTCATATCTGTAATTCGTTACAGGCTCTGAGAAACCGTAGGGTTATCAGGAAAGGTGATATGACTCTCAGGGTTGCTAACGGAATGAGCATATGCTGAATCCGTAGGGGAATATCATCTAGGACTGACAACTGGGCAGATATTGATTCTGCGTGACTGTTTTTATGTACCAGGTGCGACTTGTAACATCATATCTGTATCCTTACTTTCTAAGGAAGGATATGATTTTACTTTTGTAAGCGATGTAGTAAACATCCACCTAAATCAAGTACTGATTGGGTCAGGTACATTGAAATACGGTATATACGTTTTGAATCAAGCTCAGGTCTTCAGTGTCCAGAACACACTTAAAAGAAAGTCTCCAGAGTTAAATCAGGCTTTCTTATGGCATTGTAGACTGGGTCACATTAATGAGACAAGGTTGACAAAGTTACATAAAGAAGGATACTTGGATCCGTTCGAGTACCAGTCTTATGCCACTTGTGAATCTGGTCTCATGGGAAAGATGACAAAGACTCCGTTCACTGGACACGGAGAAAGAGCGAGCGAGCTCTTGGGACTCATACACAGTGAAGTGTGTGGTCCAATGTCTACACATGCGCGAAGTGGTTATTCATACTTCATTACTTTCACAGATGATTTCCCTAGGTATGGGCATGTCTTCCTAATGAAGCACAAATCTGAGGCCTTTGAGAAATTTCAGGAATACAAGAATGAAGTTGAAAAACAAACAGGCAAAAGTATCAAGACATTGAGATCTGATCGAGGTGGTGAATACTTGAGTGCCGAGTTTCTGGGCTTCTTAAAAGAGAATGGAATTCTCTCTCAGCTTACTCCTCCATACACACCACAACACAACGGTGTATCGGAAAGAAGGAATCGAACCCTATTGGATATGGTTCGTTCCATGATGAGTAAGGCTGAGTTGCCGCGATCCTTCTGGAGTTATGCACTAGAAACAACTGCATATCTTTTGAACCAAGTTCTTACTAAGTCAGTGCCTACCACACCATATCAGATGTGGAGTGGGAAGAAACCCAGTCTTAAACACTTTAAGACATGGGGATGTCCAGCTTTTGTAAAAAAGCAGCATGTGGACAAGCTCGAGGAACGTTCAGTACAGTGTAAGTTTGTGGGATACCCAAAGCACTCCATGTTAGTGTATATGCCCTAGGGGCCATTATTGTATCATACTAGTTTGTATATTACTTAATGGAAGCTTTGGATATTCACATGTATATAACAGTCTTGCGAAACATGGTAGTATGCTACTTGGTTTTTCTATCTTAATATGTGAGTATACGTATTGATAGAGCTCTTAGGATCTTGCTTGACTACCAGCGTTGTGATGGCAGTCACACTAGTGGGGGCTGGGTAGTCTACAAGCACATCCTTATTCAGGTCCCTAGTCGTTGGATTATCGAGACAGGGCATCGATACTCCGGAGTAGACTAGTGTGTACGCTTCTCATCCCAGTTGTGGAGATGGTCTGTCCCACAGCCGTCAGTACGTCGTACTGGAGATAGTATATAGGTGCTCGTTAGGTTACGGGTACACCGGATAGGACTCACAGGGAACTGTTGGTTGGTTTTATACCAGTCGTCAGTGAACAGTTCCCAGGTGACATGAGTACAGCATAGTCCGCAGACTTGGCACTGATACTTCGCCTCGAGTGTGTCCCACTGTTCTTAGATTGCTACCCTACCACGGCTCAAAGGAGTCGTGCAAACAGATAGCAGTTGGGTGCAGTCCCGAGCACTTGGAGGCAGTGGCAGTTAGACAGGATTCGTCTCTCCCGGTATTGGGGGTTGATATCGCGCTGTGTCAGAGAGCCATTACGCAAAGTCCCTGGCCAGGGCAAGCGAGATTTGCTGGTAGGTTCCAGTAGTTTCTCAGGGTGTAATGGGCTTCCCTCCGACACGACTTATACCGCTATTAGGGGACTGACGCTTGCCGCCCCCTAGGCCCGATATGCGATAGTCTTGGACGAACGGACCGGACTGTATGGAGATTGTCACATAAGACTCAGTAGGAGTTCGGATGGGTTTCCTCATCGGCCTTCTTATCGACATCTACCTGGGGACCGTTACGTACAGCTAGTGCCGCTTGCGGTCTGTTGTTAAACCCACTGCCAGCGTAGTAGTCGAGTCTCTAGAGTCCCACACACAGAGTTTCCCTACTCCGGGCGAAACGATATAGAGGTCGTATGGTTTTACGACAAGGGTTCGGACGCATACGTGTGTTTACGCACGTAGGACTTTCGGACAGTTTTTACCAGTCGGCTTTGGTTTAAGCCAGTTACTGGTATCCGGTTATTGGATTTATACAGTCTAAAGTTTTTCCGTATTTTTGCGGAAAGGAGGGGCGTTCTCGTAATTGCGCGAGAAACTTCTAGAATGTGGTGACTAAGGGGGTTTAGGTAGCATATACAATGAATGTGATTAGTGAGTCATATGGATGATTCACCCAAGTCATTAATGCATCATAAATGCTTAATGACTCATGGAGATGAATCATCACTAGATATTATCAAGCATGGTTGTTAAATTGATTATTATGTTCATCTTCTCTCTCCTCAAGCTCTCCCTCTTCAAACCATAATCCTCCCCTCTCATGTGTTGAGTACAAGGATTAGTTAGACTAATTTAACCATAACCCTCACTCTATATTACCTAGCTTCTTTGATTAGCACTTAAAGAAAGTTAGTTGCCTCAAGTTTAGAGGCTAAGCTTGGAGTAAAGCTCTCGGGTAGATCGTCTACTACTTCGAGAAGGCCGAGGAGGAGGTGTAGTTCGCAAAGACGAAGGACACGATTCGTTAGGTATAATCCCTAAACATAGTAGTATAGAACTTCTATGTTTCATGTTAGTTATCGTTTAGCTTCGATTCGTGCGGTTAGTCGATGTTTAAGCAAGAAACAAGATCATTATCCATATTTCCGCCTCCCCGCAAGTCGTGGGGTGTTGTACATCGACGTACAGTGGTATCAGAGCCTCGCTAAACAATAAATAACTTACTTGCAAATTTGTATGAATTTCGAACGGAAAAAACGAAACCGGAAAAGCCCGAAATCATAAGTTTCTGTCGATTTTTAAATGAAGTCCAAAAATTTTTCAGGGATGTTCAGAATGCTTGAAAAGACAGTAGAAGAACACCCAAGAAAATTGGGCCCCTGAATCGCCTAAAGCGCCGTGGAACCGCGGCGGATCCCACCGATCCGCCGCGATTCCGCCGCCGAGTTGGCGATTCAGGAACCCAATTTTCCTGTGTTGGTTCTCTGGGATATTTGGTATTTTCTGGAATTTTTTAATTTTTGCTCAGGTTTCAGATTTACAGAGAAGTATTGGAGCAAAATTAAAAGTGTTTAATCGATCGAAATTATACAGTATTTTCTTGTTGGATTATATCTGTGTTTGTATAATGTGTTCGTAAACCTCCCCTAACTACTAGTATGTCGGTTGGCAGGGGGTTGCACATTTCTGTAATGGATTTTATCTGTTTGTGCATATGAACTGTGTTGGACTGTTGTGATGTATAGCCGGGGTAATGTGATGGGTTATTATTTAATTCATTTGATGTAAATGTAATTTGTTGTAATATTATTTTGCGGGGCACATCCAGGTTGCGGTTGTAGCCACCGTTGTATTATTTCATTTTACTGTTTTTGCTCCTAGGACAGACCCAAGGAGGGGTGCACAAACTGCCGGGCGGGTACTTTGCCGCACCCGTAGGGGTCTTGGGTGGGGTAATGGCTATTCATCACAACTGTGTAATCCCTCTTTTGTTGCAGGCTCAAAACAAACACGGATTGCTTGCAAATCCAATTAAGTTCATCTGTGATCTGGAATGAATATCATTGCGTCAGACGAATGTAAAATATCTATATATATGATAGCTATTTTAGACGTCACTTATGTTTTACACCCGCGCTAGCCTAGTCCCCGCTCTGTCGTTAGTTAAGTAACCTAACGGGTAATGACGGGACCCAGTGGCGAATGCGGATGGCATAAGAGGACGTCATATTTTCGTTGTTCTCTGCAATGATAGGTTAATGATGGGACGCATTATCTATAATGCAAAGAAAATAAACCAAAGTTTTAATCATTGGAACAATTTAAAAGAAACCACTCGGTTAATTTTAAAAACAGATATTTTTAAATGCGGAGCTTTAACCACTCTTTTTAAAAGCTATCAGGTTCCTTCGATTATATCAAGTTCACTACGTTCACGGTTTCGCCAAAACCAGTCGTAGCCCTCCGTCATTTCTTATGGATAGTCAATAGTATTCAAGCTATGTTTGTTGGCTTTCGTCAAGGCATAGTGTTTGGTAGCTACTAGGTATTCATTTGTTGCATAGATAGATGTGTTGGTTTGGGACAGTCGCATTACCTTACTGGCTTTCGTCAAGGGTATATACGGGTGGGTTCAAATTAACAAGATAATGATGGGCAGAACTTAACATGTGACTTATGATTTGTTGGCTTACGTCAAGGTCATAAGAGCATGGGGCAAAAACTTATATCGGGAATTTCTAAAGAAACTGAAATTTGCAAAAAGATGCATACCATTTTGAGTTTGATGAATGTTGGTAGGATTCCTTCAACATTATCATACGATGATATTTGGATCCCGATCCTACTGTAAGTATATGCTACTTATCAGGATATTCGTCACTTAACGATCAATGCTATATACCAAGTAGGTGTCAAGAAAAGTGTCAGCGGGGTTACGCCCCGAGAGAAAAGAGGTTCTTTAATTAAGGAACTTCGCGAAAGCGTTGGAAAACCTCCCTCGAAGTATCGACACTAGCCTGGCTGAACGGTTAAGCAAGAATTGTACATTGAGAATAGTCCTGGCTAATTCTTCTTTTATGGTTTGAGGAAGGATTCGAGAAACAGTGGGAGCCATCCAGTTTAGATAAACTAAAAACCAGTCTAAACTTGCAAGAGCATCATGCTAAAGAGTTTTCTTCTCTCTCTCTCCTAATTGCAGCGACCCTGAAAATGACTGGACTTAAGTTACTTTTAGAGAAAAATATACTGACAGGGCCAAACTATAAAGATTGGCTGCGGAATGTCAAAATGGCTTTGACCTATGACAAATTGGGGTACGTCCTCACCGCTACGGCACCTGCTGTCCTTGGTCCCAAATCCAGTAATGCGGATAAGGAAATCCGCAAAACCTGGGATTTAGATTGTGCGAAAGCCAAGTGCATCGTGCTTGCCTCGATGAACAATGAACATCAGAGGAGGCACGAGGATATGGAACTAGACGCCATAATTCTCCATACAAAGGAACTTTATGGAGAGCAATCTCGTATAGCAAGATACGAGACCTCAAAGAACTTGTTTCGAGCGAGGTTGGCTGTCGGGTCATCGGTAGGAGAACATGTCCTAAAGATGATCGGCTACATAGAAGAGCTCGCAGACCTTGGGACGACTTTGGATAATGAGCTCTATACAGACCTTATTCTCCAGTCCCTTCCTTCCACCTACGCCCAGTTTATCCTGAACTTCAACATTCAAAGAAAAGAAGTTGAACTTCCGGAACTCCTGAACATGTTAAGGAGTGCAGACGGCACCTTGCAGAAGGCAAGGGAAACACCCGCTATGTTTGTTGGCGGTGCATCTTCTTCCGGGTCCAAGGCTAGGGCCAAAGGAAGGAAGAAGAAGGCCATCCTCGGACCTAGAGGAGGTGTAAGTAAGGTGGGAGGAAAGGGAAAGAAAAAGTTTGCGGTACCGGTAGTAGGCCAGGATGAGTGCTTCCATTGACACAGGAAAGGGCACTGGAAGAAAGATTGCAGGGCGTGGAATGCCAAGAAGAAGGAACCGAAGCAAGCTGTGGCTTCGACTTCAGGTGTATTTGTAATTGAGAATTGTCTGTCGATCAACTCTACTTCCTGGGTATTGGATACCGGATCAGGATCTCATATTTGCAATTCATTGCAGGCACTGAGAAACCGTAGAGTGCTGAAGGAAGGTGATATGACCCTAAAGGTTGCTAACGGAGCTAGCGTGGGAGCTGCGTCCGTCGGGGATTATCACCTAAGATTGACGAGTGGACACATTTTGGTTTTACATAACTGTTTTTTTGTACAAAGCTTAACGTGTAAGATCATATCAGTTTCCTTGTTATCAAATAAAGGTTTTGATTTCACGTTTGTAAGAGATGTTGTTAACATCCACCTTAATCATGGTTTGATTGGGTCCGGTACACTAAATAACGGTATATATGTTTTAAACCAACTCCAAATTTTCAATGTCCAGAACACACTAAAAAGAAAGTGTCCAGATTTAAATAAAGCTTTCTTATGGCATTGTAGACTGGGTCACATCAATGAGAGAAGGTTGACTAAGTTGCATAGAGGAGGATATTTGGACTCGTTCGAATATCAAACTTATGACACTTGTCAATCTTATCTCAAAGGAAAGATGACAAAGACTCCATTCACTGGACAAGGAGTAAGAGCGAGCGAGCTCTTAGGACTCATACACAGCGATGTATGTGGTCCATTGTCTACACATGCGAGAGGTGGTTATTCCTACTTCATTACTTTTACAGATGATTTCTCTAGGTATGGACATATCTTCTTAATGAAGCATAAATCCGAGGCCTTTGAAAAATTCCAGGAATACAAGAGTGAAGTGGAAAACCAAAAAGGCAAAAGTATTAAGACACTGAGATCTGATCGAGGTGGAGAAAACTTAAGTGCCGAGTTCCTAGGTTACCTAAAAGAGAAAGGAATTCTCTCTCAGCTTACTCCTCCATACACTCCACAGTACAACGGTGTATCGGAGAGACGGAATCGAACCCTATTGGATATGGTACGATCCATGATGAGTAATGCTGAGTTACCGCGATCTTTCTGGGGTTATGCGCTAGAATCAGCGGCATATCTTTTGAACAGAGTTCCAACCAAAACTGTGCCTACCACACCATATCAGATGTGGAGTGGGAAGAAACCCTATCTTCAGTACCTGAAGACATGGGGATGTCCAGCTTTTGTAAAAAAGCAGCATCCGGACAAGCTCGAGGCACGCTCAGTTGAGTGTAAGTTTGTGGGATATCCAAAGAACTCTATGGGATATTGTTTCTATTACGCAGAGGAACAAAAGGTTTTTGTTTCTCGTCATGCCCGCTTCTTAGAAACTGAATCTTTAGAAAATCAGAAGAGTGGGAGCGTTGTAGAACTGGATGAAATTCCAGAACCACAAGCTGTTACTGAAAGTTTGGTAGAACAAGAAGTTTCAAAAGAAAAGGACATTCCCGCATCCCTCCGCAGGAGTAGTAGGCCGTCTCATCCGCCTGAGAGATACTACGGTTTTCTCATAGATGGGGATAGAGAGGATTGCATCATAGATGATGATGAACCTACTGACATCCAGCAGGCCATCCAGAGCAGCGACTCGGTACGATGGCTAGATGCAATGCGGACCGAAATGGAGTCCATGTACACCAACAAAGTATGGACTTTGGACTTTGCTCCAGATGGGGTAAAACCCATAGGATGCAAATGGATCTTCAAGAAAAAGATTGGTGTAGATGGACAGGTGAAAACCTATAAGGCTAGACTTGTTGCAAAGGGTTTTCGTCAAAGACCTGGTTTGGACTATGACGAAACTTTTTCTCCAGTGGCTATGCTCAAATCCATTCGGGTCCTTCTTGCTATTGCTGCCTTCCATGATTATGAAATCTGGCAGATGGAAGTAAAGACGGCTTTTCTGAATGGAAATTTAGAAGAGTGCGTCTATATGGATCAGCCAGAGGGTTTCAATCAGAGTGGGAGCAGCGGGAAAGTATGCAAGCTGCTTATGTCCATTTATGGACTAAAGCAGGCATCGCGGAGTTGGAACATCTGTTTTGATGAGACTGCCAAAGAATATGACTTTATCAAAAATCCAGATGAACCGTGCATATATAGTAAAGTTGTAGCCAGAAGTGTCGTATTCCTCGTCTTGTACGTGGATGACATTCTATTGATAGGAAATGACATTCCTATCCTACAATCTGTCAAAGGATTCTTGTCACACAGGTTCTCCATGAAAGACCTGGGTGATGCCTCTTACATTCTGGGGATCCGGATCTATCGTGATAGATCCAAAAGGATGTTGGGACTATCGACACTGTACTGAAAAGATTCAGTATGGAAGATTCTAAGCGTGGTAATCTACCGTCTTGTCACGGAATCACCCTCTCCAAAGAGATGTCTCCCAAGACTGATTTGGAAAGGGAACGCATGTCTATTATACCCTACGCTTCTGCGGTAGGCTCTATAATGTATGCGATGTTGTGCACCAGACCAGATGTAGCTTACGCACTGAGCGTGGTAAGCCGGTATCAGTCAGACCCAGGGGATAAGCACTGGATAGCAGTAAAGAACATTCTCAAGTACCTGAGAAGGACTAAGGAGATGTTCTTGGTTTACGGGGGAAAAGACCTCAGGTTGGAGGCCTTTGCTGATTCCGGCTTCCAGAGTGATAAAGACGATTCCAAGTCCAAGTCGGGTTATGTCTTTACCCTCAATGGAGGGGCGGTGTGCTGGAAGAGCTCCAAGCAGGACACCGTTGCTTACTCGACGATGGACGCGGAGTATATAGCTGCTTGCGATGCCGCAAAAGAAGCAGTCTGGATGATGAAGTTTCTAACAGAACTTCAGGTGGTTCCTACCATAGTTGATCCAATACCTCTGTATTGCGACAACAACGGAGCTATGGCTTTAGCGAAGGAACCAAGGTCCCATCAGAAATCCAGACACATCTTAAGGCGGTATCACCTGATCAGGGAGATCATTGATCGTCAGGAGATCGAGGTTCGGAGAGTTGCTTCTGAAGAGAACATTGTTGATCCATTCACAAAGGCCCTACCTCAGATTCAGTTCGAGAGGCTACTCGAGATCATTGGTCTTCGATATGCCAGTACATGGCCCTAGTGCAAGTAGGAGATTATTAGTGTATATGCCCTAGGGGCCATTATTGTATCATACTAGTTTGTATATTACTTAATGGAAGCTTGGGATATTCACATGTATATAACAGTCTTGCGAAACATGGTAGTATGCTACTTGGTTTTTCTATCTTAATATGTGAGTATACGTATTGATAGTGTAAGTGCACGGCGGCGCCCCGGCCGTCAATCCGACGCCGGAATGCGGAAGCGGTGAAAAACTTTAATTTTGCGGACTTAGCAAACCGGCACCACCGCGCACTAAACATCCGGATCGTAACCATTAACAAGTCTAAGCTACTAACAAGAAAGGGAAGAGAAGTATACCGACAGATCCGAGTCCTCCGGTCTTCTCCTCGTCGTCCCGATCTCCTGCGGAATGTCCCGTCTCCTCCTCGTCGCCGGAAGTGCACCACAACGCCTACTTCTTTTACGGGCACCCACCTCAATGCCGAGGCAACTCGGGCACGAAGCCGGCTACTCGACGTGCCCAAGATTCGCTGTAGAATATTGTGTAGGACTCAAGTCTCACTTTGGGGTTCATGGAGATGCCATTTTGGTGGAGGGATGATACAAGAATAATGTGGAGGAACTTGTAGGCTTTTGGAGCATGAAATGAACAAGATTTCCACCCTCAAAAAACTTGGACAGCCCTTCCAAGGGGGAGGCCGGCCATGATATCAAGAGAGAGGAGAATGAGAGTGTCATATGCAAGATAATGAGAGAGCCATCCAATAATGCAAGGGAGAGAGAAAGAGAAGGCTATCATGCAAAAAGAATCATCACTAAATCAAAACCACACTCAACCATCTCTCATCATCAACAATCATGTCTACAAAAGTCATGCCATCATGACAAGAAGTCAAGTCAAAAGGTCAAGGTCAATGAAAAGCTATCATGATACAACCAAAAAGCAAAGACCCCCTCCACAAATGCTTATTTGCAACAATGCAAATAAACCCTCCTCCACCAATCTTCGGCCAATGAACGGAACAATGGAAATCGGCCGAAACGGAAAGCAAACTGGCAACTCCAGAAAACTGGTCCCGTAATAAATTACAGGAAAAAACCCCAATACTGTGCATACACACCCGCATCTGTATTTCGACCGAAATACAAATGCAATGAGACAAAATCTACACTGTACTATACTAGGATCCGGCTTATACCAAAGCCGGCTAGTAATATCTGTTCGATCCTGATCCGTGCAATACCGCACGTATCTGATCGAACCCTGCCATATAACCATACGGCCTATAGTACAAACTGTCCGATCCTGATCCGTGCAATACCGCACGTATCTGATCGAACCTTGCCATATCTCCATACGGCCTCTACAACCTTTCGCCCGAAAGCTGAGTAACTGAATGTGGGGGACTCTAAAGACTCGTCAACACCTTGGTTGTGGATTTAACCACTAGCACGTCAGAGGTATAAGCCAATACGTAACGGGCTACCAGGTATTGAGTAAAAGGGGCGTCGATGAGCGAACTCATCCTGACAACCCTACTGAGCCTGTCAGTGACAATATCCGTGCAGTCCGGTCCGTTCGTCTATGAGCATAGCATGGCGGGCCTAGGGGGTTGGTAAAAGTCAGACCCCCAAAAGCGGTACAAGTCGTGTCGGAGTGTAGCCCAGAACACCCTGAGATACTACTGGAATACCTACCAGTAAATCTCCTTGCCTCGGCCGAGGGCTTCGTGTAATGGCTCTCCTAGACACAGCACGACCTCACCCCCAATACCGGGAGAGACGAACCCCTGAAGATCCGCTCACTGCCTCCATGTGGCTCGGGACTGTACCCAACTAAAACCTGTTTGTACGACTCCTTTGAGCCATGGTAGGGTAGTAATCAAAGTACAGTGGGAACTCACACAAGACAAATGACGATCCCCAGGTCGATGAACTAACCTGCACACATGTCACCAGGGAACTGCCATCTGACGTCTGGTATATGACCAACTGGCATGTTCCCGGCGAGTCCTGTCCGGTGTACTCATAACCCAATGAGCACCTGTATACATCTTAGGTGATCCAACTGACACCAGTGGCTTGTGAGACCGGCCACCGCCCCTCGTCGGGGTCTCGACTGTATACACTAGTCTACTATGGAGTATCGATGCCCTGTCTCGAAACTCACATGACTAGGGACCATTTAAGGATATGCTTATAGACTGCCAGCTCCCACGTATATGATCGCCCTCATACTGCTGGTGGTCAAGCATAGAATCCTAGGGGCTCTATCAACGTGTAATAGCGACGTGTCAGGTCACCTAAAACAGTACACGATGATAAAGGTAAACCAGATAGCATACTATCATCTCGAGTAAGACTGTCCTACCGGGATAGGTCCTCCCTCAATCACCGCAATCACGTACCTGTGATCCAATAATTGACTCTGAGGGCATTATCTCCAACAATCTCCCACTTACACTCAAGGCTAATTATTGCGATGTCGCATACTCACAGCCCGTGTGATACCGAACACCCAACTCCTCTACTAGTCAGTCTCACAAAGCTCATTTGCGAAACTATTGCGTTCGAGGAATAGCCTCAGTGAGTGGATCCGCCTTGATGTCTCTTTCTATGTCTCTCTCTATATCTCAAGTTCACGGAGAAACCCATCTCCCGAAATGAGCAATACCTGTCTTAGAATGTGTCTGGATGTCTGATGGGACATAGCTCATAAATGAACTCCAAATCCAAACTTCTTAGACTGTATCGTCAACTGAACTTAATCAGTATCCTGCGCCATGCCTCCCTCAGTATTGCCTTGGACCACCTGTCCAAAATACTGCCCCTCGTCAGAGGGAAAACTATAACTCTGACAACCTTCTTGTCGTCCATGTCACCTTGGAAGCCTGGAATGATAACTGTCTCCCGAATGAGGCTGTCGTTATCATATCCCTAGAACATTCACTTATGTTCTAAAACTGCTTCCGACTGTTTCTCCAGGATTGGATTAATGTCAACTTATTGCACCTACTGCAAGAACAACATCTGGTGTGGTACTTGACATCTCATGATTGACTCAATTGCCTAAGCAAGTGATCTGCCAATCATGCGCATCCCTCTCTACTTTAGTCTGAAAGACACCTTTAGAGAGGGTGACTCCATCACCTGCAGGTACACTACCATGCCAGGAGTCGTCCATTCTAAATACTCTTAGAATGCTGTCAAGTACCCTGATTGGGAAACCACCCAAATCTAGATCTAAAACCATAGATCTAGTAACCAGTATGTCTGATATAAAATCCATTTCCTTTATGGAGAAACCACTGTGTGACGACCAAAGTATAACCGATCGTAGTATAGGAGTTTCTTTTCCTACTCTGTGTATGTCATCCAAATACCAGGATATCACACCCTACTACCTTCTCAACAGATCCATCTTCTATTCTGATGAAGTCAAACCTATGACTGTCACGTCAGAAATAGATGATCTATCTCCGCTATTCTTGCTTTAGTCTATAAATAGACATAAGCTACTTGTCCACCAATGCTTCCGCTGCTCCCACTGACTACGACAACCCTCTGGCAGAGTCATATAGACGTACACTTCTAAAACTAGTTTAGAACGACGCTATACTCATCCTCCCACCGGGTCTCGCAGCCAGGAACAGCAGCAATGGTAATTGTGGGTAAACAAGAACTTCCCTGTCACCGTCCTTGAGGCTACCGGAGTACCTCTCGGGTGCCTGAAGTTACCCACCTTATCTACGGAGTGGCCAATGGAATGTCAATCCAGATTGAATCTTTAGGTTCCTTATCAAATCTTCAGTAATCGTTTGTGGTTCTGGAATCACTTCCAGTTCTACCATACTCCCACTTCTGTTTTCTGAAAAAATCCATTTTTAATAAAACTGTGGCGAGTCTAGAACAATATCGCTATTGTTCATCCAGATGGTAGAAAGTCAACCCTCGTCATAGCCTGGGTCAACCCACAAACAGCCATTACAGAAACGTGCCTTGAGTTATCCAGAGTCTAGTTTTAATCATAAGCCGGACAACTCCCCGTACCTTAACACCGTTAAGATATGAACTGTTCTATATCCAATATAGAACCAGAGGCACTGATTTAATTGAACCAGATTCAAATCATGCAGCCGTCTCCAGCGCATGTCAACTAAATGGAAGGAGGTCGATCAGCGTTACTCAACTTAGGAATGCTTCCAATTATGAGTAACCTGAAAGAGAAGCAAGATCTCTTAATCATTACTATCAACTGAATACCATTGACAAGTATCTACATCTTCGATCACTTTGAAGAATCCCGATACTTGCTATACCTGGTTCTCTACTCTATTCAAATACCTATAACTTCTCAAAATTCGGACCCTGTGTTTCCTCGAAACACTTGTCTAAAAACTAGAGAAGTCATAAGTAAACCTAATATAGTACGAGGACCATCCCCTCTGTCCTGATGGACCCTGGACAACATACAATACTCTGTATAAGTCCCTTGAGTTTGATAACTCATTCACTGTGTGTCGTAGGTTGAAAACTGTACTTATGGTTAAGAAGAATTACACCGATGTTTAATGCTCCTTACCTAACCATCTACTGATATAGGTAAATGTCGTAGACATAATTTCAGAAAGGTATATCTCACTCTATGAAAATAGACGTACAGATATATCAATTTGAAATTGGTGCATAACAGCGGATATTCAAAACCAAATATTTGTCGACCGGCAAACAGCCCAGGTGATTTCCTCAAATATCACCGATTACAACGAATCCCGATATAATGAGGATGATCACCCAATTCCCAATAACCTACTCCCACTCATCATCTGTAAAACCATACAGATGTGAGAATCATACCTGGTAAATACATACCCTGGAGCAAGTGTCTAATCGGAAAATCAGTTTTCCTTTAACAGTACACAGTGAAACTGAAACATTGAAATGTCTCGATGGGGTATCCTGGTATTCCTAGTAATGCCTCTTCCATTATCCAGATTCACAACTGTAACCGTGTAATTCTTTGCCACCTCTCCAAATCCCTTCATTTGTCTTTAGTCTTTACCTTCTGCACACCCCTTTAGGCCAAATGGTTTTCTTCCTTCCCTACCGTTCGGCACCAGCCTATGGTTTGGAAGAAGACTATCCAATAAGCATAATGGGTGTACTGTCCTAATTCTAGGAACACTCGCAATGCGAGAGAAGGTGAAGATAAAAGACACCTGAATAACTCTTTTTCCTATTTCTCCTGAACCAGAATCCATCCCCGAACAGGAACAAGTTCCTTTCGAGTTCGTATATAACCATACGATGGAGTATCCAATAAACTGTGGATCTTCGTAGTGATACGGAGTGTCCTGGAGAAATACAAAGGTGATTTTAGGATTGGCGAAGGAATACTTGGTTTGGTCGTGAATATCTGTTGCAATTTACTATGCCCTCTTACTAATCCCTTGCTTTGTCTCAACTTAATACCTTCTGCACACCATCGTTATGCTAATTGGTTTTCTTCATTCCCTACCGGTCGGCACCAGCCTAAGGTTTGGAAGAAGACAATCCAATTTGCGTAATAGGTGTACTACCCCTAAACCAAGGAGTACTCGTAACCTGAGAGAGGGTAAAAGGAAAAGACAACTAAATAATCCTATCCGTTTTCTCCTGAACCTGAAACCATCCTCGAATAAATTCTTTCGAGTTCGTATCTAACCATACGATGGTTTTGTCCAATGGAAGTGGACGTTCGTAGTAATACGGGGTGTCCTGGAGAAAAGGGTAAAAGTAGGAGTGGCAATGAGGTCTGCAACTCTGACAATCCAAAAGCCAGTGTTAAAGAAGGTTCGGTCAACTTGGTCACTGAGTCATAGTCATAGGGTCGGGTCAGTGGTCGCTGCCAAAGAGAGAGAGAAAAGAAACACTCAGCGTGCACTCTAACCTAGATCAGAATGGTTACCAATTTATCTAATCTGGAATCCTCCCACTGTACCTCAAATTCTCCTCCAAACCTGAAAGAAGAATTAGTCGGGGTCACCCGAGGAGTATACCAACTCATCAGTGGGAATCGGGATCCAACTATCATCGCATGATAACGTGACGGAATCCGCTCACATCATCACACTCTAGAAGGTATGCGCATATCTGGCAAGTTTCAGTTCTTTTGAAACTCCCGATGTGATTTCTGCCCTATGCTCTTATGACCTTCACTTTGGCCAACAAATCATAAGTCACATGTCAAGTTCTACCCGTCATTCTCCAGGTTGATTCGAATCCACCCGCACAAGCCCTTGACTTTGGCTAACAAGGCTATACGACTGTCCCAAACCAACGCATCTATCTATGCTGCATATGAATAACCAACAGCTACCAAACACTGTGCCTTGACTTTGGCCAACAAACACAGCTTGAATACTATTGACTACCCATATGAAACGACGGAGGGCTACGAATGGTTTCTGGCGAAAACCTTTAACGTAAAGAACTTGATATCGTCGAAGGAACGGATAGCTTTTTAAAATATAGTGACGAAAACCTTCGCTAAAGAGGTCACTCCCGGTGAAGGGATCTCGGCTCTTTCCCCGTAGAATGGGGTGCAGGATATTCCAACTGAATACCACGGTGCAAAGCAAAAGTAATCGGCTATAGTGAAGTTAATGCCCTGACGCAAACTTTTTGTCCAAGGGGTCACTCCCGGTGAAGGGATCTCGGCCCTTGCCTCGTCGACTGAGAAGCAGGATATTCCAACTGAATATCTCGATGCAAAACAAAAGTGAACGTCCTTGCAATAACAGCTTTTTGAAAAGTGTTCCAACAACAGATTAGGTTTGTTTTTAAACTTGCATTGATCCGAATCAATGCAGTCCCATCAATTGATCACACCAAAAAGAACGAAAATATACTGATGTACGTATATGCCATCCGCATTCGCCACTGGGTCCCGTCATTACCCGTTAGGTTAGCTAACTAACGACAGAGCGGGGACTGGACTAGCGCGGATGTAAAACATATACAACATCTACTAATATATATACCAATATATTATATTTCGCTCAAGGCGTGAAAGAAATGCAACATCACAGAAATGTACAGCATCACAGAAACAATACAGATATCTGGGATCCCCGGGTTTCACTGAGCCACTGCTGAAACCCGACGTTCCCCTGGTCGTGTGGATAGCCTGTGCAATGAAATCCTAGACCCCTACGGGCGCGGCAAGTCACCCGCCAAAACCTGAAGCGAGGCAGCCCCCTTCAGCGCCGTGAATGGACCACCCAGCACTTCACGGAATCCGGTTACTTGGGCACCCCTCCTGGGTCAACCTGTACCCCCTACGAGTGCGGCGAATAGCCTGCCAATCCTAGAGTGAAGCCCCCTAGAACCCGGCTATCCGTGCACCCCACCGCGGGGTAATCCTAGTACAGAAAGTAAAATATACATACACCGGGTACATCGACCGCAACCAGGTCGTGCCCCCAAAATAATAATACAATCAGGCAGTGACGGCAGTCCACATGTCGGACGCTCGCCCCGCAATATCAAATGTACATAATACAACCACAACTGTACTAGCATTGCATCCAGGCTATCCCCACGACCGATCCGCAACATCACAGCAAAAACAAAACATCAACGTGAAAGTCACGTTCGCAAATCCGTCTAACCGGGCTATAGCAGTTAAACCGGATTTACCGATCGAGTGACATTCACGGTCGCAGATATAATGTAAATACTGTGAAAAATGTGTTTAAAATTTTCCGATTGATCAAACCTTAACAAGTGGGCCCCCAATCAAAACTGTAGCAGTTAAAGAAAACCTGGGCCCAATTTTAATATCCCAAAACCCCTAATTACAGCCCATAAGCCCACTGCAAAAAAATAGTCACACGAACCCACACACCTGCGGCGGAAGCGCGGCCAGAAGGGGGTTTTGGCCGCCCTTCCGCGGTCGTACGGAGGAATCGTGTCACCAAAATTTTCCAGTGTTCTTAGAACTCCCTGCACATCATTCTTAAACCACCTGAAAAATTTTTAGACTCCAAAAAATTTCGACAGAAACTGATGTGAACAAAATACGGGTTTTGGGACTTTTTGATCGATCGGAAATGCAAAACACATCAAACGAAGCTAGAAGAAGTTAATGGCGAGGCTCTGATACCACTGTAAGTGCACGGCGGCGCCCCGGCCGTCAATCCGACGCCGGAATGCGGAAGCGGTGAAAAACTTTAATTTTGCGGACTTAGCAAACCGGCACCACCGCGCACTAAACATCCAGATTGTAACCATTAACAAGTCTAAGCTACTAACAAGAAAGGGAAGAGAAGTATACCGACAGATCCGAGTCCTCCGGTCTTCTCCTCGTCGTCCCGATCTCCTGCGGAATGTCCCGTCTCCTCCTCGTCGCCGGAAGTGCACCACAACGCCTACTTCTTTTACGGGCTCCCACCTCAATGCCGAGGCAACTCGGGCACGAAGCCGGCTACTCGACGTGCCCAAGATTCGCTGTAGAATATTGTGTAGGACTCAAGTCTCACTTTGGGGTTCATGGAGATGCCATTTTGGTGGAGGGATGATACAAGAATAATGTGGAGGAACTTGTAGGCTTTTGGAGCATGAAATGAACAAGATTTCCACCCTCAAAAAACTTGGACAGCCCTTCCAAGGGGGAGGCCGGCCATGATATCAAGAGAGAGGAGAATGAGAGTGTCATATGCAAGATAATGGGAGAGCCATCCAATAATGCAAGGGAGAGAGAAAGAGAAGGCTATCATGCAAAAAGAATCATCACTAAATCAAAACCACACTCAACCATCTCTCATCATCAACAATCACGTCTACAAAAGTCATGCCATCATGACAAGAAGTCAAGTCAAAAGGTCAAGGTCAATGAAAAGCTATCATGATACAACCAATAAGCAAAGACCCCCTCCACAAATGCTTATTTGCAACAATGCAAATAAACCCTCCTCCACCAATCTTCGGCCAATGAACGGAACAATGGAAATCGGCCGAAACGGAAAGCAAACTGGCAACTCCAGAAAACTGGTCCCGTAATAAATTACAGGAAAAAACCACAATACTGTGCATACACACCCGCATCTGTATTTCGACCGAAATACAAATGCAATGAGACAAAATCTACACTGTACTATACTAGGATCCGGCTTATACCAAAGCCGGCTAGTAATATCTGTTCGATCCTGATCCGTGCAATACCGCACGTATCTGATCGAACCCTGCCATATAACCATACGGCCTATAGTACAAACTGTCCGATCCTGATCCGTGCAATACCGCACGTATCTGATCGGACCTTGCCATATCTCCATACGGCCTCTACAACCTTTCGCCCAAAAGCTGAGTAACTGAATGTGGGGGACTCTAAAGACTCGTCAACACCTTGGTTGTGGATTTAACCACTAGCACGTCAGAGGTATAAGCCAATACGTAACGGGCTACCAGGTATTGAGTAAAAGGGGCATCGATGAGCGAACTCATCCTGACAACACTACTGAGCCTGTCAGTGACAATATCCGTGCAGTCCGGTCCGTTCGTCTATGAGCATCGCATGGCGGGCCTAGGGGGTGTTAGTGTTTATGCCCTAGAAGGCCATTACTGTATCATACTAGCTTGTATATTACTTAATGGAAGCTTGGGATATTCACATGTATATAACAGTCTTGCTAAACATGGTAGTATGCTACTTGGTTTTTCTATCTTAATATGTGAGTATACGTATTGATAGAGCTCTTAGGATCTTGCTTGTCTACCAGCGTTGTGATGGCAGTCACACTAGTGGGGGCTGGGTAGTCTACAAGCACATCCTTATTCAGGTCCCTGGTCGTTGGATTATCGAGACAGAGCATCGATACTCCGGAGTAGACTAGTGTGTACGCTTCTCATCCCAGTTGGGGAGATGGTCTGTCCCACAGCCATCAGTACGTCGTACTGGAGATAGTATACAGGTGCTCGTTAGGTTACGGGTACACCGGACAGGACTCACAGGGAACTGTTGGTTGGTTTGATACCAGTCGTCAGTGAACAGTTCCCAGGTGACATGAGTACAGCATAGTCCGCAGACTTGACATTGCTACTTCGCCTCGAGTGTGTCCCACTGTTCTTAGATTGCTACCCTACCACGGCTCAAAGGAGTCGTGCAAACAGGTAGCAGTTGGGTACAGTCCCGAGCACTTGGAGGCAGTGGCGGTTAGACAGGATTCGTCCCTCCCGGTATTGGGAGTAGATATCGTGCTGTGTCAGAGAGCCATTACGCAAAGTCCCTGGCCAGGGCAAGCGAGATTTACTGGTAGGTTCCAGTAGTTTCTCAGGGTGTAATGGGCTTCACTCCGACACGACTTATACCGCTATTAGGGGACTGACGCTTGCCGCCCCCCTAGGCCCGATATGCGATAGTCTTGGACGAACGGACCGGACTGTATGGAGATTGTCACATCAGACTCAGTAGGAGTTCGGATGGGTTTACTCATCGGCCTTCTTATCGACAACTACCTGGGGACCGTTACGTACAGCTAGTGCCGCTTGCGGTCTGTGGTTAAACCCACTGCCAGCGTAGTAGTCGAGTCTCTAGAGTCCCACACAGAGAGTTTCCTACTCCAGGCGAAACGATATAGAGGTTGCATGGTTTTGCGACAAAGGGTTCGGACACATACGTGCGTTTACGCGCGTACGACTTTCGGACAGTTTTTACCAGTCGGCTTTGGTTTAAGCCAGTTACTGGTATCCGGTTATTGGATTTTTACAGTCTAAAGTTTTTCCGTATTTTTACGGATCGGAGGGGCGTTCTCGTAATTACTCGAGAAGCTTCTAGAAGATGTGACTAAGGAGGTTTGTTTTGGAAAGAGAGTGAGTCATAGTGGTGATTCATTCACTTCATTAATGCACATTTATTGCTTAATGACTCATGTTAATGAATCATCACAAGATATTTTGTGAAGCATGCTTATTCATTTCCTTTATTGATTTATTGAAAATAAGAATGCTTCATAATATTATGATACACTCTCTCTCTTCTCTCATTATCATATCACACATTCTCTCTCCTCAAGCTCTCATCTTCTAACCCTAATCCTTAATCCTCATGTGTTGAGATCAAAGGATTAGTTAGACTAAACAATCCATAACCTACACTCTATATCATCCTCTCATCTTTGATTAGCAATCAAAGTTGATTAGTTACCTCAAGTTAGAGGTTTAGCTTGGAGTTTCGCTCTCGGGTGGATCGTCTACTACCTAGAGAAGGCCGAGGAGAACAAAGGAGGACGTAAAGAAGAAGGACCGGTTTCATTAGGTATAATCCCTAATCACTTGTGAGACGAAACTTTAGAATACGGTTATTTAGAGTTTAGCTTCGATTCAAGCGGTTAGTCGATGTTCGTTGTTTAAACTTGATAAGTTTTTGTAATTTCCGCCTCCCCATAAGTACTGGGGTGTACTACATCGACTTACAGTGGTATCAGAGCCTCGCTAAACACTAAATAACTTAATCGCAAATTTGTACGAATTTCGAACGGAAAAACGAAGCCGGAAAACCCTAAAAAATGTAAGTTTCTGTCGAATTTAAAACGATGTCAGAAAATTTTTCAGATGAGCTCACAGTGCTTGACATGACACCAGAAGAACACCCAAGAAAAACAGTCGACTGAATCGACCAACTCGCCGCGGAACCGCGGCCTCAGCCACTGAGTTGCCGCGCTTCCGCCGCCGAGTTGGCGAGTCAGCGGCCGATTTTTCTTCTGTTGCTTCTCTGGGTAATTTGGGGTTTTCTGGAATGTTTAATTATTGCTCAGGTTACTGTTTAACAGAGCAGATTTTGGAGCAATATTGAAGTTGTTTATTCGATCGAATTGTACAGTATTTGCGTATTGGATTATATCTGTGATTGTTTAATGTGTTCGTAAACCTCCCCTAACTGCTAGTATGTCGGTTGGCAGGGGGTTGCACATTTCTGTAATGGTTATATCTGTTTGTGCATATAAACTGTATTGGACTGTTGTGGTGTATAGCCGGGGTTCGCAATGGGTTTTCGTTTAATTCATTTGTTGTAAATGTAATTTGTTGTAATATTATTTTCGCGGGGCACTTCCAGGTTGCGGTCGTAGCCACCGTTGTATTATTTCATTTTACTGTTTTTGCTCCTAGGACTGACCCAAGGTGGGGTACACAGACTGCCGGGTGGGTAGTTTGCCGTACCCGTAGGGGTCGAGGGTGGGGTAAACGGCTATTCATCACAACTGTGTAATCTGTCTTTTCTTGCAGGCTCAAAAGAAATACAGATTGCTTGCAAATCCAATATTGTTTATCTGTGTTCTGGAATGAATATCATTGCGTCAGACGAATGTAAAATATCTATATTTATTGTAGCTATTTAGACGTCACTTATGTTTTACACCCGCGCTAGCCCAGCCCCCGCTCTGTCGTTAGTTAAGTAACCTAACGGGTGATGACGGGACCCCGTGGCGAATGCGGATGGCATAAGAGGACGTTGTATTTTCGTTGTTTTCTGCAATGATAGGTTAATGATGGGACGCATTATCTGTAATGCAAAGTAAAACAAACCAAAGTTGAAATCGTTGGAACAATTTAAAAGAAACCACTCGGTTATTTTTAAAACAGATAATTTTAAATGCGGAGATTTAACCACTCCTTTTAAAAGCTATCAGGTTCCTTCGGTTATATCAAGTTCACTACGTTCACGGTTTCGCCAAAACCAGTCGTAGCCCTCCGTCATTTCTTATGAATGGTCAGTAGTATTCAAGCTATGTTTGTTTGGCCCTTAGTCAAGACATAGTGATTGGTAGCTGCTGGGGTATTCATTTGTTGCATAGATAGATGAGTTGGTTTGGGACAGTCGTATTACTTTGTTGGCCCTTAGTCAAGAGTATACGGATGGGTTCAAATCAACAGGATAATGATGGGCAGAACTTGACATGTGACTTATGATTTGTTGGCCCTTAGTCAAGGTCATAAGAGCATGGGGCAAAAACTTATATCGGGAATTTCTAAAGAAACTGAAATTTGCAAAGAGATGCATACCATTTGGAGTTTGATGAATGTTGGTAGGATTCCTTCAACATTATCATACGATGATATTTGGATCCCGATCCTACTGTGAGTATATGCTACTTATCAGGATATTCATCGCTTAACGATCAATGCTATAAACCTAGTAGGTGTCCAGAAAAGTGTCAGCGGGGTTACGCCCCCAGAGAAAAGAGGTTCTTTAATTAAGGAACTTCGCGAAAGCGTTGGAAAACCTCCCTCGAAGTATCGACACCGGCCTGGCTGAACGGTTAAGCAAGTATTGTACGGTGAGAATAGTCTTGGCTAATTCTTCTTTTATGGTTTGAGGAAGGATTTGAGAAACAGTGGGAGCCATCCAGTTTAGATAAACTAAAAACCACTCTAAACTTGCAAGAGCATCATGCTAAAGAGTTTTCTTCTCTCTCTCCTAATTGCAGCGACCCTGAAAATGACTGGACTTAAGTTACTTTTAGAGAAAAATATACTGACGGGGCCAAACTATAAAGATTGGCTGCGGAATGTCAAGATGGCTTTGACCTATGACAAACTGGGGTACGTCCTCACCGCTACAGCACCTGCTGTCCTTGGTCCCAAATCCAGCAATGCGGATAAGGAAATCCGCAAAACCTGGGATTTAGATTGCGCGAGAGCCAAGTGCATCGTGCTTGCCTCGATGAACAATGAACATCAGAGGAGGCACGAGGATATGTCCCTAGATGGCATATTTCTCCATACAAAGGAACTTTATGGAGAGCAATCTCGTATAGCAAGATACGAGACCTCTAAGAAATTGTTTCGAGCGAGGTTGGCTGTCGGGTCATCAGTAGGTGAACATGTCCTACAGATGATCGGCTATATTGAAGAGCTCGCGGACCTTGGGACGACTTTGGATAATGAGCTCTATACAGACCTTGTTCTCCAGTCCCTTCCTCCCACCTACGCCCAGTTTATCCTCAACTTCAATCTTCAAGGAAAAGAAGTTGAACTTGCGGAACTCCTGAACATGTTAAGGAGTGCAGAGGGCACCTTGCAGAAGGCAAGGGAAACACCCGCTATGTTTGTTGGCGGTGCATCTTCTTCCGGGTCCAAGGCTAGGGCCAAAGGAAGGAAGAAGAAGGCCGCACCCAAACCTAGAGGAGGTGTTAGTAAGGTGAGAGGGAAGGGAAAGCAAAAGAAAGCAGTACCGATAGTTGGCCAGGATGAGTGCTTCCATTGTCACAGGAAAGGGCACTGGAAGAAGGATTGCAAGGCGTGGAACGCCAAGAACCAGGAACCGAAGCAAGCTGTGGCTTCGACTTCAGGTTTGTTTGTAATTGAGAATTGTCTGTCGATCAACTCTACTTCCTGGGTATTGGATACCGGGTCAGGATCTCATATTTGCAATTCATTGCAGGCACTGAGAAACCGTAGAGTGCTGAAGGAAGGTGATATGATCCTCAGGGTTGCTAACGGAGCTAGCGTGGGAGCTGCGTCCGTCGGGGATTATCACCTAGGATTGACAAGTGGACACATTTTGGTTTTACATAACTGTTATTTTGTACCCAGCTTAACGTGTAATATCATATCAGTTTCCTTGTTATCAAATAAAGGTTATGATTTCACGTTTGTAAGAGATGTTGTAAACATCCACCTTAATCATGGTTTGATTGGGTCCGGTACTCTAAATAACGGCATATATGTGTTAAACCAACTCCAAATTTTCAATGTCCAGAACACACTAAAAAGAAAGTCTCCAGATTTAAATAAAGCTTTCTTATGGCATTGTAGACTGGGTCACATCAATGAGAGAAGGTTGACTAAGTTGCATAGAGAAGGATATTTGGACACGTTCGAATATCAAACTTATGACACTTGTCAATCTTGTCTCAAAGGAAAGATGACAAAGACTCCATTCACTGGACAAGGAGCAAGAGCGAGCGAGCTCTTAGGACTCATACACAGTGATGTGTGCGGTCCAATGTCTACACATGCGAGAGGTGGTTATTCCTACTTCATTACTTTTACAGATGATTTCTCTAGGTATGGATATGTTTTCTTAATGAAGCATAAATCAGAGGCCTTTGAGAAATTCCTGGAATTCAAGAATGAAGCGGAAAACCAAACAGGCAAAAGTATTAAGACACTAAGATCTGATCGAGGTGGAGAATACATAAGTGCCGAGTTCCTAGGTTACCTAAAAGAGAAAGGAATTCTCTCTCAGCTTACTCCTCCATACACTCCACAGCACAACGGTGTATCGGAGAGACGGAATCGAACCCTATTGGATATGGTACGATCCATGATGAGTAATGCTGAGTTACCGCGATCTTTCTGGGGTTATGCGCTAGAATCAGCGGCATATCTTTTGAACCAGGTTCCAACCAAGACTGTGCCTACCACACCATATCAGATGTGGAGTGGGAAGAAACCCTGTCTAAAACATTTTAGGACATAGGGGTGTCCAGCTTTTGTAAAAAAGCAGCATGTGGACAAGCTCGAGGCACGCTCAGTACTGTGTAAGCTTGTGGGATATCCAAAGAACTCCAAGGGATATTATTTCTATTACGCAGAGGAACAAAAGGTTTTTGTTTCTCGTCATGCCCACTTCTTAGAAACTGAATTTTTAGAAAATCAGAAGAGTGGGAGCGAAGTAGAACTGGAAGAAATTCCAGAACCACAAGCTGTTGCTGAAAGTTTGGTAGAACCAGAGGTTCAAGGAGAACAGAACATTCCCGCACCCCTCCGCAGGAGTAGTAGGCCGTCTCGTCCGCCTGAGAGATACTACGGTTTTCTCATAGACGGGGATAGAGAGGATTGCATCATAGATGATGATGAACCTACTGACTTCCAGCAGGCCATCCAGAGCGGCGACTCGGTACGATGGCTAGATGCAATGCGGACCGAAATGGAGTCCATGTACACCAACAAAGTATGGACTTTGGACTTTGCTCCAGATGGGGTAAAACCCATAGGATGCAAATGGATCTTCAAGAAAAAGATTGGTGTAGATGGACAGGTGGAAACCTATAAGGCTAGACTTGTTGCAAAGGGTTTTCGTCAAAGACCTGGTTTGGACTATGATGAAACCTTTTCTCCAGTGGCTATGCTCAAATCCATTCGGGTCCTTCTTGCTATTGCTGCCTTCCATGATTATGAAATCTGGCAGATGGACGTAAAGACGGCTTTTCTGAATGGAAATTTAGAAGAGAGCGTCTATATGGATCAGCCAGAGGGTTTCAATCAGAGTGGGAGCAGCGGGAAAGTATGCAAGCTGCTTAAGTCTATTTATGGACTAAAGCAGGCATCGCGGAGTTGGAACATCTGTTTTGATGAAACAGTCAAAGAATATGACTTTATCAAAAATCCAGATGAACCGTGCATATATAGTAAAGTTGTGGCCAGAAGTGTCGTATTCCTCGTCTTGTACGTGGATGACATTCTATTGATAGGAAATGACATTCCTATGCTACAATCTGTCAAAGGATTCTTGTCACATAGGTTCTCCATGAAAGACCTGGGTGATGCCTCTTACATTCTGGGGATCCGGATCTATCGTGATAGATCCAAGAGGATGTTGGGACTTTCGCAGTCCAGGTATATCGACACTGTACTGAAAAGATTCAGTATGGAAGATTCTAAGCGCGGTAATCTACCGGCTTGTCACGGAATCACCCTCTCCAAAGAGATGTCTCCCAAGACTGATTTGGAAAGGGAACGCATGTCTATTATACCCTACGCTTCTGCGGTAGGCTCTATAATGTATGCGATGTTGTGTACCAGACCAGATGTAGCTTACGCACTAAGCGTGGTAAGCCGGTATCAGTCAGACCCAGGGGAGAAACACTGGATAGCAGTAAAGAACATTCTCAAGTACCTGAGGAGGACTAAGGAGATGTTCTTGGTTTACGGCGGAAAAGACCTCAGGTTGGAGGCCTTTGCTGATTCCGGCTTCCAGAGTGATAAGGACGATTCCAAGTCCATGTCGGGTTATGTCTTTACCCTCAATGGAGGGGCGGTGTGCTGGAAGAGCTCCAAGCAGGACACCGTTGCTGACTCAACGATGGAAGCGGAGTATATAGCTGCTTGCGATGCCGCAAAAGAAGCAGTCTGGATGAAGAAGTTCCTAACAGAACTTCAGGTGGTTCCTACCATAGTTGATCCAATACCTCTGTATTGCGACAACAACGGAGCTATAGCTTTAGCGAAGGAACCAAGGTCCCATCAGAAGTCCAGACACATCTTGAGGCGGTATCACCTGATCAGGGAGATCATTGATCGTCAGGAGATCGAGGTTCGGAGAGTTGCTTCAGAAGAGAACATTGCTGATCCATTCACGAAGGCCCTTCCTCAGATTCAGTTCGAGAGGCTACTCGAGATCATTGGTCTACGATATGCCAGTACATGGCCCTAGTGCAAGTGGGAGATTGTTAGTGTTTATGCCCTAGAAGGCCATTACTGTATCATACTAGCTTGTATATTACTTAATGGAAGCTTGGGATATTCACATGTATATAACAGTCTTGCTAAACATGGTAGTATGCTACTTGGTTTTTCTATCTTAATATGTGAGTATACGTATTGATAGAGCTCTTAGGATCTTGCTTGTCTACCAGCGTTGTGATGGCAGTCACACTAGTGGGGGCTGGGTAGTCTACAAGCACATCCTTATTCAGGTCCCTGGTCGTTGGATTATCGAGACAGAGCATCGATACTCCGGAGTAGACTAGTGTGTACGCTTCTCATCCCAGTTGGGGAGATGGTCTGTCCCACAGCCATCAGTACGTCGTACTGGAGATAGTATACAGGTGCTCGTTAGGTTACGGGTACACCGGACAGGACTCACAGGGAACTGTTGGTTGGTTTGATACCAGTCGTCAGTGAACAGTTCCCAGGTGACATGAGTACAGCATAGTCCGCAGACTTGACACTGCTACTTCGCCTCGAGTGTGTCCCACTGTTCTTAGATTGCTACCCTACCACGGCTCAAAGGAGTCGTGCAAACAGGTAGCAGTTGGGTACAGTCCCGAGCACTTGGAGGCAGTGGCGGTTAGACAGGATTCGTCCCTCCCGGTATTGGGAGTAGATATCGTGCTGTGTCAGAGAGCCATTACGCAAAGTCCCTGGCCAGGGCAAGCGAGATTTACTGGTAGGTTCCAGTAGTTTCTCAGGGTGTAATGGGCTTCACTCCGACACGACTTATACCGCTATTAGGGGACTGACGCTTGCCGCCCCCCTAGGCCCGATATGCGATAGTCTTGGACGAACGGACCGGACTGTATGGAGATTGTCACATCAGACTCAGTAGGAGTTCGGATGGGTTTACTCATCGGCCTTCTTATCGACAACTACCTGGGGACCGTTACGTACAGCTAGTGCCGCTTGCGGTCTGTGGTTAAACCCACTGCCAGCGTAGTAGTCGAGTCTCTAGAGTCCCACACAGAGAGTTTCCTACTCCAGGCGAAACGATATAGAGGTTGCATGGTTTTGCGACAAAGGGTTCGGACACATACGTGCGTTTACGCGCGTACGACTTTCGGACAGTTTTTACCAGTCGGCTTTGGTTTAAGCCAGTTACTGGTATCCGGTTATTGGATTTTTACAGTCTAAAGTTTTTCCGTATTTTTACGGATCGGAGGGGCGTTCTCGTAATTACTCGAGAAGCTTCTAGAAGATGTGACTAAGGAGGTTTGTTTTGGAAAGAGAGTGAGTCATAGTGGTGATTCATTCACTTCATTAATGCACATTTATTGCTTAATGACTCATGTTAATGAATCATCACAAGATATTTTGTGAAGCATGCTTATTCATTTCCTTTATTGATTTATTGAAAATAAGAATGCTTCATAATATTATGATACACTCTCTCTCTTCTCTCATTATCATATCACACATTCTCTCTCCTCAAGCTCTCATCTTCTAACCCTAATCCTTAATCCTCATGTGTTGAGATCAAAGGATTAGTTAGACTAAACAATCCATAACCTACACTCTATATCATCCTCTCATCTTTGATTAGCAATCAAAGTTGATTAGTTACCTCAAGTTAGAGGTTTAGCTTGGAGTTTCGCTCTCGGGTGGATCGTCTACTACCTAGAGAAGGCCGAGGAGAACAAAGGAGGACGTAAAGAAGAAGGACCGGTTTCATTAGGTATAATCCCTAATCACTTGTGAGACGAAACTTTAGAATACGGTTATTTAGAGTTTAGCTTCGATTCAAGCGGTTAGTCGATGTTCGTTGTTTAAACTTGATAAGTTTTTGTAATTTCCGCCTCCCCATAAGTACTGGGGTGTACTACATCGACTTACAGGGGGTTGGTAAAAGTCAGACCCCCAAAAGCGGTACAAGTCGTGTCGGAGTGTAGCCCAGAACACCCTGAGATACTACTGGAATACCTACCAGTAAATCTCCTTGCCTCGGCCGAGGGCTTCGTGTAATGGCTCTCCTAGACACAGCACGACCTCACCCCCAATACCGGGAGAGACGAACCCATGAAGATCCGCTCACTGCCTCCATGTGGCTCGGGACTGTACCCAACTAAAACCTGTTTGCACGACTCCTTTGAGCCGTGGTAGGGTAGTAATCAAAGTACAGTGGGAACTCACACAAGACAAATGACGATCCCCAGGTCGATGAACTAACCTGCACACATGTCACCAGGGAACTGCCATCTGACGTCTGGTATATGACCAACTGGCATGTTCCCGGCGAGTCCTGTCCGGTGTACTCATAACCCAATGAGCACCTGTATACATCTTAGGTGATCCAACTGACACTAGTGGCTTGTGAGACCGGCCACCGCCCCTCGTCGGGGTCTCGACTGTATACACTAGTCTACTATGGAGTATCGATGCCCTGTCTCGAAACTCACATGACTAGGGACCATTTAAGGATATGCTTATAGACTGCCAGCTCCCACGTATATGATCGCCCTCATACTGCTGGTGGTCAAGCATAGAATCCTAGGGGCTCTATCAACGTGTAATAGCGACGTGTCAGGTCACCTAAAACAGTACACGATGATAAAGGTAAACCAGATAGCATACTATCATCTCGAGTAAGACTGTCCTACCGGGATAGGTCCTCCCTCAATCACCGCAATCACGTACCTGTGATCCAATAATTGACTCTGAGGGCATTATCTCCAACAGATAGAGCTCTTAGGATCTTGCTTGACTACCAGCGTTGTGATGGCAGTCACACTAGTAGGGGCTGGGTAGTCTACAAGCCCATCCTTATTCAGGTCCCTAGTCGTTGGATTATCGAGACAGGGCATCAATACTCCGGAGTAGACTAGTGTGTACGCTTCTCATCCCCGTTGGGGAGATGGTCTGTCCCACAGCCGTCAGTACGTCGTACTGGAGATAGTATACAGGTGCTCGTTAGGTTATGGGTACACCGGACAGGACTCACAGGGAACTGTTGGTTGGTTTTATACCAGTCGTCAGTGAACAGTTCCTAGGTGACATGAGTACAGCATAGTCCGCAGACTTGACACTACTACTTCGCCTCGAGTGTGTCCCACTGTTCTTAGATTGCTACCCTACCACGGCTCAAAGGAGTCGTGCAAACAGATAGCAGTTGGGTGCAGTCCCGAGCACTTGGAGGCAGTGGCAGTTAGACAGGATTCGTCTCTCCCGGTATTGGGGGTTGATATCGCGCTGTGTCAGAGAGCCATTACGCAAAGTCCCTGGCCAGGGCAAGCGAGATTTACCGGTAGGTTCCAGTAGTTTCTCAAGGTGTAATGGGCTTCCTTCCGACACGACTTATACCGCTATTAGGGGACTGACGCTTGCCGCCCCCTAGGCCCGATATGCGATAGTCTTGGACGAACGGACCGGACTGTTTGAAGATTGTCACATCAGACTCAGTAGGAGTTCGGATGGGTTTCCTCATCGGCCTTCTTATCGACATCTACCTGGGAACCGTTACGTACAGCTAGTGCCGCTTGCGGTCTGTGGTTAAACCCACTGCCAGCGTAGTAGTCGAGTCTCTAGAGTCCCACAAAGAGAGTTTCCCTACTCCGGGAGAAACGATATAGAGGTCGTATGGTTTTACGACAAGGGTTCGGACGCATACGTGTGTTTACGCACGTAGGACTTTCGGACAGTTTTTACCAGTCGGCTTTGGTTTAAGCCAGTTACTGGTATCCGGTTATTTGATTTATACAGTCTAAAGTTTTCCGTATTTTTGCGGAAAGGAGGGGCGTTCTCGTAATTGCGCGAGAAGCTTCTAGAAGGTGGTGACTAAAGGGGTTTAGGTGGCATATACAATGAATGTGATTAGTGAGTCATATGGATGATTCATCCAAGTCATTAATGCATCATAAATGCTTAATGACTCATGGAGATGAATCATCACTAGATATTATCAAGCATGGTTGTTAAATTGATTATTATGTTCATCTTCTCTCTCCTCAAGCTCTCCCTCTTCAAACCCTAATCCTCCCCTCTCATGAGTTGAGTACAAGGATTAGTTAGACTAATTAAACCATAACCCTCACTCTATATTACCTAGCTTCTTTGATTAGCACTTAAAGAAAGTTAGTTGCCTCAAGTTTAGAGGCTAATCTTGGAGTAAAGCTCTCGGGTGGATCGTCTACTACTTCGAGAAGGCCGAGGAGGAGGTGTAGTTCGCAAAGGCGAAGGACACGATTCGTTAGGTATAATCCCTAAACATAATAGTATAGAACTTCTATGTTTCATGTTAGTTATTGTTTAGCTTCGATTCGTGCGGTTAGTCGATGTTTAAGCAAGAAACAAGATCGTTTTCCATATTTCCGCCTCCCCGCAAGTCGTGGGGTGTTGTACATCGACGTACACTCCAAGGGGTATCTTTTCTATTACGCAGAGGAACAAAAGGTTTTTGTTTCTCGTCTTGCTCGCTTCTTGGAAACTGAGATTTTGGAAAATCAGATAAGTGGGAGCGCAATAGAACTGGAATAAATTCCAGAACCACGAGCTATTACTGAAAGCTTAGTAGAACCAGAGGGTTCGAAAGCAGAGGACATCCCAGCGCCACTCCGCAGGAGTAGTAGGCAGTCTCATCGCCCGAGAGATACTACGGTTTTCTCATTGACGGGGATAGAGAGGATTGCACTATGGATTATGGTGAACCTACTAGCTTCCAGCAAGCCATTCAGAGCGGCGACTCGGTAAAATGGCTGGATGCAATGCGGGCCGAGATGGAGTCTATGTACACCAACAAAGTTTGGACTTTGGACTTTGCTCCAGAAGGGGTAAAACCCTTAGGCTGCAAATGGATCTTCAGAAAGAAGATTGGTGTAGATGGGCAGGTTGAGACCTATAAAGCTAGACTTGTTGCAAAGGGTTTTCGTCAAAGACCTGGTTTGGACTATGACGAGACCTTTTCTCCAGTGGCTATGCTGAAATCCATTCGGATCCTTCTTGCCATTACTGCCTTCCACGATTATGAAATCTGGCAGATGGACGTAAAGGCGGCTTTCCTAAATGGAAATTTGGAAGAGTGCGTCTATATGGATCAGCCGGAGGGATTCATTCAGAGTGGGAGCAGCGGTAAAGTGTGCAAGTTGCTCAAGTCCATTTATAGACGTATGCAGGCATCGCGGAGTTGGAACATCTGCTTTGATGATACTGTCAAAGAATTCGACTTTATCAAAAACCCAGATGAACCATGCATTTACAGTAAGTTTGTAGGGAGAACTGTAGTATTCCTCGTCTTGTACGTGGATGACATTCTCCTAATAGGAAATGATATTCCTATGCTACAGTCAGTCAAGGATTCTTGTCACAGAGGTTCTCCATGAAGGACCTGGGCGATGCCAACTACATTCTGGGGATCCAGATCTATCGTGATAGACCTAAGAGGATGTTGGGACTTTAACAGTCAAGGTACATCGACACCATACTGAAAAGATTCAGTATGGAAGATTCCAAGCGCGGTAATTTACCGGCTTGTCATGGGATCACCCTCTCCAAAGAGATGTCTCCCAAGACTGATTTGGAAAGGGATCGCATGTCTATTATACCCTACGCTTCTGCGGTAGGCTCTATAATGTATGCGATGTTGTGTACCAGATCAGATGTAGCATACGCATTGAGCGTTGTAAGCCGGTATCAGTCGAACCCAGGGGAGAAACACTGGATAGCGGTAAAGAACATTCTCAAGTACCTGAGAAGGACTAAGGAGATATTCTTGGTGTATGGCGGAAAAGACCTCCAGCTTGAGGCCTTTGCTGACTCCAGCTTCCAGAGTGACAAGGATGACTCCAAGTCCATGTCGAGTTATGTCTTTACCCTCAATAGAGGGGCGGTTTGCTGGAAGAGTTCCAAGCAGGAGACCGTTGCAGACTCAACTATGGAAACGGAGTACATAGCTTCTTGCGATGCCGCAAAGGAAGTTGTCTGGATGAAGAAGTTCCTCACAGAGCTTCAGGTGGTTCCTACCATTGTTGATTCAATACCGCTGTATTGCGACAACAAAGGCGCTATAGCTTTAGCGAAGGAACCCAGGTCCCATCAGAAGTCCAGGCACATTTTGAGGCGTTACCACTTGATCAGGGAGATCGTAGATCGCCGGGAGATAGAGGTGAAGAGAGTAAATACGGAGAACAACACTGCAGATCCACTCACGAAGGCCCTACCCCAGACTCAGTTCGAGCGGCTGATCGAGATGATAGGTTTTCGATACGCCAGTACATGGCCTTAGTGCATGTGGGAGATTGTTAGTGTATATGCCCTAGAGGCCATTACTCTATCATACTAGCTTGTATATTACTTGATGGAAGCTTAGGATATTCACAGTTGTATAGACAATCTTGCTCAAAATGGTAGTATGCTACTAGGTTTGTCTCTACTTCAATATGTGCATGTGTTTCTTTTAGCATATCGCTTATATACATATTAGTATAGCCCTTAGGATCTTTGCTTGATTACCAGCGTTGTGATGGCACTCACACTCGTGGGGGCTGGGTAATCCATAAGCACATCCTTATACAGGTCCCTAGTCGTAGGACTATCGAGACAGGGCATCGATACTCAGGAGTAGACTAGCGTATGCGCTTCTCATCCCAGCGGGGGAGACGGTCTGTCCCACAGCCATTAGTACGTCGTACTTGAGATAGTATGCGGGTGCTCGTTAGGTTACGAGTACACTGGACAGGACTCGTCGGGAACTGTTGGTTGGTATTATACCTATCGTCAGTTATCAGTTCCCAGGTGACATGAGTACAGCTTTGTCCGCTGACTTGACACTGTCACTTCGCCTCGAGTGTGTTCCCACTGTACTTAGATTACTACCCTACCACGGCTCAAAGGAGTCGTGCAAACCGGTAGTAGTTGGGTGCAGTCCCGAAGCACTTGGAGGCAGTGACGGTTAGACAGGATTCGTCTCTCCTGGTGTTGGGGGTTGACAACGCGCTGTGTCTAGGAGAGCCATTACACAAGTAGTCCCAGGCCAGGGCAAGCGAGATATACTGGTAGGTTTCCAGTGTTATCTCAGGTTGTTCTGGGCTATACTCTGACACGACTTGTACCGCTATTAGGGGACTGACGTTCACCGCCCCCTAGGCCCGCCATGCGATGTATCAGACGAACAGACCGGACTGTACGGTGATTGTCACATACAGGCCCAGTAGGAGTTTGGATGGGTTTACCTCATCGGCCTTCTTATCGACATCTACCTGGGGACCGTTACATACATCTTGTGCCGCTTGCGGTCTGTGGTTAAACCCACTGCCAGCGTAGTGTCGAGTCTTTAGAGTCCCACACAGAGAGTTTCCCTGCATTGAGCGAAACGTGAAGAGGCCGTATGGTTTTATGGCAGGGCTACGATCACTTACGTGCACTTGTGTGCGTATGTTGTTCGGGCAGGCAATACTAGTGGGCTTTGGTTTTTGCCAGATCCTAGTATTGCACAGATGGATTTTATTTGTCTTCTGTGCATTCGCATTCTACGGAATGCGGATGCGGGTGTGTATGCACAGTTTTGAGGAGCGATGAAGGAGGAGGTGCCCCGTTAGGGTTTTGGCAGTTGGTTCGGCCAAAACCGTAACGTGGCACACTCATTAGGGTTTTGACAGTTCTTTTGGTCAAAACCGTTATGAGCCGGAGACATTGTTTACTAATCCTTTTAGTGATAGATTTGTGATGGCTAATTGCATTGACCATTTGACCACTTAGAACTCTCTTGACTTTGTTGACCCGTTGACCATGTTGACCATTGACCTTCAAAAGAGATCTACACTCTTTTTTTATTTTCTTTTTAATTCTTGAGTTATGATAATGGTCAATTCAATGTGCCATCAACTCTATCATGATAGGATTAGTAATGATGTTCTCTGTGTATTATTGCAACCATGGTTCATTTCATTTGGTTTAATCTTTTCATTATTTTCTTCTCATTCTCTCTCTTGAAGTGAGAAGAAAAAGAAAAGCTCCATGGTTGCTAAGCCTTCTCCTTCTTCTTCCTCCTCTTGATCTCATCTTTTGATCTCATGTGTTGAGAGAAAAAGATTCCACAAAGACAAACACATCCATATATCTCCTCTACACATCCTAGGGCTTCTTGACTATCAATCTCTTTGCCCTAGTTGCCTCGGCTCGAGGTGGAGCTCGGTGTACATCTCTCGGGTGGATCGTCTTCGACTCAAGAAGGCCGCGGAGGTGCCTAAGGTCCGGATCGATGCTTGGAGCTTGGATGGACGAGCGGGACAGCGGAATGAAGGCCCGAAGGACCGGTTCCGTGTGGTATACTTTCTACAGCATAGTAGTTAAAACCTCTTGTAGTTTTCTAGTTTCTAGTTTAGCCAAGATCCGGCCTTTAAGTCCATGTTGCCCTTGCGCCAAATCATTGTTTTTCGCCGTTTCCGCCTCCCCGTAAGAACCGTGGTGAGCAACGTGGACTTACAGGAACTTCACCGCTCGGTCTAACAGCGGCAATACTTCTGATCAGTCTACAACAAAGGTAGAAGGATCTGGGCCATGCAAAACCCAGACGTCAGCACGTCATAATATCTTGCAATAATATATAAACAAGGTAGCAAGATATGCAAGTATGATCATAAATGGTAAAGTAGGTGTAACAACAATATAAATCAGGGCAGTGACAGGTAGTGTGCATGTAACGTCTTCAAAATAATAAAATATGATTTTTGGGAAATTTTATAATTTAATATTATTTTAATGAATATTTTAATATTTTGGAATAATTAAATACAAATAAATGGGGAAAAATTTCGGAAAATTCTAAAATAAGGTATTTTATGGAATTATGCCATTTTAAATTTTTTAAGATTAGTTATATGCTAATTTAGTGCTAATCGCGATTAAAAATCGCTAATTGGATTTTTAGCACTTTTGAGCAAAAGTGTGCACATATCATTTTCCACACTTGTTACACTTGTGTTACATTTCTTTTGCCATGGTTTTCTTTTGGGTTCACTATTCAAGTGAGAAGAGTTTTAGAAAAGAAAAGAAAAGATAAAGTAAGTGATGATGAGAGAGAGAGAGAGTAGGTTGCATTGACTTTGACCCTTCCCTTCATCATTCTCCCATCTCATTTCTCTCTCCCCTCTCTCATGGAGCTGCTGCCCTCTCCCTCACTCTCTCACCCTCTTCACTAAAACCCTAGATCTATCAAGAAAACAATGCCAAAACCTCATTCCCACTTCACAAAAAGTGTCCCCGAGCTCACTAGCTACACATTGAACCTAGCAAGATTGGATTTGGTGGACTTTGAGCAACTCAAGAATTTTCTTGAGTTGCCAAAGGAGGTAATTTCTGCACCTATTAGGGTAGTATCTCATTTCTTTTACATCCATACTAGTTTTGTATCGATATTGTGATGTTTGTGGATTTTAAAGAATTCAAGTTAGGGTTTAGGGTAAAACTGAGAATCAAAGTGAAATTGAGGCTTGTGGTGACCTTAGAACCCCTTGGGTAATGCTAAATTGAACCCAAAACTGGAAGTAAAACCAGAATACGGGATTACGGAACCGATATCGGAAAAACTGGAAATCTGTCACTGTTTTGTGTAATCTGCTATTACCCCGAGTGTCACGACCCGCAATTCGGCCCGTAACCGGCACTTAAACTACGTAACGTCTACAGGCGTACGTAACTTAAGTAAGCCGAAAACCCAGAAATCTAAACCACCCAAAACTGGATCAACGGAGAAATCATAATTTAAAAGTATTAGGAGTCGCCATTTAAAATCTCTAACTCTAGTTTTCTTTCATAAAAATTTCGGCAGCACCTCCTTTGTAAAACTGGCCCCGTAAACGGGTACAACACAGATAATATATAAATCATCCCAAGTGGGAGAAAAATCACGCCCACCGGCGGAGACAATCACCACAACAAGTATACGACGCCAAAGCGAAGAAATATCAAAGAGAACGACTATATCAAAAAGTAAACATCTCCAAAATAACCTGCTTCTACGAGCACGGTTCCCAAAACCAATATACAACACTGATATCTCACAAGTCGTCTCTAAGTCATATACAACAAGGGTAGATGGAGAATACTAGATCCAACCAAAAAAATATACAATGTACAACGGATAACCGCAAACCCACCTATAATGCAACGGCCTCACTGCCCAAGGTAGCGGTATCCCCAAAAGTAGTGATGATAAGCTGCCCTGCCGCGACTACTCAGAGGGTAAGTCCTGCAAAACACTGTCGCACAACGGGGGTGATTGCCAACTCGTGAATAGTAATTAACATCATACAGTAATCGCAAGTATGCACTAACAGCAATGATCAATAACATGTGAACTGATAGCATGAGTATGACAATATGAATATGCAACTATCATGATATCCATATCAAGTGAATACTGAGTGCGGAATAGTAAATAATCTCATGCACAAATCATAAGCATGGAAAACACGGTGTAACTCAGCAACACCCAAATCCCAAAATACTCAGATCGGCCCTCAAATCGGCCCCTCAAATCCTGTACGTCTCATGAAACCTGAGTGTCCAACATCGACACTCAAAAACATCATGAAAACCGGTGCCTATCATCGACACCTAAATACTGATATCCATACGTTCCTCGAAACCCAAGTATCCCACCTCGACACTTGCATTTCCACGTATCGGTCTTTCTAATATCCATACGTTCCTCGAAACCCAAGTATCCCACCTCGACACTTGCATTTCCACGTATCGGTCTGTCAATCCCCATATATCTCTCGGAAAGTAAGTGCCCAAGATCGACACTTTAATTTCCCATATCGCATCTCAATGCATAAATCCATATAAAGTAGCATATGCAACATAAACATCAATATGAGCATATCACGGAACGATTCGCCAAATAATGAATCAAGTCATTAAATGTATCTCGCGGTGTAACATTTTCAAAAATATAAAATATTAATTTTGGGAATTTTTATAATTTAATATTATTTTATTGATTATTTTAATATTAAATCTATTTTTAAATGCAAATAAATGGAGAAAAATTACGGAAAATTATGGAAAATTCTAAAATAAGATAAATTAGTGAATTATGACATTTTAAAGTTGTTGTGATCATTTTGACACTAATTTAGTGCTAATCGCGATTAAAATCGCTAATCGGGTTTTTTGGTAATTTTGTGCAAAACTTGCACATATCACATTTTCTACACTTGTGTATTTTCTTGCCATGGATTTCATTTGGGTTTACTATTCTTGTGAGAAGGTTTAGGGATTTAAAAGAAAAGGGAAAAAAGAAAAAGAGAGTGTGATGATGAGGGTAGGTGAGAGAGAGAGGTGGACCATTGACTTGAACCCTTAATCATTTCTCTTCCTCTCATTTCCCTCCCTCTTCCTCCTTGGTTGCTGCTGCTGCTGCCCTAGCCCTCTCTCCCCTCCACTAAATCCTCTCACTTCATCTCAAAAACATATCCAAAACCCCAATCTCCTTTCATTAAAAATGTCCAAAATCCTTAGATCTACACATGGAGCTAAAGAAGCATGGATTTGGTCACTAGAGGGCAACTCAAGAATTTTCTTGAGTTGCTAATGAAAGTAATTTCTGAACCATTTGCTTAATTATAGCCTTTCCTATAACCCCATGTCAAGATTTTATCGATATTGTGGATTTTAGTGGAATTGAGAGAAACCTAGTTAGGGTTTGAGTGGAATTGGTGTTGCATTATGAAATTGGGCTCAGTATTGATCTTACCAACACCCTAGTGTTTGAATTGGAACCCCAAACTTGATGCTAGAACCAGAATACGGATTTTAGAAAACTATATCGGGGGAAAAACCTGGAATCTGCCACTGTTATTGGAATCTGCTAACACCCTGAGAACCCTAAAATAATATTGAGTGGAAATTGAGATGTGCAGGCAACATAGAGGCAACACCCAAAACCCTAGCCCCTGTCTCTTCTTCCCGGCCGCCAAAAACTCCATTCTGGCCGCAATTTGCGGCCAGACCTGAGAGGAATCTCCTCGTTTTGCGTGCCTGGCCCCATTTCTTCAATTCTTGGCCCTGGGTACTTCTAGTTTTGACAGATTCTTTCTAGGGTGAAATCTGGGACATATATCCTATGTTGTCGTTTTGGATTCGTGTTTCCGTATTCCGTATTTTTGGATTCTGAAATGGTGGAATGTGTTTTGCCTCGACTATTGTCGTTTATACGACGATATAGAGGACTATGGATGGTTTTGAAGGCGTGCCATAGGTTCTCACCTATAGGCCCCCTTATCGTATCGTTTTGGAGTTTATGCGCCGTTTTAGATTGGATTTGGTTTTAATGCGCATATACGATATTTTGATGTGTAGGTACCCATGAAGACTTCGGACGACAAGCAAATGCATGGTGACGTCCGCAATTGGTGATGCGAGGTGAGTAGATTATATCTACGGGGGAAAGTCGGGTGGATGGCGTATAGCACCCCCGCAGTCCGTAGATAGCTTATTATATAGTATTGTGATATTAGGTGTATTTTGGATAAGGTAGGGTTAGAAGTGACTAGTGTAGTTCATAGTCGCGAACCCTAGGATAGAGTTACACCTATACACATACCCTTGCTTTTCACATGTACTTACACTGTGATTGATGATATGTGACGACTTTGGAGATGAGTCGATATTGTGGGCTTGGTGCCCTGGGATCGGTGATTTGATACGATCCATATGTGGGATATGACTTGTGATTCTTGCGGGCTTGGGATGTGTGTTTACCCCCGCATGCATACTTTACCGATGTTACCGTTTGTACTAGAGATAGAGTAGTACATCCAGACTATATGATCTGATGATGGTGATATTTGTTATGTGATGAGACAATGAGATGTTGACCCCTACCCAGCTTTTGGGAATGCCGTACGATGATTTACCGTACGAGCCGATATTGATGATAGATCCGCACTCATAGCTAGAGGATATCTTACGATATGACATTGAGGCGGGATCACCGACTATATATCTACATATATACATTGACTCAGTTTTAGGTGGTTTCCACACCTACCCCTCCTGATTGACAGGATACTTAGATGTAGTTGCATAGTAGACACTTCACTGTGCTGCTGATTTCTAGATTTCCGCATGTTCATGTTATTCGCATTGCTGGCATATGTTCATTACCATATTATTATCATGCTGTTAGGACACCAGCACCATTATCGATGATGCGTATGTTTCACGTACACTACTTGCCGGCTCACACACTTCATCATCGATAATTGCCATGTCACTACACCGTAGTACTATTGCATTTGTGATATGATGCTTCATTCGACATATGCGCATTCCTATTCCATGTTGCATGATTTCCGATATGATTACTCTCTTTACATGTCGCATATATCATGGATTGATTGCATAGTATATCGCATTGGATTACTGCTGGATGTTGGATTTTCATGTGATTTCTGGTTTTTGAGGACCGTGGGGTTATTTAAGAAAAGAGACACTTTATGAAAACCCGGTACCTCGTGATATGATATTTCGGTGCGTCCACCACGCGTTTTCTCGGTGCTAGAGGCATGTACTGAGAGAGGGCTGACTCGGAATGACGGATGCTCGATGGATTGATATAGGGCTGACCCGGAATGACGGATGCCCGATGTATTGAGAGAGGGATGACCCGGACTGACGGATTCCCGATATATACTTTGATATAGGGCTGACCCGGAATGACGGATGCCCGATGGATTGATATAGGGCTGACCCGGAATGACGGATGCCCGATGTATTGAGAGAGGGATGACCCGGACTGACGGATTCCCGATATATGTATACTTGAGAGAGGGCTGACCCGGAATGACGGATGCCCGATATAGGAGGATTTACGTGTCGATGCTTGGCACGGGTTTCATGATGGGTTTTCCATGATTTTATTTATATCCTCACATTGCATACATGATGCTTGCTGTCAGTGGGTGACAGGTGGACGGGTTCCACAGATGTACAGACTGGATTTACACTTATCTTGCACCAATATTAGTGGTATGGGACGCTAATATATGTGTATTGATATTATTGATATTTCTTCATTGATACTTCATGCAGACATACCTTACCCTGATGTCATGTTATTACCTGAGTACCTGGCACTATATACATGATTAGATGTTACCTTGCCACCTTATTACACTCAGATGTACTCTTGTGGATATTTTACTGATCGTTGACTTAGGATTATGTCTTGCATTCGATTTATCCTTGTAGATGTTTCTATTCACGAGTTGGCAACTCACCCCCGTTGTGCCACAGCTCTTGCAGGTTATGCCGTACAGGTTCTATTGCGGCATTTCTGGTACTTTTCCTTCTTGCGGGTGATTTGCTTTGGTAGGTGGATTCTTTCGTATCAGGAATCACCTTTGTGTTTATTTATTTCATTGTATCTAGAAATTGTCCATCAACCAAAACTTGTATATTCTTTCTGACTCAGAGACAGTGTTGTATTATTCGACCCTAGAGTCGCGCTTAGTAGTATTGCGGTTTTCTTGCTACTTTTGAGCTTTCTTTTGATTTTGATCCTCGCCACTTGGCGTTGTATATTATCATATCTTGCGTGGTTGTGACCGTCGATTGACGAAGAGCTAGCTCCCGCTTGGGGATGCCTTTATCATGTTATATCTTGTTATTATCGTTTTACCCCATTCGGGGCCAGTTTTACAAAGGAAACTCTGCCGAAATTTCTAGAAAATACTGTACCGTTTTTAAAATGCACATTCGGCTTAGTTATTTAAAAACCTTGATTTCAAACCTGTATTTCTTCACTTCTTTAAACCGGTTTTCTTTACTTATTCTTCAAAATGGTTTTAGATTTCTGGGCTTTTGGCTTACTTGGATCAGATGGAGTCCTATAGGCTTCATATGGTTCAAGTGCCAGTCACGTGCTCATTCGGGGCGTGACACGCGGTTCCCAAAAATCCAAATCCAGAATACATATATATACAGCGTCCCATACCACCGATATATATGCAATACAAATCATGTAAATCCAAATCCAAAATACATATATATACGGCGTCCCATACCACCGATATATATGCAATAAAAACTGATCACATAACAATAGCAAGGTATATGTGCGAACGAGTAATATAACATGGCATACATATGAACATGTAGGTATACAGGTATGTTCTATGTAATATGCATTGTCGCACAAGTATAACAGTTTAATGTCGCTAACTAATAGCAAGGTATACAATAAGCATTTGTATTGTGCGTGTCATGGCAATTACCGACAGGGTGTGTGTAGCATATCATTGGTGCTCGTGCAACATGGACTGTCGATAATAGTGTAGTGTACAACAGGTACAGTACTAAGCATAAGTAACTATATGCAACATGAACCATGCACTGTTTCTATATAAGCAAATAAGCATACGGCTAATATTATATCATATCTAGCCCCGACGCGTAGCGCCATACGGGCGATTCCCCGTAGATGTTAAATCTACTCACCCTGTGGTCTCCAGCTATGAAGATCCGACCACCTGCTTCCCTTTGTTCGCAGCGTCTGATGTCCCCGCTTGCGACGCTATAATATCACAAACACAAGAAATAAAGCGAACATCTCAGAAGCAATCACAATAACGTAAAACTACGTATTATAAAACGTAACAACGCACTAAACCAACTCACGAATACACGTCTAGTGCAAACACGCGAAACGATACCTAAACCCAAACTGAGTACATCGCAGCACGACACACGACTCGTGTCGCAACACGTATCACGCGAACTCAAAACACACGATTATAGGTAATCGATCCCAGATTTTGCATACTGCCTTTACTAATAAAATCAACAGTGCCAAACAACCCCAAATAACAGCAGACAACTACCCACAGAAACCCCACCCCAAAATTCCCCAAGTCGGCCGGCGTCGCCGGCCCCCTCCTCAAGTCTCGCCGGCCCCGGCCGGTGGGATGGTCCCCGTCTCCTGGGTGGTGTCTCAGGTCAACCTGCACATCTCTCTAAAGTTGTTTCCTCAATCACTAAAACTCCCAGGTCACAGCAGATAGTAATATCTCTAAAAAGTCACTAAAAACCCGATATCGCCTCAATCGATATAAACTACGTTCTACGCAGAAATTAACGATCAAAACCACACAAAAACTACAATTTAACAGTAGAGGGGTTATACCTAACAACTTTGCTCTCAAGTCCAAGCTTTTCCCTATCTCCAAGTGATCAAGATTAAGAAATCCAAAGCTTTTGGTATTTTTGTGATAGGTTTCAGAAATTTTGAGAGTTTGTGAGTTTGGAATGATAAATTATGATGAATACTAGAGCAAGGGCAGTAGAGGGAGAAGGATTTTCGGCCAAGGGAGTGAGGTGGAGGATTTGTGGTGCTTTCCTAGCAATTTCCCTCACTTAATGCCCATTAATGCACTTGCACACATACACACACACGCATGCATCTAATTCCTTCTCTTTTCTTTTCTTTTTCATTTAAATCCTAACTTAAATCCTAGGCCACACATAATTCCCTAGGTGAATGAGAAGGATTTTCTAACTTAGATATTTTAAAGAAAAGATCGCTATAGAAATTTTCCCAAAATTTAAATACCGCATTAAAATAATATTAAAAATTGGGAAAAACCAAAATGAACCAAAACGTCCCATATACTCCCAAAGTTCGCGCACTAACTTTATTTTAGCTAATCTAGGTGCTGGCAAGTCTATATGGGCGTTTGTTCACAGTCGGGTAAAAACGGAAAATACCGACAAACTTACCCTAAAACGGACGAAATCGCAATACGATTTCCAAAACGTTACACTGAGACCCGAAAAATTAAACTGAGTTGACAGTGAGATGTGCAGGCACTAGAGAACCATCAGCCCAAACCCTAGCTCCCCACTCCAAACTGAGGCCGCCAAATTTCCCCTTCTGGCCCCAAATTGCGGCCAGAGCGGGAGGGATCTGCCTCGAACTTCGTGCATGGCCCCATTTCCTCTATTCTTGGCCCTGGGTATGTCTAGTTTTGATTGATTCCATCTAGGGTAAAATCTGGGTTGATTTTCCTATGTTGGTGCATGGTTTACGACTTGATTTAGCATGGATTTTGGTGTTTGGTGATTCATTGCTGTCGGGTGGCGTTTGGACGTCAACGACAAGTGGATATTGATTGTGTTTACATGCGAGTCGATAGGTTTTTACCTATGCGGGTAGCATGTGCTATTTTGCTTTCCGATGTGGTTTTCATGTGCTTTAGCATTGTGATATACTTGTAGGTACCCTACGAGATGTTGAGGCAAAGAAGATGAAGATGGCGACATCGGCACCGACACATGAGAAGCAAGGTGAGTAGATTATATCTACGGGGAGAAGTCGGGTGGATGGCGTATAGCACCCCCGCAGTCCGTGGTGATGTATACGAATAAGTATATACACATATATTTATTATGTGTTGTTTAGGGTTATTGATGGTAATATGGATTATTGGTGATAAGGATGTACTGGATGAGTATAGTGCGAAACCCTAGAGTAGTGGTTGGACCCACACTCACACATACACACATACTTGCATACATTCTTTTATATATCTGTGCGCATATGATGGTGGTATATCTACGCATGGGTATGGGACTATGTGTTTATATACGGATTTTGAGGATGATACGTGGGATTGAGATGAGTCGATGAGATTCGATTGAGGCCGTGAGATTTGGCGACATGACAGAGTTCATATTGGAGATGTGATATGATGGTAGTGATGCCTGTCATGTGATGAGATATGTGACATCGACTCAGATTTAGGTGGTTTCCATACCCCTCCCTTTTGACTTGGTTGTTGGTTCGTAGTTCGCATAGTAGGCGTTAGACTAGACCCGAGTCATACCTATTTCAAAACTAACGAATCGGGGATATTTTAAAGATAAGCAAAGGGTTTATACGGATATTTAAAAAGGCGCATCATTTCTTAAAACACCGTAGCCCTTATTTTACCAAGAGCCCTGATTCGTCTTATTCAAAAGGCAAGGTTGCATGATATATCTTTTGAGGCAGGTTCTCTACTATTGCGTTGACTACTCGGTTCCGCACATTCATGCTGTTTGTATTGCATCGCTTATGTTGTCGATATATTTCATTCATGTTGCTAGGACACCAGCACCATTATCGATGATGCGTATGTTCCACGTACACTGTTGCCGGCTCACACACTTCATCATCGATAATTGCCATGTCACTACACTGTAGTACTGTTGCATTCAGGATATGACCCTTGCATGACATACTGATATGCTTACCTTTCTGCTATATGTCGCATATATGCTGCTTTCTGATTATACGCACTGAGATATGATGTTTCCATGATATTTCTGGTTTTGGGAACCGTGGGTGTTTCAAAGAGAATACGTAATTGTTTTAAAAACCCGGTTACCCGTGATATGATATTTTGGTGTGTCCACCACGCGTTTTCTCGGTGCTGAGACGTGTGCTTGAAACCCGATTCGAGGAGTGGATGTTCCGTTTGCGGGTTCGTGGTGGGCCCGGTATGGTTCCCCTCGGCGAGATGATCGATGGGTTTTGCCGATTGAGCCTGGAGGTGGGCGAGTACCTACCGGTGATTGGTTGGACCTGGCAGTTGTCCGGAGGATACTGACCAGAGTCGAGAGATG